>OW240914.1:115831309-116098273 GCA_933207985.1 Pelobates cultripes
CTTTAAAACCAGGGTAATCTGAATGTACCTTTCCTGGTTAAATATTTTATTTTGTATCTCGTCTCCCTGACCATCTTTGACCCTGGACCGGAGAGTCAATTCCACAAAGGACAAGAACAGGTAAGTAAATCTCACCTTTACCTGCCCCCCACCAGCAATGTCATTGTCGGGGGTGTTTGCAAATTTGTCAAAGTCCCCAGATGGTAACAGTGCCACTTTAAGATCATTTTTGTGTTCTGTCTTTGAGAAACCTTTGTAGTCATTTAATATTATGGCCTGGTGCAAGTGAATAAATTATTTTTTTTTATTACTATTTTTTGCAGAGGAAGATCTTGAGGGGAAAACAGAAGAGGAGATTGAAATGATGAAACTAATGGGGTTTGATTCATTTGACACCACCAAGGTAACTCATACGATGTCCATAAAGGTGTAAAGCCAATATTATGCTTCTTATAGCATGTATTTACTATTTCTTCTTTATTTCTTCTTAACACATGAGTGTTGCAAACAATTCTTACTTTACTTGGCTATGGCTTTTATTAAAGGGGAAACTATAGGCTAGAAATACAAAATTGTATTCCTTGCCTATAATGCCCCCATCACTCGCGCCCTGCTCTCCCCTGGGTGAAAAAACAGGCTCTGCCTTTGCTCTTCTTACCCTGCTATCAATGACTTAATGCAGCAAGTATCGCAATCACATTAGGACAACTTCATAGGAAAGCATTGCACCAATGCTTTTTTATGAGGTTTTAGCGTGCAGGCATTCAGTGTCATTTATGCGACCAAAAGTCAACAAATAACCCGGAAGCAGGTTAACCCTGCTAGGTAATTATTGCAGTTTCTCAATAACCACAATAATTACAATTGCGGGGTTAAGGGGATCAAAATCGTATCCACCTCAAAACAATTAAAACTTCTTTTACCTTTTAAAAGCAGGGAGTGAGATGACCTTTTCATCAAATTTACAGGCATTTTACCAATAATTAGTGGCTTCTGGCAGATAACTTGTTTTTCTCTACAATCTAGTTAACTAGAGCATAAATGTGGGTGAGAGAGGCTTAAAGGACTAAATTTCATATTGCAAATACATGAAAATGTTTGTTTATCTTTGGGTGTTGAAGGGATTAATTGATCTGATTTAGTGTAGTCTGGCACAAACGGTACAACCCTCAGTGGAAAAGGATGGATAAACTACAAATCCTTTAAACACACACTCTCCTAAGAGCTTATGGCATATTTTTTGTTTTCCTTACAAAGTTATAGAGCACCAGGACTATTTGAGATGTCTAGTACCATATATGTATTTTATTTTGTTTTAAATGTATCCCATTTAGTAACTAAAATGGCACATTGAAAAATGGCTTATTTTGTTTTGCCATATTTAAAAAAAATTTTCTCGGCACATTTTTGTCTTTGTGGGATCAGTCTGTCTTAGACCGACTCATTTGAAATTCAGTATAAATGCTGAATATTCCCTATTTATTTCTTTCTTTTTTTCCTGATTGTTATATGTATTTCAAAATGCTTTCTGCCCTTTGGGGTTTTTTTTCAGGGGAAGAAAGTTGATGGATCTGTTAACGCATATGCAATAAACGTATCTCAAAAGCGAAAATACAGGTATGACTGAAAACTATTTCACACAGCATATATCTTAGGAAATGTGATTCTCTACAATAAATGCTCAAACAAAGGGTGAAAAGGGAGTATTTTAACAAGTTGATTAAGGGGTACATAAAAATCAAGATATCTTTGAAAACCTAGCTATAATCCAAATTTTCAGAAACAAGATACAGCGTCACATAAAAAGTCATTATGGTGCCACGAGGTCCCAGGTACTGTCTTAAAGAGGTTGTACACTTTACAAATATCTTTCTAACTTTAATTTATAAATGGGCTGGAAGCATCCCCTGATGCTCTCTACAGGAGCACCCAGTATGAGGCTTCCCGATTGAAGCCTCGGACTATTGGCTTTAGGACCCGGACAGTGCACATCTTCGCACGTTTGGGGTTAAACTGTTTGTTTTTCTTTTTTTTTTTTTTTTTTTTTTTTTTTTTTTTTTTTTTTTTTTTTTTGTAAATGGTCTAACCACCTAGGTTAGTTGGGGACTGGGACCTCCTGGCACCATAACCATGTTTTGAGATTAAGTTGTCATGGTGCCAAGAGTGGTGCTTTAAGAGAAAAGTTTTTATTTTATTTTATTTATTTATTTTTTATATTCCCATTTCAGACCGTACCAGCCAAAATATTTTTCAGATACTTCATTGTTTAAGGCTTTGGTAGAGCGTCATCATCAATAGTGTTTTCCCTCCTCCTGTCTCTCTTTTTTAACTTAATCCTAATTTAACCTCTATTTTTTTAAATTATCATCTGGTTCTTAACTTTCTATAATTCAATCATGAGAGAGATTGTATCTCAGCCAATAAAATGAATAAAGGGAGGGAGTTAACACCTCTATTTATAGGGAATACATTTCTCGATCCACCTTCATTCATCAGTCAGTCATACATTTTCTTGGTACAGTAGTGATCTCATTAATCTTATCTCTTATTTTACAGTTGGGAAGTATATGTTGGCTAGCTTATATTATTTCTTGTTAGATCCTTCTTCTCTTGTTCCAGCACCTTTAACCAGTTAATCAAAATATCATTATCTCTATAATTACTTCTAATTCTATTTACACCCATTTCCATTCATATCTGAAATTTTATTTGTTTGATGAACATCACTTTAGAAAATTCCTGTGTCTTTTTCCAGTTTCTGGCTATAATTAGTTTTGTCGCTGTCAAGCAGTGTATTACCAATATTTGTTTTCCTTTGTTTAAGGTAGGCCATCTTAAATGTAACAGCATCATATCTGGACAAGTCTCTATTTTAATATTCTCTAGTTTGAATAACAAAGTTCTCACCCAACTCCACAAGGGGGGGTCACTTTTTTACAATTCCAACATATGTGAAGATAATCCCCTCTTGATTCTCCACATCTCCAACATAGTTGATCATTATCTACTGATATTCTAGAAGGTACTAAATACCATTTATTTATCACCTTATAATGGATTTCCATTAAATTTAGAGATTGAGATACAATTATTTAAGGTAAATTACATCTGTTTGAAAGTGAAACCATCATAGCCAGGGGAGGTGTGGTTAGGGCTGCATAAACAGAAACAAAGTGATTTAACTCCTAAATGACAGTGAAATTGCAGGGGGATGATCTATACACTAAAACTGCTTTATTTAGCTAAAGTAATTTAGGTGACTATAGTGTTCCTTTAATGTCTCGTACCATGTTTCTATATCTATGTTAATATGTAGGAGTTTCTCCCAGCTTTTTATTGCTGTTGGATAATTTTCTGTTACCCTAGTATATAATAATTTAATACTCTTTGAGAATAGTTTTTTTGTTTCATTATTATCAAATATAATTTTGATTGCATTATACATATATCCTTGATTCATAAAATTATACTTTTTTTTTTTTTTTAAATAGCTGTTCACTCTTAAATATGAAAAGGCTTTGTGAGATGAGACGCTTCACTTCTTAATATATTAAAGGGTTTTACCTTATTATCCATATATATCTTCTACCTTTTATCATATTTCCTTCTTTCCATTTTTTTTTTAGAGAAATATTAGGTATTTCTCTATCAATGTGTTCTATATTTTGGAAACCGAAAATCTTGTTTTTAATTTCTAATTTCTTTTTTATCTTTTCCCAAATGGGAACTAGATGATTTGACACATAAGAGGTAGAATATTCACATTTTTTGTTATTCCATACTATATTAGCTAATTTCTTAGTTTGACATATTTCGGATTCTAACCAGAACCAACCATGTTTATATGTAGCTTCTTTCTGCAATATTGCTATATGTGAAGTTATCCCTGCCTCGTAGTATTTTTCTATATTCGGATAACTTAGCCCACCTTTACTTATATGTTTACTTAGCGTACCTATTTTTATCCTGGGCTTTTTGCCTCTCCATACAAAATTAGTAAATGCAGATTTAATCATTTTTATCCATGGGATAGGAATTAACAGCAACATCCTAAACAAGTATATACATTTAGGAAGGACATAGGCTCTTAGGGTGTTGACTCTCCCCCACCATGATATTTCTACTTGGCGCCATTCCTTTAAATCTTTGGTATTTTTTTTTTTAAAAGATGTAAGAAATTTGTTTCCATTAGTCTATTTATATGTTCTAATCCCTAGATATACAAATTCTTCTGGTTGAGAGAAGCTATATTTGTTTTGGTATTCAATTATTTTACGTAATTCTACATTTTTGTACATTGCAATCGATTTTGTCATATTTAATTTATAGTTTGATATATTACTGTATAATTCGATTTCTGGCATTAATTGAGGAAGAGAATTTTCGAAGTCTTCAACATATACAAGGGTGTCGTCTGCGTATAGTGATTTTTATGTCTCCATTAGATGTATTAAGGCCCTTTATTAACTGATTTTGTCTTATTTTTAAAGCAAAAATTTCTACTGTAAAGATGTATAGGATTGGAGACATGGGAAATCCCTGCCTCGTTCCATTTTCTAATCCAAACCAGGTAGAACATATATTTTGGCTTACAGATCTTGCTGATGGATTAGCATACAAAGCGCCTATCGCATCCAACATCCACTCCGAGATATTGAATGCTTCCAAGGCCTTAAACATGAATCCCCAGCTGACCCTGTCAAATGCTTTCTCTGTGTCTAGAGACCGGATCAGCAGGGGATCGTTATTTCTGTCCGACATATCCATTGCATCTATCAGCCTCCTCACATTATTTCCTGAATTTCTCCCGGGGATAAATCCGCATTGATCTGGGTTGATGATTTCAGGCAGTATTGTTTTTAATCTCTTGGCAATAATTGATGCAAACAGCTTGACGTCAACATTTATTAAGTAAATCGGTCTATAATTTTTCACTTCCGTTGTTGTTTTACGGGGTTTTAATATTGGCAAGATGTTTGCCTTCAACATTTCTTGTGGAAACGGCCCCTTTTTTTTATAGCGTTGTTAAAAGTCCTAGGTAATGGATCTGCTACTATATCCTTCATTACTTTATAGAACCTATTGCTAAAACCGTCTGGTCCTGGGGTTTTAAAGTATACTAATTTGTTCCAATACAGTTGCAAGAAAAAGTATGTGAACCCTTTGGAATGATATGGATTTCTGCACAAATTGGTCATAAAATGTGATCTGATCATCATCTAAGTCACAACAATAGACAATCACAGTCTGCTTAAACTAATGCTTGCTGTTCATCAGTCCTCGGTAAGACAAATTGTCTATAAATGGAGAAAGTTCAGCACTGCTGCTACTCTCCCTAGGAGTGGCCGTCCTGTAAAGATGACTGCAAGAGCACAGCGCAGACTGCTCAATGTGGTAAAGAATCCTAGAGTGTCCGCTAAAGACTTACAAAAGTCACTGGCAAATGCTAACATCCCTGTTAGCGAATCTACAATACGTAAAACACTAAACAAGAAGGGATTTCATGGGAGGATACCACAGAGGAAGCCACTGCTGTCCAAACAAAACATTGCTGCACATTTACAGTTTGCACAAGTGCACCTGGATGTTCCACAGCAGTACTGGCAAAATATTCTGTGGACAGATGAAACCAAAGTTGAGTTGTTTGGAAGAAACACACAACACTATGTGTGGCGAAAAAAAGGCACAGCACACCAACATCAAAACCTCATCCCAACTGTGAAGTATGGTGGTGGGGGCATCATGGTTTGGGGCTGCTTTGCTGTGTCAGGGCCTGGACGGATTGCTGTCATCGAAGGAAAAATTAATTCCCAAGTTTATCAAGACATTTTGCAGGAGAACTTAAGGCCATCTGTCTACCAGCTGAAGCTCAACAGAAGATGGGTGTTGCAACAGGACAATGACCCAAAGCATAGAAGTAAATCAACAACAGAATGGCTTAAACAGAAGAAAATACGCCTTCTGAAGTGGCCCAGTCAGAGTCCTGACCTCAACCCGATTGAGATGCTGTGGCATGACCTCAAGAAAGCGATTCACACCAGACATCCCAAGAATATTGCTGCACTGAAATAGTTCTGTAAAGAGGAATGGTCAAGAATTACTCCTGACCGTTGTGCACGTCTGATCTGCAACTACAGAAAATATTTGGTTGAAGTTATTGCTGCCAAAGGAGATTCAACCAGTTATTCAATCCAAGGGTTCACATACTTTTTCCACCTGCACTGTGAATGTTCACATGGTGTGTTCACTAAAAACATGGCAACATTTCATTATTTGTGTTTTATTAGTTTAAGCAGACTGTGATTGTCTATTGTTGTGACTTACATGATGATCAGATCACATTTTATGACCAATTTGTGCAGAAATCCATATCATTCCAAAGGGTTCACATAATTTTTCTTGCAACTGTACTTCCTCTTTTGTAATGTCTTTGTTTAATTTTTCTCTTTGTTCTGTAGATATTTTTGGTATTTCCACTTTAATATAGTTATCTATTATCTCACCTGAATTGTTTTTAGGTAGGTTATACAGAGACTTATAAAAATGGTTAAAAGCTTCTCCTATTTCCTTTGGTGCTCTACATGTTTTTCCTTCATATATAAATTTATCGATTCTATAATCTGCTTTTTTTTGTTGTTGATTTGATAGAATTTTATCCGCCCTGTTTTGTCGATAATAGTACTTAGTTTTTAATTTAAACTTTTATTTTTTTCCTAATATTGTATTTTTGATGGTCTGTTTAATTTTTCCTATTTTTATTTGACCTTCCTTATCTGGATTTGTCTTATATTCTTTGATAGTTTGATATAATTGAATAAATAACTTTAAAAAAAAAAATCTTTATACAATGCCCTCTAATAGTTGCCTTGTATGCACACCATATTGTTAGATCTGACGACTCTAAGGGTCTATTTTCTGCAAAAAAAAAATTCTGACTTTTCTCAAATGTTCTTGATTTTCTTTATTGTATAGAATTGACTCATCTAATTTCCAGGTTGTCCTGGGATGAATGATCTTCCCTTCTTTTAGTTTCAATATGATACTATTCTGATCTGACCAGATCATTGTTTTAATCTCTATCTGTTCTACTTTTTCTATTATTCTTGAGTGTCCTAGGAAAAAAAAATCTATTCTTGAATAAGAATTGTGGGGCCAGAGTAAAAGGTATATTCTTTTCTAGTAGGATTTCTTATTCTCCAAATATCATATAGGTAAATTTTTTTTATTTTTTTTTTATTTTTATTTTTTTATAATATTGGAAAAGGTTCTAGTGTTACTTGCTTGTATTATTTTTCCTATATTTATCCATTGCTATATCTAAAACACAGTTGAAATCCCCCCCACCCACCCTCCGAATAATATATAGCCCATGGCCATTTTTTCTACTCGTTCTAGAACTTGAGAAAATAATTTCATCGGGTTGATATTAGGCAGATATACGTTTACTCATGTATAAAGATCACCGTTAATTGTGCAAACAATATTAAAAACCTTCCCTCTGTATCGCTATCCTGATGTTGTATTTCTACTTTTACGTATTTTGAAAACCTAATTGCCACTCCTGCTTTTTTTTTCTTATTTTTTAGAAGCGCTAGTTACTAATGGAAAGAATCTTTCACACCAGCTGGTTTTACCTTTAAGGGCCCAATGTGTCTCCTGTATCAGGGCCACTTGTATTTTCTCAGATACTAAATAATCGTTAAAAGCTTTTTTTCTTTTTTTTTTTTTTTTGAGACTTATTTAGACCCTGGATGTTAATTGAGATTAATTTCACCATTCAGTGTCAATAATCCAACCTCTCATACTTCCTCGGTGGTTATCCACTACATCCACTACTGTACCTAACTCATTCATACTTCCTATACACTCATCCATTCTACTTTCTTCTATTAAGATCTCTATATTTCAGAGATCTTCACTCACATCAGCTTAAGATGCCATCTTCTAGGCAATCTCTAAATTCTACTAAGAACTCATGGGTGGGGTAATTTGGACATTGTGGAGATAATTTCTATAACTTTGTTTACTTTATTTTTCTAAATCCTTTTGTGCTTTCATTTATTGATATTGCTACTATCTTTTTCTACTAACTTCTCTATTTAGTACTTGGGCTTCCAGAAAAAATAAACAAATAAATATACAGATTACTCTTCAATATTCCTCATATTATATCATTGTGTCTATCCCCTTCCACTTTTCTTTTCTCTTTCGTGGTCTAATCTAACCTCCTTTTTATAATTTTATACAAGTGCTGCCTCTTTTGTTTTCTTTAGTTGTGTGTAGTGTCATAAATTGCTTATTTTTCATTAATTCTATTCTTTATAAATACTGTGATTAAATCTTTATTTCTCTTCACACAAACTAACAAAAAAAATATATACACACACTCTTCGATATTTCTCATACAATATTCTTGTGTCTGTTCCCTTCCACTTTTCTTCTCTGTTTCGTGATCTAATCTAGCCTCTATTATAATTTTATACAAGTGCTACTTCTTTTATTTATATATAGTGTCATATATTGCATTATTATTCAGTGATTCTATTCTTTATAAATACTGTGATTGAATCTTTATTTCCAGTCACACACACAAAAATTAATATTAATAGAAAAACTGTCATTCTTCAATTCTTTTCATCCTACATCTTTATTATTCTATATTCATTTGCCTATTATATATTCATGGTGCTTTAAGAGAAGTTTTTTTGTTTGTTCTTTCTTTATTTTTCTATTTATTTTTTTTAACTTGGCATAAACAGTAAGACAAACATTATAGCATATCGGCTTGTGCAATTCCACTTTGTTATATGTTATGTAGTTTAGTACTCTGCTCAATTCTACTGTCAACCAAGGTGTATTTTTAGAAGAGTACGCTGAAGATAGCGATAACCGGCTGCCAGTTCGCACTTCTGCCATTGTACCATTTTTATTTGTTTTCACCTTCTGTATCTACAGTGCTTGTACCGCCCTTTTGCTTATTTTTTGTATCTGGCATACGCTTGGTCCCATGTAAAGCATGGGATAAGAAAAGAGAAAGATGAGCGGGCACTGGAGCGCGCGGCGGGGGACAGGGGCGGCCGGTCTTTAACGCTTGTGACTATGTTGCATTCCTATTGGCTCTGTCTATGGCGACTGTCTATCTTGTCTCCTGGCTCCTCATGGGGCTCCTCTCACTCACCTCCTTGTCCCAATGGGCTGTTATCCCAGGGTTCCCATATTTTTTGGAACGCTACTGTGGTGCCCTTCACCCTAGCTGTTAGGTCATCCATTAATCTGCTATCTTTAATCCTAGAAAATATTTTGGTGAAGCTCGGTCCCTCTGGCGCCAACCACGCTGTTGCTATCGCTCTACGTGCGCTTAATGTGATCTTGTGCAATAGTTTTTGCTCCATCCTGGTCCACCCCTCCAGAGACCTATTCAGGAGGTAGACCCAAGGGTCCCAAGCTGGTGATCTATGGAAGATCTGTTGCACTAAGTTCTCGACTGATTTCCAAAATCTATTTATAGTTGGGCATTCCCACCACATATGTATGTACGTTCCTCTATTACTGCACCCCCTCCAGCAGTCATCTGTGTTTATTTTATGCATTCTAAAAAGCTTCACTGGGGTGGTGTACCATCGGAACATGGTTTTCCACGACTGCTCCTGAAGCGTCATGCACATTGATGTATTTTTGTTTGCTTCCCAGATTTCTTGCCATTCAATTCCTTCCAGGACCTCACCAAGGTCCCGCTCCCACTGGTCTGTGTAGGTCAGTCTGCCCCACTCTGTGTTTTCGGAGCTATGGTGGGCATACAGCAGTGTTATTAAACCCTTAGGTGCTTTCTCTGTTGCGCACAGCTTCTCGAAGAAGGTCTGCATGCTGCTATTTTGATATGGGGGTGGTTGGCGAAGTCTCTAAGTTGCACGTATCTGAAGAAGTCCGAAGGTGTTAAATGATGTTGCTTAAGGTCTTCAAACTGTACTATTTCTCCCCCCTGGAACATGTGGCCTATCCTTTGTAGACCTACCCTTTCAAGGTTGCGAAATTCCCTCGCTGCCATACCCGGAGGGAGGGCTCGGTTTTGGAGCAGTGGCATTTGTGGGGACGGGGAAGAGGCCAGGCCGTATTTGATGTTTGTCGCATCCCATATACATAGTGCGTTCAATATTGCTGGGCATGTCGCCCTTATCACAGGTCTGTGTTCCCTCGGTACCCACATCGTAAACTGTGGGAGGTCTGAACCCATCATGAGAGCCTCAGTCTACCCATTTCTGTTCGTATTGGGGGGTGGGGGGAGTGCCACATAACCACCTGTGCCAGTTGGGATGCTAGGTGATAAAAATAAAGGTTCGGTAGGCCTACTCCCCCTCTGTCTTTTCTCCTGTACAGAACCTGTCTGGAGATCCTATGTGTCCTGTTCTGCCATATGAAATTCCCTATTGCTCGTTGTAGGGGTACCAATTGTGTTTTTGTAATGCGTATGGGCAGCGTCTGAAACAAGAGGCACTGCCTCATATTCCTTTATCACGTCCTGTAGTCCTCCCATTGAGTCCACCGGGTTTGTTAGGGTCAACAAGACATCATCCGCATAGGCGAAGACCTTGAACTCGCTTCCTCCTAACATTCGTATATTCGGGTATCTCCGTATCACTTGTAGGAAGGGCTCTAGAGTCAGCACAAACAATAGGGGAGGGGAGAGTGGGCACCCCTGTCTAGTGCCATTGTGCAGTTGGAAAGGGCGTAACTGGGCACCCGTGATCCGGACCTGTGCCCTCACGTTGTTGTACATCGTCTTGGTTAGTGCTATATAATCTGGCCAGTGTTTGTGACCAAGTGACTACTAAAAAGGACTGCACATACCCCATTTGCAATACCTTGGGTTGGCTACTTTTGGGGGTAATTCTCATTCCTGGGCGAAAATACGGTCTTAAAGGCAACGTAACCAATCTGGCGAATTTCAGTGTGAAAAAACTGAAAAATGTCACGCTATATTTGACCCTGTAACTTCCCAAAACACCTTAAACCTGTACATAGGGGGTACTGTTTTGCACGTGAGACATCGCTGAATACAAATATGTGGATTTTATTGCAGTAAAAGCAAACAGTATTTTGACATTCACAGTTAAAATGTCACGTAGAACTAAGAAAAATTTTAAATCTTATTTTCTCCCATTTTTTTTTTATATTTTATTCATATATTTCATAGCTAAATATTTGATGTTAAATGAAAGCCCTGTTTCCCCTGAATAAAATATCTCCATCTCCATCGAAGGTGACTCACATGACCTATATTGAATATTCTAAATCTGTTAACCACAATTTTGTCTTTTTTTTTTTGTCCCATATAGGCAGTACATGAACAGAAAAGGAGGTTTCAACAGACCACTGGACTTTATTGCCTAATGTACAAGACCTTGATGGCTTCAATATCCACTCTACACATTGTACCATCCTGTAGTGATTTTTACAAAAAATGACTAAAAGGCACAACTGTTTTTTTATACCTGTCAAGTCTTCCAGTCTGCTCCTTTTTGTTTTTTGTTTTTTTTACACCTGGTACTTGGCAGGAAAGTTGATCCACTAATTCTACTCAAAGACCCTTTCTGACTCTTCGTTTAGATTGCATTCAGTGGAATGGTTCATGGGCTTCTTGTGTTGTAAGTGAAGTTACCATGGCACCCAGATGTTTGTGAATCACTTTTAATAGAAATACATTTTACCTAATCCAATAAGAAATGACTGCTTCCCTGGGATAATGTGTTTGAATTAAACTATTTAATTGGGGTCAGATGTATAATGAAACTAGTACAATTTATTTTAGTTGTCCATTTTTCTAGTGTGTGTGTGTATATATTTTGTCTTATGATGAATAAAAGAAAATGTTACATGGTAAGTTTTTTTTAGTTTTTGAAAACACAGAACACAACAGTGTTTGAGTCTTAACAGTGTGTTCATAAAGGTATTGGTAAAAAATTGTATGGTTTTCTACATAATTTTTAATATGAAATATCAGTGAATTTTCTTTGTAAAATCATGTTGGTAATGTTTCATCAATGGTTTAGACTGACACCTTTAACTATAATCCGAGCACCCTCCAATAAGCCGAGAGACTGAAACTTTCCTGTAGTGAATGATTTTCTTTTTATTTACAGACCCTTTTTATATCTTTGGGATTTATTCATTCTATGCCAAATGGTAGTGAATTGAAAGTCAAAGTGAAAAAAAATTGACGCAAAGGGTGATAAATATTTCCAGTTTGGCTAGTGACAAACTGGCTATTTTTATCCTAAGCTTTGCAATTTGATTTTAAAGGAACATCATGGTGCTGGAGTAAATGTGTAGGTGACCAGCTCCAATCAGAGTGTAGTTAAAACGTGTGTCAACTTACCTTTACTCCATCAATGCGCCGGTCTCACCACGGCTGGCCCCGCCTTCATGGCTGAGCATTGGCCGGCTATTCCGCATGCACAGCATAATGCCAGGTTGCACCATTCAGCATCTTCTCACAGAGATGCATTGAATCAAAGCATCTCTATGGGGAGTGGAGACACTGAAAGCAAAGAGTGCACACAATGCAGTACTGAAACAGGAAACTCCTCTAGAGGTGTTACTAGGCAGAAATGTGTACACATTAATCCTGCAGGTATATGCTATAGATGCCAGAACCACTACATTAAGCTGTAGTGGTTCAGATGACTGTAGTGTCCTTTTTAAAGTCACTGCAGCTTGGTGTTTAATTAACAAGCACTAAAACCCACTAATAGGGATTGACTAACACAAAATATCATAGCCGTGCAGATTATCAGTCACCGTTCCGATAACTGGTGCCAATATTCTGTACATTTAAAGTTTTGAAAAAGCAACACAATTTCTACACACATTTGGTATTATCCCTACTAGCTAATATCTTAAAGTGGCTCTGCCACCTTCTGGGGTCTTTACATGATGCTCTCTACCTCGGTGCTGAAATCTTATTTCTTCAACTTCTGTGGCTTTATCGGTCTGGAGCCCACATCAGTGCTGTTATCTCAAGTGTACTGATTTCTATTGCGGAGACCAAGTTTTTTTTTTTTTTCAGGGCTGAGATTTACCATAAGACAAAGTAAGCCCATATTTTGTCTTGTATTAAATCTTTTGAGTGCATTGAATTTTCCATTAAATAACAATGCAGGCATTATGAGCTATTTAAAAAATGCTCACATCTTTTTTCTAGTGACAATGCTGTTTTTCATTATTTTATTTTGCCTCCTTTAAATTCTTCATATTACTGGGGTATTTGGTTTTTTTTTTTTGTTTTTTTTTTTCCTCCTTTTACTTTCTGAATACCTATGATACTATTGGAAATTTGTAAAATGTTCGTTAGTCTTCTGTTTTGTCAGTCAATTATTGTAAAGGTTTAACAATACACATGGAAACCTACTCCCTACATTGTAAGTTCTTATTTACAAACAGATTTGTATTCCTAACACTATATATTAGAATCTCTTAAATATTTTAGCATAAACTTTAAAAATATATATTTTTCTGAATATTGTCATTTTAAAAACGTACCCAAAAATATTAAAGCAAGGCCTTTGTTAGAATTACAACTTTTGCAAATCAGTTTTCAATTCGCTTTAAATGTTTAGCGAACAAAATCAGATGTATACATGTCTGTCACAGTTTAAGAATTGCAAGAAGACAATGGTGTAATCAAGGCTACACCATTGCACGGATGTTGACATATGCAATTTCCACTTAATTATGACAACCACAGGGGATGTGAAATCATTAATTCTGCCAGTACATATTGCTGTCTGCTCCCTTGTGGCCTGGTTTTGCTTTGAATGTTTCAGCCCAGCAGTTGTGATGTTATGACGAGGGAATGAGAACTATCATGGAGGACAAGCACATTTATCTTAGAAGAGAAACACAGGCAGCATTCCAGGATATAAAAGGTGAATTTATTGGTGGGTTCACCACTTCACCAAAATAAGTGCAACGTCGAACTTATTTTGGTGAGGTGGTGAACCCACAAATAAATTCACCTTCTGTATCCTGAAGTGCTGCCTGTGTTTCTCTTCTTTGATACTACAGTGGTGGATTCAGCGGTGTCCATACTACACACAGAGCGCCTCCTTGGTGGAAAGCTGAAGTATATGTGCAGGATCTGTTTTTGAAGCACATTTATCTTATCCTTCACAGCAATGTAGCCAATCATTAGCCCAATCTCTTCCAAAAGGAGCAGGAGGAGGTCCCAATCACATAGGGTCATTCATAAGAGTTCTTACATAAACATTTTAATTCACATCACATAGATCTTCCTTGGCAAAATGTGGGGTTTTTTTTGTGTTTGTGTTTGGCTCTCTGGTATTGCTTTTGGTATGTGCTTGATCACATTATACACAGAGTATACCTATTATTTCAAATATTTTAGGACTTTTCATGGAGAAATTTTATTTGAAAAACCTTTTATTTGAAGTGGTTCAGTATTTATTCAAAGTAGGAACTAGAGCAGGGGTCAGCAACCTATGGCACTCGAGGCTACCAGAGGCAAAAAGGTTCTGACTTATCAGAAGTACCAGTAGGGGACTGAGCAGTGATTGCGAGTGATGTTAGACAATAATTCATGCATTGCAGCACATAGAGGACATGATCTCAGATCACTTCCTCCCAGCACTCGTGAATGGGAATCCACACTGGGGTAGAGCAGTCTGCAGCAGCTCCTGCACTTGACTGGTACCTGGCCAACCTTATCCCCACTGGACCCCAGCAAAGCCATCCACACTGGTAGATATACACAGAGCTGCAGAAGAAGCCGCCTCCTTATACAAATACAAAAAACCCACACGCAAACACACACATAGTGCCCACAAACACAACACCACTGACAATCCACATACAAGCACACAAGTAGCCTCGCATGCAATACCACAAGCAATCCCACACAATGTAACAGCATCCAGACGCACAAGTCCACAAACAGCCTCCATACAAAGCCCCATTCATAGGTATTATACACAACACAAACTACTCATAAACATATACAATAGAATAGCCCACATGCGCACAAATATTACGTTCCAAAGCAACTGCGGCACCCATAAATAACACAAGCAGAAACACCTCAATTTTAAAAAAATTGGACAGACACACCAAGGGACTTCCGAATGTTTTGGCACAGTACTACCACAAGGTTGCCTACCTCTGAACTAGAGTGTCTTTTATATTTTTCCACCGAGTGAAAAAGAAAAACAGGGCTATATCTGTCAAGTTTTGCCACTTTCACAGCCGTTGCTAGTTCATCACAAAAATATCTACATGGGATCCTGGCAAATGAGCCCCAGAAGCTTAAAAAAGTAGATGGCAATTGCAGGGGACAGCATCCGGTAAGCATGTCTTCCCTCCACTTCACAAGTGGCAATGTCACCATTGGTAGTATTTGCTAAATATGCAAAGATTCCAGAAGAAGGGGAGGGTAGCAGAAGATATCTGTGAAACTTCTTTTTTTCTTCAAGTTCAGTTTGATTGTTTGTTAAACATATTGAAACATGTAAAAAAAAGAATAGTATATATAGTGAATATATCAGAAACAACAGGTCAGATAGGGTTTGATAACAGTTTGATTGGGCATAAAAAAATGTAAACAATATCAGATTCAGGAGCCAGATGTTACATAGTTACAGACATAGTTACATAGGTGGAAAAGAGACATGTGTCCATCGAGTTCAGCCCTCCTCACATCTGTGTTTTGCTGTTAATCCAAATGAAGGCAAAAAAAACAGTTTGAAGTACTTCTAATTTTGCAACAAACTAGAAAAAAAATTCTTCTTGACCCCAGAATGGCAGTCAGACTTATCCTCGGATCAAGAAGCTATTACAGTTTGAAAACTATATCATTGAATATTCTGTTTTTGCAAGTATGCATCTAGTTGTTGTTTAAACATCTGTACGGACTCTGATAAAAAACACTTCTTCAGGCAGAGAATTCCACATCCTTATTGTTCTTACGGTAAAAAAAAAAAACATTCCCTGGCCTTGGGCTAAATCTTCTTTCTTCCAGTCTAAACGCATGACCTCATGTCCTATGTATAGTCCTGTTTGTGAATGGATTTCTACACAATGGTTTTGTATTAGCCACGAATATATTTGTATAATGTTATCATATCCCCTCGGGACTAGGCATTTAACATTTGAGTGCCCAGTCCCCCAGTCTATCTAAATCCCTCTGCAGCCAAGTAATATCTTGTTCACATTGTATTACTTTACAGAGTTTTGTGTCATCTGCAAACACTGAAACATAATTTAAAAACTTATTTCAATATCATTTATAAGTATCATTAAATGTAAACGTTAAAGGGGCACTATAGTCACCAGAACAAGTACAGCTTATTGAATTTGTTCTGGTGTGTAGAATCATTCCCTTCAGTTTTCTTGCTGTAAACACTGTCTTTTCAGAGAAAATGCAGTGTTTACATTACAGCCTAGTGATAAACTCACTGGCCACTCCTCAGATGGCTGTTAGAGATCCTTCCTGGGTCATGGCTGCCTAAAATGCATCCAAACATTCAGTATCTCCTCCCTCTGCATGCAGACACTGAACTTTCCTCATAGAGATTCATTGATTCAATTCATCTCTATGAGGAGATGCTGATTAGCCCGGGCTGTGTTTGAATTGTGCTGGATCTGCCCCTGATCTGCCTCTTTGTCAGTCTCAGCCAATTGGAAGCAGTCCAAGAACATAACACCGAGATACACCAATTACCACCTCTGTCCAGCTTGAAAATTTACCATTAATGACAACTCACAGTACTCTATTTTTAAGCCAGTGACCTACCTAAGAATGAGAATTTTCATCTAGACCTATTTTTTTTTAATTTGAACACTAATCTATTTTGTGGAACTGTATCAAACGCCTAGGCAAAATCCAAGTAGATCACATCCACTGCAACACCCTGATCTGTACTTCTACTTCTTTGTAGAATGCAATTAAGTTAGGTTGACATGACCTATGTTTCATAAAACCATGTTGATATTTGCTAACAATAATGCTCTTAATGAATTTCTGAATATTATCCCTTAATAACCTTTCAAATACTTTCCCACCCACAGAAATTAAGTTCACAGGTCTATCATTTCCAGTCAAGATTGTAAACCCTTTTTGAATATAGGAAGGAACCTGCCTTCCTCCATTCCTGCGGTACAATTCCTGAAAGAAAATAATCTTGAAAGATTAAAAACAAAGGTTTACTTATTTCCATACTTAGTTTCTTAAGTACTCGTGGATGAATACTGTCAGGCCCTGGAGCTTTGTTTATTTTAACTAAATTACAATTTGTCTTCAAGTTTTTAGCAGCAATCATTTGCATATCTATAGCCATAGGTTCTTCCTTAATATATACGGAGGAGAAATAGTTATTTAAAATGTTTGCCTTTTCATGGTCTTTAATAACTAACACCCCCATCCCGGTTTTCAGTGTACGTACACTTTAATTTCTTTCTTTTTTTATTAACTTATGTACTTAAAACATGCTTAGTGGTTGGTTTTGCTCTCTTTGGCTATCACTTTTTCATTTTGTAGTTTAGCGAATCTAATCTCTTTTTTGCAGGCATTATTGGCTTCCTTATATCTTTTATAGAATGCTTCTGATTTGTCCGATTTAAAGGCTTTAAATGCCCTTTTCTTATTTTTAATCTCTTGATTTATTTTTCCACTAATCCACATTGGTTTCAATTTATTTCTGTTATATTTACTACGCAATGGAACATACTGAGAAATGTACCTTTCTAATATTTGTGAAGATATTCCATTTATCCTCTGTGTTTTTTTCACTAAAGAGTTTATGCCAGTCAATATATTGTAAAGCTGCCCTTAACTTATTGAAATTGGCATTTTAAAAATTATATGTTTTAGTATACCCCATATGCTTTTGGTTTGTTTGTTTTTAGTTTGTTTCAAAGGACACTATATTGTGATCACTATTTCCCAAGGGCTTGCCTACTTGAATATTGGTGAAAAGATCAACATTGTTTAATTTGTTAATAAAATAAAAATCACTATTTCGAAAATATACCTGCATGTATTTTTCATGAAAGTAGTCATTGGGGGTATATCTAAAAGAGCTTGCAAACTGGCCCTCCCTTTTTTTCTTGGAAAAGACTTTCAGTTGAGACGCCTCTGATTTGATCCCCACGTGCACGTCTGTAGCTAAGGAGCTGGTCTGAGTTCTGTGAGGGAGGGGGAGCTAATGGAAATAGGAAGGAATCCTTCCTGGCTGTTTGATTGACAGCTAGGCAGGAGTTCCTTAGTTAATTTATAAAAGTACTAATTTCTCATAGAAATTGAGCACTTTTTTATAAACTAGGGTTATACTAGGGTACTCTTGAAGTGTGGAGTGGTCCTTTAATGGATACATGTCAAGACAAATACAACTTAATCTTAAATGATAGAGAATCAGATTTCATCTATACATTATGGTAGTAAAATTGCTTGCAAATGTCTACATCTTGGCAATCAGAGATTTAAAAACAGACCTTTCCCTATCTTAGTTTGAAAACGTTGACGTGGTTGTACGCATTTACTTTTATCTATATCAAAAATCAGGGCAGGTTGTCGGATGTGGCACAATTTCAAGATGGACCGTAAACAAACAGTAAGACCTCGATCTGCGCACTTTTACATGTTATATCGCTCAGGACATCGCCTTAGATGCCTTTACATGTCCAACAGTCGATTGAGGAACATATACTAATACGGGTCTGTATAAAGTTAACGCATGTTATGTATGTGCTGTATTTGTCATCCTGTCTTGCAATAAATAAAGAATTAAAAAAAAAAACAGACCTTTCCTCCTCCTGTCAGTTAATTCAGTCTGTGCCAATTGGCACAGAGTTAAAAAGGCTCTGCATGTGTGTTATTAAGAAACCCCTCCTCCAGGTGTCTCTCCTGCTTGCCTTCAGCATAAGGGAAAGCAATGCCTGAAGGGCTGTATGGAAGAGGGGAGCGAAAGAGACAGATTCATAGCAGCTGTATGGCAGATCATCTGAGAATGGAGAGAGAGAGAAAGAACAGGCAAATTATATTATTTACATAAAACCAAAATAAGTGTTGGGGACGTTTAATCTGTTATAGGAAACACGTCTGTGCTTCCTAAACAGGGGTATGTAGGATAGGTGAGTCTTACAGCAAGTGTAACACCATTGAAAACATGATTGATGCTCTCAGCAGGAGACATGGGTAATGGAAATACATTAATATATTATCTTTTAATAGCATTAAGGGAAGAAACACTTACTCTTATAAAATAGATGTCAAATCTCAGAGTGCTTATACTTTTAGGTGGGACATTAATATAGTGAAGCAAGAGCAGTGGTGGTCCCATCTCCTCTCAATTTAAGGTCCGGATTTTAATGAGCACAAATATTGTAATTGATCTGTAAGGAGTTCCTTTAGAGGAAATAATTTTTTTTAAACAAACTAAGCATTTACTGTTGAGTTGAATAACCATGTACCAGACATGCTTAAAAAAACTAAATCCTAAAGTAGATTATTGGTCTAAAAATAGACAGCTAGTTTTTGTTTTGACAGACACTTACCTAATTAGTTCAATTATAGCATGTGTTAACTATATAATTCAATATGAGATTGTATAAGCAAAGGTCAAATGGAGATGCAAGGCAAATGTTAAATTTTGTATATATTGTGTATTAATATTGTTTTTGTATTTTGTTGTACCTAATGTAACAATGCAATGATTTGTGGACCCAGGACATACTTGAAAACGAGAGAAATCTCAATGTATCTTTCCTGGTAAAATATTTTATAAATAATAATAATAAATAATAAATAATAAATAAAGATTCTGTGTTTAGCCCCTTAAAGGACCAGACCACTATAGTGCCAGGAAAACAAACTCATTTTCCTGGCACTAATTATTCCTTAGGTGCCCCCCACCCTCATGGCCCCCCTCCTACTGGGCTGAAGGGGTTAAAACCCCTTCAGCTACTTACCTTTTTCCAGTGCCGGGGCTCCCTCGGCGCTGGGGAACTCTCCTGCCGACGTCAGTGTCGAACGCGCATGAGCGGCAAGAGCCGATAGCGCATTCGAACCGCCCATAGGAAAGCATTGCTCAATGCTTTCCTATGAATGTCAGCATCTTCTCACTGTGATTTTCACAGTGAGAATCGGGGAAGTGGCCTCTAGTGGCAGTCAGTGAATGCTTTCCTATGTGACCGGCTGAATGCATGCGCAGCTCTTGCTGCGCATGCATTCAGCCGATGGGGAGGAGAAGAGGAGGATCGAAGGAGGAGAGCTCCCCGCCCAGCGCTGGAAAAAGGTAAGTTTTAACCCCTTTCCCCTTTCCAGAGCCAGGCGGGAGGGGGACCCTGAGGGTGGGGGCACCCTCAGGGCACTATAGTGCCAGGAAAACTAGTATGTTTTCCTGGCACTATAGTGGTCCTTTAACGTTTGGTGAGCTATAACTCTGTGTTTAGGCTGACCACAAAGTTTTTTAATTGTGTTCAACTATATCTTCTGGGAAAAGTGTTAAGGCAAAACCTCTTAGGTGAGTCCTACACTAACAATTCACCTTGCTTCAGGTAAAATCTGTAGGAGACAGAGTGCGCTATTTTTCTAAACTCCTACATATTTATTAACTCTTATTAGGATACACATGGAGTGTGCCGCCCAGTAAATGTGTTCCCTATTAAGGGTTAATATGTATGTGGGGGTATAGGAAAATACCCCTGTCTGCAATGTGTTTCTACTGATAGACAGTCTTCTTCCGCCGGTGGCGGCCCCACCTCTATGGTTGTAAAAGGACAGTAAGCCATATTGGGAATGATGGGACAGCTTCAATTAAGTTGGATGGCACTAATTTGACCTATTAAGATGGCTTTAAAACCCTATTGCAGGCGTTATGACAACATGCACCCTGAGGCATTCATTTGTTTTTGCCCCAAAGCCAAAACTTGCCAGACACACCCTGTCCTAAACCATATATTGAATTTTACTTCCTGTGTGACAGACAGTATCCAAAATTGATAAACCATCACCATAATGAACAATCCTAATCTCTAGGATGAACAAGTGTTTTTCAGTTCTGGGCAGTGTTCCACTTGGAACCACTGCTATAATTTTCACTGTTCTGCATCCTTTGACATTTGTTCAGTGAACAAACTGGGTATTAGCAATTTGCCAAGTGACCATGCAATCATGTTGGCACACTCAGCAACTGGAGCTAATGTGCCCTCAATACAATTCATACAAAGTCTAGGTTTGTAACCGAACTTGAGAAGTCAGCTACTGGCACCATACATACAATACAATAAAGATGAGAATGCCTACAGTGTAAAAAGAAAAGAAACAAATGGCCAGTGTGCAATTTCTCCCAAAAAAGGTAAATATAGTGAAACTCAAGGACGTGAATCAAGTCTTTCTTTTGATTCATGTTTCATTGCTGCACAATAGCATTATTTGCCAATTCTCACATTTTGTTCCTCTAAAATGAAGGAGTAAATAAAAAAAATAACTTGAATTATTCTGTACTCTGAAATAAAATTTCCCCTCGTCCATATTTTTCGAGCAAGCCATTACATTAGGCATATTGTTGGGGCATACATGTATGGTGCTACCAGAGAAAATCAAAGACAGAAGGGATCATATAGGAACATATGTGAAGAAGCACCGCAGACACTGTAACTATTTCTTCTTTGTGAAGTGGTTATGGTACCTAGAGTCACAATGCACTGTCCTTCTGCTCAGTGTTAAACCAGTTTAAAAGGAACACCCAAGATCCCTAAAGCACTTTAGCTTACTGAAGTGCTTAATGTGTGAAGAGTGTGTGTGGTCTCTTTTTTCATTTTTCAAAAACTGATGATGTCAATAGAAATTGTTATTTTAATAATTTAACTTTGTTAAAACCCCCTCGCTGTCATTCAGACAACCAGTTGATTTAGCTCTATTCGAAATCTGCACTTTTATAAATATACTAGGCAACAGCTCCCTGGCTGTTTGCTGCCTCCTTTCGTTAGCTCCCCTGAACTAATGGAAGTGGCAGGCACGTTCATGTCTCCTCCCACACAGACCTTAGACCAGCTCCTCCAGACCTCAGACCAGATGTGCACAAGACGGTGGGCATCAATTGCACGTGGGCACCAATTGGAGTTTTAAATAGAAAGTGTGAAGAGGTACTAGCGCTATAAAGTGCAACTACTTATTTAGCATATAAATGTGTTAAAAAAACTGCAGCTGTAACACTCAGGTGTGTAACCATGCAAAATACACCAAAAAGTAGCAGAATCGATAAAATTGAAGTGTAGCGCTTTTCAATGTGATATGACAGTATAGGTATACTTTTACCAATTCAACAGATATCATGTGATACATCCACGTTTCCTAAAAACATAATTAATATATCATAGTGTAGTAAAGTTTTTAGGTTCAAGGCGCCCTTAATATTTCATTATTCTTCACCCCAAATTTCTAGGTTGTATATCTGTACAGCGCTGCGGCATTTACTGGCGCTATAGTGTAATGTACAGAGTTGGTGTTTGAAGGGGTGCTTGTATACATTTCTTTTCTTAGTTTGAATGCAGGGGTGTGTTTGTATGTAATATTTGTGTTAGATTGCAGGAGTGTGCTTGTATGTTGTGCTGGTGTTTGACTGCTTGGATGTATGAACATACACTAACACATACATACATACTTACACTGATATTCATGCACATTAACACACAGATGCATTAAATACACTGACACATACACACAAATTCATATAGACACCGATACATACACACACATAGATACACACCGACATATACACATATGCATACCGACACCATGACACAGATACACACACTGACATAAGAACACACACCATGACACACAGATGCACATACACAGATGTGTGCGCACACACAGACACAGAAGCACACTGACATATATACACACACACAGATGCACACCCTGACACACACACTCATAAACACCCTGATACACTGTATACACTTATACTCACTCATTCATACACACTCAAACTCATACACACATTCATACACATACACACACTCATGCACACACACTCATACACACACACCCACACATTCATACTCACACTCATAAAAATACACACTCATACACACACCCATACTCATAATCATACACACACACACATACACACACTCATACACACACACACACTCATACACATACACACACACACACACTCCTCTCTTCTCCCCTCATGCTGTGGCTGCCTCCTCTTCCTCCCACACTGTCTCCCTGCAGGATGCCATTTCCTCCCAGCCGGCTGACATTACAGGGGCCCGGTTGCGGTCTTAAAGGAACGCAGCACCTGACCGGGCCCCTATTCAGCAGTAATGTTTTCATGGTGCTATAATAATAGCAATGGGGAAACATTCCGTGGCACCCCTGTGTGCATGTCGCGGCAACCCAGTTTGGGAACCGCTGGTGTAATATATTTAAAATATATTAAAGATATATTATTTATGTTTTTAGGAAACTTGTATGTATCACATGATAACTGTTAAGTTGGTAAAAGTATAGCTATACTGTATTATCACATTGAAAAGCGCTACACCTTCATTTTTGTCGATTATACCAATTGGAGTTATTCTCAAAACCAGTTATTTAAATGTGTATATTGATTTGGGATAGTGTGTAGGTAACTTTTTATTCTTCGTTATGTGTGTTGGGGCTGATGTGTTGGGGCTGATCGTCCATGAGCAGTGGGAGTTTGAGCACGGGCTTAATTTTGTATGTTTGTTTTTCGATATGCACGCATGTTTTCATTGGGAATATGTCTACTAAACAGTGATTTCTTTTTTCTTTTTGGCCAGTGGAGTGTCCCTTTAATGTTTTAATGCCCCCAGCAGTCTATTGTCTATGTGCTGCTCAGGCTAATGAGGAAAGATTATCCTGAGCAGCAGTGGGTCACTGTGACTTGTTGAGTGTGTCAGCTGACCACTTTCAACCTATCACAGCACTTAACACGGGTATGAAGGGAGTGCGTAATAGCTGCCTTAGTCATAACTCCAGTAGAGGTTTGGCTTTGAATTCCAGGCACCATAACCAAGTTAGTGAGATTAAATGTTTATTGTGCCTACAGTGTCCCTTTAACCCCTTAAGGACCAAACTTCTGTAATAAAAGGGAATCATGACATGTCACACATGTCATGTGTCCTTAAGGGGTTAATGCATTGATTTTCTCTATAGTTTTAGTTTTGAGAACTCTATATACTGCTAGGTGGCACTATTCATATACTTTTGGAAGCACTTATAGCTGTCATAGGAAAACCAGCAATGACATATCTGTGCGGTTTATTTACTAAACATCGAATTGTAATGAACATAAAATAAATTTGCAAAATTTGCAAACTTTAGACCTGAACAGATGATTTGGAAAATTCTCCAACTCAGATATAGTCACAATTTGGTATTTCAATTTTCAATTTGCTGTTTAGTGAATTATACACTTTTAAAAAACTTTTATAAATGAACCCTGTTACACCTCCACGGCTGTCAATAAGATAGCCAGTCATGTCTTACAAACTTCCTGGTTTGGTAAGCTCAGTGACCCTCTTCAATCTGACTTCCACCCCCTCTATTCTACTGAGACCACTCTAAGGTTACAAATGATTTAAAGGATCACTATAGTGTCAGGAAAACAAATCCCCTCCCGTGGCGCTGAAGGGGTTAAAAGGGGTTATCCCAGCGCTGGGCTCCCTCGGCGCTGGTGACCTCTCCTCCCCCGCCAACGTCAGCTCCCCCATCCAACGTCAGTGGAGCCGAATGCGCATGCACGGCAAGTGCCGCGCTGGCATTCAAAGTGTCCACAGGGAAGCATTTCTCAATGCTTTCCTATGGACGCTCTGCGCGATGGAGGCATAATAAGCCTCCAGCGTCGCAGATGCGCCTCTAATGGCTGTCCGGAAGACAGCCTCTAGAGACTGCTGAAACTGCTATGTTTGCATCTGAAGGGTTAAAACCTGAGGGACCTGGCACCCAGACCACTTCATTGAGCTGAAGTGGTCTGGGTGACTATAGTGTCCCTTTAATTCTGGCTAAATATATTTTATCTAATTCACTCCTGCAGGACTTCTCACGGGTGGCTCCTTTACTTTGAAACAGCCTGGCAACCCTATCAGATTCTCCCCTAGTCTTCAATCATTTAAGAAGTACCTAAAAACCTATCACTTCAGAAAAGCTTATGGCCTCCCAGAGTAACCTCTATTTCACAAACCTGTACACAGGAAGCGCTTAACTGCTTTCTGTCAGACCGAGTAGAGATTACCCCTATCTGCGGCTTGGCCATGCTACACAGGAGGGAGTTGAGGAAACACATGGGGGAAGATGAAAGGTGGTAAGACACGGGCGGTTGGGTGGGGAGGAAATGAGACACATGGGGGTTGGAGGGGAATGAGACGCATAGGGAGGTAGGGGGGTTGGGACACATGGGGCGAGGGAATGAGACACATGGGGGGCAGGGGGAATAAGACACATGTGGAATGGGAAAATGAGAGAAATTGGAAACTGGGGGAATGCGACACATGAGGTGGGCTGGGAGAGACATGGGAGACTGTGAGAATTTGACACATAGGGAGGGCAGGGGAAATGATACACATGGGGCAGGGGAATGAGACATATGAGAAGGCAGGAAGAATGAGACATAATGGGAGTCGGGGGGAATAAGACACATGGGGGCTGGGAGAATGAGACACTTGGGGAGGCAGGGGTAATGAGACACATGGGGGGAGGTAATGAGACAAATGAGGGACTGGGGGAATGAAACACATCAATGGAAGGGCTGGGGGAGGAAATGAGACACATAGAGGGGATGGGGGAGGAAATGAGACACATGGAATGGAGGGGCTGGGGGACACAAAGAGACATAGATAGTCTGGGGTAGAGAGAGACAAAGGGGCTGGGGAGAGAAAGAGACATACAGAGGGGCTGGAGATGTACAAATAGACACAGAGGGGCTAGAGAAGGGGCAAATGATGCAGGCAAGGGCAAATTTTCTTGTTGATATGTGTGTATGGCCCATGAAGGATGTTATAGCAATCCAAATGGTCCTTGGCAAAAAAAGAAAAGGTTCCCCATCCTTGCTTTAAATGATATCCAACAGCAGGTATATACAGAAAAGGAGACACTAGTGTCTCGTTTAACCGAAAAGGAAATTCATTAACATCTATTTCAGCTATTATGGACTAATCTTTGAAATTCTCTGATAAATTCCAGACAATTGACAGTATAGTGAATTAACACTGAGGGCGTGTCAAGTTGCAGGAACTACCCAAATACGTGTAAGACTCTTTGTATTAGATATCAATGAGATTATTCCAGCATTCCCCCGAATTTTTTATAAAATCTAATGTTGCTATTCAGATATAATTTTCTAAAATTCATTGTTTAATGTACGTAACTATCTGCATCTGACGTGCGTTTTTAGGTGATTTGATAAAGATTAATACTGGTGAATCCAATGTTACTATATCAAGCAAAAGATATTCCTTAAATTCCAAAATACTGTTTTGCATTAGTATGCACCATTGTAATACGTCATCATTTATTTCATTCATTTAACTAATACTATCAGCTGATTGAGAAATCTTACAAGGACAGTTCTTATCTAGAATTAAAAATCTCTTAGCGGAATTTTCCTCTGAGTTGTATTTATTTTGTCCAGTCCCTTGTGTCCCTACGCAATAGTGATGCAATCAGGGTCTTAGTGGTAAGTGTCACGCAATATCTTGCTCACTAGTCATTCAGTATCTGAATAAATATACAATACAGAGTATTGTAAATACTACCCACACACAGGGTGTTTCCAAAATTAAGATCACTAATCACACCCACTCTTTAGGGTTTAACCTCTTCTTAAATTAGTAGTAATGAGTTTCAAAGGTCTTCTTTGCAGTGTGTTTCATGTGTTCTCTTTAAAGAAAGCAATACAATTAACAAAAAAAACAACACAATTATAGTCGAGTACCGTATATACTCGTGTATAAGTCGATCTCATGTATAAGTCGAGTGCAGTTTTGTGACCAACAATTGTGAAATATGCTATGCCTCGTGGATAAGTCGAGGGTAAAACTTGGGGCTATGAAATTCTGTGATTTTTATAATTATATACACACACTCATACAAACACACACACTTATACAAACACACACTCTGCATTATATACACACACACTCATACAAACACACACTCTGCATTATATACACACACTCTGTGTATATAATGCAGAGTGTGTGTTTGTGTAGTGTGTGTGAACTGGGTGGGGGGAGGGCATTTTTATTATTTTAATTTTTTTTATTTTAATATTTTTTTTATTATTTTAATTTTATTTTGTCCCCCCTCCCTGCTTGTTAACTGGTCAGGGAGGAGGGCTATCTTAATCCCTGGTGGTCCAGTGGCATGGGCTGTGAAGTGGGGGGGCCGGCAGGAAGCATTTACTTACCTTTCCTGCAGCTCCTGTCAGCTCCCTTCTCCTCCGTTACGGTCAGCTCCGCTGTAAGTCTCGCGGTCTGGTTGCCGCGCGGATCGTTGCCATGGCTCTGACGGCCGCGGCTCTCTAAGTTGCCATAATAAAGACAGTGACTCGAGTATAAGTCGAGTGGGGGTTTTTAAGCACAAAAAATGTTCTGAAAAACTAGACTTATACTCGAGTATATACTGTAGATGAGAATTTGAGGGAAAAACAAAGCAACTGCAACAGCATACAATGTAGTGATATCCACACTAAATGCCATATACTTTTTTTTTTTTTTACACACAAGCAGTACTAAGACATATACCAATAAAATAATAAAAAAAATAGTTATATATTTATGTATAAAAATTGTCATGTTCTGAAAAATGGTCTAAAGTACTAAAAACATAGTTGAAAACTGGCCCATGTTTTTTTTCGCCCCAGCATACCTGGGTGTGAGTTATCTCCGCTGGGCATGCATGTCCCTAGCGAGACGCGCGAGAAGATATTGCGCGGCGAATTTGTAGATTTGCTTTCCCTGGTTCCGCCGGACAAGGATGCCGTGGATAGGCCGAGGCGGGGGGAGCCGGGGGAAGGGGACAAGGGCAAGCAGCTCCCAAGAACTTTTGGGAACTGGTTGCAGGGGTTTGCGGTCTTCGCCAGTGTGTTGTCCAGGCAGTTCCCGGAAAGGGCCCCTACGTTATTCGGGTACCTGGATCTCATTTGGGGGGCTTACAAAATATACGGCGGTCAATGCTGGTTTCGTTATGACCAGCAATTTCGGCAGAAGATGGCGGTATGCCCGGGGTTGGACTTCGGGGTGCAGGATGGCAGCCTTTGGCTGCTGCTCATGACTCCCAGCCGGCCGGCACCCTTTCAGGGAGCAGCCGGCGGCCCGCCAGGGGCGCCGGCTGGCCCTAAGCGAGGGGTTTGTTGGCTCTTCAATGAGAGCCATTGCAGGTGGTATTGTTCCTGCCGCTTTCGACACGAGTGTTCTCACTGTGGAGGAGCGCATCCTGCGTCGCGCTGTTTCAAAAAGGGGAAACAGGTACTTCCAAAAGGTGGGGCCGCGGACGCCGCCCCAAAAGGCCTGGACCCCGGTGAGAGGGGAAAGGATGGCGCCATGGCTCGCTCGGTATCCTAAGCGGCGGGATGCGTTGCTGTTGGCGGACGGGTTTTCGTCGGGTTTTGGGTTCCGTTTGTTCCCTCGGCGGAGCCGCGTTTTGCTAACAACTTGCGCTCGATTCAGGGTAGGGAAGGGATGTTGCGGGAAAAATTGGACAAAGAGGTAAGTTTGGGGAGGATGGCAGGGCCGTTTGTCCGTTCGCCATTTGTGAATCTGCGGGTGTCACCGTTGGGTTTGGTCCCCAAAAAAGAGGAGGGAGCTTACCGCATGATTCGTCATTTATCTTATCCAGCAGGTGAGTCTGTTAACGACGGCATTGATAAGGAGTTTAGCCGCGTCCGGTACGCGTCTTTCGACAGGGCGTTGGAATTGGTCAGGGATGCCGGGGTTGGAGCCTGGTTAGCGAAGTCCGACATTGAATCGGCCTTCCGCTTGTTACCAGTCCACCCGGAGTGTCATCACCTCCTCGGTTGCCACTTTGAGGGTAGTTACTACTATGACATGTGTCTGCCGATGGGGTGTGCGATTTCCTGCTCCTATTTCGAGTCCTTTGCGTCGTTTTGGGAATGGGTGGTCATTCAGGTTTCGGGTTTTGTGTCAGTGACACATTATTTGGATGATTTTTGTTTGTCGGAAAACGGGGGACGGGGGTATGTGGGGACCTTCTGCGTGTTTTTCAGGAGGTGGCAGCTGATTTCGGCATTCCGGTCGCAGAACAGAAGACAGAGGGTCCGGCAGAGGTGCTGTCGTTCCTCGGGGTGGAAATTGATTCCGCCAACATGGTTTTTCGGTTGCCGGAGGACAAGGTCGCAGTGCTCTTGCGTTGGGACGACCTCGTCAAGGGGGCGAAGAAAGTGCAGTTGCGGCAGATGCAGGTGCTGCTGGGTCACCTAGCATTCGCTTGTCGTGTTTTGCCGATGGGTCGGGCGTTTTGTCGCCGGCTCTCGTTGGCGACGGTGGGGATTCGGGAGCCGTATCATTTTATACGGGTTACGAAGAAGCTTAAGTCGGACTTACAGGTGTGGAGTTCCTTCCTGGAACGGTACAACGGCCGGTCGTGTTGGTTGCGAGCGGCGGTTGGGAACTCAGTGTTGGAACTTTTCACAGATGCGTCTGGCTCCCTCGGCTTCGGGGCTTACTTCCGGGGCCGGTGGTGCGCGGAGGCTTGGCCGGGCAGCTGGCGGGGTAAGGATCTCATGCGCAACTTGACCTTCTTGGAGCTCTTCCCGATTGTCGTTGGGATGGAGTTATGGGGTCACGAGTTGCGGGACCGAACTGTTGATTTTCATACGGACAACATGAGTGTTGTCCATGTGATAAATCGCGCAACGTCATCTTCACCGCCGGTGCTGGCATTGCTTAGGCGCTTGGTCCTGTTGAGTTTGCAGCATAATGTGTGGGTTAGGGCGTGTCATGTGCCGGGTGTGTTGAATATTGTGGCTGATGCGCTTTCTCGGTTCCAGTGGCAGCGTTTCCGAGAGGCGGCACCAGAGGCGGAACAGGTGGGGCAGCCTTGCCCGCAGTCTTTATGGGAGCTCGGTTCCGAAGATTGATGGGGTTGGTGTCGGAGTCGTTGTCAGCATCCTCGTGGAAGTCCTACCGGGCGGTGTGGTCTCAGTGGCTCGGGTTGGTGCCGGGGGAAGGTAGCCTGGCGTCGGACGCGGGGCGCTTTGAGGTGACCTTACTGTTTTTGGAGCAATTGTTGGATGAAGGGCGGTCATGTGCTGCAGCGGAGAAGGCCCTGTCGGCCCTGTCGTTCTTGTTTAGGTTTCTGGGTTGGAAGGATATGACCAAGGAATTTAGTATTCAAAGGGCTCTGCGTGGATGGCGGCGGCGGAGGGTCCCGGATCAGAGGCGGCCTATTTCAGTGCAGCTTCTGTGGGAGCTCCTTGCGGCGCTGCGGCGGATGTGTAGTGCGGAGTACGAGGCGTTGTTGTTCGGGGTCGCTTTTTCTTTGTGCTTTTTTGGGGCGTTGCGGGTCGGGGAGGTGGTGGCCGCCAGTCGTCGGGTGGCGCCACCGCTGTTGGTGTCGGATGTGCGGTGGGCGGTCAAAGGGCTGGACATTCGGATCCGTAAGTCCAAGACGGATCAACGCGGTGAAGGAGCGTGGGTACGTATTAATGCAGCAGGAGGGGAGTACTGCCCAGTGCACCTGTTTCGGAGATTCCTGCAGGTCCGCCCTACGGGCGGGGGTGCGCTGCTGGTGCATCAGGACGGGTCTCCTATGACGCGCTATCAATTTAGCAAGATTTTGCGTGAATCCCTGGTGGCGAGCGGGAGGAGCCCGCAAGGGTACTCGGCCCATTCCTTTCGGATTGGGGCGGCTACACAAGCTAGTGAGATGGGATTTTCACCGTCAGCGGTGCAGGAGTTGGGGCGGTGGCGTTCAGGAAGATTCCAGTTGTATGTGCGGCCGCACCTCTTATAGGGTGAATTTTTAGGGTGAGTAACAGTTTCTTCCCGTTTAGTTTTTTCTGTTTGTTCATTTCTAGGTTCTCGCCCTCGTTATGTATGGATACTAGGGCATTCCTACATCTATTGGGCAGCGAGGCGGGCGGAGGAGCGCCCATATGGCCGCAACTTGGGGTGTTCGTACGACCAAGCACGGGTCCGATGGAGGGGCATTCGCGGGTTGTCGTGGAGCCAGGTTTACCCAGAGTGCCGTTTTATGAGCAGGTTGGTTCCTAGTTCGGTGATCTTGGTCATTCATGCAGGGGGGAATGACCTGGGGCGGGTCCGGACAGTGGATCTCATGCACGACATGAAGGAGGATCTTGCCCGGTGCATGGCATTGTTCAGGGATGTCACGTTGGTGTGGTCGGAGGTGGTCCCGAGGCCCTGCTGGCTGCAGTTACCTTATGCAAAGGGGCTGGAGCGCAGCAGGCGTAAGTTGAATGTGGCGGTGTCGAGGTTTGTTCGGCAGCTTGGGGGCATCGTGGTCCGGCATGTAGAGTTGGAAGTGGATAACAGCGCGCTGATGCGGTCCGATGGGGTGCACTTAAGCTTGATTGGTTTGGACATTTTCAACATGGGACTGCAAGGTGGGATTGAGAAGGCGCTGGCGGCGGGGGGCGCGATGCCGGGGGAGGGCGTAGGAGGCCGGCATCACGGTGGCGGAATACCTGGCCAGCGCATGGGAAGGCAAGTGACAAGTCGGATTGGGGAGTCACAGCATGCTTGGGCTGAAGGCGGAAGGCAGGCTGCTTTGGACTCTGGTAAAAGGATGTGAGACCTGTCTGATGGATGAATCACCCCATCAGCTGACAGTTGGTTTTAATGCTGGTCAAAAATGTTCAATAAAGCTGTGGCCGTTGCCCTTATCCACTATACAGGTGTTGTGTGTTTATTGGGCAACGGGAGGTTCGTGGGTCTGCAGTCAAGGTTTCCCTGGACTGAATAAGGAAGGGAAAGACATGACTGCTGCCCAGGGAGGGGGATGGACATAAAGGGATACATATGTAGCAATAAGGGACTTAGTACATAAGGGAATCTGGGGGTGGGCCCTTGTCACTCAGTAGGTAGGAAGAGATCTAAAAGGAGCTTTCCCACCCTCCCTCCCTATAATGGTTGTGGTTAGTAGTCAAGTGGCGGTGTTGGTGGTGTTTTTTCTTGGTGTCTGGTTGTCTCTGTTTTTGTTTTGTCACAGCGGAATACCTGGCCAGCGCATGGGAAGGCAAGTGACAAGTCGGATTGGGGAGTCACAGCATGCTTGGGCTGAAGGCGGAAGGCAGGCTGCTTTGGACTCTGGTAAAAGGATGTGAGACCTGTCTGATGGATGAATCACCCCATCAGCTGACAGTTGGTTTTAATGCTGGTCAAAAATGTTCAATAAAGCTGTGGCCGTTGCCCTTATCCACTATACAGGTGTTGTGTGTTTATTGGGCAACGGGAGGTTCGTGGGTCTGCAGTCATGTCTGGCAACAAATTGCATTGTCAGCTTGCTGTTCGCCGTGATCAAGGTAGAGTGGCTGAGCACCTCACTTCTACACAGCCTCAATCTCTGGTTCATACCTGAGGCATGTAAAGGGCATGTATGTGTTTGTATATGTTTTTGTATTACACAGCCACGTCACAGTGCTGCCGGCCACCAAATGTGTTCCATATTAAGGGTTAACAAGTGTGTAGGATACATAAAAACCCTCTCTGTTTTGTTAAAGAGTTTGCATTTTAGCTGAAAGCAGCAATTTGAATTGTTAGTGTAGAACTCACCTAAGACGTTTGCCTTGACAGAGCAGATGAGCTTGCACTTCAATGACAACTAGACTGATACTTAAACTCTACCTTTTCAAGACTGCAATGTGAAACTATAGGAAAGACAATGTTTATATTGCAGGGTTAACACACCTCTAGTGGCTGTCCTGACAGGGTCACTTCCTCTGCTATAACCATGTGAAACTCCTAGAGCAGCATTTGATTGGTGCACTGAGGTATTTTGTTGAGTATGCAAAAAAACTAAATCCATTGCTTCCCTATGTATAAGCACTGGATTTGCCAAGATCAACATGCTTGATGATCTAAGCCAGGAAGGCAGTGCGGCATCATAGAGAAAGGCACAGCGAGAGATGATAGGTAATTGATTGTTACCTTCAAAACCCTCACTCAAGGGAGAGGGACAAATCTAAACAGGTAACAGGAAACTATACTGTTGGCTACGGTGTTCATAGGGATACGGGATAATGCGCAGGTAACTTTTTGTTTTTATTCTATGTATGTATCTATGGGCTTATGTATACTGTAGCCATTATTGCCGCCTAAGAGTAGCACATGGCTTAATTTTGTATTTGTATCTATGTCTTTGTGCATGTTTGATTGTTTGTGTGTGTGTTTAAGTCTTTCTTCGTGTATGCCAATGATAGTTTTGAATGACTAGAATAAATGAAGAAAAAAAGGCAAGGAATCAAACAGATACAAATTTGTGAGAATACAACCATTGTTGGTCTGTTTATTTACTTGGTTGGGGAGTGGAATGTTTGCACCAGGGCTCTTTGTTTATTAGTTCTGTCAATGGGTAAAGGAAAGTATACAGCAAGAAAATCAGGCCAATTCTGCACAGCTTGGACACAGCTTCCATATGTAGAAATACACCACACATTCACACACTGACTTTCCATAAAAATACTCCTCCACAATCGCTCACTGACATGCCACAGAAATACACCCCCACATTCACAGACTGACATTCCAAATAAATACATTATGAAAAGATTGCAAACTCTTCACAGATAAGAGCTGCAACTTTATTGTTCACACATTAAAACATATCCAGGGCATAGACTCCAGTGCAAATTAGAATTGCATAAAAAATTGAAGACAGAAAAAAAAATTAACACCGAGGAGTGAGGTGAGCATACCATCTAGTTTCATTTGTTTCACACCCTCTGGACACTATGGGAACAAGGATAAAATGATTGTTGGTGATAAGGTCTAGAGGTGCTGCGATGTTTATGTAGGTGATCTGATTTATTGGATCTGATTTATTGGATTGAGTGTGATTGGATTATGAGGTTGGGGTAATGTAATGGTAATGGGACTGGGGGAGATAGAAGGATGGGTACTGTAATAAGGACCATCATACAGGGGTTTATATAGCTGGGGTACTGTTAGTGATTGGGTCTGCAGTAATGGACCTGCTGAGGCATGAGGGAATTATGAGGGCTTATAGTAAAGTTTTTCTCAAAGAAACACTATAGTCACTAGAACAACTACAGCTTAATGTAGTTGTTCCGGTGTCTACTGCATGTCCATACATGTTTTTTTTATGTAAATACTGCATTTTCAGAGAAAGGCAGTGTTTACATTACTGCACAGGAATACCTCTAGTGGTAGTCTCTCAGACGGCCTCTAGAGGAGCTTCCTGGGTCAGTGTTGTAGAGTGGGCGGAGTGCGGGAGAGCTGTAATCAAGGAAGAAGATGCGCCGCCATCAAGTCGAAACCGGAAGAAACGAGATGTTGGAGGTGGCGGAAGGTACACTCGCATTGGACCAAACTTGGGAGGAGAATTAAGACAGACAATTAGTATATTCATGGCTCCCGGTACGGAGGATCAGCGGTACTCTCCATTGGACTGCAAGAGGTAAAATATTTTGTCAGATATATTCTGACAAATGTAATATTCATTTCAAATTCCCACCAACAGTAGAGTTCTAAGGGAGGTCTACCCTGGGGGTCAAACAGGAGGTGGTGCGCACAGGTGAATGGACGTTAAAAGAACATGCAAGGAAGTTTGATAAAACACAAGTGGGTCTTGGGATGAAGAGACAGTACAGGGAGTAGAGAGGGTACAAGAACATTGGATACAATAATCATATTTTAGGGCTATAGCTGGGTACGGAACACAGGATACAATATTCATATTGTATGGCGAGCCAAGTCAGGAACACTGGATACAATAGTCATAGTCTAAGGCTAGCTGGGTCAGGAACACTGGATACAATAATCATAGTCTGAGATTAGCTAGGTCAGGAACACTGGATACAATAATCATAGTCTGAGAGTAGCCAGTTTAGGAATACAAGAACAAAATACAAGGTACAAGGTATTAATTTGCTGTGTGTGGAGACCCGAGTGCAGCTGCCAAGGACTCCCTTCTCTCAGTGATTATAGCCCAGTGTGTAAAGCTTAGGGATTATAGCTATTATAGCTGGCTCACCCAAACACTAGAGTGTAGTGTGAAATAGAACTGATTTTATTGAATGAGTGGCACACTTTTATACCTGGGTCCCCCACAGGGGGTCGCCAGGAAAACACAATGAGCATTGTGACATACCTGGTGCATTGGTGTCTGTACCTGATCAGGTAATTTAATTAGCAGCCAGACACATCAGCGCCAAATAACAGTTTTACTATAAAAACAGAGTTCCCGTACCAATATCCCCAAACCTGTGCCTACCCCAGATAGCTCTCCCTGCAGCGCCCTTTCTGTGCAAAAAGCACTCGAATCGGCAGTTTCGAATGGTCTGAATCTTAAATTTTAATAGGGCCGTGAGTATCCTCCAATCCAGTGCAGAGTTCCAGAGTGCTGGATGTAAAGTCACAGTCACTTTTAACGATGGCACTTTCTGTTTGTACATCGAGCTCCCTCAAGTCCTTGGTATTGTTCGATGCCTCATCACCTCACCTGTTTCACTTCCAATAGCGCTCTCTTTGGTAGTTCTGGGACAGAGAGTGCCCTCCAAGAAATCTTAGCAGATTGCGGCAACTCCACAATCCGATCTGGAGTTCCAGACGATGTGCAGGTTGCTCCCGGTCAGGCGCACCGTGCCACTGTTGGTCCCCCACAGTGAGCTAATATCCTTGGGGCAGCTGAATAGTGTGCTGAGCTGGAGGGGCAATTAAGTTAGTGATCCCAGTCTTTTAGGAGAAGGTGGTGGTAGGGATCTCTGCACAAGTCTGAAGTGACTGGGCAGTTTGTCCCACTCTGAGTGCATCAATTTGAGAATGGTGACTGCTTGAGTAAGTATGAATTGACGTGACAGTGTCACATTTGGTGAGTATGTTCTTATTTTGGCACAAGTGTTCCTCAATAATATGTAATGCTGAAACAGAATCTCAGATTCAGGAGTTAAAAAAAAAAAAGTGGGGGCTGGAGAAAGGAAGTGGGGGCTGGAGAAAGACATATATGGGGTAGGGAGGATTCAAAGGGGAAAGAGACATATATAAGTGCCCAACTGGGGAGAGATTAAAGGGAGACACAAGTAGAAGTGAGGAAAAATCAGAGAGTGAGATACAAATAGGGAGATATAACAACAGGCAATTTGGGAAGTCATAGTAATATGAGAAACAATCAGATGACAAAAGAGGGAGATACAAGTAGGACACAGAAGGCAAAGAAACAGATTATTTTGGGAAGAGATGGGGAAGTGACAGACTGGTATACCAGGTAACTAAGAGATTTCCCATAGGGAAATTCTAAGCTGGGGCCAGCTACCTTCACTGTAAATTTTCAAAAAAATTAAATAAACACACACATGTGGTGTGACAGGTCACAGAATATAGGGAGTGGGGCAAAGAATAGTAAGCAGAACTTCACTGGTGGCAGTGCAGAGTGGAATAGCGAGGGAGCAGATTCTGCACACACAAATCTCTGTTACTGATCCTTCACAAACACATAGTATTTCATTGATGGTTGCTAAGATACACATCATACCCACCAGCCAAGAGCTCTGTCTGGTATTTGTGGAAGAGCAGCCAGTCAGACAATTCTGTGTATTTCATTCAAAGCTCTGACGAGGCTGCATCATGGGATCCAGACCTAGGGCCAACTTAATAAAGGACCTGGATGTACCCGTACCAGTGAGATCATCATTAAGTATCAGGGTTATTCACTAAAGTGTGAATTTCAAAATGTAGGCAAAAATAGTCGAATTAGAGGAATTCCCTGTCCCTGTCAAAAGACTCAAGCAAAGGGTAAAGTTTATAATATTATTTATTTTTATTTTAGTGGGGGTTTTTTCTATCTATGCAAACGATGTGCATTACAAAGTTGGTATTAAATATTTCCCAGGGCTGTGTTTGTACTTAGTTTGGTTTTGGGAAGTAAAATACAGAACAAGTGGGGAACAAAACAGGAAGCAAGATGCAGATATTGCTGTCAGAAGTGGTGGACTTTGGATCAGAGGAAACCCTCCATTTTTATTTTACAAAACACTGAAAATATTTTGATATAAACCAAAGGGACTGCACCCATTAGTATTGTTATTTATAAAGCATTGACATAGTTGGTAGCGATCTTCAATAGTTGGACTAACAAATACCTACAGCCTTCTAGTGGCTATGGTGATTTCCCTTTAAAATATAGACGGATGACAATAGCCAAATCCATCACAGGGAACAAAACCCCTAGGTACTCCTCTGCCCAATAGTTCACTCTTTGGTGAATAACCATGTATACATTTTTTATTATATTTCATTAATATGTTGTTGTGTGGCCTATACTTAGTATAACCTATCACTCCTTGCAAACATGTATTTCACATCCTCGTTGTTTTCATTTTTGGGCCCTCAAACGTCCATCCTCCATTTTTGGAGAAACATAGCTTGTAGAGTGCAAGTACGCACTGTATGCCCACTGCATGGGAGTCAACCTCCTGAACCTACTGGAGTTGAGTTAGAAGCATATGCTCACACAGCACTATTCTTGGCCTAGCTCAGAGGGAGAACAGAAGTCAGCTTTTCTTCCTTTTGTAGTTGATAAAATTACTACCATTAAAGGACCACTATAGGCACCTAGACCACTTCAGCTCAATGAAGTGGTCTGGGTGCCAGGTCCATCTAGTTTTAACCCTGCCTGCTGTAAACCTTTACAGTAGGGTTATTCGAGCCTCTAGTGGCTGTCTCATTGACCGCCACTAGAGGTGCTTCTCACTGTGAAAATCACAGTGAGAAGACACTGACGTCCATAGGAAAGCATTGAGAAATGCTTTCCTATGTACTGACTGAATGCGCGCGTGGCTCTTGCCACGCATGCGTATTCAGCGGATGACGTCGGAAGAGGAAGGAGAGTCCCCAGGGCCGAGGGAGCCCGGCGCTGGAGAAAGGTAAGGGATTAACTCCTTCCACCCCCTAAAGCCCGGCGGGAGTGGGAGCCTGAGGGTGGGGGGGACCCAAAGACCCTATAGAACCAGGAAAACGAGTTTGTTTTCCTGGCACTATACTGTTCCTTTAAAGGACCACTATAGTGCCAGGAAACCATACTCATTTTCCTGGCACTATAGTGCCCTGAGGGTGCCCCCACCCTCAGGGACCCCCTCCCGCCCGGCTCTGGAAAGGGAAAAAGGGGTAAAACGTACCTTTTTCCAGCGCTGGGCGGAGAGCTCTCTGCCTCCTCCTCCGATCCGCCCCGTCGGCTGAATGAGCACGCGCGGCAAGAGCTGCGCGCGCATTCAGCCGGTCACATAGGAAAGCATTATCACAGTGAGAAGCACGCAAGCGCCTCTAGTGGCTGTCAATGAGACAGCCACTAGAGGAAATAGGGGAAGGCTTAACCCATTCATAAACATAGCAGTTTCTCTGAAAATGCTATGTTTATGAAAAAATGGGTTAACCCTAGAAGGACCTGGCACCCAGACCACTTCATTAAGCTGAAGTGGTCTGGGTGCCTAGAGTGGTCCTTTAAGTTGGGCAATAGTAAAACCTATTAATCAACTCCAATTCGGTTAGATCTGTGAGTGTATGCACTAAACATTTTTAATAGAATTGCCACATAGCTGTTTATTATTTATTTATTTTTGGATACTAATGAGTTCAGTTTGCAGAGATTTAAAGTTCTGGATGTACGTAATTCACATTCTCCTGGAATGAAAGTGATTAAATAGCTGCGGCATCATACTGCCTGACCGCACTTTCAAGCAAATGTACAGATGTAGAGTTATTTATGTATTCTTTTTGTTTGTTTGTTTTTTAACTTCCCTTTACTACTACTATGCCATTGCGTCAATGGTAAAGACTACACCTATGCACTCACACAGCTACAACACCTGCAGGTGAATTCAGAGTTGGGGGATGCCACAGCATCACTTAAAGTTGATGACATGCTCAGGGTGAAGATTCCCTTTTTAATTATTGTCTTTTACTGGATACACAAAAAGGAAACAGCACACACAAAATATACAATTCAAAACATTCCCTAGCTATATAAAATCACCTATCTCAATTAAAAACATGGGAGTCTGGCCACACCATCTTGCCTTATTTCAAACTCACGTCACCCCCAAAGTAACCCTGTATTGGAAGGGCCTACTCTAATTTGAACATGGAAAACACAGTGTGGCTGTAATATTTGATAGTGCAATGGCTCCAAGAGGCTCTCTTTAAATGTATTCACAGGTTGATACCCACCACTGAAAATCTCCACAACCAGCATGTCAATGCAGAACTCTGATAATTCTTCCCATAGAGACGCATTGGGATAATGCTTCACCATAAGAAGCATCTGATTGGTGGAGAATGGCGATTGCCGTGAATACATCTACGTCCCCTGAATGGCACTGTTCAATGTTCAATGGAATATTATAAATAACATTACCGTGTTTCTTTAATAAATGTAAATGGAATGTGATAATATTGGGAAGGTCTTTGCTAAGCAAAATTCCTAGACCCCACAATGAGAGTGGCAGTTTAAGTAATTCATTAATTTCACATTGGAAGCTCAGGAATCTCACATGCTGAGGGGCCGTACTTTTAGAAATAATAAGTGCCCCACAAAAGCATGGCCTTGAGGCAAAGCTAACCAACACTTAACCCCGTAAGGACCAAACTTCTGTAATAAAAGGGAATCATGACATGTCCCACATGTCATGTGTCCTTAAGGGGTTAAAGGAATGCTATAGGGTCAGGAACACAAACATGTATTCCTGACCCTATAGAGAACAAAATCACCATTTAAGTGGCTTATCCCATGTTAAACCCCTTAAAAGGTAATAAAATTAACTTTATTTCCAGTGGCGCGTGGGTCCGCCGGCGCTGGCCCCGCCCCCGATCCTCCTCCTTGTTGAAGTAAGCAGAGCTTATGATTTTTTAACCAATCCAATGCTTTCCCATAGTGCATTGGATTGGCTAAAATCGGCAAGGAGGTGGGATGGGGACAAACGCCAGCTTGCCCAATCAGCACCTCCTCATAGAGGTGCATTTAATTGGAGATGCTGAACGGAAGTGTTGCACACTGTGCAGCACATCCATAGGAAGCACCTCCAGTGGCCATCTCTAAAAAGGCAGTGTTTGCATGAAAATGCCTGCCTATCATGATTTTACTCACCAGATCGAATACATTAATTTGTAGTAGTTCTTGTGACTGTAGTGTCCCTTTAATTCCAAACTCCTGCTGATTAATTTCATCATTTTATTTTATTGAAACACATTCGAAAATCAATAGTGTTGGTTCATCAAATCCTTACTTGTAGAAAATTAAAATCCAAGTGACAAAATTAAAACTGTACCTACAGCTGATTTGGAGAAATTTCTGAAAATTCAAAATGTAGTGAATAACTTTCTATGTTAAGTAAATGATCCTGGAGATGCAGAGTAGATTCTATCAAGGGTATGATAATCTGAAAGGAGGCAATGGTGATTTATATTGTTCAATACCTGTACATATTTTAGAGCAGAGAGAGAGAGAGTTTGTGTGTGTGTGTGTGTGTTACATTGCTATATTATACTATTACTGCATTATTCCCCCAAATTGCTTTAAGGTAACAAACAAATCAGAATCACCTTCTATTATAAGCTAGCAGAACCTCAACAGACAAGGAGTTAAATCTACATTCATTGCCACATGGTGAAAAAGACGCATCCCCCCTCCCTACGCTGCTCTCCTCTAGCACGTGATCTGCCAGCCAACTACATTACGTAATGCGTTCTATTTCTAGACAATGCATGCCGACGTCACAGAGGGGGATCCTGCCATGAGTGACAGGTGCGTTCCAGCAGTGACGTGTGCACCTCTGCTAGCTTCCCAGCCCAACTTCCTGCTGCTATGGCAGGAACCATGCTATATTATTAGTGTGGCGCTATACTACCTCTGCTTACCATGTAATACATGTATAATTTAGGATACCATATTTATATGTATGTTTTAAACATGACTGCTTTTTCTTCACCCTTGTGAAGCCTGCATATTTAATATTGTGCATAAACATGTTATTTGAGATCTATACTGTATGTGTACACCCAGCTACACAGAAACTCAACTTATTTCATACAATGACAAGAAAGACATTGTCAGCTTTTTGCAGATAGAGCTCCTAAATTAAAACTGGAATCTCTTTGCATTCATGTTAAAGTTCAATTTCTGACATTAAAGTCATAATCTTCCCTAACTCAGATGCTGTAAATCCATTGTATCATTCCTATTATGGGCTTCACCACTTTAAATCGTTAGTTTTCAAATTACATCATTAAATAAAACATTGCAAATCATCAACAATCGAGATTGTTAAAGGAACACGCTAAGCACCATACCCACTACATCCTGTTGTAGTAGTTATGGTGCAAGGGCCAGCAGGACACAACGCTGATTCTGATCTTCTCAGTGCTGGAGAATACAGATGTCACTTTTGTTCAATTGAGTAATTCATTAGTTTGTCAATAGCTCTCAACTGAAGCTTTCTTCCACTGCATGAACACCTGTGGCTTCTCTTGCAAAGAAGACCAAAAGCCCCAGGTATGTGCCAAACCATGCTAAAACGGTTTGAGAATGTATGCTGGGATACCATTAGCACTAGGGCAGGCACTATTGTCCATGCTTGGAGTGGTCCTTATATTTCTCCTTTTCTCTCTGTGCTCTCTCTGTCTATCTAATGATGCACTTCTGCTGTGCTACACAAGACAATTCCCTGATGACCCAAGATACGGGACATCATGGAACTAAGTCAGGGCTGTCCCGTTGAAAGCAGGATAGTTGGGAGCGCTGGGTTAGGCCTAAGATATACAAGAGTTAATATGGAGACTAGACCACAAGGGCATGCATTAGATAATACGACCGTTTAAAGAGGTAGTATATATGTCTGGCTGGAGAGGGCAGAGGTACTATAATAGCCATACAAGACGTAGTACGAAAGTTTGGCAGCAAAATGACATGCATTAGTATGTGTGTAGGTTTGGCATCAGGGAACATACAATAGATGTGGTCTGGCTGGAGGGCCAAACACTAAGGGGTCTTTAATAGATAATGAAATTTGTTGCACATACTTGCAGCTAGAGTTCTGTGTTACTTCTTGCATATACCCTGCTGTTCAACCTTATGCTACCCATTGTATATCCCATGTCCTCCAGCAATTGCGTCTCTGGTTCCAGCCAAAGGGAGCAGACCATCCGGAAAGGGGCCAGTCAGCCAAATTACTGGCAGGTCACCCTGGCATAAATGCTCGCAAGGCTGCCTGCCAATCAAGCAGGCCATCCCACTGGGGGTAGGATTTGCACGGTTTCAATGTTGCATGATATTCCTTGCTGCATGGGAACTTAAGGATTTTTACACCAAACTGCTAATTGTGGTGAACAGAACACTAAATGGGAATATTAGGGCTAAACATGTCAAGCTGTAACTGTAGCTGAGTGGTAAATGCTTTTTGGCCTATGATTTGCAGATTTTAAAAAAATAATAATAATAGATTGTGACATTTGTTAATCATTAAGACCATTTTAAGTCATTTAACTATTGAACCCACAACACTAACTTTTTTTTAATAATCAGGTATATACTACGATACACTCAGTTTTCACACATATTATCTTGCAACAGATAATCAGCAACTAAAATTATTCAAAATTGTGGATCTAAATGAAATATGTGAAGTCAAAATGTTCTATTTCTCAAAATATATGCGTATTGAACAATTTACAATCCAGCTGAAACTGTCTTGAGAACCTGTACTTAATGGTTATGTTAATAAAGTTAGGTTAACACACTTTTACGTGTTGTGTTTTTTTTTTGTATGGGAAGGTGAATGTACAAAAGAGGAAGTGCATACGCAGGGACTTGCCCAGGGATCTGTTTAACAGTAATTTTAGACTGTACTTTGCAATAACTGGTCACTTGTTTGTTTCTATACTATCGCTATGCAGGTTCTCTTTTGGTAGGACAATCGAGATTTTGGTGCATTGTCCTGCTCCCAATTTAGTTCCCACACTTGCCTTGTGCTGCAGGCAGAGAGCACTTCAGCAATGCTCTCTGCATGGTCATGCAACTAATGGACCAGCCAGAACACTGTCTATCAGCCTGGTATGCTTGACTTTAGGCTGCCGCGCTCCCTTCAATGGGAGGGCACGCCTCCTTTCAAGGCTCGTCCACCCATTGTGGCTGTCAACAATGACACAACTTGCTTCACTTGTGATGCCCCGTAGAAGTCTCACCCACGCATCCCAAATACATATCTTCAACTATTGGGAGGTATGGATATATATATATATATATATATATATATACAAAAATATAGGTAACAGAAGGCAAGCACTCACGGTCTTGTAGTCTCTTTAAAAAGATTTTCTTTATTTCATAGGTTAAAACTTGATCGACGTTTCAGCCAAACTTGATGGCTTTCATCAGGATCTTAACAACTCAAAGTACATCTGGCAAATAACACATTTATATAGCACAACAAATTATACAATTATTAATTAAAACACTCACCACCTGAAGGCTGCATTGCTTCCCGGCGTTCTGCCGCCGTCTCTGCGCATGCGTCAACCTGCCGCTACCCGGAAGTAGCGTGTTGACGTCACCGTTGCCATGGATACCCGGTATATTTACCTAGCTCCATGGCAACCCAGCGAGTAGACTACTCGCTCTTACACATTCAGCCTAGGGATTCTAATTTCTATACAAATCGAACTTAACATTTAAAACACATATTAAACAGAAGATATTCAACTAATTAGAGGAGTCTTTTCATTTCTAAATCACATTCTTAATCATGTTATTTCTAGAGAATATTTATATATTGGATTCCTAAGCATACTTATATAGAGTTAAAATCCTACCTCCATCTCATCATACAAATATTGTTAGGTATTTTTAAAGTGACAACTGCAAATTATATACAATAAATTATGTTACAGTAAACTTAAAGTGCTAAACGTGCTATTTATATACATTAAAGTGCTAATATTTGAATGAAATAAAATACCTAACAATATTTGTATGATGAGATGGAGGTAGGATTTTAACTCTATATAAGTATGCTTAGGAATCCGATATACAAATATTCTCTAGAAATAACATGATTAAGAATGTGATTTAGAAATGAAAAGACTCCTCTAATTAGTTGAATATCTTCTGTTTAATATGTGTTTTAAAGTTCGATTTGTATAGAAATTAGAATCCCTAGGCTGAATGTGTAAGAGCGAGTAGTTTACTCGCTGGGTTGCCATGGAGCTAGGTAAATATACCGGGTATCCATGGCAACGGTGACGTCAACACGCTACTTCCGGGTAGCGGCAGGTTGACGCATGCGCAGAGACGGCGGCAGAACGTCGGGAAGCAATGCAGCCTTCAGGTGGTGAGTGTTTTAATTAATAATTGTATAATTTGTTGTGCTATATAAATGTGTTATTTGCCAGATGTACTTTGAGTTGTTAAGATCCTGATGAAAGCCATCAAGTTTGGCTGAAACGTCGATCAAGTTTTAACCTATGAAATAAAGAAAATCTTTTTAAAGAGACTACAAGACCGTGAGTGCTTGCCTTCTGTTACCTATATTTTTGTATATTTTTGGCATTGGCTTGAAAGCACCAGGCAGAAAATGATTGAAGTGTGTGTGCAAGGAGACAACAGGACTTTATATATATATATATATATATACATACACAGGTAGTTCCCGACTTTACGAACTAATTGGTTCCGAAGCCTGGTTCATAAAGTGAGAGTTCACAAAGTGAGAACTAATTTCCCATAGACACAATGTAATAAACACAGGTTCCGTTCCAACACATTTTACCATTGAAAACCTAAATTATTAAGTACAAATACAACATGAAAGCATAGCAAATACATGTATGTTGTAGGAATGTTAAAGGCATGCATACCATATTGAAATCTTCTTTAAATTATCATCAATCCTCATACTATTCAATGAAGAGACATGCTGCACTTGTTGAATGGGGAACCTCTCTTAAACCTTCCTACTTATTCATTTTCTTCATTATCAGCTTCTCCCTCTCCTTTATCACTTTTCTTTTACTCCTTTTATTTTTACACCTCTCAAACTTTCTTCCTTCTTCCCTTTTTCAGGCTGTTCAGCCCTCCTCCTGCTCCTTACTATTGCTGCCTGCCAAAACATGGCACAATGGCAAACACACATACACACAGACAGCTATGTCAGACACACACAGACAAATCTATACTCAAAAGCACACAGTGCAATAATATTACAGGATCTGTAATGTATGCCCATGAAAGCACAAAAAGAATACAGTACAATCTAAACCTGTTTTTTTAGACTTCCCTTTATCTTCAGGAACAGTGTTCCTGATCCTCATCTCTCTTCTTGTCTACTCCTGACCACAAATTCTTCTTCTTCTTCTTCTCTTCTTGTTTGTGCTCCAAAGCACTCTTCTCGGTCCTGATCTGTGGACCACTGACACAAAATGGAGGTGAAACAAAATGGCGGCACATCCAGAAAAAAGTCGGGAGTTCATAAAGTGAGAAATGCCTATATATATATATATAATTATTTGGTGACGTGTTAAAGGAACGCTCTAGAGTCAGAAATACAAATATGTCAGCAAAGTAAAAGGTGAATTTACTACTTTTTTCCCAGTGTCGTGTGGGACTCCTCGCAGCTGGCCGCGCCTGTGCTCCACCTCCTTTTCATAGGAACGCATTGGGAGGCTATTGTGCATGCACAGCAAAATATCACTCTGCGCCAGGCAGCATCTCCTCATGGAGATGCATTGAATCATTGAAGCACCTCTAGAGGCAGTCTGATGAGTAGCCACTAGAGGTGTTACTAGGCAGTAATGTAAACACTGTCCTTTTTATGAAAAGGCAGTGTTTACATGAAAATGCTTGCAGGTACTTACTCTACTCACCCTATATAACAATGACCCAGGAAGCACTTATATTGGCTGTCTGAGTGACCCCTTGTGCAATAGATATTATAAAGAGTTAAATTTAGATGTTTTGCTACGGTAGATTATATTACACTTACATTTCATAAATGGGTCAATGAGCTATTCTTTTTATTAAAATTATGGATCACCAATTAATGTCATCTACATCATTTGTTTTTGTAAATATCTGTAGACGACCCTGTTTAAGCATGACAATGCCCCAGTGCATATGCAAAAATACTCACAGATCCCCAACCTTAACAACATCCTACTCATGCAGGATACATGGGCAGTGATGTGCCTTGTTCCTTGTCTTATTACTGTTCCTACTTTGGGAGAGAAAGTAGAAGGGCAATATTGTGCCAGCTGCCACTGGATTCAAGGAGATCCAATACCCAAAAGGTATGGAAACAGGAGGATTAACAAATGTATAGTGTGTGTGTGTGCATGCATGCATGCGTTTGTTCATTCACCAAGACTACACACTCACAGTGTCATTTAGTAACATGAGAATTCAAAGTAGATTTTTTACATTTAAGGCCACAGTAGCTGATCTGGAAGCATAGCTTATTTAAAGATTTTTCCCAGTTTAGCTATTTTGACATTAAATATGAAATTATTATTATTATTTATAAAGTGCCAACAAATTCCACAGTTCTGTGCAAGAGGTGGACTAAGAGGTTGCACAGACGAGTCTTTGCAACAAGACGAGTTGAACACACAGGAACAGAGGGTGTTGAGGACCCTGTTTAAAAGAGCTTACATTCTAGAGGAAATGGGGTAAAGTAGTACAAGAGGTAAGGGTACGATGTATTTCACGTAGCCATCCAGTTAGAAATAGCAGGGAGACAGTCAGAAACATGAGTCAAGAGGGACAGAGAGAGATCAGGAGTGGACAGATAGATTTGCATGTCATCCAAATAGAAGTGATATTGGAAGCCAAAAGAGCTGATGAGTTTACCACGGGAGGCAGACTAGATCGAGAACAGTTGGGGACCAAGGACAGAAACTTGAAACTTGACAAAAACACTGACAAAGAGTGGTTGTGTAGAAGAGGAAGAGACAGAAAAAGAAACATTGAAAGAGTGCTGAGATAGGTAGGAAGAGAACCAGGAAAGAGCATAGTCTTGTAGACTGAGATTATGGAGGATGAGAAGAAGTTGTTGATGATCAACAGTGTCGAAAGCAGCAAAAAAGTCAAGGAGAATTAGAAGAAAGCAGTGACCACTGCTATTAGCAGCAATTAAATCATTGGACACTTTGGTCAGGAACATTTCGATATAGTGACAAGTGCGGAATTCAGACTGAAGCTGTTCGAGCAGAGTTGGATCAAGGAAGTCAATCAATCTAGCGAATTTCCAACTCTCCCGAAGATCTTGGAGGCAAAAGGTAGTAGCGAGATAGAGTCAAGGTTGGGGTTTTTAGATTCAGCTGTGCGGCTGGCACAAAGACCATGCTCTCTTCTTAGTTCTGTAGGTTATGGCCTGGCCAAGAGACTGTCTGTCAACCTGGCATGCTTGCCAGGCTTACATTTCCTTTTTTAGTGGGTAGGCAGGACCTCCCATTACGAGCTTCACCAGTAGGGTGAGTTGCATTAAATGGCAATGCTCCCCTGAAGACATGCCACCACATCCTGGTTCCATATCTCCCAATGTTGGGAAGTGTGATAAAAATGCCTATAGATATGTTGCAGTTAAGTTCTTGCGCCTTTTTAGATACACTGCACAGTTGAAGCATGTCAATTATTATTATCATTTATAATATGCCAAGATATTCTGCAGCATTAAAAATGTGAGAAGGGAGCACTGAAAGCAGACTGTGGTTGTGGGGAGGAATGTACTATGGAGAAAAGTGTCAGAAGACTTAAAAATCCATGATGTCACTAAAAAAATGGCATATTGTCACATGGCAGGGAACAGATGAACAAAAACTGATAGTTTTAATAAATTCTGCCAAATAGTCACCAAAAATGTCATGTTAAAGTATTGGATACATTGAAAGTCTGCCCCAAAGTGCCCCTGGAATTTCTTTTAAAATATTGGCAACTATGCAAAGCTAAGCCAGAAAATGCAAAGAAAAGAAGTACACTATATGGCCAAACGTATATGGACACATATATGAGCTTGTTGAACATCCCATTCAACAACCATGACCATTAATATGATGTTTGGAAAGCCTTCCACTAGATTTTGAATTGTGTCTTTGGAAATTTGTGCCCATTCAACCAAAACGATATTTGTATTGTCAGGCACTGATGTTGGATGAGAAAGTTTGGTGTCCCAATTCATTCCATAGATAGGTGTTTAATAGAGTTAAGGCCAAGGCTCGGTGCATGCCACTCGAGTTCCTCTAGAGCAAGCTCATCAAAACATGTCTTCATGGACCTTACTTTGTGCACAGTCATGCTGGAACAGAAAATAGCCTCTGCAAAGTTAGAAACATCCAGTTGTATAAAATGTTTTTGTAAAATTATCACATGCTATTATTCCACCCAAATTTTACAGTAGTAACCTTATATTCCAAAAAGAAACCTTCTCTTAGCATTCTCCACAACCAGATTCTTACATCAGACTGCCAGATAGTGAAACGTAATTCTTCACTCCAGAGAACACAACACTCCAACCGACGCATTGCACATGTTAATGTGAGACTTGTGTAAAACTACTTGCTTCCTGTCAGTGATCTTACCTGGAGTGGGAGTCTGACACGCAGAGATAAAGCACCATTTGCAATTATACACAGGCCAAGGGGACTCAAGGTAGAAATCCCCAAGGCTGTGAACCAGTGCACTGGGGCTGATAACAACCAGTGCTTCCAGGAGCGAGGTACAGACAAGGGATATCCAAAAGCGTAGTCAGGGACGGAACCAAAGGTCAGGGCAGGCAGTAGACAGGCAGATAGGAAGGACGAGCAGAGGATCAAAAACCAGGAGTCAGAATAACAGCAAACAGGAACCAACAGAAACAAATGATCTGACCACGAGTATCCAACAAGAACAGGTGTGCAAGTCCAGATGTAGAAACTCAGACAAGAAGAACCAAGGAACTACATGACAAGAACCAGAGATGCGTGGAGTCAAGGGTAAGGTACTTGACTGGGATGCAGGAAACCCAGCCAGACCCAAATACTCATAACTAGTGCGGAAGTGTCAGTGTCATAGCACGCTGATGACCCTGACACTTCCGCACTAGCACCCCCACTCTTTATGTGTTCTCTCTGCTCATGCCATTGTACAGAACACTGGTGAGACCTCACTTATCTTCAGAAGGATATTGATACCTTAGAGAGGGTTCAGAGAAGGGCTACTAAACTGGTTCATGGATTGCGGGATAAAACTTACCAGGAAAGGTTAAAGGATCTTAACATGTATAGCTTGGAGGAAAGACGAGACAGGGGGGATATGATAGAAACATTTAAATATATAAAGGGAATCAACACAGTAAAGGAGGAGACTATATTTAAAAGAAGAAAAACTACCACAACAAGAGGACATAGTCTTAAATTAGAGGGACAAAGGTTTAAAAATAATATCAGGAAGTATTACTTTACTGAGAGGGTAGTGGATGCATGGAATAGCCTTCCAGCTGAAGAGGTAGAGGTTAACACAGTAAAGGAGTTTAAGCATGCGTGGGATAGGCATAAGTCTATCCTAACTATCAGATAAGGCCAGGGACTAATGAAAGTATTTAGAAAATTGGGCAGACTAGATGGGCCGAATGGTTCTCATCTGCCGTCACATTCTATGTTTCTATGTTTCTCTACAACTTTGTGGTTGGGCTGTAGTTGCTCCTAAATGTTTCCCCTTCACAGTAATAGCACTTACATTTTATTGGAGCACATCTAGTAAGGAAGAAATGCCACAAACGGATTTGTAGCAATAGATGGTGTCAAATAGATGGTGTCTCGAGGGCTGCACCGTTCCTGTGGAACTCGCTTCCCTCCTCCATTAGATGCTCACCCAGTCTCCACTCCTTCAAAAAATCTTTAAAAACCCACTTCTTCATAAAAGCGTATCAATTAAACTGTTAATAGCTCCCGACTGATTCCTCTTCTGCAACTGTCACTAGTCTAATACTATCCTTACCATTTTGTGTCATTTTACCCCACTCCCTCTAGCATGTAAGCTCATTGAGCAGGGCCCTCAACCCCTCTGTTCCTGTGTGTCCAACTTGTCTGGTTACAACTACGTGTCTGTTCGTCCACGCATTGTAAAGCGCTGCAGAATTTGACGGCGCTCTATAAATATCATAATAATAATAATAAATGTCAGTACCATGCTTAAAGTCACCGAGCTCTCCAGTATGCAAATGCCTTTTAGCGTCTACTTTTTTACTTTTATAAAACACAGATGAAATTTGTATCTTGTAATACCTTTTTTTATTGGACTGACAGAATTTTGTGATGACAAGCTTTCGGCACATAGAATTCAAAGTTGAGTTGTGATACAGGGGTTAAAGCGACATGAGTGCAGATAAGACACAGGTTTGATAGAAAATAGACACCATTCTCGCAGAGGGTCATAAAGAGAGAAAACAAAACCCAAGCAAATGATTGGTCTCTCCTTGAAAAATCAGGACGCGCACTATGTCATTCTCTCACTACGTCTGTCACTCGGTTTCTCCAGAGGCTAGTACCTACCTGGAGTGGCTGACGTGGCAGAAACGAATCCAGAGCCTAATATCGGGAGGGGCACTGGCAGTAAGCTGTATTGGGTGATGGAGGCTGTAATTTAGGAATTAGGGGCACTAATGGAGTGACAGGGGATGTAGTGTGGGGTATGAGTTATAAATGAGGGGTTAGGAAATGTAGTGGGGGATAAGGGCTGTATTAGGAATGTTAGGGGCTTAAGTAGGTGGATTGCTGCAATTAGGGAAAGGGACTGTAGTGTGGGGAATATGGGCTGCAATTGGGGGAGAGGGGCTGCAGTTGGGAGCATATGGGACTGTAGTGGGAGGTAAGGACTATAATCAGGGAATGGGGTGCAAAAGGGGAGTTGGGGCAATAGTGGAGGTATGGGGTGAAAAGGGGGAGTTAGGGGCTGTAGTCGGGGTATGGGTTGCAAGTAGAGGGAATAGAGGCTGAAGTGGGAGGGTTAGATGGTGTAATGGGAAGGATAGGGGATATAGTAGGGGAGTTTGGGGCTGCAGTTGGGGGGGAAAGGGACTGTAGTGGGGTATAGGGGCTGCGATTGAGGGGCTAAGACTGTAGTGGGGCAGAGAGGCTGAAATTGGGAGTTACTTACAGTCTCAGTAGTAATTGCTTTCTCCCTCTGCAAACTATATATATATACAACCCTCTGAGAGAATGGTGTCTCTGAGAGAATGGTGTCTGTTTTCTATCAAACCTGTGTCTTATCTGCACTCATGTCATTATAACCCCTGTATCACAACTCAACTTTGAATTCCATGTGTCATTTTGCTCAGAAATGCTTCAGACTTGAGAAAGGGAGGTTCTCCCGAAAGCTTGTCTTTAAAATAAAAAAGGTATAAAAAAGGTATTACAAGATACGAATTTTATGTTTTTTAACATCTGCATCACTGGACTAATACGGCTGCAATCTCTACTTATACATATTCAATAGAAAATAATACCCTGCTAGCATATAATAAATGTGATTAATTTTAATAAACAATTATAACACTGTTCCTTTAAGGGATCTTAGACAGCAAGCAAATGGCATGATCAGCAAGCAGGTGTCCATATAGCTTTGGTAATGAGGAATATATACAGTGAGTGTTTATTGTTCCCATGTAGTGCACAGTGTGAGAATAGCATGATGTTGACATGACACTGAGTGTGGGCACTGGGCACCATGGCTTCCTATAGACTATATATAGGAAATACACTGCTGATTAGCTGGATTATGATGACGTAATTGCTTACAGGGAGGCGGGGAATGTGCGACACATTGCCAGCTCCTGGCCAATCAGAAGCCAGAAGACTGTCCAGCTGTCAGCTAGTCAGCCAATGAGAAGCCAGCACTGGGTGACAGCTGCGGCCGCCTCCTGCTTTTTTTACGCCAATCAGCGCAGTCCTCGAAGAGCCCGGCCCAGCAAAAGGGCGGGGCCTGATCAAAATCCGACTAATCGAGTGCCAACACTGCGCCGATGGGCGGGGTTACGCAGTCCGACAGGGGGCGGGGCTGGCCGAGGCGTGTCTGTCAGGATCCAAAACAACAATCCCAGTGCTGCCCCCGGGTACACCGAGCTGCACAGCGTAACCCTCGCCTGCCACCCCGGGCCGCGCTCCGCCAGCCGTACCCGGCATACACCGCGCGCCCCGCACCTCCGGCCCGCTGGCACTCACCGCACAGCCCCTCACCCGGCCCTCCAGCTCTCCCTGCTCGTCCCAGCTCCGCTCTCACCGGCTGGAAAATGGCGGCCTCGGTCTGTGTCAACATTCAGATGCTGCTGGAGGCGGCCGAGTACCTGGAGCGGAGAGAGAGAGGTGAGAGAGAGCCCTGCCAGCTGTATAATAATAATAATAATAATAATAATAGAGAGAGCCCTGCCAGCTGTACAATAATAATAATAAAAAATAATAATAGAGAGAGCCCTGCCAGCTGTATAATAATAATAATAATAATAATAATAAATAATAATAATAGTAATAATAGTAATAGAGAGAGCCCTGCCAGCTGTACAATAATAATAATAATAAATAATAATAATAGAGAGAGGTGAGAGAGCCCTGCCAGCTGTATAATAATAATAATAATAAATAATAATAATAGTAATAGAGAGAGCCCTGCCAGCTGTACAATAATAATAATAATAAATAATAATAATAGAGAGAGCCCTGCCAGCTGTATAATAATAATAATAATAATAATTAATAATAGAGAGAGGTGAGAGAGCCCTGCCAGCTGTACAATAATAATAATACAAAATAATAATAATTAATAATAATAATAGAGAGAGGTGAGAGAGCCCTGCCAGCTGTACAATAATAAATAATAATAATAATACAGGCTGCACAAACTGTCATAATAATAATAATTAATAAAAGAGAGGTGAGAAAGCCCTGCCAGCTGTACAATAATAATAATAATAATACAGGCTGCACAAACTGTCACACACTAATAATAATACAGGCTGCACAAACTGTCACACACTAATAACAACAATAATAATAAATAATAATACATAATACAGGCTGCACAAACTGTCAGACACTAATAATACAGGGTGCATTGTATGTGTGCACAAACTGTCAGTGAGCTACACACAGTATGCTGTGTATGTGCCCAGTACTGTGTGATTTCAGTTTCACTTTGTGTGTGTGTGTGTGTATATATATATATATATATATATATGTATATGTATGTATGTATATAAACATGATTCCTTATGTTCATGAATACACAGATTGTGTGAGTGAAAAGGGTCTGATCTGCGTGAGTGAATGGGCATGGATCCCCGCGTATGCGTGAGTGAATGGGCATGGATCCCCGCGTATGCGTGAGTGAATGGGCATGGATCCGCGCGTATGCGTGAGTGAATGGGCATGGATCCGCGAATGTGCACAGATATGTGAGTGAATGGGCATGGATCCGCGAATGTGCACAGATATGTGAGTAAATGGGCATGGATCCACGAATGTGCACAGATATGTGTGAGTAAATGGGCATGGATCCGCGAATGTGCACAGATATGTGTGAGTAAATGGGCATGGATCCGCGAATGTGCACAGATATGTGTGAGTAAATGGGCATGGATCATGTGTATGTATGAATGGACACCGAATGTCATGGATAAATATAGATTTAGAAAGCTAGTTTATGGTGTTTATCAACAGAATGCTTGTTGATGTAGGTTTTTTGAGAAGATAAATGTGTACATTTTCTATGCACTGTCTGTGGCATTAAAACCTCTTATTTACAACTTATTCTATTCGCAGTGCCACATAATTAACATTATATAAACATCCACAGTAGCAAAAAAAAAAAATGATTGTATGCATGTCTGTGTGTGTGTGTATATATTAATGTGTTATTTATTTCCTCTCTTTAGCATATCTAAATATTGACAATATGTGTTCAGGTCATGCATGGAGAATGATGTAAATACTATTTTTAGATTTGTGCATTGATGTTCCTTTTTTGTATGTGTGCTATTACCATTTGGGTAGAAAATACTCATAAGCGTGGGTCCTTCTGAATTCATCAAAGACTAGTATGTGATTGCCTTATAGTCATATAGGAAGACTTAATTATTTTTTTTTTGCCATGTTGAGCCTGTCAGTTTCTTTCGCTGCATGATTCAACCATCTATACAGATTTTATTTCCTGCTTGTAGGTGGGACATAAGCTGTGTAATATTTTTTTCTTTAATAAACAATTACAGAGCAGCACATGCTACCTTTAGTGCATTAGTATGTTTAGTGTTTGGCATCAAATTATTTTTCATTATCAGTAACTAGGTGTCTATTATCATGTTAATATATGGCATAATTCACATGCTACTGCAATGTTTTGCACAAATATGGAGCCTTGTCCTTCTCTATGCTCTCTCGTAGCAATGTAGAGAAATATAAGCACCTTCTAAAAATAGAGGTCATTTGCATTAAAAAAAAAAAAAAGACAAAAATTCGGGAGCTTCTAAAAGAAGGAAGGTCAGCAGCATTTAGATGCACAGCATGACATATATATCTATCTATCTATCCATGTTACTTGAGGTGCAAAAGAGAGACCTGAGAGAATTATTTTTTTTCCTCACAAGGAATTGAATCTATTTTTTTTTTTTTTTAATGAATGTATATGTATTTTTAAAAACTGTGACACTCGGACTGGCTATGAAAAACAGTTGCATGGCAATAGTTTTCTGCTGGAAATTCCTCTGTATAATTCACTGTATAATGTTTGACTAAATCAGCATGCTCTGTTGAAGATGTTTTGAAATAGGTTTTTCTTTAGTTCTAGAAGGTAGGGGTAAAATAAGCTTAGCTCTTTGTGTACTGTTTGTATTTCACCAATATTCACTGCAGACGTTTTGAGTGTGTGTGTTTTTTCTTGTATTTTTTTTTTTTTTTTAAAAAAGGTGTGTGGTTCCTGCAAGTCGTCATTGCATTTTCTTTGTGTAAAGTACAAATGTCACAACACACAATTTTCTACTATTATGTTGACACTAGCCGTTTGTCTTATAAGAGATGAAAGTCAAGGCCGCAATTTTAATTTGTTGTAAAATTATAATTTCAATAAATGCCTACGCCATATTAAGATTGGTAGATCTAAATATTGTGAATGTCTTCATTTGAAGCCACAGAGCTTACGTGTGTATTTTATAAATAACTGGATACTAGTTACATGGATTGGATTTTAAAATTTATTTTACTTTGACTTTATTTTAGCACAATCTATTTCCAACCACATCTAGAAATGATTGGTTTTGGAGCAAATCTTGAGGGAAATTATATTAAAAAAAAAAAAAAAAAGGTGCTATTTTAGGTGCAAATTGCTAAATGTTGAGATGCGTTCTTTTGGTTTCCATGGTGATGACTTCTTATTTAGCACTTTGCCCTCAAATAAAACCTTCATACATTTTTGAACAATACAGTTTTCGCATGTCTGGCTTTATGTGTTTAAGAAAAAAGAAAGGATTACATAGCCTATTAATTCTCATGTAACATGTTTATTCCGCTCTGTGTAGAAGCCGAACATGGTTATGCTTCCATGTTACCTTCGAATAGCAAGGAGAGAGAGAACATGAAGAGGAAAAGCAAATCAAAGAAGAGCAACAGTAGCAGGTAGGAAAAAAACAACAAAAAGGCCTTGTTTTTCAAAGAGCTTTATCAGTTTGCCAGTGCAGTGCACATGTGACATTTGGCAGGCTGCAAACCTCCTGTGGATTCAGGCCTTCTCCAGCACAGAGGAACATCTTTTCAATGGTGTTAATGTTTCCATAATCGGCATCATGTGAAATAAATAAATAAAGCTGGAACTGTACAAATCATTGGATTGAGAAGCATAATGGAGGAGAATTTAAAAGCAGGATGTCTTTATTAATCACAGCCATGGTTTATAAACCGTATTAAACAAAAATGTGTTTTTGTAATATGCTGAAATACAAACATTTGGTGGGAATTAACACTTCGGCTTTAAAAGGGATGAATATCACAGTTTTATTTTTAGCAACAACAAATACTGCAATGCTAATGTGGCAGACAGCAGTTTAGATTATAATGACCTGTACACATGCTTCCGTTAACACTAAACTTGGAATTTTAGTGACATGACATATAAGTTACAAAATCCAATCCAAAATTGTTCCATTTTGGAATAATACTTTCTCAGCTTTTCAAGCCTACAACTTGCAAGTCTGTTGTTGATTCATTTATCTCTGTTGGAGATGATTGTAAAACATATACTACACTGTAGAAAAATGGGTAGCTCATGACAGATATATTTTCATATGTTCTAATGTGTAATTTAAGAAAAAGTCATTTATTGGATTTTAGAATGTGTTATGCACTGCCATTGAGTCCATTGTTTCATTGGGCTTTCCCATGAGTGATAAGTTCAGTATGGTGGGTGTAATGATTGCAATAAATGCTAAATACAAGATAAAATTAGTCGGGAGGGGATATAATCTTTATGTAATTACCTCCTTTAGATTTTATCGCTGTTGATGGAATTAGACAATCTGCAGATAGGAAAAACAATGTTTCAATTAGATTGTATGATTCATGCTACAGACATTTTAAATTTGTTAATTCTCTGTAGATAGTTTTAACAATAATGCAACCCTCTTGGGCATTCTTATGATATATATGCAGATTTTCTTTATGATTTAAAGTAAAAATAGAAATCTACTTCTGATTAACCTTAGCTGTGGCACATCACCCTTCTTTTTAAAGTAGTAAATTTCTACTGACTTTTATTCACCTGTTTGCTGGGCTAACAATTGCCACCACAGCTGAAATCATCTATCCCCATAGGGAAGCATTGGAAGGCTATTGCACATGCGCTGCAAGGCAGCATCTCCTCAAAGAGATGCATTAAATCAATACTAGAATGTAAGCTTGTATGAGCAGGGCCCTCAGCAACCATTTTATATAATATTGCATCTTTTTTGGGAGCGCTCAGCATCTCAATGCAGCGCATAGAGACACTAAATGTCAGTCCTGCAGTCAGCTTGACAGCCACTTGAAGGTGAATTTAGGGAACAGTGTAAACATTGCCTTTTCTCAAAATCAGGCAGTGTTTTCACTGATGAAGCTGCCGGTACATCCTATATGACCAGAACCACTACATTAAAGGACCACTCCACACTCATGAAATAAGTAAATTATGGTGGAACAGACTTGTATTAGTCAAATTCCAGCTTTTGTTTTGATTTAGAACTTGCACAATTTCCTCTGTCCTTAGTGGGTTAAGCTGACATGGTTCTGCCTGTAGTGTCCCTTTAAGCTTTATCATTCTGTGTGTGAATATTTTTATTGGCATTTCTACAAAGATATTTGCAAAAGCCAGGTGGGCCCTGTCTGTGATAACAATGACTATGAAACCTTTCATTTTATGGAAATACCTCTAGTGGCTGTGTACCTGGCAACCAGTGAAAGCATCACTGTTTTTCATAAACTGCAGTGTTTACTAAGATTAAAGGGACACTATAGTCACCAGAACAACTACAGCTTAGTTGTTCCGGTGAGTATAGTCAGTCCTAGCAAGCATTTTGCTATAAACACTGTCTTTTCAGAGAAAAGGCAGTGTTTACATTGCTGCCTAGGGACACCTCCAGTAGCCACTCCTCTGATGGGCACTGGAGGTACTTCCTGGGGCAGTGCTGAACAGCTGGCGGCACTGATATTCAGGGTCTCCATCCTCTGCATGGAGACACTGAACTTTCCTCAAAAAGATGCAATTCATCTCAAGGAGGAGATGCTGATTGGCCAGCGGTGTGTTTGGTCCCGCTCCCGGCCCGCCTCCTTGGCAATCTCAGCCAATCTAATGGCTATGGGAAAGTATTGTGATTGGTTGAGATTATCAGTTCTGATTATGCCAACCTCGGGGGTGGAGCCAAATGTTGGAGTGCTGGAGTGAATTCTTCCCTGTGGTCCTGTGGGGTTGGCTGCAGCTCGGCGGTCTGTCGGGCAGGCAGGTGCACAGTGGAGGCGGGTGGCGAGGGAGCTCTGATCCTCCTGCCCAGCTTCCTCACGCACCTCTCAGTGATGCCGGGGCCGGAGTGACGTCTTATTCCGGCACCTGCATCACTGCGGTGCGCGCGAGAAAGCTGAGCAGGGAAGAGCTCGGGAGGGTGCTCCCTTGCCGCCAGCCTCAGGGGTCCCTGAGTTGGCCATCCGGCCAGCTCTTGGGTGGCCCCCCAGGACAAGAGCCTGCAAGGCATCTGCCAGGGCGATTGGGGGGGGGAGTGGCTTTTTTTTTTTGCCGCTCCCTGAAAGTGCCACCCAAGGCAAATGCCTTGTCAGCCTTGCGCTGGGTACATCCATACATTTGTTGTAGAGGTTCCCTAAGTTTCAACAATATTGGTCAATAAACTCTTCTCAGGAAAGTATTTCCTGTAACACTATGGCTGGCTTGATTATATTTTGCAGGTGTCATCTACTGCTTAGAGCTAGCAATATAATAAGTAAATCCCAGATGTAAATGAGGCAGAAATTGCAAAGTGGCTTTTCTAGGATTTTGTTTAGAGTTACACTTTGTTTATTTTGGTCTATTTTTGAGTTGGCTCACTGTTTAGTGATTACTATCTAAAGGTCTGTGCTTGAGTTTTTTTATTTTTTATGAAATCGTTTGGAAATAACTGGTGTCTGCAGTAGAAGTATTTCTTAGTCATGGATAACCTTTTGCAGAAACTCCAGCTGTTTTAGCGTCTGCCATTTTGTGCCTGAGAATGAGAAACCACGCCATCTGGATTTTCAATTACTAAGTCACATGAGACACATCTGGCATGCATAGAGATAAAAGGACACTCCAATGCCCAAATAGAAATAATAAATAGAAATTAAAACATGCATGCATTTAATTATGCACTTTTTCATTGGGAGTGTATGTAAAAAAAATTAACAAGCCCTCCTCTTTTACCTTAGCCCAGACTTTCTGTGTTTGTCCAATCAGACGTTCCAGTGCAGCTCAATGAGAAGTGTTTGCAAGGCAGGTGCTGTGGGCAGTTGGCTGCCTCTTGAGTTTATTTTCACTGAGCTAAACAACCAGGAATTAACAGGACTGGTGGTCTGAATGACAGCTTTAAGGTGTATATAACAAGGTTCATTCAAAAAATTGCCAATTTCTAGTGAAATATGTACTTTTCTTTTTCTTTTTTTTTCTTTCTTTTTTTTTTTTTTATGTGCAGAGTAGTACAGATAGCCTTGCAAGGCCACAGTAGCATTAGCAAGCGTACGATAAGTCATACATAATATTTTCATGGTATTGATGAGTAAGCACATTTTTGTTAATAATAGGGTTGTTACAGGCTAGATAACATACGTCCAGGTTGCTATATTGCAGTAAATGCTCAAAATTATGTTGACCAGCTGGACTGTAAGAGTAGATTAAGGAAACAGAGTAATACAGCGATTATCAAAGAGAAGTGTTCCTCAGTACACATAGGTTGGGTAAACCGTCAAACCATCAGGTATAGGTCACGTAGAGTATAGGCTGGTTAGAGGACACATAATTCAGGCATAATTAGCTTAGCAGGGTGGGTACCGTTTAAGTAGGGCTGTCATATATAAGATAAAACCTGCCAGTTATGCCATTAGGAAAGGTACACGGAGGCTATTGATTGGAGACATATGTTAAGAATAAACAAAATACTGAGAAACAATCTTAAATAAAATATAGGCAATTCATAGGTAAGACAATGCTTTTGTAAAAGATAAAGGTTTAGGTTAACTTAAGAACGTAAAAGCAGATTTATAACAGGAGTCCATCAAATTAAACAGGGTCTGTAATGTCATCACTTTAATGTGCCATCAGGCAGCCTGGGTCTTCTTACCCCCTCATCCAATGCCCAGTCTGTGGGGAGATCGTTGGTCGCTCTGCAGTAGGCAAGCTTCATGCAGGATAACTTTTGTAAGAGTGTGAGGATGTGCTGCGTCTGAGTGCCACATGGTGTTCCTGTATAATGATCCGCCATCTTGTGGGGCTGTGGATGTGAGAGTGCCGTTAGCTTGCTTCCCACTGCCACGTGCTTTCTACTGGGTTTTCCAAGCCTCCGTGGGGTGACAGGCATGCGTCTTTTCAGTGATCGCTGCATCTTGCGGGGGCGTCGCTGGTCCGTCTGGATGCATGACGGCTCTGGGTGCTTTGCGGGTCTGTGCAAGCAGGTCTGTGGTTTCACAGGTTCAGCTGTGTGCTGGTCAGGTTTTGGTGTACCCGGCTGCCGTGCTGCCAATTTTGCCCAGAATCTGTCGAAGACTAAATTTATTCATATTGGATGCCACTCTGCAATACTGCCCAAGAGGCATTGGGTGTAGTGGTGGGGAGCCTCCTGGGACTGAGATGTCCCCCGCTGCTCCAAAGGGGGGAGGAGGAGAGGCAGATGTCCGCTATGATTAGTAGGAGTCAGCGCTGGAGAGCGGCCCTCTCTCTGACACCTGATGCGCTTGTATGCTGCAGAAGGTTGAGCTGGTAATCCGGACCTGAAAGGATCCGGGTTTGGTGTCAGTCAGATCACCGCGATCCCTTCTTTTCAGCCCGTGAGTTTTGCGGTAGAATCCGCTGCCTGACTGCAGGTAATTGTAGTTTTAGCTTATTGAGCTCAGGAGCTCGTGCAATATGCGTCCGTTCGGCTAGCCAGTCAAGCCCCGCCCAAATATGTACGTTTTGTAAAAGAAAAAAAAAAGGACACACTCTTGACACATACTGCAGCAAGCTAAAGTGCATTTGGTCTGTAGTGTTACTTTAAACTAACATTGTAACATATTCTACCACATCAAAATTTGGTTACTCTGCAGTTATATGAGTTTGTTTTCTTGCTCACGTGCTTCTAACCCATGATGCATTAATCTCTATTACCAAGTAGTTTGTAAATCCTTTGCAGAAGTCTATCACAGTCCTTCATGTGTTTGTGATTGTTCACGTTTATTGTGAAACCAGACTTAAGAAGCATAGGGTGGGTTCTGCTTTTGTATGTAAAAAGGAATCTGTTGAATCATTAACGTGCAGGGCTTTCATTCTCTTTCTTAATCATGTCTGCTGCCTACGTATTTCAAGTTTCTCCACATGACAAGACTCCTCTCTGCTGACGAATCAGATGTTGATCTGATTGTTCTTTTTCACTGCAGATGTCAAGAGCTGGGGAAACACAAGATTAGGACATTAGTGAAGTTCCTCTTGCATTATATGCCATTTCTGTATTTTAAAAAAAATTATTATAGACCTTCAACTTCTCATAGGAGTATGGCACCGTAGGTTGAAAATAGATGCCAGAGTATGGTTTGCATTTACAGAGGTCCCATGTTTTTGACACTTTTGTTTTCTAACACATCAACCATTTACAAGCATCCAGTGGTTATAGTATATAGCGGAGTCAACAAAATATATTCTTTATGGTTTTGGGTGTGCCAGCTATTTATTCCATCAAATAAGTGTGTTTCCAGTGTAATATCTAATAATTAGGACAATTCTTGTTTTCAATTTATATATAGGGTTTGCAAATATAACATTACAAATGTTTGTTAACATTTCGTATAATAATGCTGTGCTACACTGAATTTTTAAAGACAATGAAGTGTTTTTTTGTGTGTGTTTATTGTTGTGGGTTTTTTTGCCTCCTGTTACTTAAATTACTTTAACAGTCTTTACCTAATAGGCTTTCTACTAGAGCTTTAATTGTAATAAATGTTGTCAAATAGTCTGAGCTTATTCTTAAAGGGACTCTCCAGTGCCCGGAGAACAAATCAATTTTCCTGGCACTGCAGGATCCTGCAGTGCCCCCCCTCCCTCCCACCCACATCCCATGTTGCTGAAGGGTTTAAAACCCCTTCAGTGGCTTACCTGAATCCAGCGCCTATGTCCTTCAGCGCTGAGTCAGGCTCTGCCCACACTCTTCTCCTGTCGATGTCAGCTGGCGCGGGAGATCTAATGCACAGCAATGGCCACACGCGCGCCTTAGACCGCCCTTTCCTATGGGGATTCCGGCAACGCCGGAGGTCCTCATGCATAGTGTGAGGACGTCCAGCATCATTTAAAACACTTTTCGTGTTCTAAGACGTTGGAAGTCCCTCTAGAGGCTGTCTGTTAAAAACTGCAATAATTACACTTTCAGGGTTAAGGGTGATGGGAGTCTCCAATGGGCAGAAGTGGTCTGTGTTCCTGTAGTGTCTCTTTAATGCTGTGGCCAGATCAAGCTATGGATTGATACAATTGCAAATGTTCCAACTGAAATGTGATTGTGTAGTTGTCTTTACCATAAAAACAGACGGCCATACAGCTTACATAAAGAAAGTTTGAGCCTCACAGACTTCCTTTATGTATGACATTATCCCATAAGTATTGTTACAATGGATTTTGAACATTTGTTTTTTAGAAAATTAAAGAAAAATGTAATTAAAATCTCACATTTTCAGAGTACTAATATTTCCTTTATTGTAATAACAATATCATGTGATAAAGTGATTACTTTTAACAAGGCCTTACTTTCAAACTACATGCTTTGAGCATAGTAGACCACATGGCTGAATGTCTCTGCAAGGCCTTGAATGCTATACTAGAATAGAAACTATTTCCATTTCTGACATGGAACACAAAAAATAAACCTAGCATGCCAGATCATAGCCAGGTTTCTGTTTTTGTTTGGGCTCTAGACTACTATGTTATAATATCTCTATTAAAGTGATGCCATTTTGAAGAAATTAAAACTCCACCCAAACGCCATGTTCCATTGATATTGTAAATTATTACTTCCATATCATCCATTGCTTTGAATTTTGTCATTAGTTTCTTTGTGTAGTCTATATTTTAAAAATGTACACAAAGAAACAACCTTGTCTCCTGATATTGTTTAGCTGTAGTTGTATAGTGATGTAAGGATACACAAGGCACTTTTCTTGTACTGCTATTTTGAGTACTTCAAATGTAAATCGTAAATATCCTTTGTTTCTTTCAAATGTTGTTATTTTTATGATTATTACTTAAAAAAAACTAATTAGAATTTTTTGTCAATGTTTTAAGAATCAACAATGTGTAAATATTATGATATGTGAACATTGACACAATAAATATCATTTGTTTCTTAATCCATACTCAATATCTGTGTGGATGTTTGACAGATCTGCTAACATTCTTAGTTTTATGATGAGTTTCCCACTGGCATAAGCAGTACTTCTGATTGTTTAAATGTTGTATCGTCTTAATCTGCCCTTATTCTATTCAGAAAATCTGCTTTTTTTTAAAGGTATGATTTAAGAAATTTTCAATTCACTTGCTTGTCATATCCAATCCCTTCCAGATGGTCTTCATTTCGAGTGTTCAATTTGCAGGCCTGAATTGGTTCCACTGTCAGCCTTTAGTTTGTTTTTCTATCTGTCCTTCATTGTCTATCTCTGTCTATTTATGATTATATATAATAAATATATTATATATATATATATTTATAAACTCGCAGCTCCCATAATCTGATTTTAAAGCCCAGTCTGTAACCTTTCTTTAGGTCTCTTTTCCTCTCTAGAATCCACATTATTTAAAATATTTTATTCAAAAAAACAATCTCTTTATTGTATCTTCATTTATTATAGTTTTTTTGGGGGGGAAATCTATCTCACCACAGGCTGAATATAATAGGAATGCATTAAGGCATTAAGGCATCCCCACCTCTTCATGTCCCTGAGTTGCAGTAAAACACCAAGATCTTCAACCAGGAAATGTTTCAGCCAATTCTGGCCACTCTGTAGTTTTCATTGAGAGATCTGTGCATTTTCAGTAAACACTTTATACTGAAAGCATATTGTACTCCTATAGCTTTCAGTGGGATAGCTAGAGGTTGTCAGTATCCCACAGAGTAAAATCAGGAATTTTGTGCGTAGATTGCTGTTGAGAATTATGTACATTTTAAAATTTTTATTGCATTTTTTTCCATCTTTTTTTTTTAATAAATATTTTTATAAGGTATCCTATTTCTTGCAGGGTATGAAATATTGGCCTATAAGCAGCATAATTATCAGTTTTCCCCTACTGAAGGTGTGATTAAAAAAAAAAATTAGTCAAATCAGTTACCCTACTTGTATATTTGTAAGGACAAGATAATATGTGTAGCAATGTGGCTTGGTAAAATGACACCACAGTGCAAAAGGGCCTGTATGTGGTCATAATGCCTACATACAGTAAATATAGTTACAGCTATTATTCTGTACATTACCTTTTAAGTAGCCACAGTATCTTCCTAACCATATATATGCTGTACTGATTGACATGTATGCTTTTCCTTCCTACCCCACCCTTAGCTTTATAGTACATTAAAGAAACACTCCAATCCCCTTTACCACTACAACCCCTAACGTCTTAGTTTGGTGGTGCTCCACTACTGCTCGGCAAGAGCTGGAAGCTCTTTGCACTGAGTTAAGCTCAGCTGTACAGGATTTATCTCATTGGCTGAGACGCTCTCAGCCTGTACTGCTCTGTAGTGGACATGGTGCTTGGGTAATTTATTCCAATTTCTCCCATTTGTGTGCTTACTAAGGGGAAGGTGGGAAGAGTGTTCTGCCATTTCAAGTCCCATTGCAGATCTTTACAGGGACAGAATGAAAGTAGTTTTGTGGGAAAAATTTTGTGTTGTATTGTTTTGCAATGTAAATTGAAAGTGTAACCATTTATCTGTGATTTTAGTGGTAAATGTGTGTAAGGGAAATTAAGATTTTGATTCACCAACTCTATGGTCTTCTGTTGGCTTTAAAATTTTAATTACCATGCTATTACCCGGCTAATATTAGAAGGAAGGATGTGACTAATATATTGACTATTTTTGTATTTCAGGTCAACCCACAATGAAATGGAGAAGAACAGGTATGTCTGGTTATTTTACAGAAATATTTACATCCATATTTATTTGCTTGCTTCATCTTTTATAATCCATTTCCAACCCCTGCCCAGGTGACATCTCATTACTGAGTAGTCCACCCTTGTATCTACAGAAACCTGTTCTGTTTTGTTTTCCTTGCATTTTTGAGTCACTATTTGTCCATTGCTGGGTGAACTTGAAGAGAAAATGTGTGTCACGTTCTGGGATCTTTGTATATTTTGCAAAGACCACTGATGGTGACTTTACAGCTGGCAGTGTGGTGGATGCAGAGTGCAGGGAAAGATAGGTTTTACTTACCTGACACGGATGGCCGCCCCCATCTACTATTGTGGGGTTATCTCAAACTCCTGGTGCTTAGTCTGCTAGGAGCCATCGGCACTGTACTATTGCACATGCGTGAGTGTATAACACTTGATGTCTAAGTAGTCCCTACTTTGCTTTATGGTATCTTTTTTTAAAGAAAAATGTCTCTGTATGAAATACTCATTTGGGGTGGGGGGTTGTGATTAGCATTACAGCATTTTAAATATTCCATTTTAATAATTTGTATAAAACCTTTTTATATTTTACATGAACAGGCAAACTATTTAATTTCTGCTAATATTAATATAGAGAACTATTTCTACATGTTAAAATAAAACAATACTAAATAATATTGCGAAACCCTGTAATTATCAATTTTTGTTTGTTTAGGAGTAAAATGTTTCAGAGTATATTCAGTTCTGAATGCTAAAGGCATATATGCAGCAAAGTTTGTACTGTTTTCATTTAAAAAAGCATTGATTCTTACAATTTCTATGTAATTAGTATTTATTTATCTAGCATGATTCTCTAAGAGGGTGCTTTTGTCTTCTAAATATGGAGGACGTTGCCATAAACTGTATGCACCTTCATACCATGGAGTTCTCATTACTTGTAGATTTCTGGGATAAAATTATGAACATGTGTGCATTTTACATCTGTCTGTGTTTTGAGGAAATCCTTGCAGTCGGCACCAAAATGTTGATATAGCAAAAACTGCTTGCTGTAGGTGAGTCATGCAGAAAGCTAGGCGCCCGACTGCTTATAACCATTTTACACTGGGTGATTGGAATTTTTGGCCTTTATGTAGTGGTACCAATGTACATGTGCTTGCATTTGTCTTGTACGGTAGGGTTTTAGGTAATAAAATATGTTTGTGCTACTCTATACTTTGTACCAAAATATTTTTTCCAAAATTCTGCAGTCTGAAACTGTGCTTTAATGTATTATTTTGGGTTTAGTTGATTTTTTTTTTTCCTTTCTTGCATTTAGACGAGCACACTTAAGGTTATGTCTAGAAAAGCTAAAAGTATTGGTTCCTCTTGGTCCTGAATCCAATAGACATACTACCTTAAGCCTATTAACCAGGGCAAAATTGCACATAAAGGTAAGTTAGGAGTACAGTAGCTAACCCACCTGTTCTGATGTCTGCAAGTACGTAACTAGGGTTGCTCTTTGATTTACAGAAACTTGAAGATTGTGACAAGAAGTCACAACACCAAATCGAACAGTTACAGAGAGAACAGCGACACCTAAAAAGGCAGCTAGAAAAATTTGGGGTCGAAAGGATACGGATGGACAGTGTAGGATCTGCTATGTCTTCGGAGAGGTCGGATTCTGACCGAGGTAAGTACTTATACTTGAGTGTGTGTGTTTGTATATAAATATATTTGTTATATTACAGGTTCGTAATTTTTTTTTGTTTGTTTTTTTGTTTAGCCGTGGAAATTGACAAATATGTATGAAAAATGTACAAATATATTGCCTGCTGGAATGCACATTTACAATTTTTAATAAGGGATTTTTGTGCAGGGTACTGGCGTGTATGAGAGCCTTTTGGATAGGTCTTCACCATTTAAGGCTTTCTTTTTAACTCTTGATAGCAGTGGCACATTTGCCTTGAATTCAGCAGCTCATCAGTTTCTGATCTAAAAAATACAGGCTGCTAGGAGCATGTTCTGCCAACCACCAATAGGCAACTAGTATATCGTGAGCTCCCATTAATTCCACTGTGCATAGGAGAGGAAATGTATATAATATATTTAGTGTGACAGGAATTGCAGGTTACTTAGACATTTGTTATAATCAACTGTTATTAAAGCAAACATCTAAAAAATAAAATGGGCACAATTATTTTATTTAATTATGGTTCCAATATAATTTTTGATTTGACTTCTTTTAATCTGTATTTGCAGAAGAAATTGATGTGGATGTTGAAAGCACAGACTATTTAACTGCAGACCTGGATTGGAGCAGCAGTAGTAGCAGCGTGAGTGACTTGGATGAGAGAGGGAGCTTGCAAAGCCTCTGCAGTGACGAAGGATACTCAAGTGCTGGCATTAAAAGGATACAACTACAAGACAATCCCAAAGCCAGTGTGACCCTATAAATCATCTTTTAAACAAGGTGAGGGGGTGGAGTTTCAAACATCCCAGCAGTTCTCCCCCCACCCTAGGTTTCCCACGTCAGATACTGTCTTATCTAGCAACTGCTTCACACCATAATCTTGCACGTGAACTGTCCCACTCAGACTTTCTCCCAGCTCTGGTTCCTTACCCCTTCCCTATAGCTCCTGAGAAGTACATGGCTGTCAGTTTACACAATAAAGATGATATGCTGTCCCATCAGCCTGTACTTCTCCAGTAGACAACATTCCAGAAACACAATGAAGCACTCGAAGGAAAAAAAATATATAAATATATATATTTCTATCTGTGTACTGGGAGCTAAAGCGCTGTTCTGGTAATGCAGTAAAGTGGTAACTGTTATTCCACTTGCTCACCAGGTCATCACCACATCTTTACCCACTAAAAATGGCCAAAACACAAGGTCTTGGTATATTTCTGTAACACCAAAACCTTTTATTTGTGGGATGTTGTTTTTGGTTTTTTTTTCTCATCACGTGGGATTCCAATCTGGAAATGGTATGAAGGATTATGTCAAAAGCCTCTTGCTGTACAGCAAGGCCTTAGTTTACAGCTAATTATTTCCAATGAGAAGCCACCAGGAATCGATGCATAGGACGTGCATGTTAACTCCTTGGTTCTGGCTTAGAATGGTGAGAATGCTGCTAACCTGTTTTTTATTTTTTTCACAAAATTGTGCATTTGGTTTTATTTTTGCACTGAACCCAGCACAGTCTAAAATACAAAGCTGGAGCCTTATGGCTTCTTTTTGGAAATCTATAAAGCAACTTCTTTTTTTCTTTTTCGTTTTCTTTCTGTTGTATTTTTATGTATTTGGTGTCGGTTTTGCCTAATTGTCATCATCAATATATCTATAATTTCACACTTATATAGGGGACACACTATGTCATTTCTCTGTATGATTCCATGTTACATATGGTATAACTTTGTTTTATAACTGGAATCTTGAAACTGCGAAATGAGCACGTTGGCACAAATTAGGCCCCAAGCAGAGATCAGTGTGCTCTCCTGCTAACTGTAAAAAAAGAATTCAGGATACAAAGTATTCAGTTATTTAACTCGTTATTACGTGATGCAGTAAAACCCCTGTTTCTTACTACTTAATTTAAATTTTTTTATTTTTCTTTCTTAAATTCCAAAGCAAAAAAGGGATATACCCTGAAGACCATGCACTACAATGCACAAAATCTTGATTGTTCTAAATCTAAAACCCAGAAGTTGGAAATTTAATCTAACAGTGTTTGGATGGGTACTTTGTCATCTATGGTTAAAGGCAAACTGCACCCTAATGTCATTTTGTTTCACTTTGTAACATTCGCAGCTGCATAGGATTGTCCCTGTCCATATAAAGGATTTGTGTTTTGCTCAATGGGACAATCAGTTTTATTTCCTACCTCACAGAGAGATGAACAAACATGGCTTAGAGCAGGCAGAAGATAGTTTGCTTTAATTTTTCTTTTCTTATACCCTGCAAACAAGGTTTAGTTACAGTCAGCTCAGAAACCTTCAACACCTGCTCTTTGTGCTGTCCATACAGCATCATCTTGTCCTTATGACCGCTGTTCACACTACAATTTTCAGTGTTATCAGGAGCTGGACCTTATCCAATCCAGAACGCCTTAAGTCATAGGGAAGCCATAGAGTTAATGAAGCAATAACCCGAAGCATTAAGTTAACAAATCTGGTGATATCGCAGCAAAGTTCTGAACAGCACCCAGCTCCTGAATTCAATGAACTTTATTTAGCTCTTCCTAGTGTTTTGATTTCATACCCAAGTTTATTATCCTAAAGTGTAATTAACCCTTTTATCCCCAAACTTTTGATTGGTTAGATATTACTATTTTGTTTTTATTGTTCTTGCATGTTTTAAGATGATTAACCAGCAATATAAAAGTCCAACTATCAATAGTAACCCATTGAGTACCAAAGGGGTATGCAGGGCCATTGCGCATCCGATGTTCAAATGTTTAAACCTGTTTAAAATTAATAGTGTTCTATCCAACCCTCTGCAGTAATTAAGAATAACGTAGGATTGGAAACACTACGATTTATTAAATATATATATATTATACACCCTATTGGCAGGAATAAAACTAAACCCTTTGACATGAAGACATTTAGTTGTGTTCTAAATGACCCTCATAATAGCTATAAAGTAGAAATGAGGATAATAAACTAGTCTTTTAGCACAAAAAGGGCTTAAGAAGATACTTATCTATTGCAGACCAGACAATGTTTTGGACTAATTACATTAGTAACTTGATTTCACCATTTCACAGACAGACTGTTTTTTTTTCTTCAAGTTTGAACTGGTCAAAAGTCCTAACGCTGTACAACCCTCTTATGTTATGATTTCGTATTCTTTATTTTGTTCTTGGTTTCTAAGTAAAGAAATCTCTCCTGCTAAAAAATTTTCTACCTTTATAAAAGAGAAGTATATGTTCTGCTCTAAAAAAAAAAAGCACACCTAGATGTACATAAATCACATGGAAATATATAACTATTTATTCATGTTTTGTATAGCTGATGTAATAGAGATTCTTATGAATTTGTGCTTTTATAAATGTTCTGAAACACTTTTGGTTTTGTATGTGTCTTTGTGTGGGTAATTTGTGTGTGTGTGTGCATATATAGCCACTTCCCAAATGGAAATGGTAAATGTAGTCTAAAATTCTCATGTACAAATGTTTACACCGAATATTTTAGCACCTCATAACCGTCCCAAGTCTGGAAAGCTAGTGTTACCCAGTTGTCATGAAATGGGGATGCCATGAATACATTGGCTATTAGTGGTGGTATTGGCAGTTATTTGCCTTTATATATAGGCATCCATGTACCTTTTAATAATGTCACCTGGGTACAAAAAGCACTTGGTCAGAAGAACTGTATCTGATTGATTTATATACTGCAATTTAGTGAACTGAAAACTAAAATTTTAAATTTAGGCTTAAAGTAGCCAAGCTGCCACTATAATTGAGATATAGAACTTTTCCAAATCAACAATTTTTGCCTAAAATTTGAACTTTTAATTTTAGTTCAGTACACTTCACTAAATCATAACGAAAGGGTTGTTTCTGAAGTATTCTATAACAGTAATGCCTGAACTCGATGGCCATTTTACCATTATTTTTTTTTCTTGGTTTAAAGATATATCCTGATTTTCAAGTTATGGTTATGATGTTTGTCAAAGTCGCAAATTAAGGTTATACCCAGTGTGTGATATTTTTCTTTCTGTTATGGGAAATATTGCATTATCTGTGTTCTGTTTTAACCAATTCCATGCACCATGATTGAAACAACACACATATACATTAACTGTCTTCACTGTGCTGCAAACGCCATTTTGTAATCTATTCAGAACCAAAACAAATATCTCTTCTGTACAAAGCTCTTTAGGTAATGGGCATTCGCTTTAAAAGCTAGATAAAGCCTAAGGTCTTTAAAACAACACTACATACTATCTGCCTTTTTTAAAAATGGGATCAATTTAGGTCAGCCTGTTCATGGAGAACTAAACTTTGGTATGTTCTGTTAATACTATTTTCCACCCTAGTCATTTATTACATCATAAAATCTTTATGCTTATAGAGTTGCATTATTTTACAAGTTAGATTTACATACTTTTTTCTTTATCATGGTGCTATGAGGATGACACAGCCTTGTATTATAGAAGAAAAGGTGACAAGAAAACTAGATTGAAATTTATTCCCCCAAACATTAGGTTTGTGTCATCTTTGACCATCTACGTGGGTGTAAGTATAAAACAGGTGTCTTCAGAAGAAATAGGCCCATATCTTAACATTGTCTATATGGGTGTCAGATATTTGGTGCCTTGTTACATTTTTTTATTTAGCATGGTTTGCTAACTGAACAGATTACTTTTCCATACATGTAAAAAAAAAAAATAGATATAAAGTCTGAATAAGGTACACAGCCTTGTTTTTATAAACCAGTCCATGAGCCTCCATCTAAATAGAGATACCATTATATTCTTATGAGAGCTTATGCTTACCAAGGTATATAACACATGTACCTTGCTACAATTAATTGATTGTAAATTTTCATGCTAAAAGCAATACTTACAGAAAAAAAAGGTTTTATGGACATTGATGTAGGCGAGCTCAGCAATCCTGCAAGAAGCAAAGCATATTTGATACTCTATTTATTCCATCAGTTATAAGATTTGCTTTTTGATGTACCTTGATCAGAAACAAATCTTCTCAGCTGCAAACTGGTACTTCAGGTTCAAGAACTGTACATAGCCTGATTGAGAATGTTACAGACATTAAAAAACCAAACAAACCATAATTTACATTCAAAGCTGAACTGGACAAAACCTGGACCATTCAGTATCATTTGTCCTAATGTTTCACTGCGGGTGTCAATCATTTTGTACAAATTTTATAATCAAGGTCTATGAATGCATTGTTTTAAATTCCTTTATTTATCCTGCTTTAAAATGTTAGACGCAGTTGCTCATTTCCGATTCCCATCAACCGTAGCAGCTATTCTTACGTATGATCACTATAAACTGCATAGCTTTTGCAACTTGTGAAGTTGAACTATTACTATAAAGGCTAACTTAATACTGCATAATTGTGATTACGGTTTCATGTATTGCATTTGATTTGCTGGTACTTCCGTGGCACACTGTACCCCACTATCATGTATGAATTTATTGGATACTTCAAGTGACACTCTGATACATGAAATAACGTTCTCCTTTCTTTAGAAGAACCATTGACTATCTTGGAGGAAATATTTATCCGATACCTGCACCGTCACTCTTGACAAAACAGACTAAATACTAAACACAAACCGAAAATAAATCTACAATTCAGCACACTTGAAACATAGTACTTAATAACCCATTGGGCAAGTTCACTCCTAAATAAGATTCATCATATTTTAGATCTATCTATCTATCTATATACATATATATTATTATTTTTCTTTTAGTTCTTAAATAAATAAAAAAATCAATCCTAAGGAAAGTGCCTATAATTTTCACATCTTTTTAACACCAAACCATTATTAAAACCTAAGACAGGCAGCCAAAAACATACCAGATACATATAAAAATATGAATAGTTTTTTTTCTTAATACTTAAATTTAATTAATTGTATCTCTTTTATTGTGATTTAGGATTTAATGGGCAACATTTTCTGTTTCTCTTTTTTTGTGTGTGTTTTTTTTATTTTTTATAAATGATGCAATCATCTATATGTAATATGGATAGTATAAAAATATGAATGTATATTTGGCTGATGGGATCATGAAACATTAGAATTCCTGTGGACGATACTTCTAGCACAATTTAGGCATATGTTCTTTTTGGGGGTTTTTTTGTTAAGGTTAAAGGAACTTTTTTTTTTTTTTCCCTCAAATATTATATACACATGAGTCTTCATGGCACTGTGTGCTATAGTGGAGAATATAGCTAGTGAGTCCTCTCCTTTTTCTATGTCAGAAGTATGTAAGCCTATTATACATGCTTCCATCCTTGGAGATAGAACTACATAGGTTTAATGCTGAACACCACCTTCCAGGGAATGTGTATCAATGTTGCATTCATACATATTTTTGCTGTTAGTATTGCCACATCTTGCACATGAGACTAGTGCACTAAGTGACCAGATTAATATATTCTTTTACATCCACAGGTAATCTAGATGTTTTTCTTTATGTGCTAAAACAACAATATGAGGAGTATATCAATTAAAACCTTATAGTTTTAGACCCACTGTTTGCCCCTTTTGTAAGAACCCTTTTAACAAAATTGCTTGTACAGGTCACTTTCAATGGCTGTCCACTACCTGTAGAAGTTCAGCCAGTATTGACCTAACATAAATGCTAAATTTAAAGTGACCTTCAATCTTTCGAGGCTACTTCACACAGGAAAATTTATATTTTAAAATATAAAACTGAAAATTATTTTCACTTACATAATCTCTACAATAAAGTGCTTTCATATAAAAAAAACATGTAAACGTGTAAGTATATATATTTGCACAATGGCAATACTTTATATAACGTACAATTATATTACATTATTGTACTACATGGAAAATCTATAATATTGTATATGTGTTCCCCAGGTGTTCAGTCTTTCTAAGAAGGATCTCTCCCAGTAAGTGAGAAATTGTGTTAATTTCACTTTTCCTAGGGAAGGGTTATTTCTTTAACATTCTATAAATCTTTGCGTTCTTGCCTTTTTTATGTTGCGGCTTATTTTTATTTGCCCTACATTATGTTTTCAGTTGTAGTTATTTGTGATTCTTATTAGCAGTCTTCCAAAACTAATGATATAAAAAGGGGAACCCACATTCTACATAGCTGCCGGCACTTAAATGGTATGTGACACACTCCTCTGTTGGCAGGAATATGCCCTAATCGACTGCGATAAATACTCTTGTTTCTGTTCTCTCCTGTATGCTATGTTTGATCACATAATGGTGCTTTTATACTGCATTCAGCACATCCATTTTTAGAGTCTACGTTTTAGATAAATTTAAAAGGAAAAAAAACTTGCTGTGTTTATGGAACTACTTCTGTATTGTTGAAAATGTTGTAAAAATAAAAGAAAAAATATTTAATTACTACAGTTGTTCTGGTTGATTCCTTTTTAACAGAGTATATGCTTACATGTATAATTTAAATAGGACCCAGTTACCTAAAGTATATATTTTTTTGTACATATAAATGCATCATATTCAAACACAGGGCAACACACAAAAACCCATACCTTAATTAGGATTCTCATTTGACTGCAAGTTTGGCTCTGCCATTTTAAATATAAGATTTTGTGTATAAATGTGTGGCATAATAAATTTGTTCCGCTTTTTAAAAGGAATGACTTTGCACTATATAACAGAAAATTGTTACCATACTTACCTTAATTTTCTTTTCCTGGCTATTATCCAGCATTGTCAGCATTACCTATGGGTTAAGCTCCTCCCTCTCAGCTGATGGAACTGGAATCTAAACTTAAAATAATGTTATATAAGAGCGTTGGCTCCCCATATTCAGCAGTCTCATAATTAAGTCAGTCCAGACAGTGGAAGGGATTGATGATGCTGACATGGATAATAGCCAGGAAAAGAAAATTACAGTAAGTATGGTAACAATTTTCTTGTTCCTGGCTAATCCATGTCGGCATCACCTATAAGATTTTCCAAGTTTACCAATGGGGATGTGGGAATAAAACACAAATGCACCCAATCAATGCAAATCAAATTGTAATTCAAACATTAATGGCAGAATCAAGGACTTTCCTCCCAAGACACGAATGTTTTGGAGGAAGACCAGGTAGCCGCCCTGCAAATTTCCTCCATTGAAGTATCCATTAAAGAAGCCCAAGATGCCGAGACAGCCCTGGTAAAGTGAGCCTTGATTCCCTCTGGTACCTTCTTTCTGGCTACCTTGTATGCCTTCTGAATTGTAGAAGTAATCCATCTGCAAATTGTAGAAATAGAGGCAGCCATACCTTGGTAACCAAATACTTGTAGCGATCTGACCACATTCAAGGTGTGCCGATGTGTTTCTTCAGATGAAGAATTCTTATTGAAGGTAATATAATTTCTTGATTCAGATGGAATTTTGAAAGGACTTTAGGAGTAAATTCTGGAACCAATTTCTGAACTGCCTTATCTTCCAAGATTTGAGTGAATTGATGCTCAGACGAAAGGGCGTGGAGTTCAGAAGCCCTTCTAGCAGACGTGATAGCAGTAAGAAATAAATTTTTCATTGTCAAGTCCCATAGGGATGATGAATCCATAGGTTCAAATGGTGCATCAGTTAAACTGTGTAGCACTGTTGGTAGATCCCATGCTGGAATAAAATTTTCAGTTGTTGGTTTGATTCTAATTGCCCCTTTATAAATCGCTTGATTGTAGGATCTAGAGCCCATTGGACATTAGATATGGTTAAGAAGGTGGCTAATTGAACTTTTAGGAAGCTGAGACTCAATCCTTATTTTTCTAGTCCCTTTTGTAAAAATTCTAACAAGTTAGGAAGGTTTATTGAAATGAAATATTTATCCACATATGTTCTCCAAATCCTATATTACACTTTGGATGTGTTGGGTTTTCTTGCTTGAAAATTGTATTTACCACACTCTGAAATTCCTTTAGCTTTTAGGACATTCTTTTAAATTTCCAAGCCTTCAAACGAAAAATGGCAGGATCGTCGTGGAGAACTGGACCATGTGAAAAGAGATTCCACTGGATTGGTAGTTCCCATGGATCTTCTAGTATCATGCTCAGAAGTAGTGTGAACCAAGGTCTCCTTGGCCAATGCAGAAGAATTGCTATAACCTCTACTCTCTCCTCCCAGATTTTCTTGAGTGTTCTCGGAATTAGTGGAAGAGGAGGGAAGACATGGCCCAGCTGAAATTCCCATTTTTTTGTGTTGGCACATCTTGACCTTTTGCTCTCCAGTTGAATCTCCTTGAAAAATACAAAGGAGCGGTTTGTTTCTGAAGGTCGCCATCAGATCTATATCTGGTACACCCTATAGATCACGTTTTTGGAAAACATCCAAACTCCGTTTCTATTCTCCTGGATCTACAGAATGTCGGCAAAGATAATCTGTGACAGTGTTCTTTAGTCCTTGTAGGTGAAGCACAGACAATCCTTCCAGATTCTGTTGTGACAAGAATATTATTGGTTTGGATTCTTGCATCCGTCTCTTTTTCATCGTCCCTCCCCGATGATTGATGTAGGACATGCAGTTGTGTTGTCCACCCTTACCTTCACCCATTTGTTCTTTAGGAATTGCTTGAATATCAGTAAAACCTTGTAAAAGGCCCTCATTTCAAGATGTTCGAGTGGAGGTTACAGCATCTCAGAGGCCATATTCACTGGGCTACCTGGTTTTTGTTTTGTGCTCCCCATCTGCTCCCGCTGGAATCCGTTGTCACAAATTCCCTTTCTGGTTCTTCTAAAGGGAAGCCTCTTCTTATATTTTCCTCTTTCATCCACCATTGAAGAGAAAGTCTTACTTCCTCTGTCATCCATATTTTTGATCCCATTCTTGGATTTCTTGAATTAATTAGTCTAAGAAGATTTTCTGTGCGGTTATGAGGTTCCAATGGGCCCATCTTACTAACCCAACTGTTGATGACATTGTTCCCAAAAGACTCTTGTAATCTGTGGTAGTTATGTGATTGCATACTCTTGCTGAAGAGACTTTCCCAATAAGTCTTGCTATCCTGTCTTCTGCTAAAGTTATCCAGCTTTTTCTTGTGTTGATATTGGCCCCCAAGAAATGTATTTCCTGCGACAGTTGTAGTTGACTCTTGATGATGTTTATTATCCAATTGAACTTGTAACTTCTGGAACACCATATCTGTATCTTCTTTTGGTTTTCTCTGTCATGTGTTCACAATTAGAAAAAAATGACTGCTGGATATGGAGATGTGACTCTCTTTTATAACAATTTTTTTATTTGTCCTGTCCTATCAGCTGAGGGGGAGGAATTTAACCCATAGGTGATGCTGACATGGATTAGCCATGAAATTCTAATTAATTCCCTTTCTGAGTCCACCTCCTCCTATCACCCAAAGCTAGTGTGTGCATATAAAAAAAAAAAAAAAAAAGGTTAAAAAAATAAAATAAAAAATTTGTACAGCATCTGATCAATTTCTTCTTTGGGACAGAATTTATCATATCTTATTGTTTTACAGTAGAGAACGCCAATCTCTGCTCTTGGCAAAATGTCAAGTCTAAATGGGTTGTCATTTTTTTGTGCAGTTCTGTTAATGAGCAGGTTACCAAACCACTGTCTCAACGGTCCCTGTATGTATTTATATCATGGTTTCATATTTTTTTTTCTTTTTCTTTCAATCAAGTTTTCTAGCCTTACTTTATACATAAAATCTTACATTCTTTTCATTAATTTTCTAGCATGCCTTCTGATTTCAAAACATTCTTCTTTTATAATGAGACCAGTTTATTAGTATTTATTTGTGCTCTTGTCCGTTGACTTTATACCATTTTTTTTTATTTTTTAAAGCATGACAATACCTTACTGGCCTTCGCAAACTGTTACCTGACATTACACATTGTTGCTCAATCTGTTGTCTATAACGAAGTCCTTCTCATTTGTTTTCCCGAACTCTATGCCATTTACAATTATTTATATAGCGCCAATATATCAACATCTTCCACAGCACTGTAAATAGGAAAGAAGACAAACATTTAATTAAAAAAAAAAAAAAAACGTATGGCATACGGGAACAGTATGTGACTCTAAAGGGGTGTAAGTAGCTTGTGCATGCCTCATCTCAAATTGCATAATTATCTGCATTCATTTTACAGGCTTATTCACTTAAAGGACCACTCTAGGCACCCAGACCACTTCAGCTTAATGAAGTGTTCTGGGTGCCAGGTCCTGCTAGAATTAACCCATTTTTTTATAAACATAGCAGTTTCAGAGAAACTGCTATGTTTATGAATGGGTTAAGCCTTCCCCCTAATCCTCTAGTGGCTGTCTCATTGACAGCCACTAGAGGCGCTTGCGTGCTTCTCACTGTGATTTTCACAGTGAGAGCACGCCAGCGTCCATAGGAAAGCATTGTAAATGCTTTCCTACGACGGGCTGAATGCCAGCTTGCCGCTGCGTGCATTCAGCCCAGGAGGAGGAAGAGCTCTCCGCCCAGCGCTGGAAAAAGGTAAGTTTAAACCCCTTTCCAGAGCCGGGCGGGAGGGGGACCCTGAGGGTGGGGGCACCCTCAGGGCACTATAGTGCCAGGAAAACGAGTATGTTTTCCTGGCACTATAGTGGTCCTTTAAGTGAGACTTCATAGTGAATTATAAATTAATTTCAAATTTAAGGCCAGAATAGCCAAACTGAACAAATTAGACCTAGAGAATTTTCCCATGTTTGTTATTTTGACCTTAAATTTGAAATTCACATTTAATTCTAGCTAGTAAATAATCTTGTAAAACTCATCTGCCACTTGGCTGCCCAGCCCCTTTAATTGTCCATATCCTTCTACAGCAAAGTAATATCTTGCTCATATTGCATTATATTACCTATTTTTATTTATTGGTCATCTGTAAACATTGATACAAACGTCAATGCCTATTGTAAGATCATTGATAAACAGAAGTGTACCCACACAAGACCTTTGTCTAGGTATTCCACTTAAGTTTGTCTACTTCCACTCTATTTTGAAGCGAATGTGCAATTCAAGAACAAACATTTTCATCTATACAAATTGTCTTGGCAAATTCAAGAGATCATATCTACTGTAATTTGAATTCAAAGAAACACCCTTCTACTGAATTATTCATAGAATGCAATTAAAGGAATACTCCAAGCACCATGTCATGATGTGTGGGGTGATCCTTTTGGTTTGGCATACTTGGGCTTTTCTAGAAATCATGTTGATTACTACTAGTGACATTGGTTTACACAATAACCACTCAAATCACAGGTTCTAAGCTCACAGGTCTGTAATTTCCAGGAAGAAGTTTTAATCCCTTCATAAATATGGGCACTAAATTAGCTTTTCTCCAATCCTATGGCATGATTCCGGAAAGAAAAGCATCCTGGAAGATTAAAAACAGCGATTTGAATATTAACCATGCTTAGCTCTCTAAGTACTTGTTGGTGGACACCATCTGGTCTCAGTGCTTTGCTTTCATCAATGTTATTTAATTGCTGTAGAACATTGTTCTGTGTCATCCAATCGCATGTTTGCTGTAAGGATTTTGATATCTACCTCTATAGGATGAAATCGGTTCATTAGGATGAAAGCTTTTTAAACAGTAGTTGAATATTAAAAAAAAAAAAAAAAAGTTTTAAACTCTTTTGTATTCTACTTTGTCCTATTAAGCACCATGTTTATTATTTTGCGCTAACCAGTGAATGCAGATTTTTGTGTGTGTAACAGAATGAAACGTTGATTCAATTTTTAAAGCTAATTAAAAGTTATGTTTTATTTTACTTACAAGTCCTGGGAGTGCTATCTGGATCATTTGTTCCTGTATGTTTGCCTGACAAGCACCGGGCAAGTATATTTACTGTATATGGAGTGCAGGATTATTTTTCTTTTTTGTGTGTGTGTGTGTGTATGTATACACACACACATTTCTTTCCTATTACTCTTTTCTTGATCCTCATATACGATTTTGGTGAACCAACACTTTAATTCTTGGTATTTTTTTTTTTTTTTATAACCTCAGATTTTTGCATTTGTCTCACCAGTGCATTTAAAGTTCCGCACATCATTGCAGTATGGTTATGATGCTATGAATTTTGAATGAATGATTTCTGGGAGAACTATATAAATACTGAACTCTGTGTCTGTGTTCTGTAACGACTCTTAACAGAATTCCTGACACCCTGCAAACTCCACAGCACTATATTTAAGGTGCACTTCACCTACACGCACTCTCCTGAGAGAGGTGAGAGCAAAACTACACTCTATCATTATTTTCTGTGGATAAAGGCTGTATTATATCCTATAGGCAACCTGCAAATAAAAAAAAAATACATCTATCTCTTTGCACTTTTTCCATTGAAAAGAGTAACAGAAGGGAACTGCTATCCCTTGTACATCTTGCACAATACTTTCTACTCAAACTAGATTGGGACATTAAAGGGAAACTCTAGATTAATACATTTTTAAACATTTTAAATGCATACGATTAAGGCATTTAAGTTAATTTTATTTACTGGGGTTTTTTTTCCCCTCAAATAAACTTTCTCCAACACTTAAAGATATAACTAGTTAAGCTAATGTTGATCTTTCAATTTTTCGGCACTCTATCCATACATAGCAAGAGAGGGAGAGACACTACAAGGGGGTATGTAGAATCTACTATATATATGTACTCGACACAAAGCAGACTTCTATAGAATATAATTGTCTGCAAACGAAGGCTAGCTGTTGGATAAATGTGACATATCCACCACATAAATAATATATTTTTTGCTGGCTGATTGACAGACAAAGGATCTGGAGCTACACCCCAGTTAAAAAATAAAATAAAATCAATATATATCCTATTTGGTTGTGAATCTAGCTGAAATTCTGCAGAGAAAGAGCCTCTTGCACCACAATCATAGCTTAAAGGAGCCCTGTACCCAGAATATTTCTATGAGAAATTCAATGCGTTAAATCAGTAAATATACCATTACCAGCATGGCTGCTTTCTCATACATGGAACCATTAGTGGTTGTATAGAGACTATGTTTCTACTGTGTCTCTACATGTTTTTATCTTGTCATGTCACTGGCATGGCATTTTGTGCCACTGCACCCATGCCTCTGATGTACAGTAGTTTGAAGGTACTTGTGTAGGATGCATTCTGCCAAGCAGCTGCACTGGATCTCATAGACCTCTTCTAACACTACCAGAAATGTTTGTAATAACCTACCACTTTTGCTTCCTTTTAGCTTCTCAATCAGTGTAATTGATTTGGAAATTTGATTTAACTGATTAGGCAGAATTACCCATCCTGAGGTCTCCACACTGACCTTGATTTCTCTATACTTATTTAAAAATGGAGACTGATCAAACTATTCTAAACTTACATATTCAAACATTCAATGCGTGGACATGGGTACGACGAGGCTGATGGTTCTGGCTGAGCTCAGTAGGTGGTGCGCCTGCATGATACACTGTTTCATGGTTATTAACTAAACTCCACATTTAAAGGGACACGGTTGACTGAGTAGGTCTGAGTGATGGTGTAATGATATTGATGTTACAAAGTTTTGGAGTCCAGTAGCCACAGCCTGGTGTGTATTCATACCACGTTGAAATGCCATTAACTTACACAGACCGGCCTCATTGGGGGCTGAGCTAGTGCTGCAATCGCGTCACTGGTCTGCCCCCTTTACCTCCCTCCCAAATGTTGACCCGGTTCTCATGACATTGGTGGGAGGGAGGTATGACTCGTGTAGATGTTATGTACTGCTTTAGTCCTATAAAAGCAGTACATAGGGCAGCTGTGACAACATTCAGCCAATCACTGCTATTTCCTTGTTGGTCCAAGCAGCACAGAGACTGCTGGGTGTTCTCGTCTAGCACTAAACCATTAACACGGTTATTTATTAGTGAATTTCAAATTGAAGGCCAGAGTAGGTATTTTGACCATAAATTGGAAATCATGCTGAATTCTCACTTTAGTATATATCTTGTAAAAATGGTGTAACACTGAATGAAAGGATGGTGCCATGGGACTTCACACACTATAACCACTTCAATGAGATGAAACAGTTTCAGTCTCTACAGTGTCCATTTAAGCACACCAAATCTGTATTGCAAAATGTAAGCAAAATTAAAAACCATGGAAAGAAAAATCTCTCCAATTCATCCCTAGTCAAAACGTGTTTATTTTAGTCGGAATATCGCATAACATTTCCTTTGGGTTATGGTCAGGTCAGTGCTTTTACCTACACGATTGGGTTCTAAAGTGAGAATTGTCAGGAATTCAAAGTCAATTTCAGATTTAAGGCCAAGGTAGCTGAACTTAAAGTTCCTGACACTTCCCACTTTAATAAAAACCCTATTAACCATTTCAAATTAAACATATCTTAATCCATTAAGTAGTAGATCTGTGTTTAGAACCATTGTTGTGCGAAATGACTCACATTCTGTTCAACATCAGATCACAGATAGACCCTCTGACATTCAGTTGTACAAGTTAAAACAATGCAGAATTCATTAGTGTTTATTCACCAACATTGCATTTAGTTAACTGAAAGCCGTATTGCAAAATTTAGCTGACAAGGGATGATCTTATTATTCTCCGCTCTAGTGATAGTGACTTGACTATTTAAGCTTAAATTTTGCAATTAGGTTTTCAATTCATATTGAGATAACCTCCCCTCCCCCGTCGATGATGGCTAACTGTCTGAGTCCTGAGAATGTCTCTTTAAGCTTTTTCTATCAGATTTCTTAGGACAATGGGGGAAAGAGAATGAAGACGATCAGACATTTCTGCTGCAAAGGATGTATAAATCAGGCAGTTATGGTTCTTTTACAATACTCCCAAGGAATGAGATATGTAACACATAGGGATTTATTTACTAAACGTGAACTCTAGTGAACCAAAAACAGAATTGCAGAATTTAAGCTAAAATATCCTAACTGTGACTATATAACCTAACTTGTAAGCCGGTTTGAGTAGAGTCCAAAAACCTCTTTTTCTTTTTTCCGTTGACTTTTTTTTGTTGGCAATTACTTGATTTTTTTAAAATTCGGTATTGTTGCTTAAATGTTGTGATTTCACTTTTTAATTTGTTAAAATTCATTTTGTAGTAAAATTCCCCCATTATGTTGTGTATGTGACCTCTGAATGTTCTCATTTTATTTTAGCATTCCTACGAAGGATGTATGTTCTTAGTTATGCCATTGAGTAGTAAAAGAGAAGTGCTTTTAAATTTGGCTGAGCTTGCACCCTGACAGCTGATCAGACTGGCTGAGTGCTGCCACCACCAGCATGCCTTCATCCCAGCAGGAGCAGCAGCAGATATTGATAAGAACTGTCACTGGTACTGCAGGAAGCGTGCCTTCTCTTGCTTGGGTCCACTCTATCAAATCAATGAGTGATTGTAAACAACCCAGGCATGTGGCATGCTTTACGTGGAAGCATGGGAACCCTAAACAGAGAATAAAGACACACTTCTTAAATAGTCAATGCTATTTTATTTTCATTGTAGAATAATTGCACATTTCAAAAGAACAATCCAAGCACCATAACCAATGCAACATTACAGGAACTCTTTGAGTTCTTACCTGGTGTCCCTGCCTTCACTGAGCCTGGAATAATAGCCTGAAGCTCCTTTCAGGAGCTTCTATTAGTGCTCCTGTGCTAAGCCCTGTAGCCCAAGGCATATTAGCTGAGATAATCAGCTGATCTAAGTTCAGCGCTTGGAGTTTCTGCTTGAGAGGAGGCGGGATGCAGTGCTCTGTGGACCCCAGGGATGGAGTCAAACAGTTACTAAACAGTTTACAGTTTGATTACATGCATTGAGTGGAGGAGGGTTCCAGGGTACTTCTGGCAACATGTCGACTACAGCTTCCTGTAGTGGTTATGGTGCTTGGAGTGTTTATTATGGTTTTAAATTGTGTCAGCACCTTTCCTGATGGTTTTTTAAATAACATATATCCTTCACTATAATTGAATCCTCTTTTATATTGTCTGGGATTTGTTCTGGGGTTTTTTTTTTCTTCTTTTTCTTTCTCTAGGTGCACACCCTAATGTAATATGCTGCACACATTTGAGTGAAAACAAAAGTGTTTTTGTTGTTACTTAATGGATATTGTTAGAAACAAGTGTGCCTCATACCTCAAATGTCAATCTATGGTTCATTATCATATGCTGTACCTGTATACAGGAGCACTCTTGGGTGCAGGTCAGCGGTAACTTGAATAGGTGACTTGAGAGTACAGGTGGCTGTCCACAATAGCAAATATTGGCTAGTCTCTATACAAAGATAAGGTACCGGTAGTTACATACAAGTAATACCACATACCACGTCAATAAAAGAAAAGCACACACTTATTTGAGACTGCGCGGTATAGAGGGTGACCTACTAGGTTTGGGGGTTATGCGAGCATTAGAATAGGGAAAAGGACCAGTCAGTGAGTTTTTAGGTGTGGTATCCAGGGCCCGACTTAGTGACAGGGTTATTTACTAAAATGAGAATTCAGAATGAATTTCAACTTTGAGGCCAAAGTAGGGGAACTGAAAGGATAACTGACTAAGAGAATTTTTGGTACCAAATTCAGTATGGTATCACCTGTGTCTCTATCTCTGTAATTGGAACCAACTAACACCCGCCCCGGGTGTACAAGTCTCAACATTCTTTCATTCTTATATTTATACTTATTTATGATCACTCTCAAGTTTGAAAATGATGTGTATAACATGTATGCTCATATGCTTATTCTTTTGTATTCTTAATATGTTTGATTATCTGTTCCTTTTTGTATATATTGTTTTAGTTGTTCAATAACATTCTATCCTGACATATGGTCCCAGACTACCAACAACTGGCTAGATAGATTACATATCAAGGGCACTCTAAGATCTCAAAGTATCCTTACGCAGTTACAACCCTAAATCGGTCAGGTGTTATGCATACAGATGAAAAGATGACATGTTGAACATATATATAACCATGTAGCCTCCACTGCCCATGCCTTCTTTGGCAGTGTCTGCCAAATGCCAATCTCTGGTGCACCTTCTCCATCTGTATAAGTGATTTTTTACCGATTGTATGTACATTACCGGTATATGTTTTCCTTTATATCTCTTGAACGACATGTACCGAGTGGCTTGTATACCATTGCTTGATTATCTTTTTATTATGATTCCATATGTCAGATATTCTTTAATAAAAAGAAATTGAATTTAAAAAAAGAGAGAGAATTTTTGGCCTTAAATATAAAATTCACTTTGAATTCTCACTTTAGGGAATAACCTTGCTAGTCTACATGCTGGAAACCATAGGGGTTTATTTAGTCTGTGCTGTCAAAAAAAACTAGAAGGCATGTTTTCCTTGTACAGGCAGAGTCTTACAGCAAGGGATTGCAGACTCATGTCTGCAAATGTTAAGTGCATTTGGCCTGGCTGCATCTACCCCTATCTAGCATACTTCAATACACAGGACACAACAACACACACACACACATCATTTACATATTAAAACAAAACGTCTAACAGCAGCAGAAAGACTGAGATCATGTCTATAATGGTGGTGTACCATGTAGGCAAATATAGCAATATCTCCAAAGGTGGCACTATGCCATAGTAATGGTCATCATAGCGGAACACACATTATAGCAAAAAAAATAAAAATGTAATTTTAAAAAACAAAACATAATTTTTTGCTTGCTCAATCAGATTTTTTTCTATTACTAGGACTTAGATGAAAATCAGCTCACATTTAGGTCAAATTAATACAGGAATGCAGGTAATCCTTAAGGGCTCACAAATGTGGTTTTCCCTACCATAGCTGATTTCTAAAATAAATCCTAATGGATACAGAACTGCTAGTGTAAGGACTGACAATGGGATGATGTATTAGCACAGCTATAAGGAAGATAAGCCTTACAGCAGCATGTATTATTGTCCGTAAGGGTCAAAGATATTACATGGGAGCCTGATAAACATGGGTTACAATAGTTAAGAAGGGCAATAATGAATGTGTGAACAAGATGTTTGGTTATATCATGTATTTTTCGGTCGAAAAAATGTTAGAAAGATTAATAAATCTGTTAGTTTGGTAGATATCCCTCAGTGACGTACTTGGAAACCAGAGTAATCTCTCCAACCCAGCCCTAGTCAAAGCCAGGACCGATGTATGGATTCTTGCTGCCCTTGGCAACAATCCATTTTGCCGCCCCCTCATTAATGCAACTACATTCTCGCAGAGGTCTATTCACTAAATGCTGAATTGCAAAGAAGAGACATTTAGGGAAGGAGACGCAAAGGGTAGCCATTATAGGGACACTTTAGGCACCCAGACCACTTCAGCTCATTAAAGTGGTCTGGGTGCAGTGTCCTTGTTGCACTTAGTGCTGCAATAGAAAACATTGCAGTTTTAGAGAAACTGCAATGTTTAGATTGCAGGACCAAGTCTGACCCCAGTGGCTGTCTGCTAGACAGCCACTGGACGTGCTTCCTGGATGTTAACGGACTTTTGGTCTGCATGAGGACAGCAAGCGTCAGCTATTTCCCCATAGATGCATTCCTATGGGGAGGGCCCTAATACATGTGGTACTCGCTGTGCGTAAACATTTGCGCCCCCCTCATCAGTAGCGTTAGGGAGACGGAGGCACAACCCAGCGCCGAGGGACATTAGAGCATGTAAGTAAATAAAGGGTTTTTAATCCTTTATTCACTGCAGTGGGGGAAGGTACGAGGTAGGGGGAAGGCAGAGCACAGCTTTGTATTCCTGGCTTTATAGCAACCCTTTAAGTGAGAAATTTAGAGAACAGAAAAGGCCTCGGGAGACATTTAGTGAAAGGATAGAGAGACTGGTGAGATATTTAGGAATCAGAGACTGGGAGACTTTTTAGGAGAGAGACACAGTGAGCAGACAGTTAGGTAAAGACACACAATGCCCAATATAAACACACTCATCCTGTATAAGCATCCATATACACATTATATACGCAATCAACCATACACACACAGTCCAATACATAAATCCATGCACACTTCCCAATACATACACACTGCCTAATACATAGATTCATATACTCATACTGCCTAATACATATATCCATACACACATACTGCCTAATACATACAGTATAACTTACACACTCACTAACACACTCGCTGACATACACCATATCACTTATATATTTTCACTAATACACAGTGTCACTTATACATTCTCACTGACTTAAACACACAGTGTCACTCAGTAACGCACACTCACTGACATCCACAGTGTTGCTTGCACACTCTCACTGACGTGCACAGTGTCACTTACACACTTAGTAACACACTCTCACCGACATACAGTGTCACTTATACACTCTCACTGACTTAAACACACAGTGTCACTCAGTAACGCACACTCACTGACATCCACAGTGTCGCTTGCACACTCTCACTGATGTGCACAGTGTCACTTACACACTTAGTAACACACTCTCACTGACATATACGGTGTCACTTGCACACTCTCACTAACACACACTTTCAGTGACTAACAGTGTAACACACACACACACTTTCATACAAACAGTGTCACATGTGATGTACACACACAGTGTCACTTACACACTTAGTATCACACACTCACTGACATGCACAGTGTCACTTACACAATCTCATTGACACAGACATTGTTACTTATACACTTACTGACATTCAGTGTCACTAACACACTCTCACTGACATACACAAACAGTATCACATACACACTCTTAGTAACAAACACTCATGCTGACATACACACAGTATCACCTACACACTCTCCTTTAAACACACAGTGTCACTTACACACTCTCACTAACACACAGAGTGTCACACACTCTCACTAACACACTCTCACTAACACATGCAGTGTCACACACTCTCACTAACACACACAGTGTCACTTGCACACACACATACACTGTCACTCAAACACAAATTCACAACACTTTAGATATAGCCACACTTTATATATACACAAACATAGCATTTTAAAACACACACACACCTCAATTTACAATCATCTTAGCTCCAGATGGGCCACACCTAAGTGATGTGAATGAAGGAAAAGGGAAAGAGGAGCAGCACCCTCCAGCCTGTTCCTGGTGGGGGGAGCAGGAGAGCCTTGCACTCTGAGCACAGGTTGCTTCCTGCTCCCTTCACAGTGTTTCCTTTATTTACAAGCATGGGGAAGCCGGGATACCAGGTGATGTCCGGCTTCCCCTTTCTGCAGGATGTAGAATGCTCAGCTCGGATGCTGGGGATACAGCGCATCCAGCTCCCCAAACAGGTAATTGGAGGCAGAGTGAGCCCAGAAGATGAATGGCTGCGCTGGAGGGATGGCCTAGGAGCCGCTCGCCCAGCACACCAGCCCAAATTGCCGCCGGGAAGCCCACCAGGAAATCAACAGTGGGGGTGCCCCCAACAGGCTGGCACCCTTGGCGAATGCCTTATTCGCCTAATGGTAGCGCCGGCCTTGGTCACAGCTTGTTTATTTTAGTCAAAATATTACATAACATTTCCTGGTTAAATACTTTGTTATTATTATTATTGAGTAATGAGAAGTGATTAGATCTCGTGTTATCGATGGAGGCAAGACAGTTTGTGACACATAACACGAGAGATTAAGGTAATGTACAAACACGGCCGACCTTAGGGATGTGCAAGCTTTGCAGCCACACAGGGCACCATGGAGCAGGGGGCGCTGTGCCGCCGACACAGCTCACACATGGCCGCCCAGGATAAAAAAAAAAGTTTGCGGCGGTGAATACCGTGCGGTGGGTGCGGCGCTTACCGTGCGGCGGGGGCAGGGCTAAAAGTGCAGTGTAGCTGCTGCAGGGGAAGCAGGAAGTAGTCCTTGCTTCCCCCAACAACCAGAATCCAGGAACTGCACTGCCTGTCTGCCTCCACAAGGAACAGAGGTAACTATGTTTGACTGTCTGCCTGTGTGTGTATGACTGTCTGCCTGTGTGTGTGACTGTCTGCCCTTTTTTGTGTGTGTGGGTGTGTGACTGTCTGTGTGTTTGACTGTCTGCCTGTGTCTGTGACTATCTGTGTCTGTGTGTCTGACTGTGTCTTTGTGTATGACTGTATGCCTGTGTGTGAGACTATCTGCCTGTGTGTGTGTGTGTGTGACTGTCTGCCTGTGTGTGTGTGCCTGCCGGTGTGTGTGTGTGACTGCCTATGTGTGTGTGTGTGTGACTGCCTGTGTGTGTGTGTGACTGCCTATGTGTGTGTGTGTGTGTGTGTGACTGCCTATGTGTGACTCTCTGGGCAGACTAGATGGTTCTTATCTGCCGTCACATTCTATGTTTCTATGTCTACCTGTGTTTTTGTGTGTGGCTGTCTGCGTGTGTTTTTGTGTGTGGCTGTCTGCCTCTGTGGTTGTGTGTGTGGCTGTCTGTTTGTGTGTGTGTGTGGCTGTCTGCCTGTGTGTGTGTGTGGCTGTCTGCCTGTGTGTTTGTGTGTGGCTGTCTGTGTGTGGCTGTCTGCCTGTGTGTTTGTGTGCGGCTGTCTGTGTGTGTTTGTGTGTGGCTGTCTGCCTCTGTGTGTGGCTGTCTGCCTTTGTGTTTGTGTGTGGCTGTCTGTGTGTGGCTGTCTGCCTGTGTGTTTGTGTGTGGCTCTCTACATGTGTGTTTGTGTGTGGCTGTCTGCGTGTGTGTCTGTGTGTGGCTGTCTGCCTCTGTGTGTGTGACTGCCTATGTGTGACTGTCTGGGCAGACTATATGGGCGGAATGGTTCTTATCTGCCATCACATTCTATGTTTCTATCTCTGTGCGTGTGGCTGTCTGCGTGTATGTGTGACAGGGTGTGTGGGAAGGGGGGCACTGTGAAGATTTTTCGCACAGGGCACCCAAAGGCCTAAGGCCGGCCCTGTGTACAAGTATACATGTGATAGAATAGGCAGTACTGATTTCTAAAAGACATTGTTAGATTATAAGAGAAGTAGTATAGAGTGAGAACCAAACCGTATGGTGAAGAGATAAAATGTCGGGCACGCGGACTGCATAAGGAGCAAGCCTCATGAGGTTTGATGGAGCAGAGGCTGTTGGGTAAGTATTGGTCAGTTTAGGTTAGCAGCAGAGCGCAGTGAGGGTTAGGTGCAGGGCAGCACACGCTATTAGCAGAGCGGGAAGGTCGTGATCAGGGCAAGAGCCCTGATTGGTAGATCGCAGCACGAGATAAGCAGTGGCGGGAAAATGAGGAGTATAAATTTAAAGGCGCCAAATTATTTACCTCAGCTTGTGCCAGACAACTATCAAGGTTGGCCGTTTTTAAATATAACTGAGCTGCTGCTCTTACCTTGAAGATGTCTGGCACAGTTGAAGTACTATTAGAACAGTTGAAACAAGAAGCTTTAAGCTGTGGAGATACAGCTGCAAGCCTGTTTAGAGTCAGCCCTTGGTACTTCAGGTCTGAATGAGGGAGGGGAGGAAGGGGCTGAGCTACAGGAGGAGCTAGTAATGGAGGTGGACACAGGCTCATATCCTCTAACAATTAAGGGGCCAGTGCAAACAGAGAAGTCTGGTGAGAGTGACCCCTGCAGGATTCATGAAGAGAGAACAAAGAGATCCAGAAAGTTTCTCACTATCTCCAATAAAGCAAGAAGAGGCTGTGGAAGCAGAGCAGAAAGTTTGAACAAAAGAAGAAGAAAATGGAGGCTGAGGGGAGACCTAGGCTGACTGAGGTGATTGAAGCTGCCCAGGATGTCATGGGTCACAGTCATGAGATGGGTGAGTCACAACAACTGTGAATAATGCTGTTTTAGGTGATATGGTATTTTCACAAAAAAAAATGATCAAATTATTATAAAAACCTAGATTAGTGAGCATATAGGAACAAGGGACACAAGTGGTCATAGTTAACCTTAAAGTGACAGTCTGTGAGAGAAGAGATTAGAGTTAAGAGATATGCATGAAGAAAGCGTGATATGAAAGTTCAGCAAATAAAAGATAGATTATGGAAGAAAGTCAACAATGTACTGCAAAGGCTTTTGAATCTATGCTAGTGTCATTTCAACATACAAAGATGCATAGATGAATTTTGGTGATTAACAATTTTGTTTAAAAAGTATTATTAGCGTTCAGAGTAACATAAAAATGGAATGAAAAAGAAGGCTATGCTACCTTTAGAGACAGCTAGTTTATGCTAACAGGCAGGTTAGTACAAATATAACATAAAAAATAAGTTATAAAAAAAAAAAAACCACGGGTTTGCTTTTGATGCATTTCAGTGTTTAAATAAATGTAGATTCTGTCAGGAATGTGCTACCTCTTCAGGTGCACACAGTAATTTTCGTTGTTTTAACCCCTTAAGGACCGAGGACGGTTCAGGACCGTCATCGGCATTTTTGCCTTGCCGACCGATGACGGTCCTGAACCGTCCTAACGGTCTGGGGGTACTTACCTGATCGCCGTCGTTCCCCCAGTGTTCCTCCGGTTGTGGGGAGACTGCCTGCAGCCCAGACAGTCTCCCCACGGCAGATTAGGACCCCTGTGGCCATGTGATCGCTTAACACAGCGATCACATGGTCACAATAGGTGTCCATGTGTCTGCCTGCAGGGGGACTGTCTGTGCTGACAGGCAGTCTCCCTGCTTGTGTAAAATCAGAAAAAAAAAATAAAGTTAGTGTTAATTAAAAAAAAATAAATAATTATATATGTGTATATATGATATATAGACATATATTATATCTATATAATATATGTCTATATATCATATATATATATATGTCATACTAAGTGTATTTTTATATTAATATGTACTTATATTAATATAAAAATACACTTATAATTAAATTACACACGTATATATATAATATATATAATAACTATATATATTGTATATATATATTATTATAAAATATAAATAATAAGTAATTTAAATTAAATAAAAATTTTTTTTAAATAATAATAAAAAAATTTAAAAAAAATTATATAGCTATATGAAATTTTATTCTAACTGTATTTTAAAATTAATATATATATATTTATATCAAAATACACTTAGAATGAATTTGTATATATATCTATGTATATAAAAATAAATAAAAATAATAAGAAATATACATACGTCCATATACAAAATTACATAAATAATTATATAAATATACACGTAGACTTCAAATATATAAATATGCATATATATTTAAATTCTAAGTGCGTATTTATGTAATATTTTACATAATTCAGTAATTTTATTGATTGCAATTTGAGGGACCTGCCTGCCAACCCAGGCCGAAATTCCAGAGAATTTAATTTGCTAGCACTGTATTTTACCCTGTAACGTTCTACGACACCCTAAAACCTGTACATGGGGGGTACTGTTTTACTCGGGAGACTTCGCTGAACACAAATATTAGTGATTCACAACAGTAAAACATATCACAGCGATGATATTGTCAGTGAAAGTTACTTTTTTTGCATTTTTCACACACAAACAGCACTTTTACTGATGATATAATTGTTGTGATACGTTTTCCAGTTTTTAAACACTAATATTTGTGTTCAGCGATGTCTCCCGAGTAAAACAGTACCCCCCATGTACAGGTTTTATAGCATTTTTGAAAGTTACAAGGTCAAATATATGGGTCAAATATTTTTACATTGAAAATGGCCAGGTTGGTTACGTTGCCTTTGAGAGCGTATGGTAGCCCAGGAATGAGAATTACCCCCATGATGGCATACCATTTGCAAAAGAAGACAACCCAAGGTATTGCAAATGGGGTATGTCCAGTCTTTTTTAGTAACCACTTGGTCACAAACACTGGCCAAAATTAGCGTTCAATTTAGTTTTTTTACTTTTTTCACACACAAACAAATATGAATGCTTACTTTGGCCAGTGTTTTCGACTAAGTGGCTACTAAAAAAGACTGGACATACCCCATATTGAATACCCTGGGTTGTCTACTTTAAAAAAAATATGTACATGTGGGGTGTTATTCAGAAATTTATGACAGATAATAGTGTTACAATGTCACTATTGATAAATTTTAAAAATGTATGTTTTGAAACCGCAATATCCTACTTGTACCTATAGCCCTATAACATGCAAAAAAAAGCAAAAAAGCACGTAAACACTAGGTATTTTTAAACTCAGGACAAAATTTTGAATCTATTTAGCAGTTTTTTCATTCGCTTTTGTAGATGAGTAAAAGATTTTTCAAGTAAAAGTCAAAAAACATGTATTTTTTTCAATTTTTCATCAGATTTTTGTATTTTTTTTAAATTAAAATACATGAGATTATATAAATAATGGTATGTAAAGAAAGCCCCTTTTGTCCTGAAAAAAACAATATATAATTTGTATGGGAACAGTAAATGAGAAAGCGGAAAATTACAGCCAAACACAAACACCACAAAAGTGTAAAAATATTCCTGGTCGCAAATGTACAACATCGCAAAAACAGTCCAGTCCTTAAGGGGTTAAAAGAGGCCAGCAAAGCAGTACATTTTAAAGCACAGACCTCAGGGAGGCTGCGAAGATTACTGCATTTTCTAGATAGTATTAAAAATTGGAGAAGACAAAGTTTGAAGATTTTTGGTTTCCGGTTACCTGTATATAATTTAAAGTTAAAAATCAATTTAGAGTTGCCAAATATATAGCGTAGGTAAAGATTTGTAAAGAGTTAAAGCTAGGCAGGATTGAAAGTCCTTTCTCTGTTCATCCTTGCAAGTTTTAGTATCTCCGTGGGTTTAGTTCCAAAGAAGGAGCCAGGGTCATTCAGATTGATACACCACTTGTATTTTAAGTGAGAATATTTAAATGACGTGATTCTAAAGGAGGATAGTTCAGTGTCATATTCAACTTTTGATAAGTTTTAAATGTGGTAATAGAATGTGGGAGGAGGCAATATTATAGCTGCTTTTAACTCTGACCAATTTAGTCCGAGTCATTTAATTCGTAAATTTTTCAATTTGAAGGTCGTATTTTCGGCAGGTGCTTACCAGTTTTTTTCGTGTGCTTGCATGTTCTTACTTTGAGTTATTTGTGATGTTATTGAATGGATAGTTCGATTCAAGCCTGGTCAGAGAAAAATAGTGCACTATTTGATGATTTTATTGTGGGCTCCAAAGAGAGTGGCAACTATAAGAGCCTGTTAGAAATTTTTCAAAAGGTGACTTATAATTTACGTATTCTTTTAGCAGCAGATAAGACGATTTTATCCAATTATTTACTTGTCTACAATTCCTGATTAAAAAAAAAAAAAAGAGAGAGAGAGAAAAGAAATATGGAATTTAGGTTGCCGGAGGAAAGGATTAAGAAGATAAGGATGCTGATTAAACAGGTAACGGGCTGTGGAAAAGTAACTTTAAGGTGCTGCAATCACTCTTAGGTTTGTTGTATTTGCATCAAGGGTTATCCTAATGGGGAGAGCATTTTTCCAAGAAAATCGGTATAACAAAGGCAAACATTAACCTCCCCTCCTCCCCCTTGGCTCACAATGGAATAACAAGAGAATTAAAACAAGACTTAAAGTATAAAAAAAAAATAAAAAAAAATAATAATAATAATAAATAAATAAATAAAAATATTGTAAAGTTAATGGGGGATCAATGTGACAGAAGGAGTTCACAGATTTAATAATTTGGAGCTGTTAACTGATGTAGCAGGTGCATTGTTTTCGGTACACAGTGGGAAGGACAGGGGGGTTTTCTCTAGAATGGCCAACAAGAAGGTTTTAGAAAATAATTTCAACGTGTTTAGAGTTATTCCCCATCGCAGCAGCCATACTTATGGGAGAGTATGGAAAGGTAGACGATTGATTGCTATTTATGTGATACTTTGAGTGTAGTGATGGTACTCAATTCCTTACAGTCTTTGGTGTAAAAGGGTAGTTAATTTGCTGAGGCATTTGGGTTTTAAGGTATCTGCAATTCAATACCTAATAAAAAAAAAAAAATAAAAAAAAAAATAAAATAATAATAATAATAATAATAATAATAATAATAATAATGCAAAGCCGGGCATATACCAAGAAAATGAAAAGGCTGGTTGATGCTCTATCAAGTTTAAAATTACAGAAGTTTTGGGAAGCGAAAGGAATCCAATTTTTCATCAGACCTTTGGGTATAGTTTGGGACAGTTAAGTGTTCTTATAATTAATTTAGTGGCAGCTTCAGTTTTGCTTTCTTAAGTTAAGGGCATGGAATGAGCGGGGAATTTTAAAAGTAAGTGGTAAAATTCCATTAGAAGAGGATAAGGAGAGTGCAGTGCAATTTATAGTTCATGTAATGCAGAAAGGGCTTTTCTAAATCAAAGTTACAAGTGATTTAGCAAAGGTGGATTTCTTCTGAAGCTGTGTGATGGTAAACCAATCAAACAGTATTTCATAGTTCAGCTAGTTAAAGGTGGTAGGAGAGTTTGTCAGGTTAGGGATAATAGAAAACCTAATACATTTTCGGTTTTGGCACAGTTAGTGGAAGATTTTGAAGGCGTATATTATTCTTCATTGAGTTAGTTATTTAGATGCCTGTTTATATCAGTTTTCAGTTGTAGGATTGGTGAGTTGATACAAGGAGTAAATTTTGTTTATCGGGTGTGCTGTTGGAGGATGTTATGGTGCACAATAAGAGTATTGATATCTATTAGAAAACCTAAACGGTTCAAGAGGGAAACGACATATGGTTGACATTGTTTAATATTAAAGTTTCTTTTGTGCCCTGTAAAGTGACGGAAGAACAGTTATCAGTAAGGCCAAGAGTAAAGGGCCCATTTTATGCATGCTGATTTAATTCTTTAACTTAATTTCAATTCATAAAGGTTAAAAAAATAAATAAATAAATAAATAAATAAATAAATAAATTATATCATTTGGTTGGGCAAGGAGTGTTACTCATCTTGTTCTTTTAGAATTGGAGCTGCAAACAAAGCGGCAAGGTGTGGCTGAAGTGATGGAATCAGTCAAACGTTGGGAAGCCGAGACTCTAACAATTTCAAGTATATGTCAGGCTTCATTCGATAAATAAATAAAATATTCTATTGGTAAATGGTTACTTGGTATTTATGAAAGTTATGGGTTTTATGGAAATTAGTACATATACTAATAATTTCTTCTTTGTTAGGTCTTAAGAAGCCGGCTTTTGTCTGGGTCATTAGTTATTCGTTTATGGTATGGGCCCGGAAGAGGGCGCAAGAGCGAACATATGGTGAAAACTTGGTTTGGAAGCACAGTGGTTAAAATATTTTGGCAATGGTATTCGTGGTGTGAAATGGTGACATTTATTTGAGTTATTGCAACAATTTACCTTGGTTTTCCTTAACCAGTTGTGATAGTGGTTCATCTGGGAGGAAACAACATTGGGTCAATAGAATCGGTCAATTTGTGGTAAGTAATTAAGAAGGATATGGTTTTTGTGGCAAAAAAAAAATAAAAATTAAAAATTTGAGATGTTCATTTTATTTGGTCGGAAATTATACCAAGGCAATGCTGGATGAAAATAAGGCTATTCAAACTGCTTAAATAGAGCGTTAGAAAGTTTTTGCAGTTTCGGTTGTCTTTTTAAAAGACACAGTTATTGAGGGCAGTTGCGCAGGTTTATATAGGAATGCGCGTTTCATTTGTCCGATGTTGGTGTGGATATATATTTAAGGTAAGTGTTCAATCTATGTTGGAGATGGCCGTGGGCGGTGGGGGGCCACCGAGTTTGGTATCCCAGAACCTCGGTGGCGTTGGGATATAAGTCACCCTCCTGGGCATCACAGGAGGGTGGATTTGGCTTATAAAATTGGTTTTATGATATATATTTATGGCTCCTGGCTTTGGTGGGGGCGGAGCCTTGGAATTTATGGCTCCTGGCTTTGGTGGGGGGCGGAGCCTTGGAAAGTTGGAAAGTTTTAATGGTGGAAAGTTTTAATGGTTAATATTTCGGTTTGGTTTTAAATTATGGTTTTATGTTTAAAGTGGAATTATGAAATCCGTAATAAAGGTTCACGGCCATTCTCCAAGGTACAATATTGAAGTACTGAATAAACAAATTGGATAAAAGAAGTTGTCTTGTGTTTATTTATATTATGTATCATTAAGAATGCAACATTCAAACCTCATGTCGGGCACGCGGACTGCATAAGGAGCAAGCCTCATGAGGTTTGATGGAGCAGAGGCTGTTGGGTAAGTATTGGTCAGTTTAGGTTAGCAGCAGAGCGCAGTGAGGGTTAGGTGCAGGGCAGCACGCGCTATTAGCAGAGCGGGAAGGTCGTGATCAGGGCAAGAGCCCTGATTGGTAGATCGCAGCACGAGATAAGCAGTGGCGGGAAAATGAGTATAAATTTAAAGGCGCCAAATTATTTACCTCAGCTTGTGCCAGACAACTATCAAGGTTGGCCGTTTTTAAATATAACTGAGCTGCTGCTCCCACCCACCCTCCCTTCTTGTCGTGACCTTATTATGGGATATAAGTCACCCTCCTGGGCATCACAGGAGGGTGGATTTGGCTTATAAAATTGGTTTTATGATATATATTTATGGCTCCTGGCTTTGGTGGGGGCGGAGCCTTGGAATTTATGGCTCCTGGCTTTGGTGGGGGGCGGAGCCTTGGAAAGTTTTAATGGTGGAAAGTTTTAATGGTTAATATTTCGGTTTGGTTTTAAATTATGGTTTTATGTTTAAAGTGGAATTATGAAATCCGTAATAAAGGTTCACGGCCATTCTCCAAGGTACAATATTGAAGTACTGAATAAACAAATTGGATAAAAGAAGTTGTCTTGTGTTTATTTATATTATGTATCATTAAGAATGCAACATTCAAACCTCATGAGCTTCAGCTGGATTTATCTAGAATGGCTTTAAGATGAAAGTTGTAAAAACAGATTGTTTGGTTAGAGCAGGAGAAGGTGAAGATGAAAGAGGAGAGTCTTGACCTGCAGAGACATTGTTGCAGGAAATAGGAGCAAAGGTTTACAGTAGGATGTGATTGGTTTGGGGAATGGAGTTGGGAATGGAGCTTGGTAAAGGAAACGATAAGATAAAAATATATCAGATTGTGCTCCATCTCAGACTTTTCTGATGTACCTCTCACTCTCTGATCCCTCAGCTTAAAAGCAGGAGCCAAGAGATTTCCATCACCTTGAACCAGGTGAGGTAATTACCTGCCTGAAACCAAAGGTGTAGGTTCGTGATAAGATGCGGGCCAATGCCACCATGGAAGAATTGGCCTTAAAAGGGCAGAGCCATCTGCTGATCAAAACCTAGAGGTCTGGGGAGCTGGAGTGGATATCCGGAATAGATCTAAATGTGTTACAGCTAGAGCAGAGATAGATGTGCCTCCTGCCAGCCATCCATCTCCACATGTCAGATTAGCTAGTGTTCTTGTGTGTTTCAGTTTCTCTTGAAATCCCAGTTATGGTGACAGGGAGTTGTGATATGTGTGTTCTTCTCTAATCAATTAATTGCATATTCCCTATAGACACTGTGTGGCTCAAGACTCATTGTCTGACACAAAGTGTGATAGATGGACAGTTTTTGCTGGAAGTCTAGTTTAAAAAGAATGGCACTGGATATTTCCATGAGAGAGAGAAAGGGAGAGAGAGAGACACACACACACACACACACACACACACACAGTAAAGTGTTATTTCTTCGGGTAAAGGGGAGTAGGGAGTTGGACTGCTTCTGGCTTATTAGGTTGAGCGTAATTGTAAAGGTACATCAGAAGTGAACCATTGATTTGTTACTTCCAAAATGTTAGAGACCTGCAAGTCTCACTATGTTGATTATCTTGACTTTGCATCCTGCTTGTCCCACTTTGGTCCCGATTTCTCTGGATTCTGTTCTGTTTTAATGGTTTTGTGTGTATTATTTATTTGAACAATTTAATAAAAAGATAGTTAGGGGGGGGAATGCCACTTAATATTAACATATGTACTATGGAAACAATAACCTGTCTGACCTTTTAAAATGATGGAGCAAATGAATGTATTGTAGTTGACACCTGGTAAATAATTTTATCTTTTCAAAGAACATGAACCTGGGTGTGATTTTCAGAGTTTACTGTACTTGTCTAGTGAATCATATTGCAGAATCTGACTGTCTAACCAGGAAGTATTAATAAGCTTGTTTTGCAGTTTCACCTTAAGTGAGTGGGCAGAGTAGTGAGTAGTTAATCTGTAGTTTCTATAGCACAGTTGGTAGATTGAGTCATGTTAAGCATATGTTATGTTAAAAAAAGCAATGTTGATGATTTATGGCTGCTGTTATAACAGATACGTGCTTGTTGACATTTTCATTTTGTCCAAGGCAGACTACACTGGATTCCTTATAGCAACTATATTTAGATTATCTGTCTGCCATGCTTGGCTTTGCGTTAAATCAATATATCATCAAGTCTACCTGTTTCACAAGAGGGTGAAATGAGGTTTAGTTCACTGTCTTCATCCTGCATTCATGTCTTGTCAGCACAGAGGAAGGTCTGAATGCACTTTGAAGCCTCATGGTAACTTTCTTATGGAGTGCTGAACACCCATATTTGCAATTTTGGTCCTAAAGACTGGACAGCTTCTTATCCTCCTTTTAAAACTGCCACCAGACTCCAGTCTGTTTTACCACACAGACACAGCAATCACAGAGATCCATAATACATATTAAACTAAAGTTATAAAATTATACCCTCTCCATTGTTAGGCCAGTACACTTAAGTGAGATAGCACTATCACAACTGTCAGTACTTCACACTTTACTTATAGTTTTCTCCACATGATTACCAATAATAATTACACAAAATATTTTATTTACACAAACACATTTATTAAAGGAGCATTCTAAGCACCATAACCATACCTTGGCGTCCCGGGACGCGAGCTGCCGGTAGTAGGGTAAAAGAGGTGGCTCAGTGATGTGATTGTGTAATTGGTTCCAGTCAAATGGGGTGGCGTCACCCAGAAATTCATGGCTGAGTATCGTGGGCTGACCCACGCCAGCACTCTCAGCTGATTCCACATTATAATTGCAAGTGGAGAGGGGTGAACTATGGGAGCCCTGAGTTTTGTCCAATTGTAACACAGTTTGACAAATAAACAGGGGTTAGTGTCCATATCCTATAACCACTATACTCAGCGGTAGTTGTTACAGTACTTTGGTTTTGAATACTTCTTTAAAGTCACACTACTGTAAGTTTTGTTGCTGTGGAGATATGTGACATGCTCCAAAAAATAGGCCCCCTGGGAGTGAGCATCTTATTGTGCCACTTTAACCACTCAAGTTTCAAAACCAAAACAAGATCAGAGATTTACAACAAGCATGTCAAACTCAAAGGCTAGCACGTACCAAATAAACAAGGTTTAGGTTTATGTGGGCCGCCAAAAAAACACCTTACATTTTCATAGAAACGTAGGTGTGTTTTGAAAAGTACAGTATAAAAAAAACCAACAACAGCACCCCCATCTACTAAACCCCAGCCCCCCTCTGTAGTAAACCCCAGTCCTGCTTCTATACTAAATTCCAGTCCCCCCTCCCCCCTACTAAACCCCGGCCCTTATTTAAAAAACAAACAGAAAAAAAACAATATTAGCCAACAAGCAGACTCCACTCACATTGCCGTTGCCAATATGCAACTCCGGAGTCCAGCCTCTGGTATACCCCCAATGGCGCCGTCCACACCCTGTACCAAAGCGGATCCTCGCGCTACTCCTTGAAATCCTGTGAAGGTGGCGCACGTTGATGTCACATCAGAATGTGGCGTGGCATTGCGTGTCTCTGTGCACCTCCAGGTCCTGCACTGTACAGCCGCGGCCATCACAACACTGACTAACACCCACGCACACTGACAGACACACACTCACTAACAGACACACTCACTGACAGACAGACTGTCTGACAGACACACACTCACTAACAGACACACTCTCTGACAGACACATTCACACACACTGACAGACACACACACACTGACAGACACACACACACTGGCAGATACACACACTTACTCTCTGACAGACACACACGCTCACTGGCAGATACACACACTCACTCTCTCACAGACACACACACTGACAGACACACACACACACTCTCTGACAGACAGACAGATGCACACACACACTCTGACAGGCACACACAAACTGAAAGGCATACACACACACTGACAGACACATTCACTGACAGACACACACACACACACACACTGACACACAGGCACACACTCACTGACAGACACTCACTGACATACACACACACATACTGACAGACACAATCACTGACAGACACACACACACACTGACAGACAGACACACACACACACTCACTGCCAGACACACTCACTGCCAGACACACACACACACACACTGACAGACACACTCACATCATTTTATTTATTGTTCCCTACAGGAATCTAAAGGTCCCTGGTTCGATCCCGGGTTTTGGCACCAAATTTATATAGATCCAAATACTGATGTTTGTTATATTCAGAGGAAGCCCAAATTAGTGCACTTGGAGAAGCGAGAATTAGACACCAGACACCTGAAGGTATTCAAAATAAGCCTCTGCCGTTTTATTTGTCAGCTGGGTTTTTATACATTAAAAGTAAGTGCTTACGTGCAGATACTCATAGGACAGTAGTAGGAAGGGAGTAAAAGGGTAAAAGGAGTACAGATAAGACATAGGGATGAACGTCATGTACATATAACAAATAAGTTCCGGGAGCAAATAGCCCCCACCTGAGATGTCTCTTCTCTAATCATTCTGTTCTTTCTCTTTCTCTGAACTTATTTTTTTTTTTTTTAAATTCTTTATTTTTCTTTGTGCATGGAGTAACAAATCATTTGTAAATGCCACAGCAGCATATTTAAAAAATGTGAACACAGTAGCTGTACATTTATGGCATAAGATTATCAGCACAATTTTTAATTGTTAAATTATGAACAAGCTAAACGTTATGCAAGATTAACCCGCGTTTGTTAGTAGCAAAGGTATTTGCATATTCGTAGAGTATTAACCAGCTTAATTAAATGATTATACTGTCAGAATAGATATATGTAAGACAATTGAGAATAAGTAATGCTTGACAGTTATAGGCTAACTACGTTAGTACCAGTGGGATGTGGTAACATGCTTTCATGTTTCAGGGTTAGAATACGTTGAGGCTCTGACACATAAAGATTTATAACGCATGAGAACATTTATGTTAAAGTAGACCGCTGATCACTAGCTATGCATATTGGGTAAATCTGTAAACAGGTAGATCTAAGCTAATGAATATCATGAGTTATAGTTACAAATAACACCAGGATAGTCATGTTTATATATCGTATGGTCCTGTTAGGGGGTAGTGTTCAGAGTAGTGAGAGAGATGGGAAAACATGACTGGTATAATGTTTGCTTTAGCACGACTGTATGATAGGTACATGTTAAGTAAGTCAGTGCCCCCATTGGTGTTGTTTAAAGATCCCCTGTTACCCGGGGGAGGGGGGGAAGATTTCGAATGGCTTTACCTGAGTGGCTATAACGTGCCCTTGGTTGCCAGCACTAGTGTGAGTTCTGTCATAAAATGTCGGCATTAAAATTTTAAACATATATACATCATAACTGGTTCGTGAGTCCAGGGGGTGCAGCGGGTGATGCTGTTTAAAGTACACTGGTCTGGATACTAGGTAGCTTCAAGACTGCGTCTGGCGTTGGTTACCGCGGTGATCGCTGTTTCGGCTCTTCTAGGGACGAATGGGGTCGCTGTTGCGGGATTCCAAGCGGTGCTGTGTGCCAGCGTGGTTCTGTTCTCCGGTGGAGGATGAGCGAGCGGGGGAAGTCCCAGGGTCGGTAGCAGTTCATTTGCCTCCTGTAAGTCCTGGATGGTAGAGGTCGCATTCCCGTGGTGGATTAACAGTGTGCGCGAACCTCTCCAGTGGTAGGTGATTTTATGTTGGCGTAGGAGGGCTGTAAAGGGTTGAAGTGTGCGTCTCCACGCCAGGGTGGGCCCCGACAAGTCCGTGTAAAAAGATAGCTGCATATTTTCAAACGGGTACGGTGATTGGTTCCGCGTAGCCTGCATTACCGCCACCTTGTCTCCGTGATTTTGGAAGCAAGCCAGGAGGTCTCGTGGGGCCTTTGGTGGGGCCTTGGCTGCTCGTGGTAGGCGAAATACATTTTCGATGGGTACCTGTCTGGCTTGCTTGTGAGGTAGAAGTGACTGCATTAGTCTCCGCAATGTATGTGGGAGTTCAGACTCCGGTATCTCCTCTCCTATGCCTCGGATTTTTATGTTCCGGCAGCGACTCCGATCCTCTAAGGCTGCTATACGCTGCTCGTATGTGGATTGCTGTATTTTGATCTCCTGGACCGTTTGTTGTAGGGCTTGAGTGTGTTGTTTGGTGCACTGGGAGTCTGCCTCCAGTGTGCCCAGCCGGCCCGTTAAGCCTTGTAGGTCCTTGCGTAGTTGGGCCATGTCGGCCTGTATGGTTAGTCGGAGATCTGCTAGGAGGTCTTTCATGACAGCAACGGTCACTGGTGAGGAGTCTGCTTGCGGTAGTGACTTGCAAGGTGGTATTTCCTCATGCGGGTGTTCCATCTCAGTCTCTGTGGTGAAATCATCAGAGATATCCGAGCCGTAGTCGTTGTAAGCGGCCATGTTGGGACCTTGGGCGCTAAGCGCCTGCTTCCACATGTCGCCAATGCTGTGGTGCTGCCGCGGGTTGTCGGGCTTAGATTTTTTAGTTTTGCGGCCCATATCGTTGGTAGATGCCTGCAGGTCGTTTTGGTACCGGTTTCGTTGGGCTGGGTTCGTGTTAGCTGGTCCAAACTACTTTTTTGCAGCGGAGCTCGCTAGGCATGCGGCCATTCAGGTCAGTTGCTTGGCTCCGCCCCTCTCTGAACTTATTTGACAGACTGATATGGAAAACCACATATGGGAATGGATGGATTTGTGCAAAAGGATGAGCAGCAAATATTGGTGGGGGATGTTGATATGGAATAGTGTGAAGAAATGGGGAGATGGAACTGATATAGGACCTGATAGAGTGGAAATGGAAGGATAAGATGTGGGTGACCGGAATGATATAGAGGGTAGAAGAAGGGGACTAACACAAGAATACTGTTAATAGAGAGGCAGAGAATGATGGGTGAGAACTAAGATGAGGTGAGTGAGAATCAAGAGCATGTGATCAGAAAATAAAATGGAAGAAGGATGGAAATAATGTATAGGGGACAAGTTGGCATTTATATGCCTGTATATAGGGGAAACAAGGAATGAATTGGAATGGAAGGTGTGAGATGCAGAAAAGGACACAGCGGTTCTCTTACTGAGATTAAATCTCTCCAGTGTGTCATACCTTATTGTTGGCCTAATCTAAGGGCTTGAGTGCCAGGGCTTATCCAGTTCTCTCATTGTGCATCCCCTCATTGTGTTAACCTGTTATAAATGCCCTAAATATAATTAGCATTTAATACATCTGAACAAGAGATGTTGTTTGCAGATCCTACCAAAGGCTTTGAGGTGAGGTGTTTGTTATCTATCACAGTTTACTTTCCTTTGCTTCCAGACCATGAAAACTTTACTTGTTTACATCTTATTGAATTGTGGTCTAAACAAACATGTGACTTTTGACTTCTTATGGCTGTTAAACTTAAGGTCACATGCGTAATATACACTTACAAGAGTAATGTGAGGACAAGCAACATCCTTTCCCTGTTTGTGTGTCACATATCAACCTATGTTAGAACTGGTTCAACTGTGATTAAGATCTAGATCAATTCTGCTGATACTGTCAGGAAGTATAGCTGGGTGGGAAAAATTTTACAATTCATCCTCTTTGGCCTAAAATTTGCCATCTGTTGCTTATTTCATGATAATTCCCGGTTTAGTGAATAACCTTGAAGGCTGTATTCACTAAACGGTGAACTACGGTAAACTAAAAACTGAATTACAAAATGTAGGCTAAACTAGCCAAGTTAGAAGATAAAAAAGAACTAGCATTTTTGCTATAATGCTACTGTACTTATCTTCAAAATATTTGCAATTTGCTTTTTACTATTGTTTAGTGAATAAGTCTCCTTGTGTGTTTTGTAAATGTATTCATTAGTTAAAGCAAACAAGCAAATCCTATAACCAACACAAAAATAGGATAAGCATTAAAAGATTAATCGTAAATACAAACAGGCTGCACACCGTGAATGTAAGGGATACCTTCAACCCCTTACTACAGAAGGAACACAATAAAAGTACACCCAAATGCTTAGTCCAAAAGTTCTTGAGAAATTCCTGGCTGGTTACCATTCAGGTTTAGGATGATGGTATATGATAGGTATGTGAAAATAACCAATAATCGTGCAGATTTTCTGATGTTACAAGGATATATGGACTAACACTCACATTTAATGGAGCTATAAAGCTGCTCTGAGTTAAACAGCATACAGCAGTAGAATCTCCACTGATGCATATGTAACTCTTATGGGTCAGTCTCTCAGCATACAGATACATATAAAGGATAAAAAACACAAAAGAAAACAACAGTGCTCGCTGTGATTAAATCAGAAACAGATAAAAATAGATGGTAGTTTACTCACATGTTGTAGAGCAGTAACACTGCTCAAATGTTAGCGCTTGGGTAGTATGGTACCCACCAAGGATATCATGTATATAGTATATTTATTTATTTATTTATTTATAAAATATTTTACCAGGAAAGATACATTGAGATTTCTCTTGTTTTCAAGTATGTCCTGGGTCCACAAAACATTGCATTGCTACAATAGGGTACAATAAAATACAAAAACAATATTAATACACAATATATACAAAATTTTACATAGAACAGGTAGGAAATATATAATCAACCATGATATGTGCATTCTGTTTTGAGGTATGTAGAGAGGGATCTCTTAAAGAAATGAAGGCTTGGGGAAGATTTGAAAGATTGTGGGAAGTCGTTCCATAATTGCACTGCTCTGTAGGAAAAGGGGGATCGGGCTGCTTTCTTTTTGTATTGAGGTAGACTAAATAAAGTGCTAGTACTGGATTGGAGGTTATGGGAGGTGGGAACAGCTGGGGAGTGTATTGTGCTCAGGTATGGTGGGAGCTTCCCAGAAAAGCTCTTAAACACAAGGCTGGAAAGATGAAGGGTGCGTCTGGATTCCAGGGACAACCAGTTTAGCTCTTTTAGCATGTTACAATGGTGGGTCCTGTAATTACATTGTAGAACAAATCGGTAGAACGAGTTATACAATGTGTTGAGTTTATTAAGGTGGGTTTGCGGTGCAGGTGCATATACTACATCCCCATAATCAATGATTGGCATCAGCATTTTTTCCTTTACTGTAGGACTTAGGCAGGATTTGTTTCTGTACAGGGCACCTAGTTTTGGATAAAGTTTAGATGCAAGTTTTTCTTTGTGGAGGCCAAAAGATAGATTGGGGTCTAACAACATACCCAAGTATTTGAAAGAGTGGACTGCGGTCAGTGTGCCATTTGATTTTGTTTTGATGGATAGGTGGGAATTGTGTAATTTGTGTAATTTAGGTACTGTTCCAAAGATCATTGTGTTAGTTTTGTCAGTGTTTAGGAAGAGTTTGTTTTTTGTGATCCACTTGTCTACCTCTGTAAACTGGTCTTGGAGCACAGCCTCAAGCTGCGGTAGTTTGGATTTGCTCGCATAGATTACTGTATCATCTGCGTACATGTGTACATTTGAGGATTTGCAGACATTAGGCAGATCATTTATAAATAATGTAAATAGTAGGGGGCTGAGAATGGAACCTTGGGGAACACCACACGTAACTGGGAGAGGGAGTCACTGTCAGAAAAGGACACATATTGTAAACGATCTGATTGAAACCAGGTTAGCAAACAATCACCAATACCTGAGGTTTTGAGTTTGTGCAGTAGAATGTCGTGGTCTACTGTGTCAGAGGCTTTTGCAAAATCAAGGAAAATAGCTCCGGTTAGGTCTCCTTGTTCCATGCCAGTTTGGATGTCATTGCAAACTTTTAAGAGGGCAGTTGTAGTGGAGTGATTCAGCTGTAAATCCGATTGATCAGGGGTCAGATAGTTAGATTGTTGGTAATACTCACATAGTTGCATAGGGATGCATTGTTCTAAGATTTTTGACAATACTGGGAGCAATGATATTGGGCATTAGTTAGAAACCAAAGTAGTGTCACAACTTTTATGGATAGGCACTACTTTTGCAGTCTTCCAAAGTTTGGGTATGTATCCAGACACCAAGGATTCGCTAATTAGGGTTGTGACAGGTTTAGCAATTGCCGGCGCACTGAGCTTCAACAGCATTGCTGGGATTTGATCAGGTCCAGACTGGTTTTTCATTTTTAGATTATTAAGGTGTTTCTTAATGACAGTAATAGGAACAGTTCTAACATTGAACCAGTCTATATTGGGTAGGGATGTGCATGAGCAAAAAATTAGATTCGGTTCGGCACTTCCGAAATTCATGACTTCAGCAATTCGGCACTTCGGTTCCGTTCGGTACTTCCAAAATTCGGGACTTTGGCAATTTGGGACTTAGGCAATTCCCTAACCTCTACCCCTACCCCTACCCTTAACCCTCAACCCTACAACTAACCCTACCCCTAACCCTAACTCTACCCCCAACCCTAACCCTACCTCCAACCCTAACCCTACACCTAACCCTACCCCTTATCCTAACCCTACCCCCAACCATAACCCCAACCCTACCCCTAACCCTATGCCCAACCTTAACCCTACCCTACTCCCAACCCTAACCCTACCACCACAACCACTTACACATCTAGGGGTAGGGTTAGGGTTGGAGGTAGGGTCAGGGGTTAGGGGTAGGGTTGGGGTTATTGGTAGGGTTAGGGTTGGGGATAGGGGTAGGTGTAGGGTTAGAGGTAGAGGTAGGGTTAAGGGTAGGGTTGGGGTTATGGGTAGGGTTGGAATCCTATAGCGGTCTCTCTCCCCCCCAAGTTCTCCTCACACCCTTCCCCCGCCCTGCAGAGCTCAGTCTGCGCGGAGCCCTCCATGGGTGAAGAAGGATTTTTTTTTTGCGCTCCGTTTTTTTATTTTTCGTCAGGTTTTTTTTTTGCGCTCTGTTTTTTTCTTTTATTTAACGTTTGACGGGTATGATGTTTTTTTATTTGACCTTTTTTGGGGCTGAAAAAGGAAGATTTTAGAAAAAAGAAGACGTCAAATGGTAAGTTTCATTTTTCTTTACAGGTTAGTTATTTAATTCCCCCCTCACTATTTTTTAGGGTGAGGGGAGTAGGTAGGGGGTAACTTTTTATTTGGGTGGGGGGGTGGGTGACTAGGGGCTTGGGGACCCCTAGTCACCTTTGATGGGGGGGGATTTGTCCAGGGGTGGGGGATTTGTCCAGGGGAGGACAGTAGGTCCCCTCTCATTATCTTTATGGACCCCACCCACCGCCCAGGGGTGGGGGCAGGTGGGGGGGGACAGTAGGTCCCTCCCCCATTATCTTTATGGCCCCCACCCGCCGCCCAGGGGTGGGGGCCGGTGGGGGGAGGACAGTAGGTTCCCTCCTCATTATCTTTATGGCCCCCACCCGCCACCAAAGGGTGGGGGCCGGGGGGAGGACAGTAGGTCCCCCCCTCATTATCTTTGTGGCCCCCACCCACCGCTCAAGGGTGGGGTCGGGGTGGGGGAGGACAGTAGGTACCCCACCCCATTGTAATTTATGGCCCCCACCCACTGCGCAGGGGTGGGGGCCGGGGGGAGGACAGTAGGTCCCCCCTCATTATCTTTATGGCCCCCACCTGCCACCCAGGAAAGTAGGTGTGTCCCCCTCATTAACTTTATGGCCCCCACCCACCGCTCAAGGGTGGGGGCTGGGGGGGAGGATAGTTGGTCCCCCCATTGTAATTTATGGCCCCCACCCACCGCGCAGGGGTGGGAGCCGGGGGGAGGACAGTAGGTCATCCCCCTTCATTATCTTTATGGCCCCCACCCGTTGTACATAGGTGGGGGCAATAGGTTTTTTTTTTTTTCCAGTGAGCACTGCTTACTAGACATGCCCCTACTCAAGGTATAGCGAGTAGGTGCTGAATTTACTAATATTAAGTAATCTTTACTTAGTATTAGTAAATGTGGCTGAAAGGCCAATTAAGGTCTTTCTGCCTTTTAGTAGATAACTCCCTGATACCGTGGGAATTAGGGAGTTATCTACTAAGCGGCTGCAAAATGCAGCCGCGGCAATAAATAGGATCGGAGTTTCATTCATTCGAATGAAATTCCGATACGAACAAAGTCCCAAATTGCGTTCTAACATGAATGGAGAAACTGTTAGATCGCAATTCGGCGGTTTTGCCGGCGTCCTGTCTAAGTGACAGGAAGCATCGCGGGAACAGGGAGGAAAGGTAAGGATTATGGGAAAATTGCTGTGACCACCGAAAATGAAGCACACTTTTCACCTCCGCTGGTCACGGCGTAGGAAACCCCTGTAAGAGAAATAGTCCCTACTTTTTCTTAAGTTTTAATGAAAACTAGAGCAGACAGGAAGAAATGAATCCTGAGAGAGGGAGAGAAGAGGAATCGATTGGGGAAAGGTAAGTTCGGCATGACAGTGCCGCTTTAATACTGTTTATTGCCCCCTTTAGCATCAATGGCAGCATGTAATCTTTTGTAATAGTTGTCTACGAGGCCCCTAATTCTTGCAGGGGGTATAGCTGCCCATTTGACTCGGCATAATGCCTCCAGGTCATGCCAAGTCTTTGGTCGTCTTACATGAACCGCACGTTTGAGATCTCCCCAGAGTGCTTCGATGATATTAAGGTCAGGAGACTTTGATGGTTACTCCAGAACCTTCTGTCACGTATTCATCCGCTTATAAAAATGTGGTTAATGACATTTACTGTCCACACAGGAAAAGTTGTGCCGAGCAGCAACCAAATCCACAGAAGGGTTAATGCTGAGCAGCAATTATGCAAATAGGAACCTGGTAACTGCTTTGGGGTCAAAGGCCGGTTACAGCCTATCAGATCTAGAGGAGGGGTATTTAGGCCCTGTTCTCATCCTGCTTAGTGCCCAGTCGTGGTTTCCCTTGTGGTTGTCCGAGAGCGCGTTATTGATTCTGGTAATTCTGGTTGTTTGATTTTGGCATTGTTTTTGACTTCCCTGTTTTCCTGCATCCCTGACTCCTGGCTTTTCCTTATCGTTGTGTCTCTTTCTGTTTCCCTTGACCTCGGCTATTCCTGACTATTCTTTGGTACGTTAGTCCAGCCATTCTAAGGTCCGGTATACGTTACCTATCATTCCTCTGTGTTATACCTTCACCTTTTTCTGCTGTAACCACTGGAGGGTCAACTTGGCCTTGTGTTTGGGGTCATTGTCATGCTGGAAAGTCCAAGAGCGTCCCATGTGCAGCCTTCATGCAGAAGAATGCAAATTGTCTGCCAAGTATTCTTTGATAACATGTTGCATTTATTTTGTTCCCTGTGCCTTTAGAGCTCACCTCTCCCTCCCCGAAAAACCATATGTGATCCACCACCATGCTTCACAGTGAGAATGGTATTCTTTTCACTATAAGCCTTGTTGACCCCTCTCCAAAGATAGCGCTTATGTTTGTGATCATAAAGCTCTATTTTGGTCTTGTCACTCCAAATTACAGTGTGCCAGAAGCTTTGAGGCGTGTCAAGGTGTTGTCTGGCATATTGCAACCGGGCTTTTTTGTGCCATTTGCACAGTAAAGACTTATTTCTGGCAACTCAACCATTCAGCTCATCGTCGTATTGTGCTCCTTGAAACAACCACACTGTAATTTTACAGAGCAGCCTGTATTTCTCCTGCGGTTACCTGTGGGTTTTTCTTTGTATCCCGAACAATTCTTCTGGCAGTTGTGGCTGAAATCTTTCTTGGTCTACCTGACTGTGGCTTGGTATCAAGAGATCCCAGAATTTTCCACTTCTCAATAAGTGATTAAACAATACTGACCGGCATTTTTTAAGGCTTTGGATATCTCTCTATACCCTTTTCCATCTTTAAAAAGTTCCATCACCTTGTTACACAGGTCTTTTCACAGTTCTTTTCTGCTCCCAATGGCTCAGTATCTAGCATGCTCCGTGCATCCACGTGAGAGCTAACAAACATATTAACTATTTATACACATACACTAATTTATAAAGCCATAGGTGTGAGAAATTAACCTTTCATTTTTATTTTAATTTGTGTGTCGCCTTGTGTGTCTATATCAAGGACAAACATTCAAAGGTATGTAAACGTTTGATTAGGTCCATTTGGGTGATTTCTGTTATCATGATTTTAAAAGGAGCCAAACAACTATGTGATAATAAATAGGTTCATATGATCACTATCCTTAAATAAAATACATTTTTGCATGATCAGTCATAATTTCAAAATCAATGCCAAAATGTCACAATTTCTGCCACGGTATGCAAACAGGGTAAGCACAATTGCATGTGTCAGTGTCTCTTGTGATAGTGTAACTGTCTTGACCGTGCAAATAATTTGATCTCTCTATCTTTCTCTGTCTAGAGTTTGATCTCTTGTTTACAATTGATGGACAGGAGGCATTAGTTAAGTACATCTTGCTGTAATATCACTGTTTTCTGACAAGTTAACATATCGGGTACACAAAGTAGATTAGCATCATATTGTAAGAATTTTGTTAGTTGTTACTTTTTTTTTTATCAAACATTCCTTAGAACCACAGACAAATATTTTGAGACTGGAATTGCGTGCTGACCTTGGCAAACACACATAGCCCCACATGGAAACAATGTTTTACTGTCATCCTCCAGACAGCCCTTAGGGCAAAATAACCAATGCACTCTTGGTAAATTATGGAAACCTGACACTTCATCATGTATGAACAGTGTAACTTCACAGAAAAACAAACTGCGTGAACAGAGGTGTTAAATAGTTAATTGGTTTTAAAAGCAACAATCCATATACAGGTAAGTTTAGATCTTCAAAGTGTTTTCTTAAGGACCATAGCGGTAGCCTAGTAGGTATTGTGTCTCCTAAAATATACCTTGTAGCCATTATTACATATTATTATCGTCATGCCTGGGAAATTCCTAATTAGACATGCAGGAGACAGTTCTAAAGTGCTTGAATTTGTCTATTCATTCTCAGAAATGGAATAAAACCCCAAAAGATTTGGATTGAACATTCAAAGTTCCCAAATATGTTTATTAAAAGTGTCAATTTTTTTGAGCATGATTCCATATTGCAAACCAAATCCTCCTTTTAGTTTAATTCCAAGTAGTCCAGGTTATAGTATATTAGTCCATCACACAGCCATGAAACCCATGTGAGCATTAAACTAGTTATAAACTCATTTTGGTTTTGTATGTCATGAATATAGACTCTTTCACAACAAACCTCATTAGTTAAAGAAAGCTAATAGGCATGGGAATGTAGAAAAAGTTCAGAAAAGATTGAATAGATGGCAAAAGACTGTCCCATCAGAAAACTAGGACTACAGGGGGACCCAGGGCCGTCTTTAATAATGATTGGACCCTGGGCAAGCATTTGCTTGGGCCCCCTGGACCCTGCTGCCCTCGCCCCCCACTTCCTGGCATGCAATTACGGCATTCATCCCAACACAGTGGCAGTACTAAAGTAGAAAGAATTTTATTGGGACCCCCAATTGCAAGGTTGGACTAAAGGTAGAACCCCATCTGTCGTACAACTCCAACAATGCTTTGACAGCTGGGGCTCTTCCAATTTCCCATGTTTGCAGGGTTGTATTTAGCACTGAGCCATTTTTGTGTGTTTGAATGTAAGCATGTGTTTGTATGGAGTATGTTTGTGTGAATGTGTTTGTATGGGGTACTGGAGTTCAGAGCCAGACTGGCCTACCTGGAAATTTCCCGGTGGGCCGGGGCACCTGGGGGCTGCAGAGCTCTTACTCCCTATAGAGAGGGAGCCCTGCAGCCATTTTTTAAGAATATCGCAGCCGCCCGCCGCATGTAGGTGCCGCCGGGTGGCTGGTCCGGCGGCACACTCTGAGGTGATTACTCACCTTGCGGCCGGCGGCCCCATCTCCTGTGCTGTACAGCTGTCAGCACAGGAGGACTGAGGGAGGGGGTGGAGCTAACTACAATTCCCCCCCTTGCGGTTCCCATAATTATCAGCACAGCCACATCATAGAGTAGTGAGTACTGTATGATGTGTAGATGCTGGGAATTATGGGAAACGCGAGAGAGCATGGTAGTTAGCTCCTCTCTTTATGGAAGGAAGTGACTTGCGGCTGTCACTTCCTCCCAGCCGGCTGCCGGAAAGCAAGGAGCACAGTCGGGGTGTTAAAGGGCAACAGCACCTGACCAGGCCCCTACTGATACACGCCCATCAGGTGGCCCTAAGTGCATGGGCCACCCGGTGGGATTCAGAGGACAGGGGAAAAAAGAAATTGATGAGGGCAGCGGGGCCCACGTGGCAGGTGCCTCGGCCCCCCAGGAGAAACGGGGCATCTGCCCGTTTGCCCCGCGTTAAAGACGGCCCTGGGGGACCTGATCAGAGCTAAATACTGTCTGTAGAAAATTAATTTCACCTGAAGGTCCAGCAATCACCTGACAAACCTAAATACTTACCCTACAAAAATAGAAAAAATGAGGGCAGAACAAACAATTGCAAATGTGCACACCAAGTGCTACAAAAAGATTTATTTACAAGGACATAAGGTACAAATGTTTTGTGTTATCCCCTTTATCAATGCATGTCCTTGATAAACAGGATAACCTGAAACATTTGTACCTTATGTCCTTGTAAATATATCTTTTTGTAACACTTGGTGTGCACATTTGCAAATTTTCCACTTTAGCCATCTGAAATGCTAGAAGGTAGACACAGGCTTGTCATAAATCAGAGAGCTCTATGATGAAGTGCCATTACAGTACGAAATACGTTAGAGGGTAGATCCAGTGCTCTCCCTGTGTGTTCAAGCCATGTCATGTGCATGAATAAAGGTGTGATTCATTTACCTTTATCAAGTTGATTAATTCATTCTTCTTCATTTGTCATCTGTTTTTTTTTTTTCTTGTCCGGTATAATAATGTTGTGTATGTTTACAGTTTGCATGGCCCTCTGTATGTACTGGAAACACAAACTTCCAAAACAATTGTGCGTACGCTAACTTTTATTACCCCCAAAAAACAAATTGTTGTGAAGACATTCCAGTATATTTTGAGAACTAGAAATCACCTAAATCACTGGAGACATATTTGTCAGTTTCTCTGTTTCTGGCATCATGCCGTGCAAGGGATTTCCAGCTTTGAACCAAAGCCAACTTCCTACTAAGAAAACCTAACTAGTCAAGGCGGCTGTCTGTAGGTGAGCAATAGTTTCACTCTTAGATCCAAATCCATGTTTTAGCCCAAAAGCTATGTTTAAAATAGCTGACCATTGCTCTGGGTAGCCACAGAAGTGTGGATAAATAATGTAACAGGTCACAATACTGTGAATGCAGGCTATAAATGTGAATTATTTGAGCAGTTTGACTCAAATCAACAGCAGACGCTATTATTGTTTTGTTTACCATATCAAAAGTAACCGCTGTTAGGTCTCCACCTCTACTTACTTGTGCGGAGTATGATGGAGCTTTAAAGTGACAAAAATGACAACGTTCACCCAGCTGTGCTAATTCGCAGCAGTCTGTGCATATATTTAAGCCAGTAAGTGCAGACTGAAGGAACACTATAGATATGCTTATTTTATGTATCTGCCTTATATTCACTTACTCACTTTTTCATGGGACTCCTGGGTAGCTGTTTAACTTTAGTTTGTTTGTTTTTTGACAATATTTAAAGTTTTGTTTTTTCACAAAGTAGGAAGACAAATTAAAAGCAACTTAGAGCATATGTTATAAAATAGTTCACGTGTACTACACATCAATTTTCATACAATTTGTTCAGAGGTTTTGGAAGGGAGCAGTGAGCGATGTGCGTTACTTAACAACTGGTTCGAGCCATGGCTTTAGACTATGGGTCGGCTACCCATTTTTATGACCATCTTTATTAGTTGTTTTTGTTGCTTATATAGGACCAATCACAGTGTACTGTGAGGTTGGAGTGGCTTTGTCTACAATGTGTCTATACAGGAGTTTGTTAAAAGATTATTATGGTTCTGTAAGTGAAGTGACAAGAATGAGTGTTGAAGTATCATTTTACTGGTGGGTTAGAGTTCACCCAGGGCTGGTAAGCGGTGTTGCAGTAGTTTGTCATGTTACTCATCAACAGATTGTTCTGGGGGTTCTGCTATGGGGATTAGTGGGAGCATGGCAGTTCCCAGGGTTGGGTTTTGCCTACTGTCAGGGAGAGAAAGATGTCCATGTTGTCGGTCTTCTGTAGTGGGGGGGAGGGTGGGGGTTATGCCGAGTTGGAGAGAGAGTGAGGAGGAAGAGGTGAGAAAAAGAAAAAAGGAGGGGGGGGATTATTTGCTTGGGTTATCTCAGGAAATAAAGACCAACCATGGGGCCCATGTCTTGGTACAACTTTCTGTGCGGCCTTGTAAGACTGCCGTCAGCTGTCAGTGACTCCATGTTGTATATGTCTCTCACCCTATCCACCTATTGCTGGAAGGTTGGTGCATCCTTTTGTTTCCAGAGCATTGGGATTAGGGATTTTGCAGCAGTCAGTAAGTGTTTGGTTAGTGATTTCTTGTATGCGCTCAGTCATGTCTGTGTGGTGTAAGAGCATGGGAAGTGGTTGTAGGGGCAGGTCCAAATCTGTGATATCTCTTATGTTGGCATTGACCATCTTCCAGAAGGGTGAGATAGCGAGGGAAATCCATCAAATGTGGAGTACTGTGCCAGTCTCGGCTCCGCATCTCAAACACTCCTCTGGGAGTGTCTCTCATTCATGCGGTGTATGATGTCACAGGTTCTGTACCAGTGAGCAAGCAGCCTGTAGCTCATTTCTTGGTATTTTGAGCTAAGAGAGAATTTATGTGTGAGGATGTACATTTTATCCCACTCTGTTTCAGTTTGCTTCTCCCCAGTCTCTCTTTCCCTTCTAGCGATGAACCTAGATGGGGTTCGGTTCTCTCCGGTTATTAACATGGTATAAAGGACCAAAATTCCCCTCAGGACATGCTGTCTAGAGGTGGAAAATTATTCAAATTGTATGAGATTCCTGTGAAATAGGCGATTGCCTGTTGTGGCCGAGTAGTAGGTCGCTATTTGGTGCTGCCGAAACCTATCCCGTCCTGTCGGGGTTGAGCCTGGTATCATTTCTGACAGGGGTTTAAAGTGGCCATCCCCTCACCATACGCGCATGTACACCCAATCTGTTTGATGAAAGTTACGGAGGTCTGCGGGGGTCAAACCACCCTCTAGTTGAGGCTAGTTGGAGCTTGCCTATTCTTGGTGCACTTCGATTCCATACGAATGTACGGATAGCCGTGATTATCGATTGGAAGAATGCCTTAGGGATCAGTACTGGGATCATTTGGAATAGGTAGAGAAGACGTGAAAGAATATTCATCTTCACAGCATTTATAGGGCCGAACCAAGAGATGTATAGGTCTGTCCAATGGTGCATGTCTCCCTGTAGGGTGTTCAGTATGGGCAGAATGTTTATCTGGTATAGGTGGGATATCTCTCTCGGGGGCCAGATACCTAAGTATTTGAGCTTGGTTTTACACCATAAAAACTGAACTGTGACTGCAGGTGTGATTCCAAGTCAGGGGGTAGTGTGATATTGAGTGCCTCAGATTTTTCCATGTTCAATTTAATGTTAGATATCTAGCCAAGTTCCCTGAAAAGCCTCAGCAGGTTGGACAGGGAGACCAACGGCTTCTCCAGGAAGAAGAGCATGTTTTCTGCATACGAAGCGACTCTGTGTTCTGTGTGTCCAAGGTTGAACCCCGTAATACCGAAGCGGGGAACGGTTCGAGAGAGAGGGCAAACAGGAGAGGGGACAGGGGCACCCTGTCTGGTACCATTGATTCTTATACATGCTGATGGGGTTGTGTAGAGAGTGGACACCCAGGATCGTATGGAGGGGCTGGACCTCATATGCTGTAGTGTAGTTCTAAGTAGGACTAGTCCACCCGGTCGAACGCTTTTTCTGTGTCAATGGAAAGTATGACAAGCTCTCTCCTCAACGATCGGGCGGAATGGATGACATTTAGGGCCCTGATGGTGTTATCGCTTGCTTTCTGCTGGGGATAAAACGCATATGGTCTCGTATAACTATAGTTTTATCTATTTGCAGCCCTGCTTGTGCCATGGGGTAGCTTCAATAAACCGTGTCAGAGTAAGCACCAATTATTAAGGAAGACTGTTGCAGGAAGATCGGAATGTGTATTTTCCCTACATTAGGGTCACTCCAAGCACTGTGGTCATAATGTGTCAATGTGACTTCCTCTTTCCTATTCGTAGTTCTTGTTGTGCTGTTTGTTCTCATGCAGTGCAATGAGTGCATGGCTGAGCTATGTTCGGAGGCTGGGCAATGGGTCTAATTTGTGTTGACCACTTGTAGTGCAGAGGAATGGACAAACTGTCTGCACCTCTTCCTTCCAGATCTAGTGAGTTAAAGTCAAGAGACAGAGCAAGCCTCCATTTTACACCATCGCCACCATGTATCTGCATATACACTGATGAGCCACAACATTAATATACTGACAGGTGAAGTGAATAACAGGGGTGGGATATATTAGGCCGTAACTCAACAGTCAGTTGTTGAATTTCATGTGTTGGAAGCAGGAAAATTGGACACGTGTGATTTTGACAAAGGCCTGTTCCCGGTATGCAGAGTTTAGTACCTGCTAAAAATAGTGAAAGGAAGGACAACCAGTGAACTTGCGTCAGGGTCATGGATCCACGTTGACCTTGAGAAGATAATGCAGGCCTGTGGCATCAGTGTTATGCTCTGGGCAATGTTATGCCGGGAACCCTTGGGTTGTGGCATTTATGTGGATGTTACTTTGACACGTACTACCTACTTAGAGATTGCTGCAGACCACGTATACTGCTCCATGGCAATAAAGATACCTGATGGCAGTGGCCTCCTTCAGCTAGATAATGCACCCTGACACAGTAGCTAGTCAGTGTGTGTATGGGTCACTGACTGAATATGAAGATTAATATGTATGTTTGTGGGTCAGTGGAAGTGTGTCACTGATGGGATTATTCACTAAAGTTCAAATAGCCGCAAACTGAATGGGGCAAAACCATCTGGCTGCGTACAGAGCTGCTAGCACTGCCAGCTGGCAAATAGGACTTCAAATTATCATTCATTTGCATGAAAGCAAGTGAATGATATACAAACGTGCATATTGGCTGATGTATTTGGCCCCAAATTTTATTAAAATTGGTACTTTGTGAATCCTCTGGATCCTATATTTTGTATATGATTTGGAAGTGAAAGCACCAGAAATATAAGAATTGCCAATTGGATCAGAATTCTGACATTTTCACCAGATTTTGTCTTTCCAGAAAATGCATTTGCCCAAGTGCATTCATTCCTCATATAGATATTCTGCTGCATGAATTGTTTTTTTTGTCTTTCTTAAAATGACAAAGTTTAACTAAGAATGCAAATGCTTACATTTATTTTATGAGATTTCTGTTAGCGCTACGCATAGATAAATATATACAGATGTATATGTGGATACAAAGTACAGGCAAATATTTTCCTCTTCAACAAACTATGTTCAATGGCAGAAAAGAGCAACATTTATAAGGACGTTTGACAGGAAGTCAAGATGGTGGTACACAGTTCCAGGAAATATGTGTGAATTTCTACATTTAATTTTATTTTTTCAAACCTTGCAAAATTAGAAGCACTGACAGAATACTGCATCTAGTGACTGCATACTTTGAATGCTGATACCTGATGTCAAATAGATTTAATTATCCCCTATGAAAAAATGCATAATTAAATGCATGCAAGTTTTCACTTGGGATATATCCACTAAACAGTAATTTTATTTATTTTGTATTTGGACAGTGGAGTGTCCCTTTAATTATACCATAACCACTACAACGAGCTAGGGGATATTCTGCCTAGAGTGTCCCTTTAAGTTACAAACAGTTAATTGAGGATGTTCCTGCTTGTTTGAGCAGGTTGCAGGAAGTAAGATTGTAAAGATTATCAGAGTTTGTATGGTTTTTGTTGGGGAGGATTCTTTTTTTTTTTTTCACAATATAACTTTTTATCCTTTCTGTTAAGGTAGCATTTATGTGGGATTAGCCCTACAGAAATGGCAATTATGAATGATAATGGCATTTGACCTCTGAAATGACAGGGTTCATAGAAATAAATCTGTGAAATCTTTATTGAAATAAGAATAGTAACATGTAGCTGCTGGTAACTAACATGCCATTATAGGTTGTGGAAGACACAATTTGTTTAATTCCAGCACAATGGTTTTTTGTTTGTTTTCGATACAGGATTGGTAAATAAATGAAAAAACAAATGCAGACAAATCAGCACTTGATGTTGCAAGTTCGAGATTTACCACACCTTCCTTGAAATGAGCTACATAGGACATCACACTGACTCAGTGGTCTAAAGAAACCGTCACCACTTCCCCACTGTTTCTCTCACACAACAGGGCAAGGAAGGTGTTAAAATCCACACATTTACTGTAACATAAATTGCAGGAACATAGGAAGTGTCTAAACACACAAAATGCCCCTATCTTTCTGGCAAACTTCACATCCTATTTGATCCAGAAATAAACTGAAAATTCTATGTCTGGGCCAAATTTTACTGAATTTACTCGCCATATTTTGAAACTTGCTAAGCTGGCGCTGTGGTATTTTGTATTTCCTCACATTTCCACTTTTTATATTCTTCCTTTATATAATGCACCAGGTAAAAGCAACCATTAAAATTGCAGATGTAATGGACTCCGTAGATTTTGGCATGCTGGGAAATGTAGTCCACAATAGAAGGATGTGAATTGTGTGTGCATAACATCATGTTAAAATGATCTATTTATGCCAACGTAACAAAATATAACTATTGCATCTTTGGCATAAACAAATTGAACACATGGTGTTTAGAGTGTTCCTTTAAATGTGAAACCTAGTTTGCAAGCATCCTCAACCGTTTCTTTTTTTTTTTTTTTTTTTTAGTGCATTCGATTGTTACATACATGCTTGAGTTACCCCAACGGCAATCCTCAGGTAGAACATTGAGGTTATAGGTATGACTTGCACTTTTTATACTATAAAGAAGATATGATAAGTAATGATAAACACAGATATGCTAAGCAGAGTTAAACAAACGCTTGTCTATGTGACAACGTGTCTATATCTGTAGCAGGAATATACACAGTTTTCGCCAGCTGGCACTAGGATTGGGTATATGGGTATGTGTAATTGTGCGTAAGTGTGTGGTCGATTATCGTATTAGTCCCAACCTTGTTTTTTCTCCCAAGTTAAACAATTAATTTCTCCTAAAATGCCCATGAATGTAGCAAAGAGAGCACCTAATTTATAGTAATGGCTAGCTTGGTTACTTCTCAGTTGGCAGAGATACCAACGTGGCTTCTCTATGTCGGGATGTTTAAATGTGGAGCGACATTGTATAGCTTGTTCTGTTTTGAAACTTAGCATTGTCTTTAGTAGTTTTGTGACTAACAAGGCTTATCATAGCAGACAATATATCAACTGTAAAACTCAGTTTGTTGTTTATTTAACGACATGTCAAACTTGTTCTATTCAATGTTGGTCAAACGATAAGACCATAAACAAAAATCGAGAACATATTAATACCATAGAGTAATGCTCCTGATTCTCCTATAGCCCATAATTTCCATCCTTGTAATAATTTAGTTCTAAGCTTATTGAGAGGATTCATAAATCTTGCCACGGGGGTGATCGCAGAATTAATTTATCTAATTACGAGGTTAAATGGATATTTAGACTCTTTTATTTTATTTTTTTAAATTCATAATTCTGTATCCTATATTTAGGTTTCTTTTGATGATTTTGACACAAATTGTTTTCCATATTGGCTGCTACAACACCTGCTGCAGCCCGTAAGATTATTAGGGAGTATATTGTTTTTAGGAGTTTATTTCTATTTATTTGACAGCTTTTGATTATTGCCCGGTATATAAGTGCATTTGCCATCTATACGTTTATAATACATTGGGGTTTAACTTCATTTTTGAATCACATTAAAAATGTTGGCATATTGCTTAAAGTGAAAAATGAGTAACACTCGTTAATATCACAAAAGCATATCAATTAAACTGTATGGTTCCAAAACCCCACACTAAGTCTTCAATCTACTTCCCTAATACTACACTTTACCCTACTCCCCCTAGCATGTAAGCTCATTGAGCAGGGCCCTAAACCTATCTGTTCCTGTGTCTCCAGCTTGTCTGTTTACAATTTTATTAAAGACACGGAGGCTCCTATTATGCTTCTCTTTCTTTAATTTCCCTCAGCAGCGAAGAGAGATATATGCAAAGAAGCGAGAAAAAAATAACATAACATTATCATATTCATAGTGCTACCAAAGGTATCCACCCCCTTTAGTATATAAGGTGTAGCACTCCCTTCCTCTTCCTCTTTCTTCGCTGCTCCCTCAGACCAGCTAAGTACATTTTCTCTGCTCCATTATATTTGATTATTCATTGTGGGATTTTGTATACTATCCCTACTCAGGGATTTTTATTGTTGTTATTGCTCCCATTAGCCTTTTATTATCTGGGTTTCTGTCCCTGTGTGCATTTATGTGATTTCCTTTTTTCATAATTGTCTACCCCACCTTGCCTTGCTAGGCAGGTTGGTCTTTACCCTCTCCCCACCTCTGGGTGGGAATTTTTTTCTCCCTAATTCTCTTGCCTGTGCCAACCTCTCTATTAGCCGGGAATCCGCAGCGAGGGCTTACCAGAGTGCTACCTCGCTCGGTTCCCGGCTCCCTGCTTGTATACGCCGCCGGCTCTGCTCAGCCGCGCGGCGGTTTTTTACTTTCGCTTTCGTTTATGCCGATCGCGGGCGCCGCGCATGCGCGGTACGCTCGCCGGCCCTGCCGGCGGCCATTTTAACTAGTTTTTCCGCGGTACCGGAATTCTCTTGACCAGCACGCTTCGTTGCTCCTCTGCTTACTTCAGACGGGGTAATCTGTGACCAGTCCTCTCTGGCCTACTGCCTTATCTCTCCTGTATTGGGTTAATCAACCCTGCCTGTCACTTTTTCTTGTTTTTTCCTCACTTGCACTCACTGTCTCCACCATGTAGTCTGCTGGTGATGCTACCCCTAGCCACCTTAGTCCCTCTGGGCGCACATCTGGCCCTGACCCACAGGCTGACCCTGGCCTCATGGGCTCGGAGGACTTCCAGAGCCTATTGGACGCCACTATGTCCAGCTCTATCACCAAGGCCATCTCATCAGCCATGGGGGCCATGTCCTCGACCATTTCCCAATCTATTACCCAGGCTCTCCGACAGGCCCATCCTCTCTCTGCCCCTGCGGTACCGCAGGCAGCCCCTGAAGGGGCGTTACTAGGGCGCAAGGCGCTTAGCAAGCGCAAACATCCTCAAGAACCCCCCCCCACGCAGGTTCGTCCTGCATTGATTGACACGCCTCAGGCTGTCTGTGATGGCGCGCAACAACCGCGCAGTAGAGCTACTGGCCGGGCTACGGCGGCCAGAGATTGGAAACGGGCGCGGGCCCATGATACCATGTCTGACTCAGACAATGAAGGGGATGAGGGGTCGGATGTCCAATACTCTGATCCTTACGAGGATGAGTTTTCAGAGAGCGAGAGCCTCCAAGGAAAACAGTTCCTGTCAGCGTCAGCTCATGCAGAGACTCAGCTAGAGACGCCCGGGTCTGACGCTACCCACGATGCTAAAGAGGTACTTTCATTTGACCCGGATAACCTAAGACATCCACGCTCCGCTGAATGGGAGCCCCCAGAGCATATCGCTCAGTACCTAGCACTCAGAGTGCGTAAGTCCCTCTCCCAAGAGGGTCGCAATAAATTAAGGGCAGAATGCCCACGTCCCATTGTGCCAGATGCGGTGGCTAAGACCCCTGAAGTGGACCCGCAGATAGTCCAATTCCTGGCTAAAACCGGCTGGAAGCCTAAGAGGGGACTTGACTATTCTCTCCGCAACTGTCAGGACAAGCTCCTGGACACACTGGGCCCGGTCACTAAATTATATGAGCTACTAGAGGCAGCCCAGTCAGGTGAGACTGACCTGGATTTTGAAGTTGCATTTGGCTGGCTTCAACGAATCGTGTGTATGATCGGGAACGCTAACACAGCCATATCTACTGAACGCAGGAAAGCTATCCTGCTCAAGATCGAGCCTAAGCTAGCTAGCATGGCTTCCACTGAACCTGGGGCTTCAGCGAAAGGACTGTTGTTCGGTGAGTCCTTTGTTAAGGATTTGGGCTCATACGTGAAGACCTTCACGGCCCTGGACAAAGCTCAATCGTCCATCAAACGTGTCTTTAGCCAAAAGGTTTTCGGCGGGGCCGGTAGAGGTAGGAGCCGTCTATCCGGCCGCAATTCCCGAGGTTTCTCCAGACCGGGCAGAGGCTCCTCCAACACCCAAAGACCGTATCAGGAGCGTGCCTATACACCATTCTTCCCCACTCGAGGAAGACCTTGGCATGCCCGCGGCGGCAGAGGAACACCCCCAGGAAAACGCCCTTATGGTAAGTGCTATTTTTCCCCATTTTTCACATATAAATGTGGGGGGCAGACTGGCGTTGTTCCACCAAGCGTGGCGCTTGATCACATCCGATGTATGGGTGTTACAGACGATAATGGGTTACCACCTAGAATTGACAGATCTTCCCTCTCAGGTCTCCCCACCTCACGTGCCTCATTTACCAAGGTCACACCACGACCTCATAACCGCAGAGATCAAAGTACTGCAGTCCAAAAACGCTATAGAGGAGATCCCTCTACATACACCAGGTTTTGTAAGCAATCTATTCTTAGTGCCGAAAAAAGGAGGGGGGGTCCGTCCGGTTATCAACCTGCGGCCCCTCAATGCCTTCGTCCAGTACAGGCACTTCAAAATGGAGGGCATTCACTGCCTCCGAGATTTGCTCCTCCCGGGAGATTGGATGGTAAAACTCGATTTGCAGGATGCATACCTCACAATACCGATAGCTGCAGATCACAGGGATCTGTTACAATTCCGATGGGAAGCAAGGAAATGGCGTTTCACCTGCCTTCCTTTCGGACTGTCCTCCGCCCCTTGGTGCTTCACCAAGGTACTGAAACCGGTGGTTGCCTTTCTCAGGTTACACGGAGTTCGTCTGATTATATATCTGGACGATATCCTCATACTCTCGAGTACACGCTCACTATTACTAACACACCTGTCATGGACCCTTCACCTCCTCCAAGACCTCGGTTTCCTGGTGAATTGGGAGAAGTCGGTGCTACAACCCTCTCAGCAGATGGAATTCCTAGGATTCCGAGTCGATTCTGTTCAACAAATCCTATGCCTCCCAACAGAAAAGATTTCCATCATCAAAAAGGAAATAAGGCGGTTATTGAATCGGCCGGACATTTCACTGAGACAACTAGCACGGATGATCGGCTTACTAGCTGCCTCCATCCAAGCGATTTTCCCGGGACCATTGCACTACCGGGCGCTTCAACGTCTGAAAGCAACCTGCTTGAGGAACAGTCAGTCATACGAGTCCACCGTCTCCTTAGACGTAGAGTCCAGGGAAGAACTGAAATGGTGGTTGACTCACATGGAAGCGTGGAACGGACGAGCAATCTTCGGTTCCACCCCGGACCTAGTGATAGAGTCGGACGCAAGCTTACATGGCTGGGGCGCGCGTTGCGGCTCTATATCCACAGGAGGCAGATGGTCGGTAGACAAATCATTTCTGCACATAAATTCGCTGGAACTGCTGGCAGCCTCCTTTGCCATCCGCAGCCTCTCACCCAAGGGAATTTCATGCTCGATCCTTCTCAAGTTGGACAACGTCTCGGCAGTCAGATACATAAACCATCTGGGAGGTACCAAGTCACGCATCTTAGCTATTTTGGCTCGAGACTTCTGGCAATTTTGCTTGCAGAACAAGGTGTCCGTAACCGCGGAACACATACCGGGACTGGACAATTACACCGCGGACTGGAACTCCCGATATCTGCGAGACATGGGGGATTGGAGACTTCAACCGATGATATTCTACAAGATCAATCAGTTATGGGGTCCTTTGAATGTGGATCTTTTTGCTTCAAGACTGAACACCCAACTTCCTCAGTTTTACAGTTGGCGACCCGATCCAGAAGCCATGGCTACGGATGCCTTTCTCCAGGACTGGACCAAGGGACGAGCATATGCCTTCCCTCCATTCAACCTGATTGCCCGAACTCTGGCGTACGTCCGACGCTGCAGGAGCACTTTGGTTCTGATAACACCATGCTGGAGATCTCAACCTTGGTTTCCCCACCTGCTGGAAATGGCGATCGATTGCCCACGGCTGTTACCGGACCAACCCTCACTGCTGACCAATCCGGAGGGGGAGAACCACAACATGGTGGAACAAGGACTCCTTCGACTGATGGCGTGGCTCCTTTCCGGGGACCTTGGGAAATCTCGGAAGTTTCGAGAACGACTACCCAACTCATGGCAAATGCTTGGGCACCAGGAACTCGACGTGCATATACTGCGGCATGGAAGACATGGGCCAATTGGTGCCTGGAAAGATCGGTGGATCCCGTATCAACCTCTGTGAAAACGGTTCTGGATTTCCTGACACACTTGTTCGAATCGGGAAAAGCCTTTCGTACCGTCAACATGTTTCGATCTGCCATCTCGGCTGGTCATGATCTCGTGGACGGCCTACCAATCGGGCAGAATCCATTGGTCTGTCGCCTGCTCAAAGGTATACGCTTCTCACGTCCGCCTAAACCTAGATATGGATCCTTTTGGGACGTCAACATAGTTTTCAAGCTCCTAGCAGAATGGCCCTCCAACGCAGAATTGTCATTAAAACAATTGTCGGCTAAATTACTCATGCTATTCTGTTTACTATCCTGTAAGCGGGTATCTGACGTAAGGGCCTTGGACTGGCAAGCCCGTGTGTTCACTCCGGAGGGAGTGTCTTTCGATATCTCACGGAGAACGAAATCATCGACTAAACAGGTTTTTTATCCGAGGATCCCGGATCAACCGAGTCTATGCCCGATACTGTGCTTGAAGGAATACGAATCTCGCACTTCCACTCTACGTTCAATTAATGACGGCCCTTTGTTCATTTCACTGAAGAAACCACATCTCCCTGTAACTACACCTACTCTCGCCCGTTGGATCAAGTGGCTGTTAACTTCAGCCGGGATAGATGTCACGGTCTTCACACCACACTCTGTCAGGGGCGCTATGGCCTCCAAAGCATCGGTAGTAGGATGTCGATTGGAAGACATCTTAAAAGCCGCAGATTGGTCTACAGAGTCCACATTCCGAAATTTTTATTTTAAACCCATTCAACATTTCTCAGATAGGATTATAGCTCAGCTTTAAAAGAGCATAATAGGAGCCTCCGTGTCTTTAATAAAATTCCAAGATTTTACTAATAACATGACATAAAGTCATGATTTTATTAAAGACACGGAGGCGAGTATTATTCCCTCCCGCCCTCCCTGGGTGGATCTCTTGGGATTCATAGTTCAGACAGTTATAAGACTAAGTGCTTCCGACTTGTTAAATTTCTCATATTAGATTCCTGAGTCAATCAGGTAAGTTGGTTTACCATGTTGGATGTAGTTTGAACTTTGCTTATCATGTATGATGACGTCTTGACTGTTGAGGATATATATATTCAGACTCAAATAATTGCCTACATTGAAGTATATGTTACAATCAGGTGACAACCACGATATTACCATATTTTCTCCTCTCTTTTTAGCCTGAATACTCCTATTGAAGTGTTGAAGTCTTGGAAGACAATTCCACAGTTTGCCCATAAAGTATGGATGTATGGATGCTATCCAAGGTTTTTTTGTTTCCAGTTACGGTTCAAGTTCATCGTTTTGATTATTGACTGGTCTTCGGATCGCTACGGAAAGAGGAAGAGGAAGGGAGTGCTACACCTTATATACTAAAGGGGGTGGATACCTTTGGTAGCACTATGAATATGATAATGTTATGTTATTTTTTTCTCGCTTCTTTGCATATATCTCTCTTCGCTGCTGAGGGAAATTAAAGAAAGAGAAGCATAATACTCGCCTCCGTGTCTTTAATAAAATCATGACTTTATGTCATGTTATTAGTAAAATCTTGGAATTACATGTTTGTTAGTCCACCCATTGTAAAGTGCTACGAAATTTGTTGGAGCTATATAAATATAATAATGATAATAATACAATTGTGACGGTATATGCTGTGATCCATGCACTACTTCATATGCTTTTCTTTCCTTCTTCTCTTCTTTCTATCTTATGAAGCCCTATTAATTCAAAATGATGAATTGTGCTCACACTTTCCAAAACAGACCGTTACTCCGGAAGTTTAAATCTTTCGGCTTTATTTCAGTCCAAGACAAAGCAGCCCTGCGGCACAATACGTGTTAGAAGGTTTATCTCTAAGGACTTCTTTATTTATGTTTGAACTGTAACTGCGTGTAATAATGTGCAAAATTCTTTTTCAAATTCTATATATTTTTTACAGGAATAAAGCTTGTGTTTTATACTTCTGAGCAGCTGTTTCCGTGATTTGGCAAGTACTTTGGACATTGTTTAGTTTTTGCTGTGTTAATACGTTTTGTACTAACCAAACTTTTGGATGCCGGGCTCCACTGTTCATTGATGATGAGTGTTCACTTCTAGTAACTGTGGGTTTTTGATGCGCTCCTTTAGGTCCTTGACTCAGGGAGGGACCTACATGTACTTGCATGACTGAGCACAGAGCATAACCCATGTTCACAACTGCTGCTTCTGGCTAGGATTGTAGTAATATAGAACGAGTATTGCCTCATCCAGTTAGGTGTCTTGTGTCATTAGAGATGCAAGAAATGGATTGTAACATCCTTGGAATTTCTGCCTATTGTCTTAGATTGTACATTGAGAAATTTTGCTACAAATATGACAACGAAATTTACAGTAAATGGTCTTCTATCACTCTGTTCCCTTTCTACATTAGCAAAATAAATTTCTATTCTTAAATTTAAATTAATTATAATTCCCTGTGTTAGCTGAAAGCACTAAAAAACAAATAACAGTGTTTTTATAAATTGAAATAAATATGATTATCTGATCTACTTGCACTGGACTAAAGACATTCCTCGTTAATCTACTTCCAGAGATTTTCCTGCAATGTATATATTTTGTCTTTTTTTGTTATGGGATACTTGTGTGTGCAGGAATGACCAACCCAAGGACCTTGGGCCCCAGAAGTTCAATTAGAAATCCCAAGTCAGCTGTACTTCAGTTTTGCTATTCTGGCTTTCACATTCAGAGCGAATTCAGTTTGACAATTATTACTTTTGTGAGTAGCCCAAAGGGCAACTTTAAGACGTAAATAAGTTTATTCATGGACAGATGTTTATTTGGTATGATAACTATGGGATGCATTGTCAGTGTAACAGGAAGGAAGAGTGTGACAAGGTGCATAAACCTAAATGGGGGCTGATGAAAGTGACAGGGTGGGCTCACATTACAGGCACACACGCTGTTAGCAAGCTTGTTGGGTTTGTGGCTGTAAATTCCAAATCTACAGGTGCTGCAGACAGAGTGAATCAGCCATCAAAGGTTAGGTGGCCGGGTGCACTGCGCCCCATACGCTCTCTTAGCTCACACCTTATTACTTGCCTTTGCTGTCAGTTAAGGCAATGTGATTATTGGCCCTCACAGTGATCACCCAGCCTGGTGAACTATTTACTGAACAGTTAAATGTTAGGGGTAGGGTAAAGTTCATATAGGGTTAGAATTAGTTTGGGTGTTGGATAAAGATTAGCCTGACGTTACTCGGTGTCACTGGAAAGCAAGCAAAAAAGGCATGCTATACAGGAGATGCAGCATAATTAAACTCTAGGGTGTTTGAACTAGTATGACGCAGAAGGCATGTGAAATTAAACATTATATTTATGCTAAAAAGAAATTACCACTAGATTCAACAGAAATTGGTTATGAAATGACCAAATGAAAAGACTCATGCTCCATATTTTACAGCCCAAAATTTCTGTCTTTTATTAAAATATTTATAACCATATACTATCATTAGGGTCGAATTTCCCATAAGACCGCCAAGGCCATGGCCTCAGGGTAGCACACGGTAGTGGGGCAGCCCTGCTGAAATCCTGTATCATTGGTGGTACAGCAGGAGTGTTCTCCTTCTCGCCCAGCACCTATGGCGGCAGATACTCTCTCCCCCACAGGCAACCGCAGGAACTGCAAGAGAGAGCGTCATAACCCTGCTCAAGCTCGTAACCCTCTGGTACTGTCACGGTCCACGCCGTGACATCCAGTCTGCCAGACGTGGTCGCTCTGGAAGCGCCGATGGGGGATTTGAACTGTGGTTCTTCTGGACCATATCCTGCTGTTCTTCCTCTGAGCCATTTCAGGACTTTGGATAACTCCCTGTTTATTCTTGTATTGCCTGCAGCACAGGGGTCTGGACTTCACTTAAGGCTCTGATCTGTCAGTTACACTCCAGCTGAATCTGATCCTAATTAACAGGATATAAAAGCCTGCCTCACCCTGGGAGGGTTATCAGTTCATTGACTCTGGTTCCCTTGTTTGGTTCCTGTTACTCCGTACCTGCGTTCCAGTGATTCTTGTCTATTCCGGCTTCTGACCTTGGCTTTCCTCCTGGACTACTCTGACCTCTGGCTTCCCTGATTTTGGCTTCCCTTGACCACGCTTCTGCTTATCCCTGCTGTACTGAGTCTTGGAGCACCTTTCCTGGAAAGCCCCCGTGCACAGACTCACAGGCCAGGTGGCGTCTTACCTGGTCACCCTGGTCTGTGTCTACTTTGCAAGGGTGAGCGTATAACTCTGCGAGCTGGACTCCCTATCAGGTAAGACTCCATTACAGGTACCCTGCATTTACTGCTGGACCTCTCACACTGCTGGGCAAGGGGGCGAATTAGAAGAGGACGAAGGTAAGACTAGACGTGAACAACTGGGGAAGGGGGACATAAAACGAGAACAAGTGAGTTAAAGGGAGAGGGAACATAAGAGTAGAACAAGTGATTATAAGGGGAGTTTAGAGGGCCCAGGTGATGGATGGGGGGAAAAAAAGAGGAGAATAATTGTGTAAAGCAGGATGGAAGAATGAAACAGGTGATTTAAGGAGTATAGAATGGGGATTTAAGTGAGGAATGGGGACAAAGAAGGGGGGAACAAATGAGAAACAAGAGAAAGAAGAGGAGTACTAGCAAGAAATGGGGACAGAAAAGAACAAGTGAGGGAATGAGGAAACGAGGCAAACAAATAAGTGAAGGGGTAATGAGAAGAGGGAGAGCTATGAGCAGAAAGGCATAATTGGGGGAAGATGGGGAGGAACACATATGAGGTGGAGAGAAATGAATAGCGGGTCAGATGGGAATTGGAAACACTGTGCGCAGTCACACCTATACATGCACACTAAATTCCCACACATGCACACTAAAACTTTACACAAATATGCTCCTGCATACACATTGCCAATCAACCACCCGACCATACTCTGAACTGATTATATTCCTTATCCACTAGTCCCATCTTACCTCCCATTTATACCCACTCATCCTATCACATTCATACACTTAGCCACATAACATGTGTAACGGAACTCCCCGTACTCCGACCGAGTACCTTCCGTTGATGGACACTTCCTAGCTTGCGCCGAGGACCACAAGCACTGCACCGGACACCACAACCACCGCAGACTCCACAACCGCCGTAGCTTTAACTGGAGTCTCTCCATCTTCTATCCACCTTGGATCAGCTTCTGTCTCCCAGGACTGTGTGGGGAAGACCTCTCCTCCAGGAGAGCGTAACAGAAACAGCATTTAAAAGAGCTAAGTGATTAAATCTCAAGAGAGTATGCAGAGCATAGCAATCCCCAGTGTGATTATAGCTGTCCCCTCCAATCTTGAGACAAGACTATGTGTTGAGGGTCAAGAAGAACTGTCTAAAACTTTATTTTCCTTGGAACCAGCCCATATGGTCATTACATTAACATTGCTGTGAAAACTCAATAAAATTACAAACAGTCAATTCATAGCAGGCAACATACAGTGACTTATTATAACACAATGGCATATTTTTAAAGAGGTGGGGGAGACAATAATTAACAGAAAATATCTCACGTGCCTGCAGAATTAGCAATATGCTCATCAGTCTCAGGCAGACAGGAACATGTGTGTTCTGGTGCATCCTAAGCTTAAAGCGGTTCTGTCACTAGAAATAAACTATCCAGTCTGCTTGTCTATAGCTCTCTGTATCTGAAACTCTTTTTTTATTTTTTCTTAATTTTGCTGAGCATTCCACTTTTCATAAAATACACAAGGGACTACTTTTCTTTATATGGGAGTAGCATAAAGCAACATACTGTTTCAGTTGCCAATCAAATAGATCCAAAATCCATCAGTAAAATCAATCTCACAGAAGGGCAAACATCAGACATCATGGGCAAATGAGAAGAAAATGCAAATGTAAATAAAAGCAAGTGAGAAGAAGGGGAGTATGGACATTAATATATAGCAGGTATAAGGAAAGGAAAACTGAAGGAAAAAAAGAAACATGACAGGGCCGCTTTAAGGGAAACCTAGTCTTAAGTTAAAGTAAAAAAAAAAAAACGTGATATAAAAGATACATAATGTTAAAGTATAGCAAAATAATGTCATCTTGCTTCCCTGCAACAACTGGTGGGTGAGGTAAAAGGGAAGGGCCAGTGGTGTGAACCATGTCACTTGCGCTTCCCAAAGATGGTGGACCAGCACAGAACGGGGGACAGACAAAATAGGCAGGTCAGCTTGGAGTGAATGCCACGTCAGCTTTGTTTATAATGGCACCACCTATTTTAAGTTACCACTAGGATTCTGGGGTATTTGACATAGGGTTTTTAGGGTTTGGTAAACAAAGATGACTGATTAAGTTTTCATATTGTGGGGCATTAGACTTTGGAACTGACTCCCACCTGAGCATTCCACTGTATGTACGGTGACTAGGCTTTGAGAAATGCATGCCTAATTGCTACACTTATTGTGATGGGAGTGGACTTCAGTCCCATTACATTAAACAGGCTTACACGTGCAATGCCCATTTCTTTAAGCATCGTTATTAGGTTATGTGAGCATGTCTGCCTATTTGCTAAGCTTAATGTGATGGGAATGACTGTCGCTCTCGTTACACCAAGCATAGCCACTAATGATTTTAATTTGACCCAGCTGCCAAATACAATGACCACACTTGTGAATTTTGTTATTCTGATCACTTCAGGATAAAGGAGACAATAGTGTCATCGAAAAGATCACAGGAGCCTGTTTGCTTTGCTTACTTTTATTTTTTCATTTCAGCAAAATACAGTGGGTAGCTCTGCCACCTGCTCCAATACTTCATACTGCCTAGGATTGTTGTGTATCTGTACTCAAGATCCATGTCTCAATCAGACACAGCCTGACTATGAGTGTTGTGATTTAGAGACATCTAATGTGTCCACGCTGGTTATTGGATGCACTATTGTTTCCTTACATATGGATGTTGAGTTACACTAAAAATGACACTGCTATACTCTGTGCTGTAATTCAATTTTTCTAATAAACAACATTCTAATGGTAATCCTTTCATTTTGAAGTTGTCATTTTTAAAGAGAATAGGATATCAGTAAAATTCATATAAGAATGGAGTATGCAACCCCACCTTTCCTACAAAGGCTTCAGAAAAAAAAATGGCTTTTCACAGCTCCCTGTGTGAATTTCCCCTTCTGTGTCCAGTCCTATTCTTAGAACTAGCAGAGTGTCTGCTTCATAGAACAATATTCAGCAAGAAGAAAGTTCCCACATCTTGGTGTCAGATCTAAAAAGACCAAACAATATTTTCCATGACTGTACATTGTGTTAATCATTTTCTGCCAAGAAGGCCACTCACACCCTAAATGTTTACTCAGCAGGTCCCTACATTGCATTCCTGCCTGGCCGGCATGTTGCTGCAAGCCTTGACATGTCCACACACAGTTTTTCACATCTGTGAATTTGGTCTAGGCAACGTCATTCTGCCCTAATCTTTACATCAGGCTTGACTTTATCATTAGGCAATAAAGTCACATGTGTGATGATACCTTGGGTTTCAGGGATTTGTGGTTTCCAGCCCTCTGGTCTAAAATGTAAACATATCTGCTGTCTGCCTACTGTACCTGTCATTCAGCATGTTTGGTGTCTGTTTACATTCCTTGTTAAACTGTGTTCTCTACACTCACCTCCTAATTCCAACTAACCTCAACTAACCTCAGCTGGACCTTAGTCCACAGTGTTATATTCTAGACTGTCCTAAAACAAATAAATTGTTAACACACCTGCTCTACATACAGGGCACTGGGACCATCCCGAGACCACTGTGTATTTTTTTAATGCTCAGCCAGCTATCACTGACTGAGGGTGGGGTCAGAAATACAGAATGTAAAAATTAAAAAGCACAAATATTGTAGTGTAACAAAATATCTCAGTTATATAAATATATGTTAGTGTAAAAACACTAGTAAAATTGTTATACTGTATAAGGAAGATAAAAGTGCTACCTCCTACTATGGATGTTCACTACCAAATGTAACATCACAGCATCTTAAAACAAGTGGCCCACCTGGATAAGACCACCTGAGAAATGAGTATGACGCTGGATTTCGGGAAATTATTCTCAATATTCAGCTAAATGTGCAATCCCGGTGGCCATCTTTTCAGTGGAAATATACTGCCCACAATAGGAAGTACGTGTAAAACAAAAACAGAAAATATGAGAACTTAGGATAAGGAGCTTGCCCTTCAGTAAATCCCCGCTCAGGTCTCAAAATAGTTTTTGTTCACGTGTGACATTACAGAAAGAACCGGTTCCAATGCATAACAGACTAATACCACTAATAAGGGCAGTCCAGAACCGAAATGCCAGCAAGTTCTTGTGCCTTTTAGGCAACTTTAAGTGTTCTTGTGTTTTTAAGTGCATAATATTTTTATATATTTTATTTGTTTTGTATGTTTTTACACTATAAGGCATTTTTTTGTCATTTTCTTTTTTATTAAGGCATTTGCAATGTATACATACATCAAGGTGAAATAAGTATACATACATCAAGGTATAAGCGTACAAGTTAAAGATAACAATGTGTCTGTTGCATGTTGACAGAGATAATGATAATAGCCTATTGTTGCATAATCACTAATGAGTAGAGTATGCCTATTTTTTGTTAGGTTAATGTTGAGTAGTACTTCAGTGTGACTATGTGGAGTCTAGTGTAGAAATATTTAACTTGAGACATCTGTGGCGCGCCACTTTTATGTAGACCCTTGTATGTGCGCTGGGCCTGGGGCTATAGTCAGTCGAGGAAGTGTGCTGTTAAATTATATGCTCCTGATTAGGATTATCGGAGTAAGGCAATATAACACTGCATCACTCTTGCAGCAATGTGTTGGTGTGAACCACACTCCACTTGAATGAATGACCCCTAACCTAGGGGATCCCTGGGGGTGAGAGGGGAGGAGAGAAACTTCTTAGCGCTGAGTGCACTCTATGGGAAAGGTGAGCGCCCTATGGTTTCATGGGCGTCATATTTGGTTACAAACTTGTTAGTAACAGGTGAATCAAAAAATAAAGAAGACAACCGAATAAAACATAACTCTTAAGGATAAAAGATCAAAGATAAAAGAACATTTGAATCAGCTGCTCCCTGTCAAAGTTTAGGTTACTGGGCTTGGCCTTTCGCCACTCCTTGGCACAAATGGGCTTATACGGTCTGGGTCCCAATCATGTGGTTTACGGGAGGCAGGCAGCCTGGTTTGCCCAGTCTGAATGCCTATGGCTTGGGAAAATGCCGGGGCCTGAGCTGTTGAGGATAACTGGTATGTCGCTACGTTCTTCTCCACACTCAAGGATCTTGGAGTCGACCATCTGTAAGTGAACGCTGCGGCACGGAGTTGGCGAGCTACTGGACCCATGGAACACCTCCATTGGAGAGTAGACCAGTGCAAGTCCTGGTAAAAGGTGAGTGTGGATGATTAGAAGGTGTAGGGTGTTTTTCCCTTTAATGCCGACCAGATGCGGCCTTTATCGAGGAGCGTTTGGCATCGTAATATCACGTCATGTGGAGCCGCTGCAGGAGCTTTCGGGGATTTGTTGATACAAAAGCAGCCGTCAAAAACAATCTTTTTGGCCTGCATTGCCAGCATCAGTGAGGCTACCAGGCATCTCAGATAGTGCGGTAACTCATCAGGCAGGACCACGTCTGGAATGCCCCTAATCTTTATGTTAGCACTGCCGCTTCGCTTATCAAGAATGTCAGCTCTCAGGGCTAAGGAGGTTTGAGTTTTCTGAATTTGTTGCATGGATTCTCTTATTTTAGAGACCTCTTGGTGCAGATCAATAATATCCTTCTCAGAGGCCTGAGTTCTAGCTGTCACTGCTTGGACATCTACTTTAACAAGGTCAAGGTCAGCTGCAAACAATTACTTAATATTTTGTAGCAGGTTGGCAATGTCTTCTTTTGTGGAAGGCGTATAAGGGTCCTCTTCAGGGGTCTCTGCTGGTGCATTTAGCCTTTCTAGGGGAGCAGGAGCCAGCTTCTCCACTGTTTGTCTGAACATTGGCGTGCAGGCCTCACCTTTCGCTTGGGCGGCCATTTTGTGAGTTACAAGGTGTTAAAACATGGTGCCCATATCGCGGTTGTTATTTACTCCAGCCGGAGGTTGTTTCTGGTGATCGGCAGCCCATGCTGTGTGTGCTCTGGACCTGGGCCGGTCTTTCAGTCGAATAGTAGAGCAGTTCCTCCAATGACAGGCTGGGTGGCAGCACGGAGGTTATAGACGGCTGAGGGGCGTGAAAGGCCTTAATCCATTGGCGTGGGCATTTCGCTGTTGGAGGGTAAAGGGAATGTATCTGGCGATTCTACACCATGTTAGGGAACGGTATATGCTGGGATGGCATCTAGATATTGTGTTTTATTTGAGTAATTTAGCCGATTTCGATTCTTAGCGCCGGAGCTCTCAGGAATGGCGTTCGTCCATCTCTTTACCTAAGCTCTGCCCATCCTATAAGACATTTTATGTATTTTAAATGATTAAAGATAGAAAAGAATTGCTACTTTACATTTGGATCTCTGTGATGCTACATGTGTTGTAACGATCCATAGTAGAAGTAAACACTTTTATCCTCCTTATATTACAATTTCACTTGTGTTTTAACACTAATATGTATTTATATTACAGCGATAAGATATTTTGTTACACCACACTATATTTGCTTTTGGATTTTCTTCATGTTTAACATGATATTTCAGAGTTGTTGGTACAATTGGGGTGATCACTATTGTATCTGGCTTTTTTTTTTTTTTTTTATAAATACAGAATGAAAGGTAGAAAAGAGTATTGAGGTTACATTTGACCCCATAAAGCAGTTTCACTTTGATGGCCTTGCACTGAGCATCCTTAACACAGGGTTAGACATGCCTTGACATGTACAATATAACACAAATCTTATCTCCAATTTCTACACTTACTGCAATAGTCTGTTTTCTGTGAATAGAATTTTCTCAGACAAGACACAAACAAGTCACATGCAGGGTCTGACGGAAGATGCTTTAGATACACCTTTTAAGACAAAGGCAGTAGGAAGTGTGTATGTTGTAATACTGGTTAACCCCTTAAGGACCAAACTTCTGGAATAAAATGGAATCATGACATGTCACACATGTCGTGTCCTTAAGGGGTTAAACTTTTTTTACAATTTGTTTTCATTATTATTTCTATAGCACCACTGCTCTATAAAGCCCTTAAAGGGATACTCCAGGCACCCACACCACTTCTGCCCATTGGAGTTGTCTGGGTGCCAACTCCCATCACCTTTAACCATGCAAGTGTAATTATTGCAGTTTTCATAAACTGCAATGTTTACCTTGCAGGGTTAAGTCCTCTTCTAGTAGCTGTCTATCACACAGCCACTAGAGAGACTTCCATGTTCTTAGAACACGAAAAGTGTTTTAAGCAACGCTGGATGTCCTCACGCTATGTGAGGACCTCCAGCGTCGCCGAAAACCCCATAGGAAATTATTGAATAATGCTTTCCTTTGGGGAGGTCTAATTCGTGTGCGTGGCCATTGCCACGCCGGCTGGAGCCTGACCAGCACCGAGGGACATCGGCGCTGGACTGCGGTAAGATACTGAAGGGGTTTTAACACCTTCAGCAACTTGGGATGGGGGGTGGAGGGAAAGGGGCACTACAGGGTCCTGCAGTGCCATGAAAACTAATATATTTTCCTGGTACTGGAGAATCCCTTTAAGGACTAATAAAATTATATTATGCCGTTACAAAGTAGCTTTTGAAGATCCAGAAATGGAATGCCCCACTTAGTTAACAGGACAGTGTAGACACCATAACCACTACCCGATTTTCAAACAGTTTCAGACCTAAGTGGGTCCCCGGGGGCCTCCTGTCCTGCCTTCTCTTCTCCGATAGATAATGTGGAAGTCAAAACTACATGTGTTTGAATGGTATACAATTGCTTCCTCTCAGACAATGAATTTCATCCAAATAGGGTAGACACTCATGGCACCATAGACACTACAGTAGGAAAAATTATAAAATGTTACCAAGCTCACAACTTGATCCAACGTTGGTTGCAGTTGTTATCACAGATCTTTAACACAGACATAATGTGGTAATATCAAGTATTGTTAAAAGAGCTTACAATCTAGAAGTAAATTTGTATTGGTAAAAATAAGCTTCCAATCTAGAAGGGTGGAAATATGAATTTGCCCTAACAAGGTAGCAATGTGATACCGTGTGATACGTGTGTCAAGTTGTTAACATTCAAATGAAGTAGCCAGGATCCTTTTCCCATAGGTCCAGAGGTTCTTACCATTACTAGTGCATTCCTCTACAACATTATTTACCTTTGGGGTATACAGGTTCTCATTCAGTTTGTTGAAAATCTCATTTATATTCACCTGCATCTTGTTTGAATCTGTGACATGGGATCTGAGGAATGCAGAGACTGTACAGTCATATGCTGCTATAACATGGCACAGAGCTTCCCATACAGTGCTTAGATATTTTTTTCATTATGTGTATTTTTTTACACATACTTCATATAAATGTTTTGATTTCCTTTCAAAACTTGATGAAAGGATTATTATATCAAATTTTTTTTTGATTTGACAGTTGTTCTTCATGTCTCGTTTTCCTGGCACTATAGTGTTAATAGGTCCCCCCCTCCCTCAGGGTACCCCTCCCGCTGGGCTGAAGTGGGAGGAAAGGGTTAAAATCTTACCTTTCTCCAGCGCCGGGCTCCCTCGGCGTTGGGGACTCTCCTCCTCCGTCCGACGTCATCGGCTGAATGCGCATGCGTGGCAAGAACTGCGCACGCATTCAGTCAGTCCATAGGAAAGCATTTCTCAATGCTTTCCTATAGACGCTGGCGTCTTCTCACTGTGAAAATCATAGTGAGAAGCGCAATGAGACAGCCACTAGATGCTGGATTAACTCTAATGTAAACATAGCAGTTTCTCTGAAACTGCTATGTTTACAGCAGGCAGGGTTAACCCTAGAGGGACCTGACACCCAGACCACTTCATTAAGCTGAAGTGGTCTGGGTGCCTATAGAGGTCCTTTAAACTTCTTTACTAGCAGGATCATTAAGTAGGGTGTGAAATTTCAGGAGTTCAAATTTTTAATGTATTTCTAATTTTAGGCCACAACAAATAAAGTTAGCTATATACACAGTTTGGCTATTTTGGCCTAAAATGTTAAATTTACTTAACATTTTTGAATTCTCAGCAATTATTGTATATACTCGTCTATAAGTCAATCTTGTCTATAAGTTGAGTGCAGTTTTTTGACCAACAATTGTGAAATATGCTATGACTCGTGGATAAGTTTTTATAATTTTGTCAGATTTTACCTAGGTAAAGATCCTGGAACAATCAAACATGTCAGCTAAAAACTGGATTAAAAAATGAGCAATTATGAACAGGAACATTTCATTTATGAACTGTAACTCCCTCTATGTGTCTATCTTCACCCCCTGTATTTCCCCCAATCTTTGTCTTCCCCCTCTGTCTCTTTCTCCCCCCTTCCTCTTGTGTCTCTCTATTTCCCCTGTCTCCTTCTCCCCTTCACTACCCCCTGAGGCTGACCTTGCCTGGAGCTATGGGAGACTGGAAATGACAGAAATGGGCTGTTCTCTCTGTCTCTTTATCATGCTCCCTCGTGGTTCCCACAATTCACAGCTCGGACACATCATAGAGTAATTACTACTCTATGAATTCTATTGAAACCCGCACTGACCTGTGTATAAGTCGTCTCTGCATTTTTACATGAAGTTTACAACAAAAATTTCTCGACTTATACACAAGTATATACGGTAGGGATTATTCTAGCTTCAGTGACTGAATAATCTAAATTTTATATTAAGACAGATATTTGCTTTACAGAATCCTCTCAACAGCAAAGAAACAATTAAAATAAGTAAACAAAATGAATCCAATCATAATGCATATCAGATATACTACAGGGCTGTGAAACTCCTCCTCATTCCAGTTTCTTGAGGCAGCCTGTAATGGATCTGCTATACTGGGCCTAATTACATAGTTACATAGCTGAAAAGAGACTTGCATCCATCAAGTTCAGCCTTCCTCACATTTGTTTTTTGGTGTTGATCCAAAAGAAGGCAAAAAAACCAGTTTGAAGCACAATTTTGCAACAAGCTAGGAAAAAATTTCCTTTGTGACCCCAGAATGGAGTCAGATTTATGCTTGGATCAAGCAGTTATTACCCTACATTGAAAGATTATATCCTTGAATATTCTGTTTTTGCAAGTATGCATCTAGTAGCTGTTTGAACATCTGTATGGACTCTGATAAAACCACTTCTTCAGGCAGAGAATTCCACATCCTGATTGTTCTTACAGAAAAAAAAACCTTTCCTTTGCCTTAGACGAAATCTTCTTTCTTCCAGTCTAAACACATGGCTTTGTGTCCTATGTAAAGTCCGGTTTGTGAATAGATTTCCACACAATGGTTTGTATTGGCCCCGAATATATTTGTATAATGTTATCATATCCACTCTCAGGCAACGTTTTTCGAAACTAAATAGGTTTAAATTTGTTAACCTTTCTTCATAGCTGATATGTTCCATTCCTTTTATTAATTTTGTAGCCCGCCTCTGCACTTTTTCTAGTGCCATAATAGAACAGGTGCCCAAAATTGCACAGTATATTCAATATGGGGTCTTACCAGTGATTTATAAAGAGGCAAAATGATATTCTCGTCCCGAGAATGAATGCCCTTTTTCATGCATGACAATACCTTACTGGCCTTGGCCACTGCTGATTGACATTGCACATTGTTGCATAGTTTGTTGTCTATAACAATTCCCAAGTGCTTTTCGTGTGTTGTTATCCCTAATTCGCTTCCATTAAGGGTATACGTTGCTTGTGTATTCTTTACGCCGAAGTGCATAAGTTTGCAATTTTCAACATTAAATTTCATCTGCCATTTGAGTGCCCAGTCCCCCAGTCTATCTAAATCCCTCTGCAGCAAAGTAATAGCTTGCACACATTGTATTATTTTACAAAGTTTTGTGTCATCTGCAAACACTGAAACATGACTTTCAATGCTGTCTTCAAGATCATTTCTAAACATGTTAAATAGAAGGGGTCCCAGAACAGACCCCTGAGGGACACCACTTGCCACCTCTGTCCAGCTTGAAAATTTACCATTAATGACAGCTCTTTGTACTCTGTTTTTAAGCCAATGTTCTACCCAAGAACAAGCATTTTCATCTAGACCGATTTCCTTGAGTTTGAACACTAATCTATTGTGTGGAACTGTATCAAATGCCTTGGCAAAATCCAAATAGATCACATCCACTGCAACACCCTGATCTATACTTCTACTTACTAATGTTCGGTTCCATTCGAATGAAGTGAAAGTGCCGAACCAGGAGCACCCAGGGAAAGCTGCTAATGGCGGCTGGGGAGATTTAACTCCCGAACAGGGTCTTTGTATGTGGCCCATAGTCCTTGGGCAGGAGGCTAGCTAGGAGACTCCTCCAGGAGTTTGTGACAAACATCCAGGGTAAAGAGCATTTTTTCCTGTCCTATTGTTTTCCCAGCAGGGCATTGTCCCAAACTAGCTGCTCTGTCCCTCCTCAATCTCCCATCAGACCTTGCTATTGTCTGACTCCACCCTTCCTTGTACTATAGTAATCTATGTAACCTATTGTATGTAAATTAGGCTGTTGGGGGCTTAAAACTATGTGTGCTGTATTCATTAAAGAGTTGTTGTTTAACCTTCACCATGTGTCGTCTGGTGTTTGGTCCAGGATGAAAAAGGCCCTAATTGATCCCAGTCAAGCCTCGGCATCTGGGTCTGAAGTGTTTCAGGGTACCTGATAGCTACAAGGAAGCAGACTTGGCGGAGGTACTCGGTCGGAGTACTGGAGCTCCGTTACAGTAGGGCACCGGCATTCCGCCCTTATTTTTGCCCATATCTCCTTTTCTAGTAGTTTATGTAGCCTCATCTTACAGAACTGAGATGTATGATCTGGGGGTGCCCACTCATCTGAGTATAATAATCCCAGGCTTGAACAAGGGATGTCCAGTAGAACATCTGTAGTCTGATTTTGGGACTTTATAAGGAGATTAGAGCTGAAGGAATTTGGTTCAAAATGTACAATAAAAGATTCTTTCACAAATCTGGAAGGGATGCGATCCTGCTGTATAACAGTGGGGAGATTGTCATCCAAATAACCTGCACAGTACAAGAATAAGACCTGCAGATCATAGGAGGATGAACCCTCTATAAGATCTAAACATAATGATCCCTGTTGGGGTAAGGTCGAGGCCTGAGTTAATTCAGGTGTTTTAGCAGGAGCTTTGCCTTTACAGGCAGAAGCGATGTTTCCTTTCCAAGTGTATGTGCAGGAGACCCCCATGTAATCTGACAAATGGAACTCATTTAGGTTCCGAAAATCGTCTGCGTCAGAAAAACAAGGGGAAAATGACTGAGGCCTAAACTAAGGCCAAACAAGCATTTTATAATGAAAAACATGTAAGTTAAAAATCTGGGCCAACAGGAAACAGTTGGACACAATTTATTGAATTAAAGGACAAGAAAATAAAACCAAAATATAAATATATAAAGAGATAAAACAAACAATATATGGTATACAACATATATTTAAGATAATTTGAATAGACTCACCTTGGAGGCTAGCAGCATTAAAAAGAGGAATTGAATAGCCCTGTAGTATATCTGATATGCATTCTGATTGAATTTTGTTCAGTTATTTTTAACTGTTTGTTTGCTGCTGGGAGTTTGTTAGTGCAGAAGGTAAAGCAAATATGAAGCCTCCTGTTTTACCATAAAATTCACACTTTGGTGAATAGTGCTATATCTGTGTGCAGTGACAGACAGGAACATAAAACTTTCTACTGAGTGTTGGAAGAACACAGACCCACAGCACATGTAATTAGAAGCAATTATAAAGCAGTAATGAGGGTGTAGCTTGGGAAGTGACATTCCAGAAAATCCAGTACCTACCTGACTGTTTTGAGTGCAGAGTTTTAGCATGATCAATACTATGAGCTAGGTGTCTGAGGCACATGTGTCTTTTCTTGATTTAATTTAGGTAGAAAGATTGTTTGGGTAGGGCCCTCTTCACCTACTTTTCCAGTATGTCATACAGGTTTTGTTAGAATTAAATGTTTGTCTTGTTTCCTATTGTACAGCTCTGCGGAATATGTTGGTGCCATATGAATAAATTGCTTTTGTAACAACATTTCCTCGACCTTATAAAATAAAAAAAATACAAACACTGTGGGTTATTTGTATCTGATAAATAAACCATTGATAAATAAATAATGTGCCATGCTATCCCAAGAAGGCTGCACAATTACACGCTTTAGGGAGCACTTCAGCCATCTGGACAATGTCCATACATATTATACCATGAGACGCTGAAATTCTACTGGCTTAATATGTATTATGCATATGCACAATCGAGATATTCAGAGGTGAAGAATAGGAGGAAGTGAACTAGCCCTCTAAACCATGTATGGAAACCTTATATGACTCTATTATGTTGGTAACAGCATCTAAATCAGACCTGTTAAGGACACCTGAGGACATTTGGTGGGAAGTACAAATATTTATGCACATATCATCTACAAAAGTCTATAATATGTATGTGTTTACTGTCATGCAGGGCTGAAGTCTGGTTTTATGCCCGTGTCTCTGCAGTTAGTCATCTACAAATGTTCTGATTCTTCAGGTATCTGCTCGTCCAATCAGATCAGGCGTGGGGTGACACTCCCGCCTGCTTGAAGTAGTACCAGCTGTTTGTTTTAGTAGCTAATTACAGACATGCTCCTTGGAGTGTCCTGCGTGGGTGTGCATTAAGAGGACGTATTTAACAACAACAAGCCGCTGTACACACAGCTTCCAGGAATGTGTTTTAATACACTTAATTAAGAGGGCTGGTTTAGGCATGGGCAAAAGCATAGTGCTATCACTTAACCCTTTCATGACAGATGCCCTGCCAAGATGTCATTATATAATGGGATTTGCCTAATCCCTTGTCATGTAAAGAGTTAATTGATACAGACAGCTTATACTTCTGTGTTCATTATATTATAATCAAGTAATACTAACTATACTGCATTTGATATGCATGATATGAAGGGAGCAGAGCTCGTAGTAAATGGTGGAGGTTACACAGAGTTGGAAGGACTACAACCACCACCTACTAAAGCAGTGGTTTACCATATTTCCACTGCTGATGTGATTTCAGCAGAACTCTCCTGAATTCAGGGTCCTTTCTCATTGTTCCAGGTTTGTTCTCTGATGTCCCACATGTGAGAGACACCAAATGTTCCCCTTTTATTGCAGCATGACCACATCATTACATACACTCATGACAAGCTTAGTAACCTCGGCACATTCAGGGTTCTTTATGAATGCAACAGTAATGCAGTCTGAATGGACTTTCCTGATTGAGAGGTTGTCAGTCAGTCTTGTATGCATGTACACCCACCAAAAACAACAGAAGGTAAGCGCTAATTTATACACACTATGTTGGTAGGCAGCAACCTTAAAGAAGGGAATCCCTCTAACCCTTCTAAGAAACAGGGAATAGTACAAAGGCAGAAAAGGCTGCGCCAATAAGAAAAAAGTCTCACTAATGTAACAGGATAAAATAGGGTGCAATCCTCAGGAGTTGATAGTTGAGAAATTAAAATAAAATAAAAATCTCACTATAAAACAGGATAAAAGTGGGGGTGTGATCCTCAGGAGTTGATCCGTCCGGATGGTTAAAATATCCACATATGTGAAGAGACAAAGGGAGATAAAAACAACCAATAGTGCGATACGCCAGAGTCTAGAAGTAGATATTGTAGCAAAAGCAGGTAATAAACATTTATATACATACATACTCACAGATGCAAACATTTATATACATACATACATACATACATAATCACAGATGCAAACAGCTGGTACTACTTCAACCAGGTGGGAGTGTCCACTTCATGTTGGCACAGGGGGGTCAGGAGGGGGAGAGGAGGCCAGTGTTATGGCATATGCTAGTATCTAGTGGTGGTGAAGCAGAAACTCCTTCTTTCCCCCCACCCCCCAGGCCCTTGCACCCAATGCCTATATCTGCAATGCATGAGAAAGAGCAAAAAGCAGCAGCCCTCTGGAAAAATAACAGCATTTTACTACCCCTTGTTTCCTATGACATAGGCCAAAATATATGCCAGGTCCCAGCCAGCTTTACTGGCAAGCCCGTCCAGCTACTGTTGCTGCCCCTGGCCACTGAACTGATCATTATGCACTAAATTTTTACATTTCTTATTGAAAGATATGGTTCCCAAACCAGTCCTCAACGCACAATATGAGGGTTAATCACTAAAGTGAAAATTGTCAGGAATTCAGAGTGAATATCAAGTTTAAGGCTACAATAGCTAATCGCGGAAATAATTCTCAAAGTCAACTATATTTCCAGTTCAGGTGATTTGTCTTTAAATTTGAAATTCCTCCACTTTAAATTCCTTTCAATCTAGCATACTTACCAAGTGTCCCTATTTTGGGACCAAATCCCTCTGTCCCTTTGTTTCCCATTCTATTGTCCCTCTTTTCTAGGAGCTCCATATTGTTGGAGTGTCTGAGTGTAAAACATGTTCCACAGAAATAATACAATAATGTATCTTTAAACTGCAATAAATAGATTTGAAAATCAGTATGTGTAAAAAAGATACATTATTCATGCTCTAAGTTGCATTTTAGTTGCATAAATTGTTAAGTCACATGAAATTTCTCAGAACAGCCCCACTCCTGGCCATACCCACACTCACATCTGTGAAATCAAAATGTTCCAATTTGGTATGTTTTAGAGAATTGTCCTGCAAGTGTCCAAAATTCAGGCATTCATCCGTGCTGTTATAGTCTTATACCCATGAGGCAGTATGGAATATCTGTACGCATGAGGCTCTTTTTCCTTTGTAACCAGATTCCTTTAATAGGTTTTTACTCCATTAACATCTCCACATTTTAGGAAATGTGGAAACTGCAAAATGAAATTGGCATCAAGGTTTATCAAATATCAGTGTGAATTAAAAAAAATGATATATTCAAAGCACACGTGGAACTCGTGCCTCTACAAGTTTGATATTAAAAATGAATTTCAGTATTTCTGACAAATTTTGTTTTTGCTTTTTCCTGGTGTGAAAAAGTCTCTATATTGACTTTTCTGAAATGAACAATAGTGATATGTATTATTGTGTGCTAGATTTTTTTTTACACCTTTCAAACATGAGCACAAATTAGTAATATTTTAATATCTCATTCTCACCATTTTAGAGGTAGCCCACCGGCCTATTAAAAGAAAATATGTTACTGTCTCCTAAAAATATATATTCAAATATAACTGCAACAATATTGAGGCTGTTGCTCTCCCTTGTCCCATTAATTAGAAAATTGGATTTTTGAGGTTGGTAATTTTCTGGACATAACAAAAGTGTTACAGGTAAGCTTTGGAAAGATTCTGCACTTGAAATGAAAGGAGGGGTGTGGAGCTGCGAGACAATAACATGGAATACAAATATGCAGTGAATGACATCTTAAGAAGCATAACATTGTGCAATAGAGCCAAAACAGGTCAGCACATTATGAGTAGACCACAAGATATATCCATCTGCTTTCTTTTTTTTGCTGAGTTGTACCTTGTTATCCTTGTTTTATTGTGTTCTTGTTTGAAGGTAATAATTTTCTATATGTCTGATTGTTCACTTTGTCTGTACATCATGTTGATGAATAAAGTAGACTTTAACCCCTTAAGGACGGAGCCAAATGTACATGTTGTGAACGAAACAAAATGTAAACAAAACCTGGCATTTGCGCTACATGTCTATCCAACCGTAATTCACCTCTTTCATAGTAAATGCACCCACCCTTATTATATATAATTTTATTCAGGGGAAACAGGGCTTTCATTTAATATCAAATATTTAGCTATGAAACTTAATTTAATATGAAAAAATGGGAGAAAATAAGTTTTTTTTTAGATTTTTTTTAGTTCTACATGACATTTTAACTGTCAATGTCATAATACTGTTTGATTTTACTGCAATAAAATACACATATTTGTATTCAGCAAAGTCTCACGTGTAAGACAGTACCCCCTATGTACAGGTTTTATGGCTTTTGGGAAGTTACAGGGTCAAATATAGCACGTTACATTTGAAATTGAAATTCGTCAGATTGGTTACGTTGCCTTTGGGACTTTATAGTAGCCCAGGAATGAAATTTACACCCAAAATGGCATACCATTTCCAATAGTAGACAACCCAAGGTATTGCAAATGGGGTGTGTCCAGTCTTTTTTAGTAGCCATTTGGTCACAAACACTGGCCAAAGTTAGCGTTAGTATTTGTGTGTGAAAAATGCAAAAAACGCCAATTTTGGCCAGTGTTTGTGACTAAGTGGCTACAAAAAAAGACTGGACATACCCCGTTTGCAATACCTTGGGTTGTCTTCTTTTGCAAATGGTATGCCATCATAGGGGTAATTTTCATTCTTGGGCTACCATAGGGTCTCAAAGGCAACCTAACCAATCTGGCGAATTTTAATGTGAAAAAAATGAAACACAAGCTTTATGTTTGATGCTGTAACTTTTGAAAACACCATAAAACCTGTACATGAGGGGTACTGTTGTACTCGGGAGACTTCGCTGAACACAAATATTTGTGTTTCAAAACAAAACAGTAAAAAGTATCGCAGCAATAATATATACTGTAAAATGCAAAAAACTTCACTTTTACTGGCGATATCATCATTGTAATACATTTTACTGTTTTGAAACACTAATATTTATGTTCAGCGAAGTCCCCCGAGTAGAACAGTACCCCCCATGTACAGGTTGTATGGTGTCTTGGAAAGTTATAGGGTTAAATATAGTGCTAGCAAATTAAATTCCCTTTACTTTCGGAATGGGTTGTCAGGCAGGTCCCGCTAATTGTAATTAATTAAGATACCTAATTATGTAAAAATATTACATGATTATATATGTAGAATTAGTATATGTTTATATATACGTATGTGAATATATATGTATATATATATATAATTTTTTAAAAATATTTTTATTTATATATAGGTATATATATATAGTGATATATACGTGTATATTTATGTATATAGATATATATATTATTTCATTCTACGTGTATTTTGATATAAATATATATATATATTAATTTCACAATACAGTTAGAACGAAAAAACACACATCTATATATTTTTTAATTATTTATTTTTAATTATTTTTTAATTGAATTTTTTTATGTATTTACATATTATTTTTTTTTATATTGTATATAAATATATATAACAGTAATTATATATATATTTAATCAGTATCAGTCTACGTGTAATTTGATATTAATATATATATATGATTATATATATATATATATATATATATTAATAGTAAAATATACCTAGACAGTGTATGTGTGTGTATATATATATATATACTTAGTGTATATATATATACTTAGATATGTATATATACTTAGATCATATATATATAATATGTATGATCTAAGTATATATTTATTTATTTTTTACACTTTTTAACTTTTTTTAATTTGATTTAATTTTATTTCTAGCCAGCAGGGGGACCACCTGTCATTACAGGCAGCCCCCCTGCTGGCAATGCTGCAGCCAGCTATCCCGGCCATGTGATTGTGAGGTCCTCGCAAGGACTTCACTCTCACATGGCCGGGGGGGCTGCCAGGAAGAAGATCTGTCCCGGGGGGGGCTCCCTGGGACCGGGTAAGTAAAGAAAGACCGGAGGGCGTACTATTACGCCCGGCGGCGTTTAGAGCCGCCTAAAATAGGGCATAATAGTACACCCTCCGGTCTTAAGGGGTTAAATCAGGATGTCTAAAGTGTGGATAACTGTGTCCATACAACATAAGAATATATATGGCTTGTGTATTTCTAATATCACTTTTGCCACGCTAATACACCCAAATGCATAAACGGCATACAAATTGTGGTGAAAATAATGTCAGAAAATGTATTTGATCCTTTTATACATACCCCTTGTGTTTGTCTTAGGCAAGTTAATTGCCTATAATGAGACTATGGACAAGGAGTGGCTTAGTAATGAAACAGAACTGTTAGGCTAGGAATTATTAACACGGAAGAAGTCCACGGCCTAAAATTGCATGACAAACTCAAAGTTCTTATAGGACAAAGATGAAGTTGTTGAATGTGAAATATATGTATATGCGATGTACAAAGTAGACCAAATAGTCTGTTGATATGGCTCTATAGTCTATTTTAGGGTGATGAGATCATATTGCCAACAGGTAGCTATTAAACTATAGGTTCCCTGCACCATCCGTTTATAATCGAGTTTAATCAACAAGTTAAAAACAAACAAACAAACAAAAAGACAGGGGGCAGAGCCTGAACTTCAAGTCGACAAGACGCTCTCTGAATGAGTTCCTGTTCCCTATACCGTTTCTTCGGGGAAATATCAGGCTACCGAGCAGTGAGCTACACTACAGGTAGCTACCAATACAGGGGACACCATAGCCGCCGTATTGATGCCTCACCTGTCTGTTTTGGTTGCTTGGACATTTCAGTGGAACGTTGTGTCCTGCTAGTAGTTGAGCTGAGGAGAGGCGGCCAATCTCCTTGGTTCTTCATTGGCAGTGCAGGGATATAAGTCTACTATCCCTACTAGATCGGTGGGGGATATCCTGGCCCCCACAGGACTAAAATACATAATTCTCTATTGCAAGCAGGATCAATCCCATACCTTATTGGGACATCACTGTACTTATCAAAATGGTGGAGCCCACTACTTCTGGGCTACAGGGCTCAGACCAGCAAGAATCCACTAACCGCATCCTGTTAAGACTGGTGGCAATATTTGAGTGCTCCTGGACTCAAATGAAAGAGCGGTTGGCAACAATATTCCCTGCTATTAGAGGGAGTTCAGAGGAGTCAGGCAAATCAACCACACATGTTCCATGCGCCCTGCTTACTTGCCCTACTGGGCTGAAGGTCAAACGAGACTTGTATCTGTCACATTGCCCACCTTTGCATATGACCACTAGTATTGGCGTAAGACCATCTGGACCCTTTGCTTTCTCCTGTACGAAAGGACTTGGTCTCTGGGAGCACCCAAGTCCATGGCATGTAGGTGTTGGACTCCATTACCTAGCATTGTAAAGATGGTCTATCCAGTGGACTTACCCATTCTACCACGTTCCTGCCAACAATAGGAGTCAGTTAAATATTGGTACCACAGTATATTGCCACTATATATTCATATACTAGCCAACTTAGTATGATGGTCATGCAGTTGTGGTAGCCAATAAGTTGTTTTGTCATGATGTATTTAATCATGTTTTAATTTGTCACTTTTCTTAGGTATTAAGGGGAGTAACTTCTGAAAATGTGCCTAGTTCCAGTGAAATACTTATCTTTGTTAAGGTAACTGCACCGCATTCCTTATATAGAAGCGTGAGTTTATTAACGGTGTGGTATTTACGCCTGTTCTATTATCCTAAAAAATTACAATATGTCTGTTTGTTGTCGCTCCCTATAATATGTGTTGTACCACTCACATGCCTCAAATTAAAAAAAAGTGATTGACAAAAAAAAAAAAAAACATTGAAAAATGCCTGAGTATCACCGAACAGTGTAAGAAAGCTGTATTTCTCTAAAGACATTTTTTGTTAGGGATTCATATGTTGTGGTTATCAGGAGCCTCATACAGGTTTCCGTTTATTCCCCAAACACATTGTAATGACCATGGCAAGAATCCAACAGGATGAGTTTTAGTGGGTTTATTGACAAGATTCACTTTTGGAATTTTGGGTCATGCAAATGAGAGAATCATGGACAATGGTCTGTTGCTTAAAAATCTGTTGTACAGGCACACTGTTGGCTAAATAGAACAGAGCTGAATGTAACCTCACTTATACTCTGGGAAATATACAGGCAGGTCTCAAAGTGATGTAGAACAAGTGGATTGTTCTAACCTTTTCCAAACCTTTTGTGGTGATTTCGTAACCCATTCAATTATTAAACCATTACAATTTCTGTGTGAGTTGAAATTGGACTAGGAAGTGTCTTGGTCCAGACATGTTTAAACACAATAGTTCATATAGACAAGATAAAAAATTCCAGGATGTAAACAATAAGACGTGTAGTAAAATATTCATTTTCACAAAGTTTCCCTGCCAGACAAAGAAAATTTTGAATGATGTGGCATCACTTACCTTGGACCAAAGTGATACAAAATCAAATAAAGGTGGGGATGAAAAAATGGTTATGTACCTGTATCATGTAGTGTGGTTTAAAATGGGCTCCAAATTTAAACCAATGTTGCTAAGATGGAATCTGATGCAGAAACTTTATATCCCATAATGCATTGATGGTATATTTAGATATTTATGAGTTTAACTGTAATAGTTTAACAGTAAAATACAATAAAATTCTATGAAAACCATATAAAATATTAAGAGCTGATCAACTACAAATACTGTCAATGTGCAGTTACTGCCTTTACAGTTTAAGCCAGTGACATGTTGGCTTGTGAAATGGCATTGGTGCAATGCTTGAATAAACAGTCGTATTGAGTAAAAGGAGCAATATGATCTTTATTAGGCCACACTCGGCTTCTTATGCAGTGCCGCCAGCATGGGGTTTCTAATACAAAATCACAGGGGTTTCCTTCCCACAAGCCATTGTGTTTGAGAGATAATTGAGCTCAGATTAAGCTAATCCAATTATCTGTAAAATAGTAAAACTTACTTACAATTTTTACATATCACAAAAATACATGACAACAGTATCGGAACCCCCAAAAAATAATATTCCCGAATAGCCCCGATCTGAGCGCACAACATATCCAAAAAGCGCTCAGATTGGTTTGGTAAAACGAAAGTTATTTTCATGTATATATGAACTGGCTGCCTGGTAGAGGTGGTATTGTCAATTTCAAAAGAAGTTAATTTGATTGTATGGGAGGGCAGAGCCTACAACTCAAATTCCTCTTTGAAGCTGGGACCCCAGCAGAGCCACTCTGCAAGGTGTGAGAAGTCATACATAAGTGGCCTGGAAGTCTGGCTTCAGCACAAACTAACTATCCGACTTGCCATATGTCCTGATTCCCTCCCAGATAATGAGTCCTTTGATAAGAACAAGCCTTGTGTTCCAATATCATATCTAAAAGAGACATTTATACCTATCCACAGATTAATACTCAAGCCTCATTTTTATCATATTTAGAATGGGACAAGCACAATCTTCGAATCAAGCCTAAACATGATTTGCGAACAAGGGGACCCCACAGAATCTTTATATCATTTTAAAGTCTGTGACCAGGCTGTGGGCAGGAGGCTAGCTGTTATGCCTCTCCAGCAGGCTGTGGCACGGGAGCTTCCGTGACAGTGACTACATTAAATATAAGTGTAAATGTGTGTCTGCATATATAGTTTGTGTGTCTGTAGTAATGTATGTAGCTGTGTGTTCAATAGTTTGTGTGGGTGTGTAATTGTGTGTAGTAGTGGCTTTATTATGTGTGCAGAATTGTATGTGGTTGTAGCTAGATGTATGTTTTGTATTGTGTGTGGCAATATGCATTTTTGTGTGTCTGCCAGTGTGTATTGAGGTGCATGAGTGTATCTGTATCTGTGTACCTGCGTGTATCCCGTGAGCATTTACAAAATGCTTATATGTGTATGTCAGTGAGGTTGTATCTCTAAGGGAGAGTGTCTCTGTCTGGCGGCCTGAGTATGTGCCAAGTGACCTAGCATTTAAGTTTGTAAGGGGCCCCAAGAATTCTTATGGCAGCTCTAATTAGGTAATAACTCATCATGATGTAGTATCTTGGTCTTGTGTAATTGTATCTATTTATTTAGAAAAAAAATATTACCAGGAAAATACAATGCAATTGCTCAAGTTTTCAATCAAGTTCTAAGATGCACAAGCAATACAACATGGTTACATGGTTACACAAAAACAAAACAAGCAGCAGAAGATTAGCAAAGGTCACGGGTATGGTATGACGGGGATAGGGAAAGCTAAGTCTTTTCAGAGGTTTCAGACTAGTGCAATGTTTTATGGTTTCTGGGAGGTTATTGCACAGTTCCAGAACACTGTATGAGTAGGTATATTAATCTGTTTCCTTATTGTACAGGGAATAGAAAATGATGTGCTGGAAGTAGGTGTGGATATACTGGAGTGTGAGAAGATGTCTGCTAATAGCCATCAATGTAATATTTTAAAAATGAAAAAAGATTTAATATTATGAAAAATATTTACAATTTTTTATATTTTGATATTTTTTGATACACTGATACATACACATATATAAATTATTTTAAAAGTGTATCCAAAAATGTTACATCATTTAGGAAGCTAATCCAACAATATCAAATTGAGGCCATAGTGGGAGAAGAATACAGTGTGTTTGACTGTTAGGCAGAGTAGATATCATCATTTATCAAGTTTATAATGATATTATTATTATTATGAACTTATAATTAACGTCAGCATTCACAGTGAGGTAGAGTGAACATGATCCAGTATTCACAGCCTTCATAGAATAGAACATCTGTGAAAAGCTACACCCCAAAAACAAGGGTGCCCGTGTGGCCAATTTGAAAAAGAAGGGGTATACAAAGGCCATTGCTTTGTGCAGGAAGTGGAAGTGAGAGAGACTGACACATGGAGAACACTAAAAAGCATGGAGCAGTAGCTATGACAATTGAAAGATAAGAAGGAACCCCATCAAACAGAGAGGTATTTGGAGACGAAATAAGGCGGTATTAGGGAAGACGTTAGCCAGTCTGGATCTTTTAATAACGTTCTGAAGGTAATCGTAACCACATTGCAGGAAAACATGGCATCCTGCGTTATATATTGACTATTAGGTTTACGAAGATGGATTTGTGGTGCAGCTGTTTATACTAAAACCAATAATAAATGCATCTGGTAAAATGTTTTCGAAATAAGATTGTAGGACTAAAAAACAATGGACAACCATTCCGCCTAATAATCTAGATCAATCATGAGCTTCTGGTGCGTGCAGAGTGAGATGCTCAGCCCAATATAGCATTTCAATTTATTATTATTATTATTACCATATTCCGCATAGCTTTACAATTATAAAATGGGGAAATCTGACAACAAGTAATGTACTTACAGAATACAGAAGACAAAGGTGAAGAGGGTCCTTCTCAAACAGCTTACAATCTATGAGGAAGGGGGTAAAACCGCACAAGAGAAATAACAGCATGTCATAGGGGCGTAGGGATTGATGGATAAAATGCCTGTGTCATAGTAAAAGTGGTGTGTGGAGGAAACCGAATAGTGTCAGGGAAGATGGGAACATACCACTATACTGTCTCAACAAAATGAGAGAGCACAGGGCTGTGCAGGGAGATCTCCCTGCTGTCTGGAAGAGGGCTGGCACCAGGCCCAGACAGTGACCTACCAGACCCATGTCTGAGCCTTGGCCGTAAGCGGCTGCCTTGGTTGCCTAATCTGGCTCTGGGCAGATAGAATAGAATACCACATATCTTCTCAAGATATATAACCTGTCACTGACAGGATACTCAAGACCTTCTGGGCAGATATTAGGAAAAAAACATAGCAGTGGACATTTTTTTATAATTCTGTGTAAATAGAATCACTTTTACAACCAATTTAAATTTGTTGGATAAGCTATAGGTCTCTATGGGGCATTATTCCTAATTTCCCTCACTGCTCCTTGGATATTGATGGGGTGTCCCACATTTTCTTATCAAGCACCAGAGAGCACCATCACATCACAGATCCATCTGAAATTACTTTGCTTTTGGAAACAGTGACAATTTACCAGAAATCAGTGAAACATTAACCTGACCTCTTTAAATTGGCCATTTTGTCCCAGAACAAAATCAGCTGTTGTCCTGGTTACCTGAGTGGTGTGAGTTAAGTTTTAGTTTTTCTACATCTAGACTGGTTACCTGCATAATGTATGTGAGATGCTCTCAAATTTTGAGTTTAGTTTTCTTTGCACACTCGGCACTTTATTAACTCTCCACCCTTCATTTATGTGTTGAGCTTAAGGTGTGTTGTCCTCTGAACAATATCAATGTTTTCAAAACGCATCCCTCTCTCAGGGGGACATTCTTTTGTATATAAGTTCTTATTTTCCTGTGCTCTTTATATGTGTGTGTATGTGTATATATACATTCCAACCTTCCAACAAGACAATGATCCAAAGCATACCTCAAATTCCACCAAGGCTTGGTTGCAGAAGAAGTGCTGGAACATTCTACAGTGGCCGTCACAGTCACCTGACTTGAACTCCATAGAAAATCTCTGGTGGGATTTGAAGAAGATTGTTGCAGCACGCAAACCCAGGAATATTACTGAACTGGAGGCCATTGCTCATTAGCAATGGGCTAAGATTCCTCAGGAACGCTGCCAGAAGCTGGTGTCTGGTTATGCATCTCATTTGCAGCAGGTCATAAGGATGCTCTGCTAAGTACTAAAGATGTTTGCAATGAAGGGGTTGAAGAATTTTGTGACTGGAAAAATCATTAAAAGTTGCATTTTCAGTCGAATTTGGGCAAACCGCTAAAAGCATGCGTTGTGTTGAACTATTTCAATTGCTTTTGTTTGATTTGCTCATTGCTAACAGATGAGTCTAAATGTTGACAATAAATCTAATTTTACATGGGAGCTGAACATTTTTGATTATAAAAATATATATATATAATTTTTTTTCACAGCATTTTTGTGTATATCTAGGTATGCGTTTTTATTTTTCACACTTCTTACAAATGTGCTTTTTGGCATGCATTTACTGCTAATGTGGAATGAAAAAAAATAAAATAAAAATAAAACAAGTGCCCCTTTCGGTCAGTCAGATGTTTAGCTTATGGAAACGCTCACAGAAAGTGTGTGTTAAAACGCCAATGAATCATAATGTAAAATTAACCATAACAATCTACTCGAGCAGGGAGCAAAGTCATCTGATTCTCAGGAGAATGGAACCTTGAGCCAGTTACAGAGGTTGGACACCTGTTTTCCTTGAACTGCTGTCAATCAGCTGAGCACACACGTGTTATCTAAAGAATGCAAGTTTTGCTTTCCTCTAAACCCATTTACACTCTGGGGATTTTTTTCTTTTCTTCTTTGATACTTTAGTTTTCAGTTTCCCTTCTTTGTTTTTCTGAATTTACTAGTGTCACGTAAATACTGTGGTTTATTATGCAATTAGTCACCATACAATATCACAGGAGATCTTTATAAGTTTCAGTAAAGAAGAAATTGCCAAGTAAACAGCATATTGCCACAGCTAACACGTGCATTCCGAGAAATAAGCGTGATGAAAAGCAATTGCACCAGACATGGGCAGAGAGTTAAAAAAAAGGGGAATAAGAAAATAACATTAATATAAAATACTTTTTTTTGGTGTAAAAATATGGCATAAATTTCAATAAAACAGTTGTTCAATATGAAAAGTAAAACAAAATGAAAACATCTTGTCACATCTAAATTTACATTTTACTAAGAGTTGTTTCATTTCCATGCAATGATCATTAAACGGTAAGCTTATCTGCTATTATCAAGGCAGGTCTCCCACCTATATGTGAATCCTATGCTGACAATTCACCATCCTGCTTTCAGGTAAAAATGTGATGGGGGAATTCTTACAAACCCTTATACACTTATTAACCCTTAACGGGGGGAAAGCACCATTTAAATAGGACTGTCTATTACAAAACCAAATTCTCACCACATCTGGGCCGCAGTAATGACTTTAGTATGTGTGACAGGGCAGAAAAAGGCAAATAAAAACACAGAAAAGTAACAGAAACATAGAATGTGACGGTGGATAAGAACCATTCAGCCCATCTAGTCTGCCCAATTTCCTTAATACTTTCATTAGTCCCTGGCCTTATCTTATAGCTAGGGTAGCCTTATGGCTATGCTTAAACTCCCTCACTGTGTTAACATCTACCACCTCAGCTGGAAGGCTATTTCATGCATCCACTACCCTCTTAGTAAAGTAATACTTCCTGATATTATTTTTAAACCTTTGCCCCTCTAATTTAAGACTATGTCCTCTTGTTGTGGTAGTTTTTCTTCTTTTAAATATAGTCTCCTCCTTTACTGTGTTGATTCCCTTTATGTATTTAAATGTTTCTATCATATCCCCCCTGTCTCGTCTTTCCTCCAAGCTATACATGTTAAGATCCTTTAACCTTTCCTGGTAAGTTTTATCCCGCAATCCATGAACCAGTTTAGTAGCCCTTCTCTGAACCCTCTCTAAGGTATCAATATCCTTCTGAAGATACGGTCTCCAGTACTGTGTACAATACTCCAAGTGAGGTCTCACCAGTGTTCTGTACAATGGCATGAGCACTTCTCTCTTCTACTGCTAATGCCTCTCCCTATACAACATTCTGTTAGCATTTCCTGCTGCTCTATTACATTGTCTGCCTACCTTTAAGTCATCTGAAAAAATTACCCCTAAATCCCTTTCCTCAGATGTTGAGGTTAGGACTCTATCAAATATTCTGTACTCTGCCCTTGGGTTTTTGGGTTGCATTATCTTGCACTTTTCCACATTAAATGTCAGTTGCCACAGCTCTGACCATTTTTCTAGTTTACCTAAATCATTTGCCAGTTGGCTTATCCCTCCTGGAACATCAACCCTGTTGCAAATTTTAGGATAATCAGCAAAAAGACATACCTTACCATCAAGACCTTCTGCAATATCACTAATAAAAATATTAAGGAGAATGGGTCCAAGTACAGATCCCTGAAGTACCCCACTGGTAACTAGACCTTGCTTCTAATATACTCCGTTGACTACAAGCCTCTGTAGCCTGTCATTTAGCCACTGCCTAACCCATTCAAAAATATTGGAATCCAAACTTAAAGATTGTAATTTATTGATGAGCCTTCTATGTGGAACAGTGTCAAAAGCCTTACTGAAATCTAGGTAAGCAATGTCTAGTGCACCACCCTGATCTATTATTTTAGTTACACAATCAAAAAAATCAATAAGATTAGTTTGACATGATCTCCCTGAAGTAAACCCATATTGTCTCTGATCTTTAAAACCATGTGATTTTAGCTGTTCAACAATCCTATCCTTTAACATGGTTTCCATCACTTTCCCCACTACTGAAGTAAGGCTTACTGGCCTATAGCTGCCCAACTCCTCCCTACTACCTTTCTTGTGAATGGGTACAACATTCACTAACTTCCAATCTTCTGGGACTACTCCTGTTAACAATGATTGGTTAAATAAATCCGTTAATGGTTTTGCTAGTACACCACTAAGTTCTTTTAATAACTTTGGGTGTATCGCATCAGGACCCATCAACTTATTTGTCTTTACTTTTGACAGTTGAAATAGAACCTCTTCCTCTGTAAACTCACATGTAAGAAATTACCCATTTGTCCTTTTTCTTAACTGAAGTCCCTCTCCTTCATTTTCATTAGACATGTGCAATTCGTTTCGGTCCGAATATGAATTCGGACGAATTTCGGGCAATTTGGACATTCGGGTACTTCAGAAGTGTCGAAGTGCTGAAGTTCCGAAGTGTCAAAGTGCCAAAGTTCCGAAGCACAATATTGTCTTAGTACTAATATACTTACCCAGTGGAAGAAGAATGTTACATTGTATACAATTTTAAATAAAAAGTATACAAACATAGCCAGGATTGAGCTGTAAGCATTTGTAACACTTACAACAATCAAGTAACATACATTCATATAAAATGTAAGTTACTTAGCCAGTCAATGTAATGACAGGAATGAATAAATAGATAACTCCCTAATTCCCTATTAGGGAGCTATCTACTAAAAGGCTGAAAGACCTAAAGACCTAAAGATTAATTAGTATTAGTAAATTATGCAGCCTGCTCACTGTTAAAAAAAAAAAAAAGTCCCCCCTCCCGAGTTTTTTAAACTAAAGGGGGGACCTATTGCCCCCTCTGGACCCCATCCATGAGCGGCGGGTGGGGGCCCTAATGTAAAATAATGGGGGGGACCTATTGTCCGCCTACCCGGGCCCACACCCCTGAGCGGTGGGTGGGGGCCCTACAGTAAAATAAGGGGGGGGACCTAATGTCCTCCCCCCTGGAACCCACCCCTGAGCGGTGGGTGTGGGCCCTAAATTGGAATAAGGGGGGGGACCTAATGTCCTCCCCCTGACCCCCACCCTTGAGAGGTGTGTGGGGGCCCTACAGTAAAAGAAGGGGGGGGACCTAATGTCCTCCCCCCTGGCCCCCACCCTTGAGCGGTGGGTGGGGGCCCTAAATACTAGTAAGGGGGGGACCTAATGTCCTCCCCCATGGAACCCACCCATGAGCGGCGGGGGGGCCCTAAATTGGAACAAGGGGGGGACCTAATGTCCTCCCCCCTGGCCCCTACTCCTGAGCGGAAGGTGGGGGCCCGAAATACTAATGAGGGGGGAACCTAATGTCTTCCCCCCTGGCCCCCACCCCTGATCGGCGGGTGGGGACCCTAAATTGGAATAAGGGGGGGACCTAATGTCCTCCCCCCTAGCCCCCACCCCTGAGCGGTGGGTGGGGGCCCTAAATACTAATAAGGGGGGGACCTAATGTCCTCCCCCTGGCCCCCACCCCTGAGTGGTGGGTGGGGGCCCTAAATACCAATGGGGGGGACCTATTATCCTCCCCCTCGGCCCCCACCCCTGAGCGGTGGGTGGGGGCCCTAAATAAAAATGTTACCCCCCCAGGTGACTGATTCTGTACGTATGTGTGTCTGTTTGTGTGTGTCTGCCTGTTTGTATGTATGTCTTTGTATGTATGTGTATGTATGTGTGTCTGCCTGTATGTGTGTGTGCTTGTCTGTTTGTATGTATGTGCATCTTGTGTGTGTGTGTCTGCCTGTGTGTATGTGTGCCTGCCTGTTTTTTATGTATGTGCGTCTTGTGTGTGTGTCTGCCTGTGTGTATGTGTGCCTGTTTTTTTATGTGTGTGTCTTTGTATGTATGTGTCTTTGTATGTATGTGTGTCTTGTGTGTGTGTCAGTCTGTCTGTCTGTATGTGTGCCTGTCTGTTTGTATGTATGTGGCTGTGTGCCTGTGTGTGTCTATATGTATATATGTATGCCTGTCTGTTTGTTTGTATGTATGTGTCTGTGTGTATGTGTCCGTATTTGTCTATGTGTGTGTGTTTTTGAAGGGGGGAGGGGGAGGAAGGCACGGGTCATTTTCACACCGGGGCCCCATTGTTTTGGGTGTACACCACTGCCTCCACCTTCATCCTTTTTGTAGTGCTGCTTGAGTACAACTTTAACCCCTTAAGACCGGAGGGCGTACTATTACGCCCGGCGGCATTTAGAGCCGCCTAAAATATGGCGTAATAGTACGCCCTCCGGTCTTTCCTTACTTACCCGGTCGCTGGCGGTCCCACGCCGGCGATCGCAGTTGGGGGGACTCCCAGGGAGCACCCCCGCAGCAGATCTTCCTCCTGCAGCCCCCCCCCGGCCATGTGAGAGTGAGGTCCTTGCGAGGACCTCACAATCACATTGCCGGGATAGCTGCCTGCTGTATTGCCTGCAGGGGGGCTGCCTGTAATGACAGGTGGTCCCCCTGCTGGCTTAAAATAAAATCAAATAAATGAAAAAGTGTAAAAAAAATAATAATATATACTTAGATCATATATATATATATATATATGATCTAAGTATATATATATATACACTTATACATACACACACGTACACTGTATAGGTGTAATTTACTATTAATATATATATAATTATATATATATATTAATATCAAATTACACGTAGACTGATACTGATTAAATATATATATATAATTATTGTTATATATATATTTATATATAATATAAAAAAAATAAATATGTAAATACGTTAAAAAATAAAATAAAAAAATAATTAAAAAATATATAGATGTGTGTTATTTCGTTCTAACTGTATTGTGATATTATTATATATACATTTATATCAAAATACATGTAGAACGAAATAATATGTATATCTATATATATAAATATATACGTATATATCATTATATATATACCTATATATAAATAAAAATATTTTTTAAAAATTATATATATATATATATATACATATATATTCACATACGTATATATACATATATTAATTCTACATATATATTTATGTAATATTTTTACATAATTGGGTATCTTAATTAATTACAATTAGCGGGACCTGCCTGACAACCCATGCCGAAAGTAAAGGTAATTTAATTTGCTAGCACTATATTTAACCCTATAACTTTCCAAGACACCATAAAACCTGTACATGGGGGGTACTGTTCTACTCGGGGGACTTCGCTGAACACAAATATTAGTGTTTCAAAACAGTAAAATGTATTACAACGATGATATCGCCAGTAAAAGTAATTTTGCATTTTTCACGCACAACCAGCACGATATTATTGCTGCAATACTTTTTACTGTTTTGAAACACAACTATTTGTGTTCAGCGAAGTCTCCTGAGTACAACAGTACCCCTCATGTACAGGTTTTATGGTGTTTTCAAAAGTTACAGCGTCAAATATAAGGCTTGTGTTTCATTTTTTTCACATTAAAATTTGCCAGTGTTTGTGACCAAATGGCTACTAAAAAAGACTGGACATACCCCATTTGCAATACCTTGGGTTGTCCACTATTGCAAATGGTATGCCATTAAGGGTGTAAATTTCATTCCTGGGCTTCTATAAAGTGCCAAAGGCAACGTAACCAATCTGGCGAATTTCAATTTCAAATGTAACGTGCTATATTTGACCCTGTAACTTCCCAAAACGCCATAAAACCTGTACATAGGGGGTACTGTTTTACACGGGAGACTTTGCTGAATACAAATATGTGTATTCTATTGTAAAAGGAAACCGTATTATGACATTGACAGTTAAAATGTCATGTAGAACTAAAAAAAATCTAAAAAAATCTTATTTTCTCCCATTTTTTCATATTAAATTATGTTTCATAGCTAAATATTTGATATGAAATGAAAGCCCTGTTTCCCCTGAATAAAATGATATATAATAAGGGTGGGTGCATTTACTATGAAAGAGGTGAATTACGGTTGGACAGACATGTAGCGCAAATGCCAGGTTTTGTTTACATTTTGTTTAGTTCACAACGTGTACATTTGGCTCCGTCCTTAAGGGGTTAAAAAATGCTCTCTTTTAATGTTATAATTGTTTTACACCTGTTCATTAATACCTGTATCTTACATTTATTACTGGTTTGTTCTATTAGTTATATAATGTGTATTTTGTTTTTGTGTTTGTCATCCAGAAACCTTGATAAAATGTAAATGTAAAACAATCCCCACTTGATCTGTTGAATACATTTAACAGCCTTTATCAAGTCTCCTCTAAGGTGAACCAATTATGGCATTGAAGCCTTTTCTGGTAAGTAAAACAATGAATTCTCTAAGTGACCCTTCTTTGAATTCTAAATTATTTATGACCTTTTGAGTTTTAGCCAAATGAAGGTCAGGAAAATGAATTACTTGTGAGAAAACTGTTTTCTCTCTCTGGGAATAAAAGCAATTTAATTATCTACTCTTTTGATATTTGCATCTTAAAAAGGCTCTGTCAATTTTTTTTTTGTCCTGCACCCCCCCACCCCCCCACCCCCCTCCCCACACTTCAGGAATACCTTTCTATAGTCCCTCTACACCTGTTCCCCTACAACCATTTTAGGTTCCGGAAATGGTGCAACTTATCTTTTCCAATGCTGTGCCATCTTTGTATTTTTAAAGTCATAATATAAGTGCCAGGAATACAAAGCTTCATTCCCGGAGCTATAGTTCCTTCTGCTCCTCCCCCCCCACTCTGAATCCCCCCCACCAGTCAGTGAATAAAGAGTTGAAAACTCTTTATTTGCTTAACAGCTCCAGCACCGAGGTCCCTCAGCATTGGATCGTGTCTCTGCGTCCTTCGACGTCCTGCGACAAGCAGGCACTAATGCATTAGACCTCTCCATAGGAAAGCAGTAAATCAATGCTTTCCTATGGGTAAAAATCTGACTCTGGATGTCCTCATGCAGAGCGTGAGGACATCCAATGTCAGTTAATGGACCAAAGTTCTGTTCGGATCCAGGAAGCGCCCCCATTGGCTGTCTGGGAGACAGTCACTGGAGGCCTCCTTAGTGCTGCAATGTAAACATGGCAGTTTCTCTGGAACTGCAGTATTTTACATTGCAGCACTAAGTGCAACATGGTCACTGCACCCAGACCACTTCAATGAGCTTTAGTGGTCTGGGTACTGGTACTGTTTTACACGGGAGACTTTGCTGAATACAAATATGTGTATTTTATTGCAGTAAAAGGAAACCGTATTATGACATTGACAGGGAAAATGTCATGTAGAACTAAAAGTAGCTAGTGACTACTTACCTACCCAGTCACAAAGTCCTACCCCAGGGTAAGGCAATATTTGGCATTCCAGCAGTTGTGGACTGTCTGCTATAATGCTGGAAAAGCATCAGGTGAGATGTAGTCCGCAACATCTCAAATGCTGAAGATTGTTAACCCATGTCCAAGCATGCTGATCAAATGGCCAGTACCAGACATAACTGTTGAGTGTGACACGGCATAATCTGTTCAAATGCTTAAGTTTGGTGTGAGAGGTGGGGGCAGACAAGAGATGGACAAGAGAAAGGCTAAGGAAGGGGCGGCTTCACTTTCACAGTATGAACCTAATAAATGCATTTTACGAGGGATATTCAAGAAAGTGTTCTGAAAAGTGTCAGTTAAATTTACTTATTTTCTATGATCTAAAAAGTGACAGTTTTCTTCACAGTAAGTTCTGCTAGTTTTTGCTAAAATTGACAATTGTATCTACAAAAAAAATGGTGCATATGCAAAAATTATGGGAAGGGCGCAAAAAAAAGCAACAGTTGAAAAAAAGACAAATCTGATAAACCTCATCAATCATTTGACAGAGATGTGTCTATGACACATAGATAACTATTCCCAATGTGTTTATGCAAAGCTGTAAGGTGGGTGGTATGAATAGTATTAATAAAGAAGATTTGCCTGTTTTCCCTCTCCAATAATGAATTTCATGGCTCTAAATACATGGTGGCAAAAAAATCCAAAGATCACAAAATTATTGTTACATTGAATTTTATTTGGTTGATGATAGGTTTGATTAAGTCTGCAGATCAAGAACAGAAAGTTAGAAATGTGTTTGCAACTGCAGAACAAATTTCTCCTCTGTGAACATTAGAAAACCCTCTTCGTTATCAATGCAGTTAGTCTACAATAAACCTAGTAGTTACTATGTAATGGCTGACAGACCCCACCACCAGGGCTGGATTAACATAGAGGCTAATGGAATTGAAGCTCCAGGCCCATGGACAAGGCCCGTTGATTAAATATAATAAAATAAAATTATGTTTTTTAAAACTATTTTTCACATGCTTTTGCTTTGTGCAGCGGGAATCAAGTATAGGAACTTAGTAGGAATGTAGGTGAACAAAACATGTGTGGACTGGCTGACAATGAAATTAGTTATGGTAACGCTGACTTCACCCACTGTGATAATGCTCTTGCTGCTTTGATTTTACTAACAGTGTGCCATGTCCTCTTAATTTTACACTCACTATATCCACCAGTATCTCTGTTGCTGACTGATTACCTGGAGCTTCTGCCTGTTGACAATAAGGGAAGGAGTAAGGTGTACAAGTGAGTGCTGAGGAACACCGGGGAACTGTACTCTGTGCGTAGAGCGAGCGCAACATGAGACGCGTTTGCGCCAAAATCAGGGTGCTGAAATATTGCTGTCTGCTGTGTGATTGGCTGCAGCATGGCATGCATTTACACCAGGCTGACCTTCCAATTCATAGTTGGTCTTCCCCTTGAAGTGGTGCCAGTGACATGATTTGCGTCACTGGTCCACCCCCTCTTACCTCACCCAACCAAATCCTGCTTCAGAGGACGCCGATTTTGGGGGTATGGATTCCGTTGAGAGATGAGAGTGAGTGATTAGCATAGGGTATGTGTTTTTTTTTTATAGCTGCATCCTGTGAGTTTCTCAAGCACTAGCTCAACCAGATACATGATACTTGGGAGGTATGACTGTTTTAGTGTTTTCTGTCACTAAGATTATGTAATTAGGCCTATCATAATTTCAGCACCAGGCCCAATAGGTTCACAATCTGCGCACCACACATATTGAGGACTGAGTTTCAAGCATTTCAGTGTATTGATACCAACTGACAACACCAAATACTCTGTGTTTTAAGGACCTAGAACTGTCCATTTTTAAGGACTTCTTATCACTTTGTCCAACACACAGTGGAAGACTTTGAGAAACTTGGAAACTTTTGATTAATTATCGAATGAGGCCTCCTTCCATTGATGGGAGCCAAGGCACATCCCCTTCCCTACCTCCATTTTTACATTTGCATCTTAAAAAGTTTATGCTATAATTTATGTTCCTGATTAAAAATGTTAAATATGTCAGACATAGCTATTCTTCACACGTGTCATTGATTTATACACTGCTCAAAAAAATAAAGGGAACACAAAAATAACACATCCTAGATCTGAATGAATTAAATATTCTTCTGAAATACTTTGTTCTTTACATAGTTGAATGTGCTGACAACAAAATCACACAAAAATTTAAAAATGGAAATCAAATTTTTCAACCCATGGAGGTCTGGATTTCGAGTCACACTCAAAATTAAAGTGGAAAACACACTACAGACTGATCCAACTTTGATGTAATGTCCTTAAAACAAGTCAAAATGAGGCTCAGTAGTGTGTGGCCTCCACGTGCCTGTATGACCTCCCTACAACGCCTGTGCATGCTCCTGATGAGGTGGCGGATGGTCTCCTGAGGGATCTCCTCCCAGACCTGGATTAAAGCATCTGCCAACTCCTGGACAGTCTGTGGTGCAACGTGACATTGGTGGATGGAGCGAGACATGATGTCCCAGATGTGCTCAATTGGATTCAGGTCTGGGGAACGGGCGGGCCAGTCTATAGCATCAATGCCTTCGTCTTGCATGAACTGCTGACACACTCCAGCCACATGAGGTCTAGCATTGTCTTGCATTAGGAGGAACCCAGGGCCAACTGCACCAGCATATGGTCTCACAAGGGGTCTGAGGATCTCATCTCGGTACCTAATGGCAGTCAAGCCACCTCTGGCAAGCACATGGAGGGCTGTGCGGCCCCCCAAAGAAATGCCACCCCACACCATTACTGACCCACTGCCAAACCGATCATGCTGGAGGATGTTGCAGGTAGCAGAACGTTCTCCACGGCGTCTCCAGACTCTGTCACATCTGTCACATGTGCTCAGTGTGAACCTGCTTTCATCTGTGAAGAGCACAGGGTGCCAGTGGCGAATTTGCCAATCTTGGTGTTCTCTGGCAAATGCCAAATGTCCTGCATGGTGTTGGGCTGTAAGCACAACCCCCACCTGTGGACATCGGGCCCTCATACCACCCTCATGGAGTCTGTTTCTGATCATTTGAGCAGACACATGCACATTTGTGGCTTGCTGGAGGTAATTTTGAAGGGCTCTGGCAGTGCTCCTCCTGTTCCTCCTTGCACAAAGGCGGAGGTAGCGGTCCTGCTGCTGGGTTGTTGCCCTCCTCCACGTCTCCTGATGTACTGGCCTGTCTCCTGGTAGCGCCCCCATGCTCTGGACACTACGCTGACAGACACAGCAAACCTTCTTGCCACAGCTCGCATTGACGTGCCATCCTGGATGAGCTGTACTACCTGAGCCACTTGTGTGGGTTGTAGACTCCGTCTCATGCTACCACTAGAGTGAAAGCACCGCCAGCATTCAAAAGTGACCAAAACATCAGCCAGGAAGCATAGGAACTGAGAAGTGGTCTGTGGTCACAACCTGCAGAACCACTCCTTTATTGGGGGTGTCTTGCTAATTGCCTATAATTTCCACCTGTTGTCTATCCCATTTGCACAACAGCATGTGAAATTGATTGCCACTCAGTGTTGCTTCCTGTGGACAGTTTGATTTCACAGAAGTGTGATTGACTTGGAGTTACATTGTGTTGTTTAAGTGTTCCCTTTATTTTTTTTGAGCAGTGTATTTGCCTTATTGGTTGTACACTGTGTCTGTTGTAAAAAAAATTAATATTAGAACTGTGATAGATCCTGTTAAGGCCAGATATGAGCATCTCTGAAGAGTACGTACAATAAATCTTGGATTGAACAGTCTGTTCTAAAGTGCTTGTGTTCCTAATTGGAGACCTTTAGAAACAGAAGCAGTTAGCCTGTAGACCCATTTCTATTAACAACATTTCTGTCTGAGGTTTATCTGTTGAGTAACTTTGTATTGGATGTGACTAATAGTATTTAGTCATCACCATTGCGCCTGCTGTAGTTTCAAAGTTGGCAGTCTGCTTCAGCTCAATTTTTTGTCTAGACCCAAGTTGCAAACCTGCCGCCTTCTTGTCTCCAAACTGAACCCTAGGTTGCCATCCTGCCCTGTATTTCTTCAAAACCTTACATAGATTGTGGTTTATCACTGTCATAAGCTAAATATTAGGGAATTTCAATAAATGGTGCTAAATGTGTCTGTACAATGGAGCCATGGTGTTAGACACTAGCTCACACAATGTGCACTAACAGAGAACACAGGTACTAGGAGAAATACACTCTCCTGTTCTCGTAACACTGCTTGCCATTAAGGGTCCTAGCTACTTTTCCCTTCCTTTGTTTGGATGGTGACATCTACCCTTCTGCTCAATCATGCTGCCCTTCCTTATCAACTACACTGTCTGGTGCTCATAGTAAGGACAAGGGAGCTTGTCCTGGGGATTGTCCTGGGGATTGAGGACAATATCTATCAGATTTGCCAACACCTGAATGGGCTCCCATGGTCCACAGCTAGCTGATGCAGAGGGATGACATGGAGGATGCATTATTGTAATGCTGCAAAGAACAACCAAAGCCCCTGGGAGCTTGTTTATAGTGTGTGTCTGGGTGGCGGGCTGTTGGAACACCCAGGAGTCACTAAATATAACTCGCTTCTGCCTTAACAGACCTCTAGGACACACTGGACCATGGAGCTTGGCATAACAAGACCATGCTAATGATAACACTCACCCGTTGAAAACACAGTTTCTATGACCCCCTAATAGAAAGAGGAGAGACACATATTGTCCCAATGTGGATATCAGATTCCTACGCAGATCTTAAAATCTTAGACTGAAGATACAATATAGACCCAAGTGATAATTCAGCCCAGTGGTAATTCAGTGACTCTAGCTCACAGTGGAATTTCTCTGTAAGTGGTTAATATATGGTCAAATGCTCTCCTCAATCTATGCTCCCCAACAACATATATTAGCAGACGTCACATGTGATGGATTCTATTAAAGCAATAAAAGTCAAATGGGTGACCCCAGGAATTCTTAGTAGCTACATTTCCTTAATGCATATGTGTGGAGATCCCTAGGACCTCCTATTAGTCAGTAAGGTCCAGCATGCAGTTTTCTTTCACCCAATGTTTGGTGGAATTAAAGTTTAAAAACTGGATGAGAGTTACTCCATATTCGACCTCTTCCTCTCAAACTTTGCACAACAGGAAGAAGATTTAATATGCTCAAATGGACCAGTGCACATACTCTATCACTTTCCCTCACACAAAAGGACCATAAAAAGGTCCACTCTCTTGCCCTCAATGTCTACCCCTGTTTGCATGTGGATAGAGGTCAGCAATGCCCTGATTACTTATTTCTAACATATAGACACTAACTCCTCCCACCTGTAATTATTATTGTTGGAAGGTGGTGGTGGCGTTCCATTCCTAACCATGAAAAGCAAGGAGGTTTAACTATTCATCCTATACTCATGGGAACAAGTTCCTAGAATTAAAAACTCTTAATTGAATAGTTTCTTATGAAGAACGTACTCTGGCACATGTTTCCAGGCACAAATCAGCTTATAACTGCAGGGATTCATTCTTGCCATCCAACTTGTGCATGCCAGTGCCTGCATCCTCGCATGTTGCATCTTTATACGAATATGCAGTTGGTAGCTCAGGAGATCTCAGCACACTATTTGCGTTGTTTAAAAATGTCTGGAATCCAATGTGATGTCTCTATTTTATCTAAACCTATAACTTCTATGAAAATTGGGTGTATATTAAGGTCATTTTTGCACATGTGATGACTGCCCCTTTTATGTATTTCATAACAGACTATGAATAGGTTGATAGCAGCCACAATACAGATTAATTAACATTTTAACTCGTCAGATGAACTTCATTAATTTGTAGCTGTTAATGAGGCTGAACTGCATATCACATAAAACCCTGCTAGAAAAACCTCCAAAAACTCCAACGAGCAGAATGAGAGGCTCTTTCTGGTCTTGCAGGGACTGTCTGCCGTTTATGCATTGGAGAATATTTTCAAACAAAGCAGGAACGGTGACGGTAAGAACTTTTTTACAAATTCATTTTCTGCATATATTTTGTAATGTATTATCTATGTAATTCAATAAAAAGAGGGTGTATTTTAACCCCTTTATGACATATGTGACAGAGTTGTCCTGGTATGATGATGGTATTTAACCAGACACCTTGTACTGTAAAGGTTAAGATTTGCTGCAGATAAACCAGTCAGTGCAAACTGTATCCAGTTGATTCTTTTTTTTTTTTTTTTTAAAGAGGGGCCTATCACATTTAAAGGGACACTATAGTCACCTGAACAACTTAATGAAGCAGTTTTGGTGTATAGAACATGCCCCTGCAGCCTCACTGCTCATTCCTCTGCCATTTAGGTGTTAAATCCCTTTGTTTATGAACCCTAGTCACACCTCCCTGCATGTGACTTGCACAGCCTTCCATAAACACTTCCTGTAAAGAGAGCCCTATTTAGGCTTTCTTTATTGCAAGTTCTTGTTTAATTAAGATTTTCTTATCCCCTGCTATGTTAATAGCTTGCTAGACCCTGCAAGAGCCTCCTGTATGTGATTAAAGTTCTATTTAGAGATTGAGATATAATTATTTAAGGTAAATTACATCTGTTTGAAAGTGAAACCAGTTTTTTTTTCATGCAGGCTCTGTCAATCATAGCCAGGGGAGGTGTGGCTAGGGCTGCATAAACAGAAACAAAGTGATTTAACTCCTAAATGACAGTGAATTGAGCAGTGAAATTGGAGGGGAATGATCTATACACTAAAACTGCTTTATTTAGCTAAAGTAATTTAGGTGACTATAGTGTTCCTTTAACACATTATTTCGTTATTTATAAGAGTTTATTTAAGTGGTTTATTACTCTCTTTTGCAAAGCTAAAACAATTGTGTGTTTTTACCATTTAGAGTAGGTTGTAATATGTTATTCCTTATGTCTTAGCTGGTGTCATACCTGTTATAGTTCATCCAAAGCTGTTGTCTGTTTATTTTTGGCATTTTTTTTTTTTTCCTCCTGATAGTAGTATTAAATCAACGAGATAATTAGTGAGATAACTAGATCCAGATTGTGTTTCAACAAACATAAAGAAAAGTTACTGAAATACAGAAAAAGAAATTCTGCATACAGGTATAAAACATACTTCAAATAGTGCCATCATGTGGAACAATTCGGTACAGCAGGATCTGACTGGTAAAGTTATGGTATAGTAAATGATCAGTCTCTAAACTCTAAACCCCATCACTGTAAAGTTTAACCCCTTAAGGACCAAACTTCTGGAATAAAAGGGAATCATGACATGTCACACATGTCATGTGTCCTTAAGGGGTAAAAGAGAAAAAAATACCCAGCATCCACTCTCATTTCCAATTCTGGTCTTTCCTCCCTCGAGTGTTGTTACTCCTGTGTCTGTCTCCCTCTAAGTCAATGGTGCTACCATCAGCTCCAACACGCAGGCTCGCTGCTTAGGTGTTCTCTTTGACTCCGATCTCTCCTTCAAGCCTCATGCTCAATCTATCGCCAAATCCTGTCATTTCCATCTCAAAAACATTGCGCGCATCCGCCCCTACTTAACGACAGATGCGACTAAGGTGTTGGTCCATTCCACTGTCCTTTCTCGCCTTGACTACTGTAATCCGCTTCTCAGTGGTCTTACGTGCTCCCAACTTGCGCCGTTACAGTCCATAATGAATGCGGCGGCGAGGCTCATCTTCCTGTCCGCCAGCACCTCCCATGCCTCACCCTTCTGTCAGTCCCTACATTGGCTTCCTATAAAATATAGAGCTCAATTTAAAATTCTTGTTCTTACTTTCAAATCTCTACATAATGCTGCTCCCACCTATCTATCCTCCCTTATACACAAGTATGTCCCGTCTAGGCCCTTACGATCTGCTGAAGACTTATGTCTATCTTCTGTCCATACTCCCATCTCTGATGCTCGCCTTCAAGATTTCTCGAGGGCTGCACCGTTCCTGTGGAACTCGCTTCCGTCCTCCGTTAGATGCTCACCCAGTCTCCACTCCTTCAAAAAATCGTTAAAAAACCCACTTCTTCATAAAAGTGTATCAATTAGACTGTTAATAGCTCCCGACTGATTCCTCTTCTGCAACTGTCACTAGTCTAATACTATCCTTACCTTTTGTGTCACTATACCCCACTCCCTCTAGCATGTAAGCTCATTGAGCAGGGCCCTCAACCCCTCTGTTCCTGTATGTCCAACTTGTCTGGTTACAACTACATGTAACCGTCCACCCATTGTAAAGCGCTGCGGAATTTGACGGCGCTCTATAAATATCATAATAATAATAATAATAATATATTTGTAAAAACTGCTTCAACTAAAAGCCCCTTGACTGAGACGGAGCAAAGGAAAGGTTTTTTCCTTCTTCTTTGATGTGTCAATTTGTGCTCAAGTAGAAAGGTCCTTTCTCTTCTTCCTGAATAGCAACAAGATTTGTCTGTGCACAGCGCTGCCATCAGAATCTGTAAGACCCTTAATAAACTATTGGCCAGGACCCCCACGTCTGGCTGATATCCAAACCAAACCCCTCTCAAGCACCCTATCCATCCCCATTTAAAAAAATAAAAATAAACCTGCCATGTACCTCACAATAAAATATCCCTGGCACCACACATTCTCTTACCCACCATCATTAAGACGCCCCTTTATAGGATGCCATTTCTCCACCCAAAAGTAAAATACCTCTGCAAGGCTCACCGCCCCCCAGCAAAATACCTCTGGCAAGCCTCCTTATTAATAAAATACTCACCAGGACCCCTTTCCTCTGCAAACTAGCTAAAATACCATGCAAGGCTTTTTCCTGAACTTCGATCTCTGCGTAATTTATCAATCATCTTCAGCTCCTCTGAGTCTTCTCTGTATATAAAAAGCATTGCATGCTGAGCACGCCCCATTGCAGCCAAATTGGTTGCCCTGTTCAGCAGGGCCCAATATGTTACAAAATTGCTTGGCTGGGGCCCAGGCACAATAGAGCCTTTGGCTCCTGAACAGATCAAAGGTTGTTATCACCTGCTGAAGGTTGTGGTAGTGCATGACCAGAGGCTCTGCATAATGCTGCACACAGCTCACAGACTGTGGGTGGGCTTTGTTGCTACATAACTGCTTGAACATGATTTAAGAAAAAAAAACAAGAGGAATTACATCCATAAGCTATAAATTTCATCCAAGCAAAAGGAAATGACCTCGTTCCTGTGCTGGGCTGAGCTCTCATCAGGTGAATGTTCATCTTCTTCCCTTTCGGAAGTTTCCAGTCTGGCCTCAAGTGTGGATGAGAGATTTCCACCAGAGGAATTGAAGATTTATCAGGAAAATTAAACTACCAAGGGTAGGGTAAAAGGTTTTCCTATGCACCCAAGGGTTATTGAACTACTGCAGAGGGAGTGGAAAAACCCAGAAAGACGTGCTTTCATTTCTAAGCACTTCAAACAACTGTTTAAAACTACAGACAGAGGAAAAGTGGGAAGAACTTCCTAAAGTTGATATCCAGGTGGAACAATTATCAAAGAAAACCACAATCCCAATTGGTGAGGTTTCTGGTTTAAAAGATCCAATGGACAAGCGGGCCGAAACATCGAGCAGGAGAATATTTCAGGCCGCGGGAATCAGTGCAAAGCCGGAATCGCTGGTTCAGCAGTTCTAAAAGCCAATGGCATGTGGTTACAAACCTTAGAAGAACTCCTTAATGGGAAAATCAGAGAGAGACCCAGCCTAACTGTTGTTTCTTCTTAAACTTTCTTGTGAATTTCTATCGGATGTCTCTGATGAGATGCTTCAATTATCGGCTCGGATAATGGGTTTATCCTCGGTGGCCAGAAGAGCCTTCTGTCTCAGAACGTGGATTGCGGACTCAGCTTCAAAATCTGCTCTATGTGAACTCCCTTTCGAGAGCAACAAATTATTTGGCACTCCTCTGGAAGAAATTATTAAACATATGTCTGAAACCAAAAACGCATTACTTCAGGATTCCAGATATTCAGGAGCTCAAGCCAATAAAAGATCTCAGTTCACTGGACAGCGTTGCTTTCGCTACCATGAATTTCGGAGATTTTGCAAGCAAAATAGAGACACCAGATTCAGGGATCTCAATAACAAAAACAAAAAGAAGAGGTTGTCTTCGGTTCTTTTCTCAGAAGTGGAAGGAGACGACATCAAACAATTGGATACTAAAGACTATATCAGAGGGATACAGGATACGTTTTTCAACAGTACCAAACTAAGGTTTTCTCGTCTCAAAGTATCCATCTCAAAAGAAATCAGAAGCCCCCCTAGCAGAAGCCCTGCTTCTTCTACGCAAGGGCATTATAGAAAAAATTGCCAAGAGTTCCAGGTTTTTTTCCCCCGCCTGTTTTTAGTTCAGAAGCCAGACACATCCTTCCGTCCTATCCTAGACCTTAAAGATGTCAACACATGCATCCCTTATCAGAGGTTCCATATGGAAAATATATTGTCAGTCACACACATTCTGCAGAAAGGGGAATTCATGGCAAAGTTAGACTTGAAGGATGCCTACCTCCATGTTCCAATATCAATATTTTCTCAGAAGTTCCTAAGGTTTGCAACACTAGCAGGAAAAGGAAAGATTCTGCACTTCCAGTTGAAGGCCCTACCGTTCGGCCGATCATCAGCCCCTTGTATCTTTACAAAGATCCCGGCTCCTCTAGCAGCAAACCTACGTCTAAGAGGTGTGACAATAGTTCCTTACCTGGGTGACTGGTTCTTGAATGCAGAATCAGAACATCTTCTGCAGTTGGATCTCAATATCACCAGGAGTTTTTTTAGGAGATCACAGAAATCTACAGAAATCTCAAATGATTCCCTCAACATTGATTGAATTCCTGGGACTTCTGGTGGATTCAAGGTCCCTGTCGCTCTTTCTTCCTATGTCAAAGCAAAAAAGAATAATAAAGGCAGTTTCAAACTTACAAAAGAAAAAAGTTTGCACCATCAGACAGGCCATGAGTGTCCTGGGACTTCTCACCTCTGCGATCCTAGCGGTTTGATGGGCAAAAGCACAAATCAGACCTTTACAAAGGAACATTCTGGTGGAATGGTCAAGAAAGAAGGAATATTTGGATGCAGTTATCTGCTTGTCAAGCACAGTAAGAAAACAACTAAATTGATGGAAAAATGCAAACAACCTTTCCAGAGGTTCTTCATTTGAACAGAAAAGATGGATTACCATCACAACAGATGCCTCCCACACTGGTTGAGGCGCCCATCTAGATTCACAGTTCATTCAGGGGAAATGGACTTCAAAAGAAGCAGAAGAGTCCTCTAACTTCAGAGAGCTGAAGGCAGTTATGAATGCTCTGGTAGCTTTCAGTCCTGTCATTGCAGACCAAGTCATAAGGATTCAATCCGACAACACCACTATGCTTACTAGAAACGTCAAGGAGGCACAAACTAAATTCTCTACAGAATCTGTGCTACCATATCATGTCTTGGGCACAGTCAAAAGTAACATCACTCTCAGCAACTCATATCAGTGGTACTCAGAACGTAATCGCAGATAACCTCAGCAGACAACGTTGGTCTCAAGTGGATTGGTCACTAAAACCCCAGATGTTCTCGAGACTGGTATTCCGATTTGGCTTACCAGACATTGATCTTATGGCCACAAGAAAAAACAGGAAAGTCCCACGCTTTGCTTCTATCCAGGTACTGGATTTTCCAGACTTCCTAGATGGCTTGTTCCTCACCTGGTACTTCAACATGGGATATGTTTTCCCTCCGGTAGCCTTGATGCCAAGGATAATTCAAAAGATCACATGGGAAAAAGCAAGAGTTCTAGCCATTATTCCCTTCTGGTCAAACTGAAGCTGGTTTTCAAAATAGACTGTATGACACATCCGTGGTGTGGCGCAGAAGAGATCCGGTCCTATCACGCGAACAAACAATAACTCGGCGATGGAAGATACTTGCTAGCCATCCTCCCTTACGTACGCAGGGCATCCCGTCAAACCAGCTGGACAACCTAGGATCATCCCTTCCCCATTCCCCTGATGAACCCCCCCTCACCCTCTCTTCCCTCTCTTTTCTGTACCTCCCCCCCCCCTTCAATACTAACCTCCCCACAAAATGCTTGGGGCATGTAATATGCATTATTTATGTACATAACGACAACAAGCAATACTGAAATGTCTAATCTAAATGTAACTAGAACACATCAACCTATGTTTAGTCATGAAGAAGGTACTGAAGGTACACACGCAATTATAATGTATCCGCATGTCTCAATACAAATTGTCAAATTAAAAAAATAGAAAAAATAGACTGTATGACGATTTCAAGCGGGGGTCTTACAATTTCAAGCAACTTCATAGAGAATGTGGATCTTCTAGAAAAGAGCCTGGAAATGTTCAAGGCATGGTTGTTGCAAGGATGATGCTCCATGAGCAGGTGCTTTCGGACAAATTGAGTGAGGTTATTTTGGCATCTGTCCGTTCATCAACGTCCAAGATTTATCTTAGGATTTGGATCAAGTTCCTGAACGGATGTGTTCTGAAAGGTTGCGTTCCAGATAATCCCTTCATACCTGATATTCTGTCTTTCCTGCAGGATGGGTTTCTAGCTGGCCTAGGTGTATCAACACTTAAAGTCCAGATTTCAGCACTGAGTCACTTCCTTGTGCGTGATTTAGCATCCAACCTTTTTATCCGAAGATATTTTAAGTCAATCTTGCTGAAACAACCTCCTAAGTTTTCAACTTTTTCTACCTGGGATTTGTCATTGATTCTTCAGGCTCTTTGTGAACCACCATTTGAACCATTACAGGATGTTTCCTTGAAGATGCTTTCACTCAAGATGGTCTTCTTAGTGGCTACAACTTCCGCAAAAAAGATAGGAGAACTACAGGCTCTTTCTTCAGCATCTGAGTTTATCATTTTCCAACAAGACAAAGTGATCTTGCATCCTAGGCCTTCCTTTTTACCTAAAGTGATTTCAAGGAAATCTATGGGCCAGCCCATTGTTTTGCCTTCCTTTTGCCAGTCTCAATCGTCTGAGTTAGAAAGAAAGTGGCATCTTCTAGATGTTAAAAGATCTTTGGAAATCTATCTTCGGAGGTCACAGGACTTTAGAATCTCAGATCACCTCTTTGTCACATTTCAAGGCTCTGGTAGAGGTAGAGAAGCCTCCAGACCTACAATCGCCAGGTGGCTAACAGAAGCTATCAAGCTGGCTTATGTAACCCGTGGTGTTCCCCTTAAGTTTCCATTAAAGGCACACTCCATGAGGGCTATGGCTACTTCCTGGGCAGAAAGATCTGCAGCTTCTAAAGACATCTGTAAGGCAGCTACTTGGTCATCATTCCATACCTTCATAAAACATTATAGGCTAGACATCTTCTCTTCCACTGTAGCTGCTTTTGGGCAAAAGGTGCTTCAGGCAGTAGCCTACTGAATTCCCACCCTATTTTGTTGCAGTAATCTTGCTATATCCCACTTGTTTCAGTACTGCCACTATACTTGTAAATTAATTTTTCCTTAGTATAGTGGCAGTGCTGCCTTTTCCCTCCTCTTTTTTCATGGATTAAATTATTTAGCAGTTTACGGTCTCTGTTTGGTTCTTCTTAATGACTGGGGAACCTTGGAGGTAGAGGGGTTATAAGGAGCTGACATCTTATCTTTCTCAGATTTTTCCTGTGAAGCAGGACTGGACATATAGACTTCTATAGACACACGAGAAGAAAAAAATCCACACATTTTCTAAAATTAGGAGGCATGCAATAAAGGTTAGTTTTCAAGGGAGATTTAAATTAAATTCCCACCTCAAAAACCTCACCACCGGCAGTGGCGTACACATAACCCGTGGGGCACCGGTGCGAAACTGATTCATGGGCTCCCCCGCTCCCTCCCTCTCCCCCCTCCTTTATCTCTCCCCCCTGACAGACACACACACACACACACATACATACAGAGACACACACATACAGACAGACAGATACATACAGACATACATACACACACAACACATACATACAAAGACACATACATACAGACAGGCACACATACATACAGACAGACACACACATACACACATACAGACAGACAGACACACACACACACACACATACATACAAAGACACATACATACATAAAAACAGACAGGCACACACACACATATATACAGACAGACACATACACAGATGACAAACATACATACAAAGACACATACAAACAGACAGGCACACATACATACAGACAGACACACACATACACACATACAGACAGACACACACATACATACAAAGACACATACATGCAGACAGATAGACACAGACACATACAGACAGACACACACATACAGACACACACAAGACACACATACATACAAAGACACATACATACAGACAGATAGACTGACACACACACAAGACATACATAGAAAGACACATACATACAGACAGATAGACACAGACACATACATACAAACAAAGACATACATATAATATTTAAGTCACCCTCCTGTTTCCTACTTTTTAGATGCAGGAGGGTGACTTTCGCGCTGTTAAAGCGCCAGCGCTGACCGGGCCCCCTGACAATCCATCTCCATCGGGTGGCCCTAACTGCTTGGGCCACCTGATGGGCACCTTAACATGCGGCCCCGGTGGTTTGCCGCGTGGGCCAGGGCCGCAAATGATGATGCGACCGCGGTATGTACGCCAGTGCCACCGGGTACGAGGGCTGGTGACAAGGAGTATCTGTTCTGGCAACCACCCCTGGGGTCAGATAGGTCTTGCACAGCTTTTAATTTCAAGCTTAGCGCCAAATTTTCAAACTTTCCCTCTGTGCATGTGCAGTGGCGCGATCAGAAGTTTAGTGGAACGCAAATGCCTCCTGGGAGTGCGTTCCACTGCAGTGCGAATGCGTCCATCCTGCAATGTAGGAGGTCCGCCCGGGACCTCCCAGGATCTGGCCACATAAGCTGGCTACTAGTTGCATTCTGTAGCGCAACAGATGGAAGCCTCTGTCAGTCAGCTCCCACCTGGAGAGCTTTCGGGACTCACCTCCCCGGCCAGCAGCCTGTGCTGACCGCACCGACTTCTTTTCACCTATGCCTGGAGGAGCTTGTCTGTGTGCCGGGACAAGAAGAACTGGGAAGCATTGGAAGTACAGCGGTTATAAGGGAAGCAGCAGGAGGGATCTCAATTGAATATTTAAATTTTAAGGGGACCTTCTTGTCCACTGGAGAAACTATAACCCACTTGTTACAGTACTGCCACTATACTAAGGAAAAAAGTTTATTTATTTATTTATTTCTAAAACAGTGAGATTATTTTCCAGATAAATGATTATAAAGCCTAAAACAAAAAGGGGTGTATATAAAGACTTGTGTGTTATCAACTCTATTCATTTTAGATCATTACAATGAAAAGCAAACTAATTGCAAAGGTGTTGGTTTTAGCAATACAGAGCTGTGGCACGGATCAACATACTGCCTCTTCACAGGCAATCATCTCCTGGGGCAGAGATTGGCATTGTTGTTTTTTATGTCAGGAGTTTTACACAGGATATGCTTCTGGAAAATAAAAACTATTCTGGGACACGTGACAAAATGTCTTCAGTGTTATTATTTAACTAGCAATGCAACTGTTTGTAAAAAAAAAAAAAAATGAATGTTGAACTGCCTATTTTTAATGTCTACAAAAGGAAGGGGAGATGACTCACACAAGACCACACAAGGAACCAACACATGAATAGAATCCATTTTGTTGCTTTTTAGAGTTGAGCGAACCCGAACTGAAAAATTCGGTTTCGTACCGAACATTACGTTTTTTGGACCCTGGACCCGAACACGGACATATCACTGTATGTTCGGGTTGGAGTTCGGTGTTTGGCGATGTAATGACGCGTTTTGAAAGGCTGCAGGGCAGCCAATCACCAAGCGTTTGACTTGTGTGCCCTTAGAAGCCATCACAGCAATGCCTACTAATGGCATGGCTGTGATTGGCTAGTGCAGCATGTGACCCAGCTATTAGGGGCATGTCTAAAAAATTCCCCCCTCCTGAGCCCCCACCCACGACCCGTGAGTGAGGGCTTTTAAACTAAAGGGGGGACCTATTGCCCCCCCCCCGCCCCCACCCCTGAGCGGTGGGTAGGGGCCATAAGAATTTTGGGGGGCCTACTGTCCTCCCCCACCGGCCCCCACCCCTGCGCGGCGGGTAGGGGCCCTAAATAACAATAAGAGGGGGACCTACTGTCCTCCCCCCCCGGCCCCGACCCCTGAGCGGTGGGTGGGGGCCATAAATAAAAATTGGGGGGGGACCTAATGTCCTCTCCCCCGGCCCCCACCCCTACGAGGCGGGTGGGGTCCCTAAATAACAATAAGGGGGGGACCTACTGTCCTCCCCCGGGCCCCACCCCTGTGCAGCGGGAGGGGGCCCTAAATAAAAATTGGGGGGGGACCTAATGTCCTCCCCCCGGGCCCACCCCTGAGCGGTGGGTGGGGGCCATAAATAAAAACTGGGGGGGGGACCTTATGTCCTCCTCCCCGGCCCCCACCCCTGAGCGGTGGGAGGGGGCCATAAATAAGAATTTGGGGGGTGGACCTACTGTCCTCCCCCTTGGCCACCACCCCTGCATGGCGGGTGGGGGCCCTAAATAACAATAAGGGGGGGGACTTAATGTCCTCCCCCGGCCCCCACCCCTGCGTGGCGGGTGGGGGCTTTAAATAACAATAAGGGGGGGACCTAATGTCCTTCCCCCCGGCCCCCACCCTTGCGAGGTGGGTGGGGGCCCTAAATAACAATAAGGGGGAGACTTCCCTGAAATTTGGTATCCTTGATTTTTGGCATTCCCTCATCATTGTGTCTGATTCTGTGTTCCTGACCTCAGCAAGTATTTTGACTATTCTTGTATACATTAAGTCCGGCCATTCTAAGGTCCGGTTATACGTTATCCTTAGTCCTAGGTGTGACACAGTTCTGCGTGCTGGATCAACTTGTAATCCTGACATTATGACATGGCCATGGATCCTGTGGAATTGTGACAGCACATAGCAGCTTGTGAGAGAAAACTAGAGGAGAATGATCACAGTATGGATCAATTTAGCCAGGATTTTAGCACGCTCCTTACTAGGACGGCTCATTTACAACCGGAGGCTTCTCCGATTATGTCACTTCTGCCTAATGTACTTCCATCTATAGTATATAAGGCACCTACGATCTCCTTATCTCCTCCACCGCATTTTATGGTAATATCCAGGAATGTAGGGGATTTCTCAATCAGATTGAGTACCACTTTGAGGCCTCACCTGGTTCATTTCCTTCAGATAGAGCTAAGATTGGGTATCTGATGAACCAACTTAAAGGTAAGGCCTTAATTGGGCTAATCCATTATGGGAAAGTAATAGGAGTATCGCTCATTGTTACTAGGAATTCCTTGGGGAATTTAAACTGATGTTTGAACCATTAGGCAGGGAGGAAGACACCTCCACTGCCTTAATGCATATCAAACAAGTGAACCTGTCTATCTCAGAAAATTTGCCATAGAATTTTTATACTTTGGTATCTGAGGTAGACTGGACTAATAACGGATTAATCGCTGCTTTTAAAAAAGGATTATCGGAGAATATTTATTATGAAATCACTGCCAAAGACCTACCTAAGGGGTTAAATTACTTTATTACTTTTGTGATGCAGATCGATAATAGACTAAGGACCAGGGAAATTTCTAGAAACAGAACTAGACGTTTGACTATGTCACCAGCATCTCGATTCTCCAAACCTGTTGTCTCTGGCGTTTCAACGCTGTCTAAACCCGAACCTATGCAGTTAGGGGTTACTGGACTGTCTGAGGCAGAGGAACAGTATAGGAGAAAAGAGGGTCTTTGCTTATATTATGGCAAAAAAGGAAACATGAGAGATGCTTGTCCTATACGTCCGGAAAACTTCCGCACTTAAGAACCTTAAGGGGACAGGTCTTAGGTGTAATAGATATGTCCTCAAGCAATTCCTGAAGCAGATTTCTTCTTGACATTTCCGCTTTTTGCAATGAGAAGAACTTTTCATGCAAAGCCCTGGTTGACTCAGGTGCGGCTGGTAACTTTATTGATTTATATTTTGTTAAGAAACACACTATACCAGTCAAGGAGAGATCATCACCTCTAGCGGTTGAGGCTATTGATGGGAGACCCCTATCTCAACCATTGATTACCCATGAGACCTTGTCTATTTCCATTACAATAGGAGCTTTGCATAAGGAAGACATTACCTTCCAGATAATAGCTTCCCCTTTTTGTCCCATCGTATTAGGTTTCCCTTGGCTCATTAATCATAACTCTCGTATTGACTGGACTAAAGGGGAAATACTGGAATGGGGGTAAAGACTGTCATGAAAACTGCATGTTTCACATTACTAAAAAAGTTTGCATTGTTGCTTTATCCGCTGCTACATCTCTGACCCCCAAAATTCCCGTACAGTTTTGGGAGGTTAGGGAGGCGTTTAGTAAAAGCCAGACTGATGTTCTACATCCACCCAGGTCATACGATTGCTCCATTGATCTGTTGCCCGGGGCTATGCCTCCTAAGAGGGCAGTATATGCCCTATCCCCACAAGAAAGTAAGATCATGGATGAGTACATCAAATAATCGTTAAGAAAAGGCCATATACGTAAATCATCCTCACCTGCTGGAGCAGGATGCTTTTTTGTAGCTAAAAAAGATGGAGAGTTTCGTCCTTGCATTGACTACAGGGCATTAAACAAGATTACAATATAGAATGCCAATCCCATTCCCGTTATATCCGAATTGTTTCATAGACTCCAGGGTGCTCAGAACTTTACCAAACTTGACCTTAGGAGTGCATACAATTTGGTGAGCATTAGGGAGGACCATGAATGGAAGATGGCATTTAACACTAGAAGTGGGCACTATGAATACCTTGTCATGCTCTTTGGATTATGCAATGCTCCGGCCTTGTTTCAGGATTTTATTAACGATGTACTCAGGGACTATATCTATTCTTTGTTCTAGTTTACCTGGATGATATCCTTATTTATTCCCCAGACCTCCAGACTCATCATGAACATGTTAAACAAGTATTACAAACATTGCTTTATAATGGACTTTATTTTAAACACGAGAAATGCATATTTGATCAGCATAAGGTTCAGTTTTTGGGGGTATAATATTTCTGCCTCTGGTTTCCAAATGGATCCTCGCTAACTAGAGGCCGTTCTACCCTGGCTGTTACCCAATGGGTTAAAAGCCATCCAAAGGTTTATTGGTTTCTCTAACTATTATAGGATATTCATCAAAGGTTTCTCTTTGACACGCAAAGGGGCTAATTGTACTATATGGCCTAAAGAAGCTAAAGAGGCTTTTAAGCTTCTTAAACAAATGTTCACATCTACTGACATATTAAGACATCCTGACACTAGTAAGTTTTTCCTACTTGAGGCTGATGCCTCCGAGACAGGGGTCGGGGCTGTTCTTTCTCAGAGAGAGAGTCAGGATGCCCCTTTGCATCCATGTGGATAATTCTCCAGAAAGTTGTCTCCTGCCGAGCGTAACTATGACATTGGTAATAGAGAACTGTTAGCCATCATACTAGCGCTTAAGGAATGGCAACATCTTTTGGAGGGTTCCAAGGATCCCATTCTGATTATTACTGATCACAAGAACCTGGCATATATTGGGGATGACAAACGACTGTCTTCTAGACAAGCTAGATGGTCATTATTTTTGTCTCGCTTTAACTTCATTATCACCTACAGACCTGGTTCTAAGAACGTTAAAGCTGACGCCCTGTCTAGGCAATTTGACGCTGAATCGGATCTAGAACAAGAGACATCCCCTATTATTTCTCCTGAGGGTATTATTGCATCCAATGTCCTTTCTTTATCATCCCCTTTGCTCTGTGCTTGCATGGTGGCTCAGCCCCATGCACCTTGCAACAAACCTCAAGATAAATTGTTTATTCCATTGCCTGACAGGAGAGAGGTGCTGAAGGTATTCCAAGACAATGTGACCACTGGGCATCTGGGTATTAATAAAACTGTATCCGCCATTTCCAGGTCATTTTGGTGGAGGTCACTCAGGAGGGATATTAAAGATTATGTAGAAGTCTGCTCTGTCTGTGCAGTTTCGAAGGTTCCTCATAAACTTCTGTGTGGTCTCCTTTATCGATGGATTTCATTGAACTGCCTAGTTCCAATGGGTATACAACCATCCTCATGGTAGTTGACTGTTTTTCCCCAAATTACTCACTTTACTCCACTTAAAAAATTGCCATCGTCTCAGGATCTGGTGCACATATTTATACGCGATATTGTTACATGGTATTCCTCAAAATATTGTGTCTGACAGGAGTTCCCAATTTGTGTCACGGTTCTGGAGGTCATTCAATAAATAGTTGGGCATTGAATTGTCATTTTCGTCTGCTTACCATCCCTAAACTAATTGTACGGCTGAAAGAGTTAACCAATCACTTGAGCTGTATTTACCTTGCTCTGTGAATAGTACACAGTCTAACTGGGCTAAATTATTGCCCTGGGCCCAATTTGCAAAGAATAACGCTACCCATGACTCATCAGGGCATAGTCCGTTTTTTGTTAATATGGTTCGTCATCCTACTGTTCTCCCTGCTGTGTTTTCTGATACAGTTATCCCTACTCTGGATGATCACCTAGCCTCTATTCGTGATACCTAGACTATGGTTCACTCCACTCATGAAACTGCGGCTGCTCACTTTAAGTTTCATGCGGATAAACGGCAGAGTGCCAATCCAGTTTACCAGGTGGGGAATTGGGTTTGGTTATCCTCATGCAGCATCAGGTTGAAGGTTCCCAGCATGAAGTTTGCTCCGAGGTTCCTTGGTCCTTTTCGTGTGGTTAGGAGAATCAACCCTGTTTCTTATTCTCTGGCCCTTCCAACGTCCTTACGTATACATAATACTTTTCATGTGTCCTTGCTCAAACCGCTTGTTTGTAACCGGTACACAATTCCAGTTGTTTCTTTGGTTGTTTCTGGACAGGGGGAGTACGAAGTCTCCTCCATCATTGATTCCAGGTTTTCTCATGGTTCCTTACGGTATTTGGTTGATTGGAGGGGGTATGGGCCTGCTGGCCGTTTTTGGGTTTCGACTTCTGATATCCATCCCAGTTTCCTCTCAAACCTGGTCCTGCCCGCCCAGTGTCACGTATTCACCCACGCATAAAAATGTGGTTAATGGCATTTACCATCCTGACAGGAAAAGTTGTGCTGAGCAACATTACTGTCCTGACAGGAAAAGTTGTGCTGAGCAGCAATCATGCACATGGAAACCTGGTAATTGCTTTTGGGGTCAAAGGCCGGTTACGGCCAATCAGATCCACAGGAGGGTTTGTGCTGAGCAGTAATCATGCACATGGAAATCTGGTAATTGCTTTTGGGGTCAAAGGCCGGTTACGGCCAATCGGATCAACAGGAGGGGTATTTAAACCCAATTTTCCTTTTGCTCAATGCTCTGTCGTGGTTTCATCCTGATGGTAATCCGAGAGTGCGTTCCTGATCTTGATTTTCTGGTATTTGACTTTGGCTTCATTTTGACTTCCCTGGATTCTGGTATCCTTGACTTTTGACTTTCCTTCATCGTTGTGTCTGATTCTGTGTTCCTGACCTCGGCAAGTATTTTGACTATTTTTGGATACGTTAAGTCCGGTCATTCTAAGGTCCGGTTATACATTATCCTTAGTCCTTTGTGTGACACAGTTCTGCGTGCTGGATCAACTTGTAATCCTGTCAATGTGTTTCTGTATGTATGTGTGTGTGTGTTTGCATGTATGTGTGTCTGTATGTATGTGTGCATGTGTGTCTGTATGTATATGTGTGTGTCTGTATGTATGTGTCTCTATGTGTGTGTGTATGTGTGTCTATATGTATGTGTGTGTGTAGGGGGTTTGTATTTGTCTTTATGTATGTGTGTCTGTCTGTATGTATTTGTTTGTATGTCTGTCTGTATGTATGTGTGTGTGTGTGTGTGTATTTATGTTTGTATGTATGTGTGTCTGTATGTATGTGTGCCTGTATGTGTGTGTCTGCATGTGTATCTGTTTGTCTGCATGTGTGTCTATATGTGTATCTGTATGTCTGCATACCTGTATGTCAGTGTCTGCCTATGTATCTTTATGCATGTCACTGTTTGTATCTGTATTAGTGCCATTCTGTTTATGTATCTGTATGTGTTATATGGTGTGTATCGGCATGTATGTCAGTGTGTGTTTGTCTGTTTATCTGCATGTGTGTCTGTGTACACATGACCCATGGGGCCCCGGTGCAAAAATTGATCCGTGGGCCCCCCCCGCCCCCCCGCGCGCTTACTCGGCACACAACACATGGCGGCGGGCACCTGGTCGCAGGGGTTGCAGGGCTGCGACCCCGTGACCGCGGTATGCACACACACTTAAAGGACCACTACAGACACCCAGATCACATCAGCTCAATGAAGTGGTCTGGGTGTCAGGTCCCTCTAGTTTTAACCCTGCAGCTGAAAACATAGCCGTTTCAAAGAAGCGGCTATGTTTCACTGAGGGTTAATCCAGCCTCTGGTGGCTGTCTCATTGACAGCTGCTAGAGGATCGTCCGCGATTCTCACTGTGAAAATCACAGTGAGAAGACACTGAATGTCCATAGGAATGCATTGAGTAATGCTTTCCTATGGGTGGTTTAAATGCGCACTCGCGCCTCTTGCCGCACATGTGCATTCGGAGCTGAGAGGCGGAGGGATCCCCAGCGCCAAGGGAGTCCGACGCTGGAGAAAGGTAAATGCTGAAGACACACACACACACATTCTCACGAACAGACGCATACACACTAGCTAACAGACACACACATTTACTGACATACTTACACACTCACTTACAAAACATACACTTTCACTGACAAACACACACTCACTAGCAGACATCAAACACACTCAGTAACAGACACACACAGTAACACACTCACTAGCAGACACACACCCAATAACCGACACACACACACACACAAACACTAACACACACATACAGTAACACACACATACACTAACACACACACACTAACACACACACACAAACACACACTAACACACACACACACTAACACACACACAAACACACACACACACACACTAACACACACTAACACACACACACTAACACACACACTTACACACTAGCACACACTAACACACTAACACACACACACACACTAACACACATACACTAACACACACACATTTTTTTTTAAATGTAATCCTCCCAGCCTCCTTACCTTTTGGAGTGCTGGGGGGATTCCCTGGGGTCCAGTGGTGCTCCTGGGCGGGCTGGCTGGCTGTCCGGCGCGCGAGGGAGCACTCTGCTCTGAGTGCTTCCTCGCGCGCCGCGAGGGAGCGGAAGAGGAAGCACTCAGAGCAGAGTGCTCCCTCGCGCGCTGGATAGCCAGCCAGGCAGCCTGTCTGCCGGGGTCAGCAGGGCCAGCCTCGGGGGGCCCTGAGGTGGCCGCTGCCTGGGTCCCCCAGGAGAAGAGGCTGGCCCTGTGGGTACATACCGGGTCGCAGGGGCGACCGGGCCCCCTGGTGGGCCGGGCCCGGTCGCAGCCGCGACCCCTGCGACCCTGGTATGTACACCACTGCTCTCACCCATGCCATACTCACCTCCCATCACTCTGCCATATTAATCCTGACAGTCACCTTCTCTAGCACTGTCACACTCATTCTCCATCACTCTGTTACACTCACCCCTTTTCACCCTATCACATGAACCCCTCTAATTCTGTCATACTCATCTTCCCCAACAATGCCACACTTACCCTGCCTGTGGGGTGTGAATGTGACACATTGAGGGACTGGGGTGATTGGAGGAGACGTATGGGGCCAGGGCAATATTTGCACTGGGGCCCTGTGCTTTCTTGTTATGCCTCTTGTACAAAGGTATGTGCTTTTTGGGATCTGCTGTAGGTGAGCTCCATGGTAAACAGGATAATGGATTGGCTGTATAGTAGCCTTGACCTTATAAGTCAGGAAGGTAGGTAGGTCAGTTTGGTGGTTAATGCGGCGTGTTTAGTCACTGTAGGGCGTGCTGATTGGGCATGGGTTTGTGGACACCCCGGATGGTAGCCATCAGCTTGTCTCCTGTTGGCCCCCCCTGCCGCGCTCAGGGACATGGGTTATGTGTGCCCTGGCCCTGCAAGGAAGAAAGGCAAGGGATAGTAGGTTGGTTGCAGATCACAGCGCAGGTAGAAGTATGGCAGAAAGGGTGGATAGGAAGGGAGTACAGCGATGTCTGGGGAGGAAAGGGGCAGGGGTGGAAGCAAGGAAGAAGAAAGGAAAGGAGGGAGAGGAGAGAGAAAGGAGAAAAAAAAAAGGAGAATGCGGGGGGAAGCGGATAGATGCTGGTCACCTATTGAGCGCTGTATGCGTCTGGTTCAGTGGTTGGTGGGTCCGTAGCAGGCGGAACGGAGAGCATCGGGCGACACTTGTGTATGAGGTGGGGGTTATAATGTGCGGTCGTGTTTTGTTTGGAGATGAAAGCGAGCCAGGGGGTCCATCTCAGGAGGCCCCTTGTTGTGGTGCCCTGGAGCGAGGCAGTGAGCTATTCCATCTCATATAGTTCCTCAACTTTTGCCATCAATTGTTGAGTCGTAGGAGGGTCTGCTGAGCATCACCTTAGTGGGATAAAGGACTTAGCCACGTTCAGGAGATGTTAAGTCAGCGATTTCTTGTATGCAGGCAGAGGCAGTTTCGAGTAGTGCAGGAGGATTAAGATGGGTTGAAGTGGAAGGGGGGTGTCTGTATTCTCCGTCATCAGTTTTCGAACTTGTTGCCAGTATTGTGAAATTTTGTTGCAAGTCCACCAGGTGTGTACATCTGTTCCTACTTCGGTCCCACATCTACAGCAGGTGTCAGGAAGGTTCGAGTTCATTCGGTGTAACCGTGCGGGTGTTCTGTATCACCCCATGATGAGCTTGTAGTTGAGTTCCTGGAGTTTTATGCTGATCGTGTCTTGATGTGCCAACACATGAATCTTGTCCCACTGGTTTTCAGTGAAGTATCCTTGTATGTTTAAAGAACTGTTTAGGATGGTTCACTCTGTTGTATTACATTCTTAACATCACGTTAGTTAATGCTAGATACAATTTCAGACATGTAGAATCAGCATGTATATGTAATACCATAAAATTGTGCAAAAATGTTGGATGCCATATGTCTGTTCACCTATGTTCTACTGCACTCGCTATTGCTATTGTGGCATTGCAGGTCTGATTGTAGAATAAAAAAAAATATATGAAGAAGTGTGCTACTCTCTTAACATTGTGTAAGATAGTGATGAGGCTATGAATAGTGGGACCATTCCTGCCCACCACTATCTCCCACGGAGAAGGTGTGCACAGTAGGAAGGACTATTAGTCCCCTGTACACTTGTCATACAGTCAGTGTGCTACCAGACAATCCATAGCAAAAAGGCAGAGGAACACAAGTTTAAATATGGCCATGGTGCATGACACCTGGAGAGAACAGACCAATAACAGCAAGATGATTGCAGCCATGAAACAGAGGAATGTGAAGAGGGAGGATGAGGACCCTGTGAATGCAGGAGTGAAAAAATTAGGAGGAGAAATTGTCTGCCTGTAAAAGGCAGGTCCTAGTAAACATAGAAACATAGAATGTGACGGCAGATAAGAACCATTCGGCCCATCTAGTCTGCCCAATTTTCTAAATACTTTCATTAGTCCCTGGCCTTATCTTATAGCAGCCATTTAGCAAGCAGCAGTAGTGGTCCACATCACAGGGTGTAATAAAGTAAATAAAATAAGTGGTAAAGTTTTCCCAAGGGACCAAATCAGCCTTGTTGCAGTGGATGGGTTGTTTGGTGGAACAGACACACTGACCATATATATGATACAGAAAACAATTACTATGGAATTAAATAGGTTAAAGGGCCAGTAGTTCTATATTTCATACACTAAATGGTCAAACGTATGTAGACATTGGGCCATCACACGTGCATGAGCTAGTAGGAGAGTTGGACATCCAATTCCAAAACCATGGGCATTAATATAAAGTTGTACCCCTTCCCCTTGGTGCATCTACAGTGAGGAGAAAAATGTATTTGATCCCCTGCTGATTTTGAATGTTTGTCCACTGATAATTTATCATTTTAATGGTTGGTGTATTTTAACAGTGAGGGACAGAATAACAAAAAAAAAATCCAGAAAAAACGCATGTCAAAAAAGTTATAAATCTATTTGCCTGTCAATGAGTGGAATGAGTATTTGATCCCTTATCAATCAGTAAGATTTATGGCTCCCATGTGTCGTTTATACAGGTAACAAGCTGAGATTAGGAGCACTCTCTTAAAGGGAGTGCTCCTAATCTCAGCTCGTTACCTGTATAAAAGACACCTGTCCACAGAAGCAATCAATCAGATTCCAAACTCTCCAGCATGGCCATGACCAAAGAGCTGTCCAAGGATGTCAGGGACAAGATTGTCGACCTACACAAGGCTGGAATGGGCTACAAGCAGCTTGGTGAGAAGGTGAAAAAAGTTGGTGCGATTATTCGCAAATGGAAGAAACACAAAATAACCTTGTGGAGTTTCAATGATCATGAGAATGGTGAGGAATCAGCCCAAAACTACATGGGAGGATCTTGTTAATGATCTCAAGGCAGCTGGGACCATAGTCACCAAGAAAGTAATTGGTAACACACTATGCCATGAAGGCAATCCTGCAGCACTCACAAGGTCCCCCTGTTTAAGAAAGCACATGTACAGGCCCGTCTGAAGTTTGCCAATGAACATCTGAAGGATTCAGAGGAGAACTGGGTGAAAGTGTTGTGGTCCGATGAGACCAAAATCAAGCTCTTTGGCATCAAATCAACTCGGTATGTTTGCAGGAGGAGGAATGCTGCCTATGACCTCAAGAACACCATCCCCACCATCAAACATGGAGGTGGAAACATTATGCTTTGGGGGTGTTTTTATGCTAAGGGGACAGGACAACTACACCGCATCAAATGGACGATGGACGGGGCCATGTACCGTCAAATCTTGGGTGAGTATCTCCTTCCCTCAACCAGGGCATTGAAAATGGGTCGCGGATGGGCATTCCAGCATGACAATGACTCCAAACACAGAGCCAAGGCAACAAATGAGTGGCTCAAGAAGCACAGACCTTAAACCCATAGAAAATCTGTGGAGAAAGCTGAAGGTTCAAGTTGCCAAACGTCAACCTCGAAACCTTAATGACTTGGAGAGGATCTGCAAAGAGGAGTGGGACAAAATCCCTCCTGAGATGTGTGTAAACCTGGTGGCCAACTAAAAGAAATGTCTGCCCTCTGTGATTGCCAACAAGGGTTTTGCCACCAAGTACTAAGTCGAAAGGGGTTAAATTCTTATTTTACTCATTGGCATGCAAATCAATTTATAACTTTTTTGACATGCGTTTTTCTGGATTCTTTTTTTTGTTATTCTGTCTCTCACTGTTAAAATACACCTACCATTAAAATTATAGACTGATCTTTTCTTTGTCAGTTGGCAAAAGCTCAAAATCAGCAATCAAATACTTACAGAACCCCCTCGCAACACACTGCACCACACACATACACAATACTTCCAAACATATTTATATATAATATATATATATATATATACAGCACCCCTCACACACACTGCACCCCTCACACACATACTGCACCCCTAAACCCATTACATTCCAGACACACACTAGATCCCTTACCCAACTCTGGATCATCTACACACATACACACACTAGATTCCTATATACACTCTGAAACCATTATATACGCACACTCACTAGATCTCCTATACACATTCTGGGTCCTTCAAACACACACTAGACTCCAATATATACACACACACATACACTGCACCACCTACACACACACTGCACTCCTAACATACACACTCTGGATTCCCTATACACACACTAGATTCCTTGTAAGCATACACATACTACACCCCTAAACACACACTCTCTACAAACACTACATCACCTATACACACACACACACACACACACACACACACACACTATAGCCTGTATGCACACACTTGCTACATCCCCTATACACACATTCTCTACAGCCCCTAGCCACATATGCATTACATTACACCACAAACACAACACGACTAAAACCGACCTTATTACACAATACCACACCACAATCAGCTCACTCTACACACACGCAGTCCCACAAGCCTTTTATTTCCTGGTATCCATTTATAGAGACACCAGAGACAAGTTGCAAGGAAACACAGTGCAAGCATGTTCTTAAATGCGCAGAACAAATACAGGGCTTTTTTCTCATGCTAGAGCTCTTCAGCAGAGCTCTGCGTATGGTCTGCCCTGGAAGAGCATTGAACCTACATGCTCACTTTGACAGGGGGAGTGTTTGTCATTAGAGATGGCAAAACACACCCTCTCTGCCCCGCCCACTTCCTAGTGGGACGTTGTGATAAAAAGTCCAGCCCTGATGTCTATATATACTTTGTTTAGAGAGCTTTTCCACTCAGCTTCTTCTATGGATACTTGTGGTTCTTGTCCCCATTTTTTGATCAAACCTATTGGTTTATCATGTCTCCATCGGTTTATAACTTTGGCGCACTTTGCTAATAGGTTTTTGTAATTCTTTAGTTCCAGAAGGTGTCTGAGTTTTAGATTTTTCTCCTCCTAATTCTTGGATAGATATTCTGAAATTAAGCCCTTGATTCTCAGATAGTTGAAAGTTTCATTCCTGGAAATGTTAAACTCCATAATTTGCCTGAAGTGTTTAATTTTATTCTCCGCTACTATATTTTCAAATTCCCGATTTTCCAGGTGCCTATTTTTATATTTCCCAGCATGTCTGAAATTGTGGAGAATGGAAGCACCTCTATTATTTTATTTCTAAATCCTATATTGAATGTGATTTTATCCCACCAGCTTGTTAGTTCTTTAAGTATCTGTGATTTGCTCCGTGTGTCTTCAATCGCTTTTTTATTCAAGCCTCAAGCCCAAAATAATGAGGATAAGTTGTCTACCCCGTTTTCATTTTTTCCAAATTGTACCAAGTTTCTTTGGTTGGGAGAGCAATATGTGAAAAAGTCTGCTAGCCAGGTAACATTAGAAAAATTCCTGGACACCCAAGTCCTCCGTCTTGCCTTGACCTAGCCAGGTTTTTCATTTTCACCCTTGCTTTTTTGCCAACCCATACAAATTTACAAAATGATGAATGTAGTAACGCTAGCCAGTTTTCTGGGAGGTTGAGAGGGATCATTCTCCATAAGTATAGCCATTTTGGTAAAATGTATGTTTTTAGAATGTTAATTCTACTCGACCAAGAAAGACCCAGTACTTTCCATTCCATTAGTTTGTTATTGGTTTGTTTTAATGAGGGTAAGAAGTTAGCTTCAATTAGGTATTTTTAAATCTGGAGTTATGGTTGTACCTAAATAGCTTAGTTTTTCCTTATTATCAGGGAGCCCTATATTTTGTACCAGAAAGTTGGTTATTCTTTTATCCATAATTTTAATGATATATATAGATTTCTCTAAGTTCATTTTGTATTCTGAGACTTTAGAGTAGTTGCTGATTTCCTTCAATATCTCTTGGACCGAGATTTCTGGATCTTCTAGTGTTAATAAAATATCATCTGCATATATATTTAACTTTATTTGTCCAGACATGTTGGTAAAGCCTTTATTTTTTTAGTTTTGTCTTATTGAAGTTGCTAGAGGCTCTAAAACCATTATCTACAATAAAGGGGAAAGCGGTCATCCCTGTCTTGTCCCATTTTTTATGTTGAAGTTTTGTGATGTAAATATGTTGCTGATGGGTCCGTGTAAAGGGCTGATATCGTTTGTAATATTGAACCAGTGATTCCAAATTGTTTTAGTCTCGCAAACATAAAACCCCAACCCACCCTATCAAATGCATTCTCTGCATCTATTAATAGTAATATTAAAGGAGTTTTATTATTATCTGTTTCTTCTAATATATTTATTATTTTTCTATGATTGTTGATGGTGGACCTCTCTGGTATAAAACCCACTTGCTCGTTGTTAATTAGTTGTGGTATAACAATTTTTAACCTTTCTGCCAAGATAGAAGAGAAGATTTTAATATCGGTATTAATTAGCGAAATCAGTATATAGTTACCAATTAATTCTGAGTCTTTGTCTATTTTTGGGATGGGGACTATGTTTGCTCTCAGCAAGTCTCCAGGACAATGTCCTATTCTCATTATATAGTTAAAAATATTAGAGAGCTCTCCTTTTAGTTGCTTTTTCATTAGTTTATAAAATGTATTATTAAAACCATCTGGACCTGGGGCAGTCTTTAATTTAAGCTTATCTATTGATTTGCTAAGCTCTATTTCTGTTATAGGTTGGGTTATCTTTTTTAGTTGGTCAGGTAGAATTTTTGGCATTTGTATATTTTGGGAGAATTTATCAATCTAATCTTCCTTACCATATATTTATTCTGGTAAATTATATAAATCCTGATAGAATTTTCCAAATGCTTTTCCTATTTTTTCTGGGGCCAATAGATAAGTTTATTTATCCTTTATTTTATATATATTGCTTTTTTATGTTTTTCTTTTTTGAGTTTATTGGTCATTAGTGCTTCTGGCATATTGCCCTCCAAATACCATTTTGATTGTAGGGATTTTAACTGCTTTGCTGCCTTGTCCATTAACTGATTATTAATCTGTTATTCTATTTCTACAATTTTTCTTGCTATTTGTATGGATGGTGTTTTATTTTGTTTTTATAATCACTTAGTGTTATAAATAAGTAAGCAAAAGAGGGTTTTTTATTTTTTTGCAGTGGATACCATTTTTATTATATGACACCTAACTACGCTTTTATATGCACACCAGACCGTGATTTTTGGTGTGCCTTTATTTTTATTTTCTAAGAAAAAAAGATTAGTTATTATTTTAATCTTATCAACATTCTTCTTCTTATGTAGTATATAATCTTTTAAGCACCAATCTTTGCGAAAGTTATCAAAGGTATCCTTATATTCTAATATAATAGGACTGTGGTCTGACCACGTTATATCTTGTATCTCTAATTTTTTAACCACGTAAAGCATGGTCACATTTCCCAGCATAAGGTCAATTTTAGAATAAGAATTGAATGTTATTGTCCAAAGCAGCGCTTATGATAGTGGGGTATCTTGATGATCCTATTGTATTTTTATTGGATTTTATCCAATGTGTTTCTTGTAGGGCGCAAATTTGTACCCTATTTTTGTTAGAAAATCTAAAATGGTAGATCTTTTATTGGGTGTGTTGATCCCACAGGCATTTATTGAAACTAACTTAATTTAACATTTTATGTCTCTTCTTGGGGTTCTCTCTTTCCACAATTTATCATGAAACTAAAAACAAGAAAACAATTTGTATTTACATTGAAAAACAGGTTGTTACAAGTATTTGGAATCAACCTAAGAGGTAGGTTTTGTATGGCAAAAAATCCCTGTCATACAGTATCCCGAATAATACCAGGCTTACTCGGATGTGAGTCCCACTTGTCGTGTGGGAAGAGCGTGCTAAGGGTATACGATCTAAGGAGAGCCCACCTTCAAGCGCTTTTGAACATAGAGGAAAGCGATTTGCCAAGTTTGGATACAATACAGGACCCCCATAATTTAAATCACACCCCCTTTTACCTTATTTCATATTATAGGCTCAATCATTATATATATATATATGTAGAAAGGCCATTAGGCCTGAATTTGTGGGAGGAGTAAGTCCCCTACTTAAGCTCCCAGCCCCTACTCTCCGCTGCCGCTCAGCTGATTGTCCTTAGCAACCATCACTTCCGGTCCAGCTTCCCGCCAGAACTGTACCTGTTTCCAGCAGCCAGACGCCCTGTGCAATCCTCCGTCCGTCCGAGGTCCTTCCACTCCGTTTCCCTCCGGTCGAGGTACCCAACTTCCGGTCACGAGACCGGCGCGTTCACGTAAGCAAGGCGTGGGAATTAGCGTTCGCTATTTCCCCGCCGTTCGGGCCTAAAAACGTAGGGGTAGGCTCCCTCTTTCGCATTTTCACGAATACACGCTTTCGTTAATATCTCCATTCGCGCCAAAAAAACGCACGAACGTTCGGCTCATTTCGCTATCATTTTATGCTTTTTCGTACGGAAACAACCGAATAAATATTTCATGTTTAAGCTCATTATTATCTGTATTCACTTTTCCGTTCGGTTATTTCTGCACCAACCTATTCGTATGGTCAATTCACGTACACCATCTTACTAATTTACATTCGGTTATTTCTATTCTTTTAAGCTAAGCTTGCATAAGTTCTAATCACAGTCCTACTATTATTTATTCCTTCATATAAGTTTGCGGTTACATTATATGGTTAACTACCAGCCCTGTGTTTTTCTACCTTGTTAAACCATTTAAAGTATTTTTCTGTAATAAACATAATGTTCACCACGATTCATAACTTCATACGTGTCTAAATTCAAGCTATACCATTCTTTCCTAATAACACTCAGATAAGTCTTTTTAAACACTATTTTCAAGTTTTACCCTTTACACATAATCCGTACTATTCCTTGCACATAAATCACGCTGTCACATCTTTTGGCTTTTACAGATTGCATCGGTCTCTTGCTTTTCTGCATTAAAAGTTGTTATTTCAAGGTCCTTTTATTACAGGAACAGGTATGGTTTTTTATCACCTTGAGTTATCAGGTTTTATCAATTATCTCCACACCTATTGCTAACTATGGAATTTGTCTTGGTTAAACCCTTAGATCCTTGTATTAATCTAAGCTTCCACCGTTTCTACGCAGTTAACCTGCCACGATTAAACAATCTCTGTACTTTAAACAAAGGTATAGTTCACTCTCTTTTCAATACTAGACCTCACGCGGTCTCAACTCCATTACTACCTTCCCTCAGGCTTACGCCCAGGATACGTTATCTCTTTACTACTTGTCTACACAGACTTTCGGTCATACGGCCACCAGGCTCAGAAGACACCAAAAACCTGACCCGGTACTCAGCCATACCTTCAGGTACTTACATCCTTACTCAAGTACGTCCATTCGCTACCCCAAGGCCTCATTCTGCCTTCTCACTCATATCCAAAATCATCCCATTCCTACACCTAAACCTCCCAGATCCCTCAATGCAGGATCTCACGTCGTGCCCCTTACAAACCTTCTCCCTATACTATTCATACGACATCACGATACGTATAAACACATCAAACATCTGTCTTAAACCCCCAGGATTCTTCCTCAAAGACAACATTTAAGACAGACTCTCTACACTTACCAGGAGGCTCCAGATACCATTTGCGACCAGTCAAGGTTAGTATCCACACACCATTCCAGTCCTCTAACTTTACCCTTTAGCATACTATCGAACTGGCTATACGGCACAGGCTAATGCCTTAGCCCACCCTATCAGGAAATCTGATCCCGCGAGGCCTACCACCCCCACCCCACCTCAACACGGAGGTACGGCCCCACGCCCAAATCATAGTTATAAGCCTCGCATGCCTTACTACAGGGCTCTAGTTAGGGCCTCACCTGTCACGGCCACACGTTTTGATTTCTCTTATCGTCACCGAGAGGCCAACATCCCGCCACCACGTCTGTGGCACCTACGTCATAAGCCAAATCATAGGTAGAGCCTCTCATCGCCACTTGGCATTAGCAGGGCCTCACCTATCCAGTCATTCAATAGTTAAGTTTTTCGCCTCGGCATCTAGCATTAAAGTCCAGTTCTTCAAGACACACCACTCCCCATACCCCCCCCTTCTTACCTCACTCCCCTTCTAATATATCTTTCACATAATCATTCCTTTTAGAATGTCCCAAGAACCAATTCCAACCGAAGAACTGACAGAAGAAGCACCATTCACGCCAATCAGACCCGTGTCTCCAGGCGAATCACTCACTCTTTCAACCCCCACGTCCTTGAGAGCATGGACTATTCCCAAAATCACAGCCGAGCTTAGGCTCAGGGGAATCCCCTTTCCGGCCACAGCTAGAAAGGCAGAACTTTACAGGCTGCTTACCCACCAAGTCCCCGAGCCTCGGCCGGGAACTAGCTCTCAAGGACAACCACCAAGTAACAGCACGGCCACCCAGGATACCCTGGCAGATATCTTGGCCAATCTACAGGCCCTCAATAGCAGGCTGTCTAAGGTGGAGAGCGCCATCTCCTCCTCAGGTACTAACACCGTAGTCCCAGTCTCTACCACGGCTGTACCTGCCATACCTTCATGTCCCTCTATACTCCCCCCTCCAGCACCTGGCACAGCCATCACACCTTTCGAGTCACCAGCACACTCCGTCCCAGATTCTATCAGGAAAGATATCCTTGACGGGAAGGATGTGTGTCTGGTGTCTTTACTCATAGCCTCTCAGGATGTACTCGAGAACAAGGCATACAATTATGGTGACATCTCTGTTGTGCTTAAAACGAGGGATCCCAGGCTTAATAAAAAATTGTCTATCCCACAGTTTGTGATAGCTTTCGGGATATACCGCGACGTCATTTGCACGGTGTATCCCCATAGGAGAGAAGAGCTAGATCTCTATCTCCACAAGGTAGTGGTTCTAGGCATCAAGTACGGGGGCTCTTCCTTCTATGACTACCACAAGTCAGTCTCAGCGAAGGCGGCGACCCATCTCAAGCAGTTCAACATTAGAATGAACTGGGGTCAGATGGACACTGAACTTTTCTGTCGCCACTTCGCCGGACTCAGGCCCCCGGCTTGTGCCATCTGTAATTCCACATCCCACATGGCGGACTTATGTCCCGTCGAACCAGATCCCACCACCTCCACTCTCACCCCTCACCCCACGTTCACACCTCACTCCTCTTTCACCCCTCACAAGCCAGCGGGTGGTCTCCGGGATAAGCTGGGTAGGCCCATCTCCTTTTTAGGTAAAGCACAGGTGTGCAATAATTTCAACGCAGGCTCCTGCAGTTTCAGCGCCTGTAGATTATTGCACATCTGCTCCATATGTTTCAGGGCACATACCAAGACCATGTGTCCAGCCAGGTTGTCACCAAACAAATGACTAACCGACATAAATATCGACAACCTGGTTTTTTATCTAAGGTCTCACCCCAGCAGGCACTTAGTGGATTTTCTCACCACAGGTTTCTCACAAGGGTTTCACACAGGCATAATAGCCATTCCCCCAGGTACACTAGAATGTCCTAATCTCCAGTCTGCACGTTTAGACCCAGTCGCTGTAGACACTCTCATTTCCGCAGAAACCACAAACGGTTTCATGATCGGTCCTTTCACCTCTTCACCGTTTTCCTCCTGGCGCACTAACCCTATTGGTATTGCTATTCACAAATATTCTAATAAAAAACGTCTCATTATCGATTTATCGGCACCGCACTCCTCTTTTGTTCCAAGCATAAACGCACTCATTCCAGCAGACGAATTCTCTCTGCAGTACGTCACCATCGACGACGCCATACAGTCCATCATGACATCTGGTAATCGACCCTGGCTCAGCAAAACAGACATCACTAACGCCTTTAAATTACTGCCCATACACCCCTCACTCTGGCACTTACACGGTGTTAAATGGCGAGGGTATTATTACTTCTCAACACGACTCACTTTTGGTTCCCGAAGCAGCCCCAAACTTTTCGACATTTTCGCTGAGTCACTATGCTGGCTGCTTCTGAATGTCATCAGGTGTCACTCCGTTATTCACTATCTAGATGACTTTCTACTGATAGAGCCAGGGTCATCAACACCCACAGCAATCAATAGTACTACCGCACTTTTTTCCACACTTGGAGTCCCTTTGTCCCCAGCCAAAACTATAGGACCCACAACTAAGTTGACCATTTTAGGCATAGAGCACGATTCTGTCAAACTCAGAGCTAGCCTTCCACACGACAAACTTTCACGATTGAGAGGGGAGATAGACACGTTCCTGCGGAATGACGTTTGCACCAGGAGAGAACTTCAGTCCCTTCTTGGATCTCTGAACTTCGCCATGCGCATCATTCCGCAGGGAAGGTCTTTTATTTCCAGACTTCTTTGCCTGCTCCATGGAGTCCCGGACTCCGGCACAGTTTCTTTGGACCCCCACGCCAAGGCTGACTTGGCTATGTGGGGGAAGTTTTTGAAAGACTGGAATGGTATCTCCATGTTTATCCCCCCTCTCTCCACCTCTTCACCCATCATCCACACAGACGCAGCAGCCAACACCGGTTTCGCAGCCATTTTCGGGAACCACTGGTTTAGGGGCCACTGGCCCACTGAGACGGATGCCTTGCCAGGATTCAGGGAGACCTCAACCCTATTTGAAATTTACCCCATTGTGGCGGCCGCACACACCTGGGGTCATCTCTGGTCCGGCAAGGCAGTAAAATGCTACTCAGATAACTCGGCAGCTTGCGATATTATTAACAAAGGGCGCTCATCATCCCTGACCATCATGCGGCTGATTCGCAAGTTGACCTGGCTGGCAGCATCCAATCAGTTTCACTTAGTATGTTCTCACATCCCGGGTATTCACAACACCGCCGCTGACGCTCTTTCTCGTTCTCGATTCCAGGCATTTTCTCAGGCACTCCCAGCAGCTCACCATCAGCCATCCAGGACACCACGGTTTCACGAACTAATATTGGATTAAGCACACTCTTGCTTCACGCTAGATCACTCACTCACCAAGCATTATCACCCAACACTGCTATCACTTACAATAGGGCACTTAACATATTTAACAAATTCACTGCAGAATTCGGGCTACAAGGTGACTTTTCTATCCAAACCATGGTGTCTTTTGCCTCTTTCTGCCACCTACACCTTAATCTGTCACACAACACCATTAAACTTTACCTCACCGGGGTTCAGCACCACAGCCTCACCAATTTTCCTAACAGCACCCCCTTTTTGTCTTCATACCCCATAAAAAAGGTCTTGAAAGGTATATCAAAGGTTTCACCACCACTCGCAAGCACTAGATTACCCATAGACGGGCCTATCTTCAGGTCTCTTAGCAATCTCCTTGACACAGCCCCATTTGATAGCTACACCAATACGGTGATAAAATCTGCCATATATCTCGCTTTCTACGGTTTTCTCAGACCTAGAGAGTTCACAGTGATTTGTCAAGGAGATATCGCACGATGCCTTAAAACTTCACACCTCACCAAGGTAGAGGATCACTACCTCCTTTCTATCCCTACCACTAAAACCAACCGGTCAATACATCCTACAATAATTCCTCTCTTCCCTACTGATAATGCCTGGTGTCCGGTGAAAGTTCTCGACCAACTACGGTCAACTTTTCGCACTCACCTGCCAGACTCTCCGCTCTTAACATTACAAGGGCACCCGCTTACCACGGCTAAATTGATGTCACATGTCAGAACCCTGTTATCTAAGCTCGGACACAATCCGGCTGCATTCTCCGGGCACTCCTTCCGCATAGGAGCCGCCTCAGCAGCCTCAAGCACAAACGCACCGGTCCACATCATCAAAAGGCTCGGGCGATGGAAATCCTCCATATATAACGCATATATTCCGCAACCAGAGAAAGAGCTTCGCCAAGCTTTCAGAAACTTGGTCTTGTAAAATGCAATAAAGTGTGTATTTTCTCGAATTTATCTTTTTGCCCTCTTTTATTTACAGGCCCACTCGTACGTTGGTTTCGGCACACCACAACCAACTTTGCTCACAGTTACTATCCATCACGTATTTAAATTCCGAGCACAAGTAGAAAGGCCATTAGGCCTGAATTTGTGGGAGGAGTAAGTCCCCTACTTAAGCTCCCAGCCCCTACTCACCGCTGCCGCTCAGCTGATTGTCCCCACCCACCTACACCCTGTTTTAACTACATTATCCTTGGTGGGCCCTCTTTTATTTACAGGCCCACTCGTACGTTGGTTTCGGCACACCACAACCAACTTTGCTCACAGTTACTATCCATCACGTATTTAAATTCCGAGCACAAATATATATATATATATTATTTTTTTTCTGTTTTCCTTCTTCGTGTAAAACTTGTGTTATTCATACACTAATCTCTCTGTTTAGACTTATTTTCCCCCCTATTTCCTATTTCCCTTTAGGTATTTTTAGATATCCTTATGTGGGTGTGTATCTTTCTATATCCTTATATCATCTTATTTTTTTCTTAGTGTTTATTTAATGTGCATTTATACATTTTCCTTCTTAAATTGGTTTGTGCCTTTTTACAAAAGTAATATGCTTCCGTTTGTGTGTTGTTTAACTTATCTGTGTGCTTCAACTTATCCTACCCTATTTATACATTTCTCCTTATTCTTTATTTGTGGTATCGATTTTCCTCTTGTACTTTCACAATCTCTCCCGTGCTTATAAATTAAGTGTCTCTTGTGTTCTTTCTTTTTTTCTTCTTTCCTTCAGATAGTTGGAGCTGTTATGATTGCCCCCGGTCTAGCAGGGGGGTTGATCGCTTGCATGTCCTGGTTCCCGCTGTAGAGAGTCGAGCGGAGGTCTTTCGGTAGTAAGCTGCAAGTGTAGAATAACCCCAAGCACGATATAAACATCAATATCCCGGATCCCTACAACATGAGTCGAGGCTGCAAGTTGAGGGTCAAAACGAACTGGCTTTACTGGCACATAGCATGGCAATTTATGTGATTCCTCAGGCCCAAGGACAGCCCCCTGTGGACCTGATGGAATACAGGTACAGTACAGACAAATATCCAATCACAATACAATGTATTATTTGAATTAGTACCCGCCCAGCTTGGAGATAATGAGGCCAACGGTTATACAATCTAATTATCTCCAAGCGCACAAAAGACCACGTTTTATTATGTCCCCGAAAACTGCATAAAAATCCATAACTTTCACATTAATAAAGGGAAACAGCTCATTCTACCATTCATCTAATGGCTCGCGTTCGGATACATTAAACATACGAATGGCGCTCCAATCCCACAAACAGAATGGGCTATTTCTGCCGTATAAAGTCCGTTCGGCATTTTGGATTGTGAGTCTCTGTTGGCGGCCATGTTTTCAGACGGTTTAGCGGGCAGCGGGACCTCGCTTCCAACTCATGGAACTAAACTCGGGTAGCAGTTCATGCGAAGTCCCGCTGTCTGTCTGGTAGTGGAACTCGTTCGGTACATGAACGAGGACCACCTGGTAGAATGGTACTTGACCTGCGGTTAACCGCAGAAACCACAGGTTAATGATCGCCACGCGACCCACTGTAGGGGGTCGCCGTTCAGTTGATTGTTCGGTAGATTCCCTTCGGTACTTTGGGTGCGAACGTCGATCCCCCCAGGCCTATCAATTAGGCTGTGGTTAACCGCAAACCGCAGCAGCCTGGGTGGTTAATGGCTGCCACACGCCGCTGGTCGGGTGGTCGACCATTCGGTAGTTTGCGGGGTGACGAGGTTAAGTGGCGGCACACGCCAGCATTTGGGGGTCCCTCGTTCGCATCGCGAATGGAGTCTTTATAAGGGTTCGAGTAATCCATTCGTGTTTCCCTCGGCTTAAACATATACAGTGGCAACAGTATCAATTGGTTTTTAAACAGCAACACAGTCATTTCGAGTCTTTTGTAACAGGAGCCTCACTGTACATTGATGGGTGCTTGGGGCCACTTCCAATATTATTTGCAGTTAGACAATTTTTTAGATCCTCTGCTCGGTCAATAGGTATAGTCTTTCCTTCGTGTGATATGATAATTTTCGTGGGGAACCCCTATCTGTATTTCATGCTATTGTATCTCAAAAACTGATGTACTGTCAGAGAGGGTTTTCCTCTTTTGTCTGGTTGGCCATGACAGGTCCTGAAATATTTTCAGGGTTTCATATTCTTCTGTGCATTTTTTACTTCTTATAGCTCTCATTATTGGAGTCTAAAAGAAGCACAGCATATTAACACATCTCTTGGAATGTGGTCTGGGACTCCTTTCGGTTTATTTACTCTATGGCATCTCTTGATAATAGGTATTCTAGAGTCCCATTCCACATCTAGATGTTTGATAAAATCTTCTATGTATGGCTTCAGGTTTTTTGTAGCTACTTGTTCTGGTATTCCTCTGAGTCTTAAATTGTTCCGTCATGATCTATCTTCCAGGTCTATCAGTTTGTTCTCCATGTCCATTTATTTTTCTTTCTAATGCCAGGTGTTCTTCCCTGTGTTCAATCGCAATTTTTTTTTTTCTGTTTCTTGTATTCGTGCATTGAGAGTTAGCAATTCTTTCTTAATATCCAAGGTGTTGGCTTGTATTTCTCTAAGTTTCTCAATTGATTATCCAGGTGTCTGAGTAGGTGGTCATATTCCTTCCTTTCCTCTCTTGTCTCTTGGTTGTCCTCCATCTGTCCCTTTTTAATATCTCCGTCTGTTGGAAAATTTTACAGGAGAGATTCTTCCATATTTGTCTTATTGCCCGGCTGCCGTGGTGAAAAAAAGGAGAGGCGTTTTTCTGTTTTATTTTCAGATTTTTAAAAAAATTTTTTTTAGTTGTTTACCATCTTGGGTCTTTTTGTGGCCATTTTATTTACTTTCTCCTAGAGATTATTATCTATTTGGTGTGTAAGTATCTTTAATTTGTTATGTTATCTTCCCCTACACCTTCTTGTTTCCGCTTATGCCCAATTATATTACATATGTATGTATTACAATTTAGCCCCTTTTGTCAAATCTCAGCGTCTGAGTGATGGAGCTTATCCTGCTTTCTATTATGATAATAATCTCCCATGAGTCATTTCTTGCAGGAGGGACATAAGACTCCCCTCAATGAATTGAGCCATTAAAGGTAAGTAACACTAGTAACAGCTGATAAAACAAATAAATATATAATTGATCATTATGGTAAATTAATTATATTGTGCCTTATGAGCAGTTATGATTACAGTTAAACGTAATATGACAGGTTCACTTTGAGAGTGATATTCCATAATTCAAAAAGAGTCATTTTCCAATCCAAAACTGCCCTGCTGTTTCATTAAGCCTTTTGATTGGCTGAGTCTCAGCCCACCTTATTATGCAATGCACAAGGAGAAGCTGATTGCTGCTTAGGTTCCAATAAACCTCCACTTATTATTCAAGATAGTTATTATGCTTTCACCTTTTCTTCAGGGGCTGGATTTATTTATTTCTTACATTTGGTATAAAATCCTAAACTCTGATAATACCAGAAATGTTGTATTGCAATTGGCAATCTATATTCCACCAATGTCAGTATTGGACATTGGGGCATAAATGATATACCCCTCATGTCCAGTCGATCACCAAATCCTGCCGCTTCCATTTCAAAAACATAGCTCGCATATGCCCTTATTTAACACCAGATGCAGCTAAGGTGCTGGTCCATGCCATTGTTCTTTCTCGCCTTGACTACTGCAATCCCCTTGTCAGTGGTCTTACGTGTTCCCAGATTGCACCCCTGCAATCTATAATGAATGCGGCGGCAAAGCTCATTTTCCTCCCACGCCTCCCCCCTCTGTCAGTCACTACATTGGCTTCCAGTATAGGGCTCAATTTAAAAGGCTGGTGCTTGCTTACAAGTCCCTACATAATGCTGCTCCAACCTACCTATCTTCCCTAATACACAAGTATCTGCCGAAGACCTACGCCTATCCTCTGTCTGTACTCCGACATCTGATGCTCGCCTCAAAGACTTCTCCAGGGCTGCACCTTTTCTGTGGAACTCCCTTCCCTTCTCCATTAGACTTTCACCCAGTCTCCACTCCTTAAAAAAATCTTTGAAAACACACTTCTTCAGGAAAGCATATCATTTAAACTGTTAGTGGATTTTCAATCCCCCCCCCCCATGACTCCTCTCCTGCAAAAATAACCTACTAAGTTCTCAGTGATTACTTTTCTAGCAACATATTTCATTACCCCTACTTATACCCTTAGTGTCACTCTACCCTACTCCCTCTAGCATGTAAGCTCATTGAGCAGGGACCTCAACCCCTGTGTTCCTGTGCGTCCATTTGTCTGGTTACAATTACGTGTCTGTTAGTCCACACATTGTACAGAGCTATGGAATTTGCTGGTGCTATATAAATAATAAAATAATAATATATAATCCCTGATATGTGTGACACACATCACTAATAATCAGATCATATGCTCCAAACCATGTGAGTCACAGATATCTATACAATTTGTAGCCCTGAGGATTCTCGAGTGTTTCTTTTTTACATGATTTAGGAGCTTGGTTGCAATTAACTTAACGGATTACTCCAATCACCATAACCACTACCGCTTGTTATAATGGTTATGGTGTCAATAGTGTCCTGGTGACCTCCCAGTGTAATTTATCAAACCAATTTAGAGCAGTCTGACAATTTACAACGGTTCCTTGGGGGAAAAGACCAGATGTGGCATGAGCATCCAATGGGCCCAGTAAAAGGGAAACTCCAGTGCCAGGAAAACAATCTGTTTTCCTGGCACTGCAGGTCCCCTCTCCCTCCCACCCCCCAATCCCTGGTTGTTGTAGGGGTGAAAACCCCTTCAGTGACTTACATGAGGCAGCGACTATGTCCCACGTCGCTGCTTCTTCCTCCGCGCGCTCCTCCCTCTGATTGCGTCGGCAGATGGGCAAGACTGATCCCACCCACCGGCCGGTAGGGCTCCCCATAGGAAAGCATTTCAATGCATTTCAATGCTTTCCTATGGGGAAATGAGCGACGTTGGGGGTCCTCACACAGCGTGAGGACGTCCGGCGACGCTCTAGCACAGGTTTCCTGTGCTAGAAACCAGGAAGTGCCCTCTAGTGGCTATCTAGTAGGCAGCCACTGGAGGTGGAGTTAACCCTGCAAGGCAATTATTGCAGTTTATAAAAAACTACAATAATTACACTTGCAGGGTTAAGAGTAGTGGGAGTTGGCACCCAGACCACTCCAATGGGCAGAAGTGGTCTGGGTGCCTGGAGTGTCCCTTTAAGTTGTCAATCCGTTTTAAAATGGTCTGACATATTATATTGCAGGCAGCACCATTGCACCATTAGAACTACAAAAGAGTTATTATAGTAGTTTGTATTTAACCATTTCAAGGGATACCATGACAGTCATTTAGACATTTGACAAAAAGGGATTCATATTTGTTTATTTATTTGAGATTAGTTCTGTCTGGCTCCCAAATATTTATATACAAATATTTATTTAGATATAGTATACTGTATATAATGTGTGTCTGATCTATATCTACAGTTGCGCACAGCTATAAGGTTCCATTTGAGAATCCTTTAAGAATGCCTCTATATTAGGGGCTAAGTCACCATATCACATTGCAGGAATCCTGCAGTACGTGTGGCTGCATGCAGATGAGCTTCATTCTCTTTCTCGCTGCGGCAGCATGGTGTCAATAAGTTATATGAGGGGTAAGCCTCTGCAGATGCAAGAGGTCTGAATATTCATTGCTGTGATGCTGAAGATGTGAGGAGAGGTCTGCAGCAGAAATAGCTGACACAACAAATTTAGACAACGCACAGTTTGCTCTTAAAAATGTACAAAAAGCCGCTTTCTTTAAACCGTGCTAATATACATATTTATACTACACAGAATGTCTAGCATTGCAAGAAGCAAAGATGTTAAAAATAAAGCAGGATATGGCACAAGAAATGCAATTAATGACAAATGACCTGCTCTGTTAAATTCCTTGCAACATTTTGTTATAGCAGCTCTGTCACATGTGTGTTTGATGATTCTGACGACAACAGCTTGTTTACCTCACCAAAAAAAAAAAAAAAGGTAAATTCTGCATAAAGCAATTTAAACACACTGCTGGCGTGACTGGGGAAAACTGAACAGCTCTGTGAAGGATGCCTCTCTGTGATGTTATTGGCAATTTCTGCTGGTGCATGTGCAAGTATTGATGGGTAATGTAAATGAAAGGGCTTGTCTGCAGAAATGATAGCCCCTTTACAGCCACTAAAATCTGCTTAATTTGAAAATATATCCCGTAAATGTGTTTTAATCTGATGGGTAGTTTAATGAGGAATATAACTTTACTGATATCTCCCAAATGACTGGTGTAATATAAAACTTTAAATCGTGATGTCAAGGAAGTTATTTGAAAATCAAGAAAACAAATTACCCCAAGTCTCAGGCTGTGAACCCTCACTAGTTCACAAAAAACCTTTTATTGTCAAAAATGCCACTTTTATTCCCACACTTCTTATTAATAGCATTAAAGAAAATATTGGACTCATTTAAGATTCTAAGATATATATATCTTTTTTTTTTCTTTAACCTCTTTACAGCCAGCCCCATGCAATCACGGTGTTAAGTTTTGCATGCTGCAAGAGCATGCTATACAGGATTTTGAAAAGAGCATCTCAAGTCTGCACCTGGCAGAGGGGCAGGCTAGCGCCCCCCTGTCCCTCAAACTGACGTTTACTGTAATTACAGAACTAGTTGTTTTTTTGTATCCCCATCAGCAGGCTATTTAACCAATTTCAGTTATTTTATTGTGTTACAAAATCTCAGTTTACGGGCAGGGCCCTCTTTACCTTTTGTATTTGTCTCTGCATACTGTACTTTCTCCTCTAATTGTACAGCGCTGCGGAATATGTTGGCGCTTTATAAATGCCAGTAATAAATACATCAAAATAATCTAAACATAATAAATATATTTTCCTTAATTTTGTGCAACGTATTCACAGAATCAACTTATACTTCTTTTAAACACGTTTTTTATATCCACTTCCTTATACAGAATGTTTTACTATCCCAAGGAACAGGTTATAAAATATATGCCCACACCTACATACACTGACTACAGCTCCTTATAAATACTATACACAGATACAATTTGTAATGTGGAATACCCAGATTACCTCTGTGATCCTGCATTTTGTATCTGTTTTGACATTGTCAGCATGGAGATTATAAACATGGCAGATGCTTTAAAAAAAAAAAAAAAATCAATGAAGTGAATGGACTATGTGCAGTGTGCTACTGCAGACCCAGGGTTTATCTTATTGGGTACATCCAGGTCAGCAAAGACGTCATGAAGTAATTGCACTGCAGAAGTGTGTGCCTTGGTCTTTGAATGCAATGTTACTGTCACAGCTACAGTGTTACAGTATACACCATGACCTCTATAGCACAGTTCCTGTCCAGAATTACACTAAGGTCACCTTCATTTTTTATTCTCCATACCATACATCTCGTAGCCCATACTTTGTCCCTGACTATTACTTATTGTCCCATCTGCTCATTGAACTCACATTTGGTACAGACAGGGCTGCAGATGTCCCTCCTTTTGACTGCAGGATTCAGGGGCCTCCCATTTGCCTTCCACACCCTCAATATCCTCCTGCAGTGGGTAGGATCCTTTATTTGGAGAGAAGAGAAAAAAAATAGAAGGCTGACCATAAAGCATGTCTTTCTGTATGACAGATTACCCTGGGTAACTGGTGCTGAATACATTCACTCTGTACTAAAATATTTCAGTATTGCACTGTCTGCAAACAGACAATACAGAGAGAAACGAACATTAACCAGAATTTATCAGTAGACAGATATGTATATATTACTGATCTGCAGCATTTAAACACGATAATAGAAATAATGAAATACCAAGGACACCCTTTGGCTTTGGATTTGGATTTATAAAAGTGAGTGCTTATGGCTTTGGCTTTTTTACTTCCCCCAAATAAATCCACTTAATTTGTGCTATAGTGATGGATGAATAAAAAAAAAAAAAAAATGCAGGTTGAATTCTCTCAGCAGAATAAAAGGGGGTTACTCTTCTTACTGAAAAGCAATAAGTCAATTTTATTCATGTAAATAATTAATTTAACTCAAAATTCAATAAATGCATTGTATGCTGAAAAAGAAGACATCTATGAATTTGAGTTAGGTAGAAAATATTGATGACAATCAATAATGTGTTATAAGCATTGGGGGATATCTATATAGTAAAAGTACATATACAGCATTTTTGCAGTACAATGCAATGTGCCAGCGTCTTACACTCGGCATATTGCTCCTGAAACCACCTACTTTAATCTGACAACTATATGGCTCAAAATTAGTATTTGCTGCATGAAACATTAATTAAATAGTATCCTTTCACAATAGACACCCACTGTCATTTATTGGGAATAATATTAAAAAAAAACACATATGAACTCTAAATATTATAAAAAGTAATAATAATAAATAATGGCTTTTATCATATGACTTCCACCCAAAATTAATTTATAATTATTTACCTAAAAGTTAGTCAAAATCCTTATGTAATAATGTCTTAAAATGTGCTATTTGCTGATGCTGTAGAGAATTTAACCCGTTGTGTTCCAGATTGGATTAGCAATGCCATAGCATGTGGTACCCCTTAAGTAATGTGCTTGCAACATCAAAGAGAATGTAACTTGAAAAATTTAAGCAATCCCAAGCATGGGTTAAAGCTCTGCAGAGAAGGGATGTTGCAGAGCACACATGCTGTACAGAATCAGATGGGCGTGAGCATGGTCCCAGGATGGGTGGATGGGTATATAAAGGGATGCTGCAGGTCTGCAGAGTGCATTGTGTGCAGAAGAGCCGACGGAAGCACTAGTGTACCATCCTTTTCAGCACCAGCTGCTACCACACCCACCACCATCAGTGCTCAGCCATGACTTCCAGAGAACTCTACACATCTTCCTACAAGAAGATTTTTGGAGATTCCCCCAGGTCTTCTGGTCACCTGTATAGCACTAGCAGTTCTAGAACCCAGGCCTACAGACCTAGAGAGTCCTACACCAGCCTGTCATCCTACAGGAAGGTCAGTAGGTCACCTGCCAGCCACCTTAACTCAGCTCAAGACCACTTTGACTTGTCCCAGTCCACAGCCCTTAGCAATGAGCTGAAGATAGTGAGGACCAATGAGAAAGAGCAGCTGCAGGGTCTCAATGACCGTTTTGTCACCTACATTGAGAAGGTCCACAACCTAGAGCAGCAGAACAAGTTGCTGGAGACTGAAGTGACCTTGCTGAGACAGAAGCAGTCAGAGCCATCCAGACTCAGCCAGGTCTATGAGCAGGAAATCAGGGATCTGAGGTCCAGGCTTGAAGATCAACTGCAGGACAAAGACCAGGCACTGCTGGACTGCCAACATCTGGAGGGATGTGTCAGACAGCTGCAGGACAAGTTGGAGCAAGAAGCAGCCAAAAGGGAGGAGGCAGAGGATGCTATGAAGAACTTCAGGAAAGATGTGGACCAGGCCACTCTGGACCGCTTGCAGCTGGAGAAGAAGGTGGAGTCGCTGATGGATGAGGTTGCATTTTTGAGAAAAGTCCATGAAGAGGAGGTGGCTGAGCTCCAGGCTTCAGTGACCCAGGCTCAGGTGGGTCCAATGGGGATGACTTATGTGGGGCGGTGGCTTATTGACAATAGGAGGAGGGGAGGGGGAGATGAGATGCTGTCACTTTGTTCTTTGATACAAAGGTTACAGGATGCTCTTCGTGAGCTTAGCACATAAAGTTAGTTTAACATATGCATTTGAGGTAGTTATACAACGGTACTCATGTCATGACTCAGCCTGGGTTGATTATATCAGTGATGTTAGAGCATGCAATTTAAACTCTGGGTTCCATGTTTCTTTAGGACAATTACAGTGAAGAGTGGAAGCTCAGATTCGTGGAACCACATTTCCCATGACGCTCAGCCAGCCTACAGGCTTCCTGAGCATAATGCGGAATTAATTTTCCAAACACCTGGGGTGCCAAATATAACCATCATTGCAGTAGAACCTCTGCTTGAGCTGCAGTAAAGGTGTTAGAAGAAATGCTGCTGAGCATTGTGGGGGAGGGAGGGTATCCCCCTCCTTCTTCTCCTCTATTCGACCCCTAGGGAAATGTCTGTAGAACAGAGTACAAAATTAAATCACACCCCCTCACAATATTATGTAACTAAAGCAGCACTGCAGATAAAGATGTAAAATTCAAATCATTCCAACCCAGGAAACCTGCATTGACAGGACTGCATTCAAATATCCGGGTTACTATCACCTATTACATTCCAAGTTTATTATAAAGCACAGTATTCAGCCTTTATATTGTAGGGGAAAGCATCATACTTTGCTATGACGTTTGGCACTTGTGGAGACTGAAGAGAAACATATTCCATAAAACTCACAAATTCTGCCTCTTGTTTTTTGAGACATTAGATGTTTTTGTGTTTTTTTTTTTTTCTTTTTTGATAATTATGCAACTAGGAGTTAAACTTGTCATTGTATCAGTAACATTAGCCTCGAAACTCCCATAAAATATAGACTGCAGGCTATTTACTGCAGTCATTTAAATGGCTAACGATAATATATAAATATTATTATTATTATTATTTATATAGCGCCATCAGATTCAGTAGCGCTGTACAATGGGTGGACTAACAGACATGTAATTGTAACCAGACAACTGGACGTACAGGAACAGAGAGGTGGAGGGCCCTGCTCAATGAGCTTACATTCATTCTGCGGTAATCTGGCCATTAGTCAGACTGCATATTCTACTTTTGGGGTGACATGATGATCACATTTATATGGGTAATAATCACAATCATAAATAAGGATTCTGATGGTTCCTAGCTTTTGGTGGTTGGTAAAAAAAAAAAGCAAGTTGGTCTAAACTGTTTTATTTTAATGTGTAATGTATTAAGGTAGTAAATAGCAAAACTCACAAATACACATAATTATTTCTAGATCACGCTAATTGACCCAATACCATATAGAATATTAAGTTCTCATGTACATCCTGAAAAATTCAAGAAATGTACTACTGGATACACTGTATACTATAATTTATAATGTCTTTATTCTGATGGTATGATGAACAAGTGGCTTTAAAAGATGCATCAACAGCAGACATTGTTCAAATAGAGAGCTCTAATGAACTGAGAACCAATCTGCAAAATGTCAGATAGACAAGAGATGGGGAAAAAAGTTTCAACTCACTAGACTTGGAGATTTTTGTTCAAATGTTTCTATTTTAGCATAAAAAATAGTCGATATATGTTATTAATTGGTTTAATGTTTGTAATACTGATATGTAGATTGATTTCTTTTAATTTAATAAGAATGGGAACCTAAAGAGGGACATTTGTTTTTAAATAGCGGTTTTAGGTTTATTCTTAATTAAAGGGGAACTGTCATGTCCCAGGATTTTTAATATTATGTGTGCTTTATCACCTATCTGTGCAAAATATGTGTTTGTGAGCTCTGAAAAATAAAAAATAAATGTAGAAATATTTTCCTCCTAAATGGCAGAGAATTGAGCAGTGAGACTGCATGGGTATGATCTATACACCAAAACTGCTTCATTAAGCTAAAGTTGCTTTGGTGCCTGTATTATACCCTTAATGTGTCTTTTGATGCTTAAATTAGCTGTTGGAGAGGGATGAGTATCTTGGCCAGTGTCTTCTGTAGCCCCTTAGAATTCTGTTACAAAAAAGCACCTGACATGTAAATCCAGCCCTGTTTGGTTCCCCTTTAAGAATGATAGCCGACAGAACTTATGTAACTTTTAAATGCACTTCTAATGCAGCAGAGTATGGGTTTAGAGAATGACAATAGTAAAAATCAGTGTAAGGATCTACCATTCAATTTTTTATATATATATTCTTTTTTTTTTCTGAGATCATATAAGATCTTCAGTTCAGTGGTCTATTACATGTGGCATCCTACGCTATATTGCAGATGTCCAGCGATAACAGTCGCAACAGAGATGACTTTGCAACACAGTTGCATTAAGATAACGCCATCTTGGCTCAAAGATGCAATTTCATCCAGTATCCTGCAACATTGTTAAAAGTCGGTCAAGGTTGTTGCTATATGCTTTTTAGGAGATAGACTCCTTCCTAAAGGACCAATAATTTACATTTATATCATTTTAACTGACAATATTTCAAATCCATTAAAGATATAAATATCTTGCAATATGGACAATAAGTAAATAAGTATTGATTCAATTTGTTGTACACAGTGATGCAAGACACTAACACTGAAGTGAGAATTCAAAGTGAATTTAAAATTTTAGGCCAAAGTAGCCGAATTGGACAAATCAGCTATACGACCAGTTTGGCTACTTTGGTCTAAAACTTGAAATTCATTTTGAATTTTTACTTTAGTGAATCATCCTGTTCTACATTTTACAATGACTGCATTATTCAGTCTGCCTTTTAGTCCCTTGGTCCCATGTGTCCAGCTGCTAATGCATTTATCTTACGTACAGTAGTCTGGATTATGCATCAGGGATTTACAGTCTCTGAATCTGATTTTAAAACTTCCATTCCAATAATAGTTTGCTTAAAATTTGACATCTTCGAGAACACTGGAAAAAGGGCTTTTGCTGTTTAAACTTTTCCTAAAAATAATACTAATCTCTTTTAATTCTATACAAATGTTTATTTTTCCATATTAAAAGTTTTGTATTTGCATACAAATATATGGCTCTGTAGATTCCTTGTTTAACCAATAAAATACATAGTTATTTTCTCTCTTTATAATAATATTCAGTTTGCAGTAACATATACTATTGTGAAAGACCATCTGATGAGATGAGATAATGGCCTTAATAATGATGGATGTTATAGTATTTTATTGCTGGCATATTAATAGTCAGAATATATCTGTCTACTGTAGAGGGCCAGGTGAAGACAGAGGAGCATGCTGGAGGTCCCCACATTAAGTACTCCTCCTTGGAAGCTAAACTAAAGATATACATTTTGCATGTACCCTACCTGTTAACTTGGGTGGAACCTTGGAGGACATGGCCTGCACTGAGCAGACTGGGATTCTAATGGTTCCAGATGAGGTTACTCTGAAGGAGCTCCTGCACTATTTTATTATTATTGCCATTTATATAGCGCCAACAGATTCTGTAGCGCTTTAGAATATTATGAGAGGGGGGAATGTAACTATAAAAAGGACAATTACATGAAAACTTACAGGAACAATAGGTTGAAGAGGACCCTGCTCAAACGGGCTTCCACTCTATAGGAGGTGGGGTATAAAACACATTAGGAGAGGAAATATCAATTAGGTGTTTACTCACGTAGGCCATGTCTTCCAGTAAAGTCATGACTGTTATTAAATGTCCTTTTCCAAATTCTGAAGTGTATACTGCTGATAGCATCACCCAGGGATATTAGAAGGAAGACTATGAATATTACTACCCTGTTACAATCCCATGGCCTCCAGTATAGCTCTGATAGTAATGTAGGAAGGGTGTGTCTTCTGAATTCAGGATGTCTTTCAGGCAGAACAACTCCAGATTGTATCTGTTGTAGTTCTTAATGCCTTGGTTGGTACCCAGAAATGGCACTAATGTAATTTTAATGAACTCCCAGTAGTAAGAACTGACATATGGTTTCATTAGGCTTTAGGTCACTTAATGTAATAGTTTATTATACATATAAGTATATATACTACACTAATATAGTATATTTAAACATTTAAGTAGATTAAACGAAGTGCACACCTCTTTACTCTGCAACAGTTTGCCTCCATCTTAGCTCCCTGTCAATCATTGCTATAAGCTCTGTCCTTTGTTCCTTGCCATCAGCATTAAGAAACATATAGAGAAGAGGAGAAATTAAACTATATTTCTCTTCATTTGCAATGTTTCCCATGGCTTTGCCTTCTCTGAATTGGATTATGATGGAATTTGCCAAACTTCTAGACAAGAGCATCTCATAAAAATGGCTGACACAAGTTACTGCTAATATACTGATAATATAAGTTACATTTCCCCTTTAATGTGCAATACAGTCCTCGTTGACACTCAGAACTTGTTTTTACAAATGTTAAATTACAATTAGAGAATGTGCCACCAGGGTAATGTAATGCACATCATTTTGTTTGTAGTAGCTGACAACTTAAACATTTGTTCCCTGCTATATATAAAATACTCTCATTAATATTTTATGAGATCTATTAACTAAACATCTAGTTGTGCTTTGAGAACTAACTTTTTAACATTTTGGGATATAGTAAACAGGCTATAACCCATATTATTCAATAATATACATATATGTAACAAAACATATAAAATGTTGCACTCACAATTATCAAACACAACAGCAGACACACAAAACCCAAGGATAAAACGAGTTCCCAGACTAATGAATTGACCATAATGCCACAAACTATGAACTATCCCTAACCAATATTGTGTCTTGCAGATCTCCGTGGAGATGGATGTGGTCAGTAAACCAGATCTTACAGCTGCTCTGAAGGAAATCCGCATGCAGTATGAAGTCCTTTCCACCCGCAATCAGCAGTCTGCAGAAGAGTGGTACCAAACCAAGATTGCCAATGTGTCCCAAGAGGCTGCACGGAATAATGATAATGTGCGTCAGGCCAAGGAGGAGATAAATGAGTACCGGAGACAGCTCCAAGCCCGGACTTTGGAGGTAGATGCTCTGCGAAGTGCTAACGAGTCTCTGGAGAGACAGCTTCAGGAGTCTGAGGACAGGAATAATGAGGAAATTTCTCAACTGCAGGTAAAGCAACAGTGTTCTAGTCAGGATTCTTTTAATCTCTGTGCTGTGTGAATTTCTCTACAAAATACACATCGTAGTATATATTTAAGAAGTGATGTCTTACTTGTCATGGGGTGCGTTTTGTCTTGTTAAAATTCAGAATTCAGTGAGAGAAAGGTTCTGCAAATTTCCAGCAGATTTAAAAAAAAAAAATGTTTTACAATTCACCTGTAAAATACTAATATAAGCAGGTATTGGTGTGTCTCCTAGCTTTAGATTTGCTGCAGTGTCCAGATGATAGCTGACCCCAGATCACCACTTGCCATCTCTAAATACATTGCAGGAAGAAATTGGAAGATCCAGTTCTTTAGTATATTGTATATTTGTTTAGATAGTTTTTAAATTACTTTATTTGGTAATGAACAATTATTTATATATCTAACTTACAATGATCAGCAACAATATTTAAACTACCTGCCTCATATCGTGTTGATTTCCCTCATGCTGCTAAAATAACTCTGATACGTCTAGGCACAGACACCACAAGACCTTTGAATATGTTGTGGTATCCGACACCAAGACATTACCAGCAGATCCTTCAAGTCTCCATTGATCAGATTTGTTATTCCAGCACATCCCACAGATGCTCAATAAGTTCAAGATCTGGGGAGTTTAGAGGGCAAAGCAACACCTTGAACTCTTTGTCATGTACTTCAAACCATTCTTGAACAAGTTTTACAGTGGGCAGGGTGCATTATCCTGCTGAAAGTGGTCACTGCCATTGAACATTGCTCAGAGCATAACACGGCCTTTGCGTGCCTTCTTCGCATCCTGCTGTCATATCTTTCCCAGGTAAATGAGGCACACATACACAGCCGTCCACCTGATCTAAAACCAGACCAGGCAATCTACTTCCATTCCTCCATGGTCCAGTTCTAATGCTACGTCCCCATTAAAGATGCTTTCATTAGTGGATAGGATTCATCGTGGGCACTCTGACCTTTCTGCGACAACACAGCCCCATACGCAGCAAACTGTGATGCACTATGTGTTCTGACACCTTTCTATCATAGACAGCATTAAGTTTGTCTGCAATTTCAGCTACAGTAGCTCTTCAGTGTGATCGGACTTGACAGGCTAGCCTTCTCTCCTTGGGTGCCCATTATCCTGTCACCGGTTCACCGGTTGTCCTTCATTGCACCGCTTTTCTGGTAGGTACTAACCACTGCATATTAGATGCACCCCACAAGACTTGTCATTTTGGAAATGCTCTGACACAGATGTCTAGCCATCACTATTTGGCCTTTGTCAAAATCACGCAGATCTTTACACTTGTCCATTTTTCCTGCTTCCTACACATGAAATTCAAGAACGAACTATTCACTTGCTGTCAAATATATCCCACCCCTTGACAGGTGCCATTGTATAATCAATGTTATTCACTTCAGCTGTCATTGGTTTTAATGTTGTGGCTGATCATTGTATAATTTAAATGTATCAATTGTAATGATATCCGCTATATGCAAAATACTCACCCACTATAGAAAGAACCTATCAAACTATGTCTGATTTCTAGAAGCTCGGAATATCTTTTTAAATTGAGTGTATCATTCTTTTCCTCTCAATATGTTCAATGGATAAGCAAGGACATTGTTGTTACAGTTGTGGGACTTCGTTCTAAAATGACTTTGTTTCTACAGGAGACAATAAACCAGCTTGATAATGCACTGCGGACCACAAAAGGAGAGATGGCTCGTCATTTAAGAGAATACCAGGATCTGCTTAACGTTAAGATGGCTTTGGACATTGAAATAGCAGCGTACAGGTAAAGAAACACAATTTACATCCACCAGTTGGCCGAGTAGACAGCAGCATGGTATTGGACAATGGAAATAAATTTTAAAAAACATATATCATTGTACACACTGCTCCTGGGCACTGGGTGTAAATGATAAAGGCAACTATAAAACAGATCAAATATTCATAACTCCCTATGTAAAATTAATACACATCGCTATAGAAGCCTTGGATAAAATCAACATATGTAGATCTAGAATCCTTTAATATAAGTAATACACACAGCTATAGAATATATTAATATTAGTGATATATGTGGCTCTAATATATATATTATATTATATATAATTTATGAAACTCTGCAAACATCTCCATCATCACCATTTAGGGACAGTGCATAATGTCTGTTAAAGTTTATGTGCTGTGTATGATGCTGTTGAATACATCAGTACTTTATAAATATAATATATTTAATAATGCCACACACAGGGCTACAATAGTTTATATGGTATTTAAAATGAAAACGAACAAAGAAGGGCAGATCCTCACAATCACAGTAAACATGTGAGAGTGTAGGATCTGTCCTTAAAGATGCCTATCACAGAGCTACTGAGTAGGGGGTAACCCAAAATGTAATGATATAGATAGAGGAGACCCTTGAAACAAGGGGATCCCAGTAGTAGCTCTTAGTACACAGAAAGAATAACCAGAAAATATGGGGACAGACACAAATGGGTAGAACAGCATTAGAGGTAGAAGGGGATATATATACAAAACACCCTATCTATACCTATAGTGGAACAAACTATACTCCCTGAAACTTGCTAACTGCAGGGAAAAACATCCCCCCACACAGACAAGTAGCACTGTTACAACAGAGAAAACACGTCCCAGTGTAGATTGTAGGTGTATATGTAAGAGAAAAAGCCCTTCCTATACCTAAAGTAGCTCAGATTAACCAAACCACAACTAGCTACCCAAAAAGAGAAGAAAAACGTCACCCATACTGGCATCAAATGGATGTATAAATAGAAGTCCTGCCTAACAGGGTAGTAGAATCATTTAGGGTGAATAGTCCTAACCCCCCAAGATGTGTACAAAACGCTGTTCTACCCATTTGTGTCTGTCCCCATATTTTCTGATATTATCTGGTTATTCTTTCTTTCTATGTGCTCAGAGCTACTACTGGGATCCCCTTGTTTCAAGGGTCTCCTATATCTATATTATATGGTATTTACAATAATGGTTTGCTGATGTTTTTGTACAAACCCTTTTTTTCATTTATAAACATTTTTTTTTACAGCTACATTTAGCATAGTTTAACACTTTTATGTCGTTACAGGAAACTGCTAGAAGGGGAGGAGACACGTTTGACGACCGTTGGCGGAGGCAGCATGTTTAGCTATGGCTACCCATACTCCTCAGGGGGCAAGTACACAAGTACAGTGACCATGAGGAAGGAGGAGAAAAAAGAAGTCTCAGATGGAGGAAAAGGAAGTGTCAAAACGCCAAAGTCAGAAGAGTCTGCTCAAAAGACCCCATCTAAAAATTGATCTAGCAAATGTATATTCCCCACCTGTTACAAGAAAGGGACAATTTACACGAAACGTTCGCCCCCTCCCCCAACCTTCATGCTAGTGAACTGGCTTTATTGTAGAGAGATTAGAAAAGATAAGGATGTGAATGTTTTATTTCTATTAATTGCATATGGCACTATTGAAGAAACGCCTGAACATACATGGCTTGCGTGGTATTTCTCTGTAGATGCCTCGGTGTGCTTAAGCACCTGAGGCATCATAGGATGGCAAAAATCAAGGGGTAAAAATGGAATTGCAGTGTAGGAAAGTGTGGTTTTACTCCACTGCATTACTCACCTCATTAAATGCTTCATAGTGTTTACTGGGGCGAGGGAATGAGATACTGTCACTGCCAGAGAAGTTACAGTTCTGCATTAATTATTGGAAATAATACATCCACTTTGTATTCCACATTGATGTCTAAACAATGTTTACAGTGCTAATGTATGGCAAAAATAAAAGTTCTTCCCATGTGGGAGCAGAACTGAAAGGAAATGTTGAGATCCAGCGAAATATGTGACATCATACACTGATAAATGTTCTAATCAGCATTCCACTAGGGTAACTATCCAGTCCATGTATTTATACCATCACCGGCATTGCAGGGATAACATTGAAATTGCCACTAACCCTGCAGTGTAGCCCTGTACTATGTGTTTTATTCTAGCAGAGAATTACTGTAAGATATTGTTTAAGATCTATCTGTGAAGATATATTGTAGCTATGGAGCTCCAAGGCCATAGACAGCAGATCAACTCTGGAGCATCTCGGACTCCTGAGGAAACTCAATACATGTCTTTAAAAACACAGTCTTCCACCATCATCACTAGTCACTACATTATCTTTCCACCTTCTTCTACTGTTTGTCCCTATGCTGTTGTTTTTTTTTCCTCTCTTTTTATTTTTTCAAACCCTTGAGAACATAGTAGCAGTGTGTGCCATGTTTATGTCCTATACTTATCCAAAGGTAGATAAATGTGTGAGCCAGATTTATTTTTACAGCTATAGGTAACTGGAGTGTCACCGGAAATAGAATATCAGCTTGCTATTCTCCTATCATGCACATATAGAATGTGCCCAATCAGTCTATGGTGAGTGCTTCTTACAGTCTAATATGAGATTGGGAGATTGATTAGGCAATGAGAAATTAGAGCATTTGTAACAGAACCCTAGCTGTATCTACGGAGATGCCAAATGTTCAGAAAACCTATAATCTCGACATTCACATGGTCCTCATAGCTCTATACTAGTTCTACACCTTTTGTATATTGAGTTTACTCTCTGATTAGTGCTTCCTTCATACATGATAAAATCAATGTATATATTTGTCATTCTATATACATAGCCTGTTCAAAGCTTTCTTATGCTACAACAAATATTTCAATGATATCGTTTCAAACATGTATGTAATACAGAGCATTAACGGGTATTGTTGGTATTGATGAAAACACATAAAAGGAGTAGGACTGTTAACATGATAAGACATGTAACATGCCTATAATAGTACTTTCATCAGGTACCTATTTATAATATAAACAAAAATAATTGTGACTTTATGATCGAACTTGACCTTTCCATCATCGGACCACCTCTGCTTGTCTTTTGTGGTCATCTAATAAGCATTGAATCTGGTGGCCTATATTCTGCATGTGGGAAAATGATGCCCTCCGGCAGATTGATTGAAATATGTATAGGTTTGGTTATACTAATGATATATTTATTATTAGCTAATTATTTCCATTGTATTTATAACCATTCTTTTCATATTTTACTATAAGTTAGTGAAGAAGACATTGTCAATGTTGAAATATATCAGGAGGGGAACTTAAAATTCACATTAATTTATGTTTGGAAAAGATAAAAGGCTGAATATGAGGCACTGTACATCAAAGGTATAAGTCCTGGAGAGTAAATAGGTAAAGGACAGTTTTGTCAACTATTAGGTGCTATGCTTCTATCCCTGCTTTCAATGTGTGGCCTTTGCTGCCCCAGCTAAAACCATCTAATAAAACAACTGCTCTGCACTAGAGAGTTTTGTTTTTTATTCTCTTTTGTTTTGCTGTTTCTCAGGGAATCTTTTGTTTTGTAAGAAATAAAAACAAGAATACTCCCAAGAATACAACGGGGGCTCGGTAAAAAAATGACCAGCTTTAAGAAAGATGGTTTATAAGTTTTACTTTCCCCTTTTCTTCATATTCATCACGTTTCTCATGGTAGCCATAGAAAAAGGTGGTGGCTACAATAAAATGAAGAAAGAGACAGAAACAGACATAATGTATCATGTAATGTAAATTTGGACAGGACTGTTTGGGGACAAGTTACGGATGTAACTCTAGGTTTCCGAGTATAGGTAATAATAAAGAAGAACAGTTTCAATAGCATGTGAGCGCAGGTTATGTGTTAAGGTCAATGAGTGTAGAGCAGATATGGAACCACCGAAAAACAGTGTGTGTATTGCATGGTCTTGTATGTAAGCTGAGTGTATAAAGAAGTCACATTAATAAAATACTACCAGCAGTAGCAATAAAAACAGTCTTTTCTTTTGTGGAAAATTAATCATAAATAGCTTAGCCTTCATAGAGTCACTGCTGGTGGTTCTGGCCTCAGGAAAGAATCTGACTTTTCTCAGCAGATGAATGCAGTGAGTGTGCTATAGCTGATGCCCCATCTGCACCTGGCGGATACAGGAAAGGGGGCAACGGGGCAATTGCTGCGGGGTAGAGTTCACTCTCACCACTGCAACCACCAGGGATTCCCCACCGGGGACTTAAAGTATTTTTATTAAATAACAACAACAAAAAATTATAAAAAAAGCTTCCCTACCCCCCTCACCACACATTCACACACTGCCCCCCTACACACATTGCACCACACACGCCTTATACATTCACACACTGTGCCCCCATACACACATTGCCCCACACACACACATTGCTGACACTGCCCTCCCCATACACACATTGCCCCACACACACACATTGCCCCACACACACTGAGTGAACAAGTAGATATGAATAAAGCTAGAAAAGGGATGTCTAGAAACATAAAGCATTGATTATTTTTATTTCTTCAAGAACCATCAAGTTCCGTACCGCTGTACAATGGGTGGACTAACAGACACGTATATGTAACCAGACGAGTTGGACGCACAGGAACAGAGGGATTGAGGGCCCTGCTCAGTGAGCTTACATGCTAGAGGGAGTGGGGTAAAGTGACACAAACTTGATAACTTGAAAAGTATCAGAACAGTCAGACTGTGATTACTTCACAACTGTTAATAACTGACCAATAGCCATTAAGATAGCAATTATTATTGAAAGCAAAATTATAATTTACGTAATTTGTGGATTAAATCTTTCCACAAATATAAGTAGAAGAGATAAGCCTTACAATAGTTGAAATAGTGAATTATGGTGTGGTCGTAGCCACTGTCCCCTCTAAGGTGTTCACTTGTGTGCATGCACATCCATTTTCAAGGAATGAGAGCACACCGGGGTTTGGTTTGCGCACAGCCCTTCACAGCACCAGCACAAGTTAGGGGGAAGTGCTAGTCCAATATTGTTGAATGGGTAAGGCAGTGGCTGAGTGACAGGCAGCAGAGGGTTGTAGTCAATAGAGTATATTCGAAGCATGGGCTTGTCACCAGTGGGGAACCTCAGGGATCTGTTCTTGGACCCATTCTCTATAATATTATTATTATTAGTGATGTTGCAGAAGGTCTTGATGGCAAGGCAGAGTAGGCACCTGCTTATCCCATATAGCAGGTACCTACTTTGCTGACACTAGACCAGGGGAGAGGAAGCAAGCGGGGGTGCAGACAAGGAGTACTGATGTGTTTTCAGTTCCTGTCTGCTCCCTCGTGCGACGGCTGTGGTGATGCCGGGAGCAGGAATATGACGTCACTTTGGCCCCGGCATCACTACAGAGGGCACGCGAGGAAACAGGAAATGGAAGGCCCACCGACCCCAGGAAGAAAAACCCAACTGGACACCAGGGAGAAGATCCCCACAAGGTAGGGAGGTTGGATGGGCCTAAAAAATAAAATTATAAGAAATAAAATTAATGTATGAGTGTGTGTGTTTGTGTGTGAGTATGTCTGTCAGTGAGCGTGAGATTGTGTGTCTGTCATTTAGAGTGTGTGTGTGTTTCTGTCAGTGTGTCTGTGTCTGTCAGTGTGTGTAACAAATCAGTGAGATTGTGTGAATGTTTCTGTCAGTGAGTGCGTGAGTTTGTATGTGTGTGTGTCTGTCAGTGTGTGTGTGTTTCAAATCAGTGAGATTGTGTACCTCTCGTGCGTCTGTGTGTTTAGGAAGCATTAATATATATGTCACCATTAGTTGGGCAAAGAGTTCCTTTTGAAAAATCTATGGGTGACATTTCTCAAATAATAGTTGCGATTAGCAGGGCCGGCGATACCATAAGGCGGCACAGGCAGCCGCCTAAGGGTGCAACGGCCGGGGGGCGCAAGGTTCGTGTGACCTGCATGAAGATGGAGCACCCAGCTCCTTCCACCCGCTGGTCATTCTGAGCCCACAAGGATACAGAGAGATTTCCCAGTGGGTCTCTATGACCTGGGGATGGCACTTGCTGCTGGCTTTTAGAAATCTTGCTGCTGCGAGATGTAGGAGGAGCGAGGAGCGCCAGCAGCCTGTCGCTCCTCGCAGTGCACAGAGCTAAGGCTGCTGGGATACATGATGTCATATCCAGCAGCCTTAGCACTGTGAATGGCTGTAATGATGTATCAAGCTGCAGTAACGACAGTAAGTCAGTCAGAGTGAGTGTGTGTTAGTGTCTCAGACTATATGTCAATGATGAGTGTGTTTGTGTATATCAGTGTGTTTGTGTGTGAGACTGTGTGTGTTTGTGTGTCAGACTGTGTATCAGTGATGAGTGTATGTGTCAGTGTCTGTTTGTGTGTGTCACTGTGCTTGTGTGTCAGATTGTTTGTCAATGATTGGGTGCTTGTTTATGTATTAGACTGTGTGTCAATGATGAATGTGTGTTTTTGTGTCAGACTATGTGTCAATGATGAGTGTGTGTTTTTGTGTCAGACTATGTGTCAATGATGAGTGTGTGTCAATGAGTGTGCTTTAATGTGTGTCAATGATGAGTGTGTGTTGGTACGTGTGCGTTTGTGTCCGTGTCAATGTGATTGTGTTTTTGTGTGCATGTGTCTTTAAAACATCAAGTTTCAAAAATCTAAGAACAAGTATATTAACATATGTATTACCATATATTGATATGTATATATTTTATGTTTATAATATATACAAATATTAATATAATACATAAACATATGAGGAACACTCAAACGTTAAACGTCACTATATGGTTTTAACGTTTGGGGAATTCCTTAACCCCAGTAGGTGCCAGGCTCCCCCCCCCAAAATATCTGACAGTAAGTCTTCTTTTACTGCTGCTCTGCTCAACCCCTAGGAGACTGTCAGTGTCAACAGTGTCCCTTCCTTTCTTGGTGAAATTGGCTCAAGCTCTGCAATTATCGCTAATGCACTAAGGGGGAGGGGTAAAGAAAGACACAGGCAAAGACACCATTTTTGGGGGGCGCCAAAATAAATTTTCCCCTGTGTATTCATAAATCCTTGCACCGGCCCTGGCTATTGGTGTCTGCTGAATTGGGTTGTTTGTTTCTCCTGTGTGGTGGACATATCACATCATATCAAGATTATTTTTTTAAAGAAGCATTAATGTATATCTCACCATTTATTGGGCAAAGAGATTCGTTTGCAAATTAGATTGGCGACATGACATCTCTCATCCTCTCTGTATAATGTTTGCTATAATTGTGTCAATGAGACAGCCACTAGTGACTGGATTAACCCTAATGGAAACATAGCAGTTTAAAATCCATACCCCCTAACAGTAGTGTCCAGTGAAGCAGGAAGTCAATGGGCGGTTGTCACGACACTCCTTAGCTGATCTGCCCTCGTGCTGTACTCATACTCACCACTGTTTCGGTTTGGCACTGTTCCTGATTTCCTTTTATTAAGCACTTCACCTGGTCCTTGTTTAGCACCTATTTAGTTTGGTTTCTCCCCTCACTCCCTGCCAGATCATTGCCTTTTGTTTCCTGTGTTCCTGGCTCCTGCGTGCTGTGACTTGGTCCTGTGTCCTCCTGGTCCTGCGTTATTGTGTCCTCCTGGTCCTTCGTTGTTGTGTCCTCCGGTCCTGTGTTCTGGTTCCGTGGTCCCGGCTTTACTACCAGTGATCCTGTCCCTGCAGACTGCAGATGTCCCTTTATTAGTCTGGTGACTCTGGATCTGTGCCCTACCTGTTACTCGTGGTAGCTGCACAATCTTACCCTTATACCCAAGGACTATTACAGTATTTGTTGCCTGCATGATTAGTACTAATTTTGATTTACTGTATATATTTAGTGGCCTTGTGTGTGTAAATATTGTTTTGCGTTTTCCTTTGGTTTTCTGTAAATATATATCTCTTGATTTATCCTATTTATTTGTGTCTTGGCATTTATTTCTCTGCTGTATGGGTTCCCACATTTAAAGTGACAGTGCTGTTCCAGGGCAGCACCCCTTCATGTCATTACAGCGGTGTATAAGGATGGGCCACTGACGCGAATCATGCGCTCGCTCCATGCTTTCTAAGGACTGACCCCTAGCACTCACATGTCCACTTGTCTCCTTACCCTCTTACTATCAGGCAGAAGCTCCTGATATACAGTCTGAGACAGAGAAAAGGTGGATGTAGTGAGTGTAGAAGAAAGGGAACATGCCACAGTGTTAGAGAGACCCAAGTCAGCATTACCTTAACTAATTTCTCTGAAATTGCTATGTTTACAGCAGGCAGGGTTAAACCTAGATGGACCTAGCACCCAGACCAATTCATTGAGCTGAAGTGGTCTGGGTGCCTATAGTGGTCCTTTAATTTAGTCTGTGTTTTTTAACAAGTGCTAGACTTAGCATAGATTGTGTTTGTTATGCATAGCTGGCAATAAAGCTACCTAACAAAGGGAGAGAAGAATTGTGGCAGAAAAAAACAAAACATAAATTAATATCTAAAACAATGATAATGCCATGACATGAACACAGCAATTTATTATGAGTATGGAAGCAAAAACTACTGATCTGTTGATGGATACTAGTATCAAAGAATAAACAAAAAAGATGTCCAGCACTCCTTATTCTGAAAAGCAATGTCATTGCTTGATAAAGACATGCAGTCGAAACGGTGCTGTTTTGCCAATAAAGGGATATCATCATTGCACAATAAGGAGTGCTGGACATCTTTTTTGGTTATTCTTTGATACTTATCTGGGAACACGGAGTCGGGGTCATTGCATTCTTAAGAAAAATTAAAGTGAGTGCTCTTACATACCATTGTTATTAATGGATTTTACTAGTGAGAAAAAGGTTAAAACACAGAGTCTGACATATACAATTATTTACAGAGCACCAACATATTCTGCTGCAATCTACTACGGGTAAAACAAAACAATCAATTAATTCTATCTGATATACAGTCAGGTCCATAAATATTGGGACATCGACAAAATTCTAATCTTTTTGGCTCTATCCACCACCACAATGGATTTGAAATGAAACGAACAAGATGTGCTTTAACTGCAGACTTTCAGCTTTAATTTGAGGGTATTTACGTGCAAATCAGGAGAATGGTGTAGGAATTACAACAGTTTGTATATGTGCCTCCTACTTTTCAAGGGACCAAAAGTAATGGGACAATTGGCTGCTCAGCTGTTCCATGGCCAGGTGTGGGTTATTCCCAGATTATCCCATTTACAACGAGCAGATAAAAGGTCCAGAGTTCATTTCAAGTGTGCTATTTGCATATGGAATCTGTTGCTGTCAACTCTCAATATGAGATCCAAAGAGCTGTCACTATCAGTGAAGCAAGCTATCATTAGGCTGAAAAAACAAAACAAACCCATCAGAGAGATAGCAAAAACATTAGGTGTGGCCAAATCAACTGTTTGGAACATTCTTAAAAAGAAAGAATGCACCGGTGAGCTCAGCAACACCAAAAGACCCGGAAGACCACGGAAAACAACTGTGGTGGATGACCGAAGAATTCTTTCCCAGTTCTGGAACAACATCCTATGGACAGATCCATTACTATCGGGCAGAAGCTCCTGGTATACAGTCTGAGACAGAGAAAAGGTGGATGTACACATACACATACACACACACAGAAACACACAACACGTCCTTTACACACACACACACACACAGAAACAGACACTAGTTACGAGGACAGAGGGAATGACACACATGGGGCCTGGGATGGAGGTAATGACACTCATGGAGGGGCTGGGGTGAGGAGATGCATGGAGGAGCTGGGGGGATAAGGCACATGGGGAGGGGGCAAAGAGGGGGTATAAGACGCATGGAGGGGTTGGGGCGGCGGGGGTTAGGTGCTTGGGTCTAGGGTCCAGGGCAATTTTTGCACCAGGGCCCAGTGATTTCTAGTTATGCCTCTGGACACATTGCAGGTGGTTAATAATCAACTTGAGCTCTTTTTCTTAAAAGGTTTTAGAGGCAGAGTTGAATTTTCCCAAACAAAAAATATTGTTTTTTGGTGTATTACTTTTTTTCCCAAAATAGTGGGTACTGAATTTATCACCTTACTAGAAACATTTAAAGGATACATAACTCTAGCTACCTACCCCGCTTTTGATAGTTACAGTCCCAAAGCAAGTATAATGAGTAACTGTTTTGTTAAAAAGTTTTTTGTAATAATCTCAGTATAATAAATAACATTTCTAAATCTGGTTGCCTTTTCAACTACAGAGATAGTTTAGGATGAATAGGCAAATATGGCATTAATTAAATAAATGGTACCACTGGTTGAATTGTTCTCCACTTGATTTACATTTATTGTTCCACTGTAGGAGAAGCTAGAAAGCCTTGTGGTAATTTATTATTTCTTGAATAATTAAAATCAAATTAACCTAGACAATCCTTCAAAACATATTTTCAAATAAAAAAACAAAAACGATATATCTTGGTATTCTCCTTTTCATGTCATACAGCTGGTGAACAGTGAGTGGACTGCAGAATTCACAATGTGGTGGGAACGGCTTTTGACAATTGTACAAAGAAAGCACAGTTAAAGAGATCCTCTGGGCACAAATACATCTTTAATGCATTTGATAGATTTCGGTCTCATTAATATGTTGTATTTTATATGCTCACATTTTTATAGTTTTGCACAAAATCTTTTGCAAGATTCAGTATCATAAGCCTGCCTCCTTTTCCGTGCTCCGCATGCCAAAAATACTTTATCAAATGTATATACAGAGTCTCAGCCACAACAGCACTGAGTGAGCAACTTTTAATTCACAACTTGGCTGCAGGCAGCCAGAGAAATGATAAACAGGTAGTGATATCCTAATAAAGGTTGTTTTGCAACATTCAATAATGTCAGTGATGGAGCTGTGTACATACCTTTGATAAGGAAATATTTTTTGGGAGCGAGGGCAAGTGGCTAAAGAGGCAGGCGTATGGTAAAGCTTTCTAAAAATGTTCTTTATCTTATGCAAAAACTATAAATATTTGAGCATGCAATAAATAAATGCAGCATATTAATTAGGCCAAAACTATCAAATGCACTAAAGTAGTATTGGTGCCTGGAGTATCCCTTTGAAAGCACCATGCTAAATATTTACAGTGCAGCTGAATTCATCAAAATTGATAGCAAGAACCTCAGCCAAGCAAACATTATGTACTACTAGGATAATAATTTCAAGGAGCATTACAATACTGCATTTTTTGTAGCATAATTAAATTGAAAAAAAAAAACAAACAAAAAACTAACCAACATTTTGACAGTACATAAAGAAACACTCCAAGTGACGTAAGTGTAAAAAGTCAAACCGTTTCTACCATGTGCAACTCCTCGCCTCTACTAATAATGCTGAAAAGCTGGAGGCTCCTTAACAGGAACTTTCGTTAGCTATGCTTAATGGTTATGAGTGAATTGTAGTGGTTATGTTGCTTTCATTGTCTTTGATCCTACATTAGCTAGAAGGTTACTTTGGTAAATTCATTCATTTCAAGATTACGCTGTATCATGTTAATATGAAATTTACTCAGCACTCCCATGTTAAAGGGACACTGTAGGCACCGAGACCACTTCAGCTCATTGAAGTGGTCTGGGTGCAGTGTCCCTTTTGCACATAGTGCTGCAGTGTAAAATATTGCAGTTCCAGAAAAACTACAATGTTTACATTGCAGCTCTAAGTCTGCCTCCAGTGACTGTCTACCAGACATCCACTAGAGGCGCTTCTTGGATTGAAACGGACCTTTGGTCTGGTATCTGATGCGGGATGTCCTCACGCTCTGCATGAGAACATCCAGCATGAGATTTTTCCCCATAGGAAAGCATTGATTCAATGCTTTCCTTTAGGGTGGTCTAATGCATTAACGCCCGCTCGTCGCGGGACATCGGAAGTGGCGAAGCGTCCACCCAGCGCCAAGGGATATCGGCGCTGGGATAAGGTGTGTAAATAATGGTTTTTAACCCTTTATTTAATGCAGGGGAGAAGGGGGGGGTCGGGACAGAGGGAGGGGGGGAGGCAGAGGGAGCGATAGTGCCAGGAATACAGCTTTAGGAAAACAGTATCCCTTTAAGTCACAAAAGCAACAGATTCTGCACTGAATCAGCATCTGCACTTTCATGAATTAATTTGAGAAGTTTACAGCCAAGAGAGCTTCCTAATTCACTCTGCTGCATTCGATCATTTAAGAGGAAGTAGGCATTTCCATAGTGATACATAAGTCCATGCATCTCTCTGAGATACATTCTACTGGGCAAGTGTCACAATTGACTTGCGTATTCTTGGCAATGGCTGTGCCTGTGCCTGTGCCAATTCCATCAGGACAAAAAGGGTAGACTGTCTCACTGACAGTTTCCCCAGGGCTGAGCAGAGCGGCAGCAAGAGTAGTCCTGCTGCTAAATAAAAAAAAAATAGTAATAATAATAAATAAAATAAAAAAGGAATCTATTTTTTTATTATTGTGGAGGAAGGTGTTAGGCATAGGTAGCATTAAAGGTACATTACAAATGGAGTGCTATCTTTTTTGAAAGTTGGAGAAAGCCATCTCATATAAATAACAGAAAATGCAACAGCTGTGAAAACAAACAGACAAATCAGTCTACAAAACATCGGAAGGCATAAAAAACAGAGCAGCAATTATGTCCTGGGCTTACATATCAATACTGGCCACATGACTAGTACATAATCCAATATCACCAACAAGCAGCTGGACTTTTACAGATAATCCAGATCTTCTTGAAACTCACACCTTATTAGAAACAGTAAATAGTTGAAACCCATCTCTTTTCATTCTTGTGTTGTTAGAGCATGATAAAACTATCTTTCTTTCTAGAACTTTGGGTCTTAAGTCGTTGGTCTTCCAGAACGGTTACTGGTTTATATACTGTCCCTGTGCTCTGAAAAAAATCCTCCCTACATTGCTATCCCTTCTATTTGATGCTGTTGACTGTTTTCCTGTTATTTCTTTCCTAATTATACGATCTCTCCGACTTTGGCACACTGTGTTACTAGTACTGTATAAATATACGACAAATTCCTAAAAATCTCCTCACTTGCACCTAGCAGCATGAACCTTCAGATCATAATTCTTCACCTCAGAGCTTATCTTAGTTATGATTTAGACAACCCATGTATTTGCCTACTAAAAAGCACACTGCATATGTAATATATGCAGAAAATGTTTTTTTAAGAAATGTTTTGCATTTTTTTTTCATTTAAGTGGCAGACATGTTTTGCAAGACATGATCAATAGTTGATCTAGGTACACACATACCTTTTCTCATTGGACTCTAAACCTAATTTTAATTCCACCAAGATAGTTTGCAGAGTCAATTGCTCATGTGAATCGGTGGCGTTGTGAAATCCTTCCATACACAGTTGCTGAACAGTAAGGAACATACTCTGCAGATGATCAAACAGCAACCAGTTCCCCTCTAAATCACAGGACATTATATTGGAGCAGTCAAAGCTTATTGGGCCTTGTGAAACTGCCAGAAAGCAGCAATCACGCAGGGCAACAAACTGGTCCAATGATCACACTATTACTAAAACATGGAAGTACTCAACTGATACCACAGGAATATTTTCATTTAGTCTGCTTATACTTTTTCTTTCCTTATTTGTATTTGTGCATTACACCTTATACATTAATTAGCTTGTGTGTGCAATGAATACAATTCTGGATGAAATAAAACCATTTCTCATTAGTCCACTTGTTTGTCCAGGGTTTTCCCCCGGAGGTTGATAGTTTGACTTCATACCTTTATTTGGAATTTGTTCATGGAGTGTGCATCATGGTGAGATATGTTGATTGTTTCTTTTATTTTACACTGATTTAATTTTCGTTCTTCTCTTTTCTTCCCATGAGTGAAGTTAGCTCTAGGATAAAAATTGTTTGCAAACTTGTCAATTGTTTTCATTATTTATCTTGCTTCCATGAAGAGGAAGCTTTATCTCAAAGGCTCCTGTGTCCCAAAATGGACAATAGGAAAATAGATCATAGTTTAGTAAGTGCATTAACTTGCAAGGAAATAATATAAATTAAGTCAGTAACACACCCACATCACCCTTTTCCCTCCACCCCCTTCCCTCCCTACCCCCCCAGCATAGCCCAAATTACATTAATACTTCCTTTAACAAAAGTCAATGTGGGGCTATAGAACTATTACTACCTTTACAGCTGTGAGGATGTTCCCACTGACTGGGTAATTTTTGCTGTTATTTCAATGAGGTTTGAATAAAGTTTCACTCTAAGTACCACAACAACAAAGAGTTGCAAATGTAATGCTGCATAGAGGACCCTAAGCTAACTCCAAGGACTTTGTTAAATTCCCTGCAGCTCTAACCTTATCTCACAGAGCTGGCAATCAGCCTGGAGCTTTCAGTTCGGAGTTGTCTGTGTTATTTTTTTCCATGTTTTGCATGTACAAGCTGGACCAAGCTCTCTTTCCTCATAGGAGAGAGTCAAGCCATGAACAGTGGTTCAGAACTGCAAACCTAATAGCAACCACTTGATGGCTACTATGAGTTTACACAGCAGTTTCACTAATCCTAGAGGACAGACCACTCATCCCATAAACCTGTGCCCTGCTGAAGTCTAAGTAATAAGAGTCTCTCTCTGTCGAGGAGTGTCAGCTTGCCGTTGTAGGACTGACCCACTAAACAGTGCTTCTTGCATTTTTAATACATCATCTGTGTATTATGCATTATAAAAGGGAGGTCATTTTTACTCCATAGTTTCCCTAGAGCTTTCAGTTTAAAACCAGTATGGTAGCATTTGGGAATGCATTCAGTATTTGACTCTTAAGACTTCTCTTTATGGGAAATTAATATTCTGTTGAATAACTGAGGAAAAACTCTGGTATATGGGCTGTGATCACTAGAGTGCCACAATGAAAGTGGTCTTTTTATGTTCAGTTTGTTAGAGTCCCAAAATCTATTTCTTTTTTCTTTTTCTTTTTTTTTTTAAAGAGCAAACTTTAAAAATAAAGTTGCTGTTCTATTCTTCAGAGAAACAGTCTTATTTGTAAAACAAAAAAAAGACTAAATGTGTTTAAAGATATTGGTGACAGTCTTTAGGTGCCATTCATGCAAGAACTGTGAATAAATAGTAAAAACATTATTATCTTTCAGAAATACCTAGAAACCAGACTCCTACCCATTCATAGGGGGTTTCGTCAAGTTCATAAAGTCATAATTAAACCAACCATATTGCAAACCAAAAAGTTAATTTGAGGAGAGAGTAGCTTGGTTTGAGCATGAGACCGTTAGACACAGCAGCAATGTAATAAACAAGATATCCACACAATATGAGACATGTTCAGAAATGTATGATGATCCCCTGGAGAATGGAAGAGTTTTGTCTGCATTTGGCTCAGCAGACCAAAATGGCTATAGCATTAGATCCCGATAAGTCAGTGAAATGCAGCTGGCAGCATCAGTCAAAAGTGATAGTGGTAAGAGGGGTAATTTCTAGAGTGTGCTCCATGTGGGGTACAGGCTCCTGAAAGTCTCCTGAAGGGCCATTTCGATGGTGTCCATATTCAAATTTAATTCTCAGCTCTCCAATTTTGGACAAAGGAAGGATGTCAGGGATCCACTCAATAGTGAAAGCAATTGGTTCCTTCTGGTCTGGTGAGGTGTTACCTTTATAAAAAAAAAAAAGTTACCTTATTGTGATATAGCTTACAGCAATTCAAATAATAAAGCTGATTGTATGTGATCTTTCCGGCAAGGACTGAAACGTCAACACTTTTGTATTACTTGATGCTTGAATAAACAGCACGATTAGAAATATTATTTAGTATATATATATATATATATATAATTTAATTATTATAAGAAAATATATATTTCTTCAAAAAGTGCAGACATTTTTATTCCAATAATGTCATATCAACTAGGTAAATATTAAATACTGTAGGGTAAATTACAATCTACAATTTGATCATTATAAACATGTTAACATTCTCAATGTCAAAGCACAATACACAATCCTACAGTTTTCAACCACACTTTTACCTTTACCAGTTTTTTGAAAAAGGGCCCTTGTACCTTACATTAAACACTCACGTTCAAGTTCAGCAATCACAAAACCTCTGAAGAGAACAGTTAACCATCAGCAAATTCAACACCTAAAAAAACCTTGAAAGCCACTGAAAAGATGTTTGTGTTTGCACAAGAGCAGAACGATCGACACAAACACATCCTCTGACTAGTGCAAGCAATGGTAATGGATGATTCTTTATTATCTAATAAGACCAATTAAATGACAAACACTAACTGTTTAGCGAAAATATAACAAATACACATGTGCACAATACCTGAAATGTCTCTTTTGAAATAACAAAAAGAAATATGCAAGCACACACTGCAATGTCAATATGGAGCTCAAAGTGATGAATACTGACACCTGTCACCAATTAGTAACATCGACTTGCTTGGGTGTCTGTAAATTTTAACCTGTGGTGTAATAAAAAAAGCTAATGAAGGTGCCACTTGTTGTTAACATCACAATATCAGCCTATCAAGCTCGACATTGCAACATCAACAAGTAAATGAAAAGTTTTGACACAATAACATTTTCCAACTTCAGCCCCCTTACCAATAGTAAAATGGTCCTTGAATGTCGGATTGTTATTGCTATAAAACTATCTTGCAATTCCAGCCAAAACTTAGAAAATGTTATTTTGGAAGCTGGAATGTAATATAGTCCCCTAAAAACGTATGAATATTGACCCAGTTCCCTGGCTACACCTTGAGCGACACACAAATGTTGGCCATGGCTGACTCCTGAAAATCTTTTCAATGGAATGGCTTCCACTTCCAGTGCACAGTTTGATCATTCAATTAATATTGGCATGCATTACTGTTGCTCTCCTGTGCTGTGCCCCACTACTTAGCATTATTAACTGGTTTTCCCCCTATACTTATTTTATTTCTTTCAAACTACAAAATATCTTGATAAATGAAGATTTACAAAAATAAAGAATTAATCTTTAGCTGAATTAGTGCAGAGATACTATATTAGCAATAAACATATGCAGGCTCTTGGTTCAAAACTTACCAACTTTCATAAACGTTTTAAGTTCCAAGGGCCGTATGGGCTGTTTCTCTATTCGACCATAAGTTTCGGCAATGCTTTCAACCTCCACCTTAGGACATTTAAAAAGCTCATATGTTCCATCTCTGTTCTGGACAAAACTTCGCGTAATTTCCAGAGGCATCTGAACAGAGACACAAACAAAATGACAATATTACTAGCATTCAAATATCATTTCTTACTCAACAAATTTAAGGAACTTTAGCACTGTGAAATATTGATACTGTCAATATTAAATATCTATATATATGTTTCTCCCAGAGATGCATAACTTAGAACTTTCAGGCAGAGATATTTACATTTGCAGTTATAGGTTTTCCTTTTATAATTTTTTTTTTTTTTTTTTTTTGCAGTGATATGTGTATTGACAAAATAACAGGTAGGTATTAGTCAACAACATGCAGAGTAGCCTATGCAGAGGCATAATTTTCAACATGAGTAAAGAAAAATACCATTTATAATATCTGACATACTGCTGGGTCCGGAAATATTTGACATTGACACAAGTTTGTTTTTTTCAGCTGTTTACCAAAATAAATTCAAGTTACAGTTAACTAATGAATATGGCCTTAAAGTGCAGTCTCTCAGCGTTAATTTGAGTGTATGCACATATAAATTGGAAAAAGGGTTTAGGAATTACAGCTTTAATATGTATGTTTTTCAAGGGACCAAAAGGAATTGGACAATTGACTCAAAAGCTTTTTCATGGACAGGTGTGGGCTATTTCATTATTTCTTCATCAGTTAAGCAGGAAAAAAGGTCTGGAATTGATTCGGGCAAGGCATTCGAATTTTGAAGCTGTTGCTGTGAACCCACAACATGGATTCAAAGGAGCTCTCAACGCTAGTGAAACAGGCAATCCTTAGGCTGCGGGGGAAAAAATACATCAGACAGATAGCAGGAACATTAGGAGTGGGCAAATCAACAGTTTGGTAGATACTGAAGAATAAAAAAATAAAAAAATGCACTGGCGTGCTCTGGCACACAAAAAGGCCTGGACGTCCACATAAAACAATAGTGATGAATGATTGTAGGATCCTTGCCATGTAAAGAAAAACCCCTTCATATCATCAAGCCAAGTGAAGAACACTCCTCAGAAGGTAGGCATATCATTATCCAAGTCTACCATAAAGAGAGTCTTCACAAATTTAAATTTACAAAAGTTAACAAAAGGTGCAAACCATGCATAAACCTCAAGAATAGAGAGGCCAGATTAGACTTTGCTAATAAACATCTTAAAAAAAAAAAAGCCAGCCAAGTTCTGGAACAGCATTATTTGGACAGATGAAACTAAGATTAACCTTTACTAGAGCGATTGCAAGAACGACTCATGCTCCGAAGAATACCACATCATCTGTACAATAATGTGGAGGCAGTGTGATGGCATGGAAATACATGTCTTCCAATGGCATCGGGTCACTGGTGTTTACTGATGATGTGAAAAAAGACAGAACCAGCCGGATGAATTTTGAAGTGGATATGGATATATTGTCTGTTCAGATTCAGCCAAATTCAGTGAAGTTGATTGGACAGTGCTTCACTTTTTAGATGGACAATGACCAAAAACATACTGTGAAAGCAACCCAGAAGTTATGTAAGACAAAAAAAAGTGGAATATTCTGCAATGGTAGAGTCAATCATCTGATCTCAACCCGATCAAGCATGCATTTTACTTGCTGAAGACAAAACTTAAGGGTCAGGAACACAAATATGCATTCCTGACCCTATAGTGTTAAAACCACTATCTAGCCCCCTTGGCCCCCTTTGCCTCCCTAAAGATAGTAAATTCTTACTTGTATTCAAGTCTGAAGATGCTGCCTCTGCCTGTGAACTTCCTCTGACATCATCAGAAGTGGTGGCCTGATCCAATCACAATGCTTCCCCGTAGGTTTGGAGATACTGAATGTTTGGATGCATTTTAGGCAGCCATGACCCAGGAATGATCTCTAGCAGCCATCTGAGAAGTGTCCAGTGAAGTTATCACTAGGCTATAATGTAAACACTGCATTTTCTCTGAAAAGTCAGTGTTTACAGCAAAAAGCCTGAAGGTAATGACTCTACTCACCAGAACAAATTTAATAAGCTGTAGTTGTTCTGGTGACTATAGTGTCCCTTTTAGGAAAAAAGACCCATGAACAAACAACAACTGAAGACAGCTGCAGTAAAAGCCTGGCAAAGCATCCCAAAGGAGGAAACCCAGCATTTGGAGATGTCCATGCATTCATCGACAAAGTATTAAAAATTTACATTTTATTTATGATTGTGTTAAATTTGTCCAATAACATTTGAGCCCCTAAAATAAGGGGCCAGTCTACAAGAAATGGTTGCAATTCCTAAACGTTTCATACAATATTTTTGTTCAACCTCTTGAATTGAAACTGAAAGTCTGCATTTCAATTGCATATTGGTTGCTTCATTTCAACTCCATTGTGGTGGCGTACAGAGCCAAAATTATGAAAATTGTGTCCAGTGTCTGGACCTAGCTGTATGGTATGGTGCAGATTTTTTAAATAATACAAGATACAGTAGAATGGTATGTCACAGGTAACACCTAACATAATAGATTGGTTACAGATAGACAATAAAGTCAGATATATTTTGTAAACCGTTACATCTCAAAGGCAACATGAGAATAAACTATTAACTAGAAGAGCTACAATATCTGGGGAAATTGTGTGAAGTGTTCTTACCTTCACCAGTAGTTTTTAGTGGCAGCGGGGATAGCTGAATGTTTTGATATAAGATTTGTGTAGGTGGGCTTTTAAATTAGGGAGTGGTGGCAGTTTAGAAATCATGTCCTGATTTTTCAGCTTTTGCCAGCTCCCACTCTAGCTTTGCCATTCATTCCTATGGGACAAATTTCACCACAAGAACGATGATATTCCGTGAACCATTCGGCGAAACGTTCCACAAAATAATAGCACACCAATCGGGAAGAATCCGCACGTTTCGGTATATTATGGTCTATGTAGTGTAAAAACTGTGGGAGGAGTTAGGGTGGTAAATTTGGCTATAATAAGAATAATAATATATATGTGAGATAACATTAAGTGGTCTTGCTATGCATATATATATATAGGTCAGGTAAGGTAGTATTAAACAGATTAATATAAAAAACAATTTGCTTTTGTTTTCATGAGGAGACAGTGCTATATATAAACATAAGAAATTAGATAGCATGGTATGTGGAGACGGGCATAATCAAAAAAACAAAGATTAAACAAAACACTGCATGTCACACAAATCTTGAACGTGACAGGTTTGTGTATCTACAATTAAATGTCCCTGAAAATGGAGGGATGTAAGGCAAGACACCGGAAAGAAGGGCCCACTCACTAATTCTAGGTCATTCTATGCCCTTTGAGAGTACAGTGCAGTTGAACAAGAAGATAAGCGGCCAGTGGACCAGAAGATCAAATGATAAGGGGTTCCCAGGCATAAATGGATATGAGTGATGACTCACAGACTGCTGTACTGGTGCTGTCAGTCAAATAGCTCCCAGTGGCCAGGTAGGTATGAGGCAGAGGCCCACCATGGCATATTGGTATAGGCTCCAAACTTGATTCTGCAGAAAAGGTCAGGACTCACACTGCTTTGGTTTGCTCTGAGTAGTTGTCCCTGCTTGGGTACCCCCATCCCAGGTGTGAAGCTCACACACCTGTGATGCCGGAAGAAAGGGAAGTTAAAGTGGTTTATCCACAGTAACCTACAGGCGATTTCTGTGCTTGGACCAGAAGTCTACAAATAGCCTATCCAGGTCAGCTAGAATAGGGGACAGCTGATCTCTGTAGTCGATTGTAAAGAGGCTGTAGCTTATTTTGGATGCTCAAAATTAAACACTTGCTGAAGGTGACCGGGATAACCCGACAGGGGGGGATAAGTGGGGATAACTTTGTGTGGATGGGCTGCAAGTCTGTCCCAATCCAGATCTGACAAATGCGACTGGATCTGCTGCTGGAAAAACTCCTGTGGAGCCCACAAGAAGGTTTCAGGCACTTGTGAATTGTCAAGTACAGGTTAAAAGGTTCAATTATTCATCTGAGCTCTTGGGATATGCACCTGATAAGCAGAGCGGTCAGGCTCTGCCCCTTATATAACATTTTTAGAATAAATCTTGTACAGTGAAACATAGGGGCTTTGGCCACATGACTAGCAATATTTTACCAGAAGCAGCAGGAACTTTAATTCATTAAAAGGAGGTGGGGTAACTAATGTCCCTCTAAAGCAAAGGTGACCCATTTTCTTACTTTATATTACTGAATTACATAAATAAGTTTATCAATACATCCTTTCTAGAAATAAAGCAACCCATAGTTTCATCCAGAAAATCTAACTGTATATACAGACTTTTTATTTTATTTTTTATTTATGGGAGTTTATGGAGTGGTAAACGCAATAATCTAAAATGCAAATGGTTTGTAACACTGGTCCCATTTGGCTAAGTATTTTCTTCTTAACTATTTTATAAGTCCTTTCTGCTACAATAAATTAATGAATCTTACTCAAGATACAGTTTCTCAAGATACAGTGAAGAATCCCCCCCCCCATGGAATTGAATATAATTCTGGTGCCTTTTGCACAAGATCAGAGGCTCAACTCAAAACCGGAACACAGCACAAAGAAACGTGCACAAAATTAATCCAAAATGATTAAGCTCTATATGTTTTGTTGGATTTGGCTTCATTTGAGTTCCTGAAAAAAAGTTGATTTTGCCATATGATCTTGCGTCAGAGGTACCAGAACTTGTTCAGGTGATAACATTACTGGAAGATGGATTGTTTCCTGGGACTGGTAGTGGATTGTTGAGGAAAACGTTTCTATGCCACAGACTCCTGGAGGAGCATGAAGGCTAGCCTCCTGCCTAAAGACTATGGGCCTCTCATCAGAGACCCCTCTCCCATCTGAACTACACTAGTTTCCCCACCTGGTCACCTTACCTGACTATACCTGGCTCCACCTCCTCTGGAAAGAGCTTTATTCACTAGACTACCCCCGTCCAGCCATTCCTCCCCCTCAGTGCCCTTCCTAGCAGCCCCATATCCCTGACCTGCAGGGAGGCTCCAGAGGCACGGTGTACCTGACCGGGAGCAACCTCCAGACACCCTAGAACTATGAAGCGCATAGCGGCTCTGCCGTGGCCCGTTAAAACTTTGTTCTGAGTACTCTTGGTCCCAGTACCACCGAGCAGGGCGTTTTTTTGAGGGGAGATAGAGGAGGTCATGAGACATTCAAAGATATTTTGACTTCTATCCAAATCTTGCCAGCCACCACAGCAACTGAATAGTTTAACGAAAGACAACTCAATTATCTCCCAGACCCAGAGGCACCAGGGTGGGATTAACAGTGTTTTTAATGGAGCCCCCTTGTGTAGGGTCTGTGAGAAATTCCTGTGCTTTGTCTCAATAAACTAATTTTTAACCCTTCACTAAGTCTCGGCTAGTGTTTGGGTGAGACTGCTATACAGTTATATCACTGCATTCTGATTCAGGGTGGAAAGGCTCCAGAAAGACCACAGTCAAGCTGTGTCGACTGGGGCAGAAATGTTCCAGGTTTTCCCCTATGGCTGCTAGGATGCAAGCTTGGCAGAGGTACCCAGCCGGGGTACCAGGCAGACCGTCACAATTGTAATATATATGTTTTTGCACAAATTGGATTTTACTTTTGCCAGTTGATTTGTGAGTGCGCTTTTATTATCGCTCTTGCTTTTATTACGTTTGGGAAAAAAATAAAATAAAATACTTTCCGTTATTTGATCTTCAGTACAAGAATGATCACAGCTTGCATTTATTTATTTCATGTAAACTTTCTTGTGTAATCATGCACACTATTGTAAGAGAATCACAATATATCTAGGCGATTATGTGAACCTCACATTTTAGATTGTATACAATAAAAACGACTAAAACAAAAAATAGCAGAAGTCTTCTTACCTCAGGTGTATCAAATATCTGTTTCACATGTAAGATGTTGGTTATGAGCCATGTATACTTGGTGAAGGTTCCTAGAGGAAGGGCATCTTTACGTACAAATGCTGGAATACAATGAAAACAAAGACTGTGACAAAATTACCTTTTGAATTACAATCAAAGTCTATTTGAAAAAAGTACATTATAGGATCAACAGTAAAGGAAAATAAGGGTTTTGAAAATGTAGTTTATTGATAAAAGTGCAAAACTAAAATGTATATTTTGTCATTTACTTCTTTGATCATATTCAAATCATGGATTTGTTCACAGGTACTCTGATACATAGTTGCCACATTAATTATCACACCAGATTCTTATGGTATGCCTAAGGAGTGGGGCTATCTACAAAAATCTTGAAAACCAAATAGATTTGAATATGGAGAAAAATACAGCATGGATATGAAGCCAAACTTATCAAATGCATTTAAGCTGTGCTCGTGTCCAGAGTATCCCTGTAAGAGGATAACCTTTGCTGTATCGAAGTAAATCACTGTATTATAAAGAGATAAAGAGGAATCAAATCAGCTTATCACTCGCTGTGATTGTGAGTGACAGAGTGGCTTGGTTGTATGGACAACTCCCTCAACCACTACCCCCTTTACAGAAAAGAAATCTCTTCATCACTGCAGTCTATTTTGTGATCTGCCATATACATGTATAAATGATTAAAGTGGGGGGAAAAAAAGTTTTTTTGTGTTGTTTGCTTTATCTATTTAATCACACTTAATAACACTTATATATTTATTTATATATACACATACATGCATACATACATAAAAACCACACATATACACACACACACTCTCTCTTTAGGTATCCAAGGGAAAGCCTTACAGGCTTTTTTAAAAAACATGTTTAGGTACACTAAATAAGAGAAAAAAAACAAACAAAAAAAAAAACCACATTACTGTTCAACAAATACATTGCAAAAACACTCTGATCCTCAGGGGAAAATAGCATTGGACATGTATGATTTGAAAGATTAGTCAAACATATATTAAAAGATATTTTAAAAAAAAAGGGTGAAGCTTCCCTTATAACTGTGTGTGGAGGTAAATGTACCTGTTGTACTGTTTGGAAGCCGTTTCCTTGTGCTTCCCATAGAAAGCCTCTGCTGAAGAGCATCAAAGAAAGACTGGGGAATGTGGAAAACCAGGGGCTCTGGTTTACCTGAGCGCAGCAACAAGAGAAACATGAATTAATCACAGCTTCGTATGTGTCTAAAAACTGAGCAATTCCACAGCAATTTCTTCATATTCATTTTTTTTTTCGAATTCTTTATTTATAGTAAAAAATGTTTTTTCACAATTGTCAGAGAACAGTACAAGGAATGTGTTGTCATCAAATGATAAATGTATTTACATACAGAGTATAGTTTCCATAAGCCATCTGATGACACAGGAAAAGGGAAAAGAAACAGAAACCGGTAAGGGTAATGGCCATGATTTAGAACCAGTATGACCATGAATAACTTTTTATAATGTGAAACAATCTTAGTTAATATAAACATAAAAGGAGGTATGTACGTGGTAGAGATGTTACTGTATTCTGCTAAAAAAATTTGGTGGCCCGTTGATGGTAATCTATCATCTTGAGAATCATCCCAATCAAATGTTTAAAAATTTAAAATACAAATAGGCCTTTATAGCTAAATATCTAAATAATATGGAAAGGTTTTATAAGAGTAATGGGACTAGGGTGCTATTTGTGGCTGTAGGAGGTGGCATACAATGTACTGCTTTAAATATTGTGTACAGGGTTTAACAAGAATGGCTATAGAGTAGGTGGGGAATGGTCGTAAACTGATAAACAAAGGCAGTCTTTAAAAACTGGACCATGGAGGAGAAAAAGGTGAAGAAGAATAAAAAGAATAAGAGAGGGGGGGAAGGAGGGTAGGAGAAAAGAAAAAGGCAGATCGCGAGGGATAATTTGTGATAAAAATCTCCCCCATTACATTGCATCTTTTTCCTTTTACTGTTCATTTCTGCATTCTGCAATTCTCTATAATGGGAGATTTGTTTATAGTATAATAGTTCTTCACTATACTACATGGTGTTTGTTGTATAAGAAAAAAAAGATTAATATTATTAAAGGGTCATAGAACAGCATTTTTTATTTATTTTCAGTGTGCATAGATAGATAAATAGATAGCTAGATAGACAGACAGACAGTGCATCCAGAGAAATAGGGCTTTAAAGGGACAGGCAAATGTATTTTATTATTTTTTATTAATACATACACACATATATATTAATTTGATATTTCATTTACAGATGTTAGTTATCATACTCTTCAAGTAATGTCTTATTGTGCAGGAGATCTTGAGTTATAAGTGTTACACTACACAAATCACCAGTCAAACCAGCATAAGTAAAAAAGCCCTATTTAATATTTTTATATTTACTTTCCAAAGAGATCTAAATGATTGTAATGAACTGTATCACACTATAACTAAATACACAATTTTTGGAATAAATAAACTCTGTAATTACCATGCTATACATCCCAAATCTGGAACTTGGAATTACTTTCTGGAAGAAAAATTATTTGTAAATATGTGGCTTTTTTAACAGATTGGAACCAAGGTCAAGCTACAATCAGCCAAGGCAATAACGATTTGCGAAACAACTCTGTATGAGATGTGGCATACTCACCGTCAAACTGGTAGTGCATGGTCTGATGAATCCTCTCTGTCACACTCGCCAGCCACTCCTGGAAGGACAAGGATACCTGAGACTCATCCATTAGCTGACCACAACCTGAACAGGAACAAGGAGGGCAACTATCATCGAGGGAATAGAAAGATATTTAGGAGAAAACTTGGGAGCAAACTGTGCTTTCTGGATATTCATTTAAGAAATTAAAAATATTTGTTAGCTATTTGACCAGAGGTGAACTTTTATTTGCCAGGGTTAAATTAATGTCACAGTTGTAAGCATGTAATTACGTAGGTAGAATCAGTCACCATCTGGCATTTTTAAACAAGTTTAATCTGGAGGAGTTCCATGGCTAAGTGCTAAAGAAAAATGACTCACTAAGCAGAAACATCATTTCAAATTTAGCATTTTGATCTGTAATTTATCCACTTTTCCACTGATCAAAGTGGCCCAAAATGTCTAATGAAAATCTATTACCAAATACATTTATTTTTATTGGTGGAAGAGAGTAGTATACAGAAACAAAAAACAGAAACTCCTGAACTCCTTCCATAATGAAAGGAGTTATTATAATGTTTGTTTGTTTGGAATTTGTGGGAGTGTTCAAAAACTTGATGATCAACGTCCATCTCCTCATTTTCCTTTCTCGTTTTTTCCTACATTTCTACTCATGTTATGCACCTTTAAGCTGACCTTCACGATTGTAAGGACACCTTTCTTCTCCATAATGACAAAACTTACCATTGATCATGAAAAATATTAATAAACTGATGAAACACAATCTACGTTTAAGACCTGCAGAGACTTAAAAGCATCAATATGTTGACCCTCACAATTTCCTTTCTGTTCTGTCTATGAGCTATTTTGCCTTTTGGGAGGTTTAAGCATCTTTAATTTATGCCAGGTACGGGAATAAATTAAAATAAAATGTGGGAACGAATTCTGTTTTGATTCCTTTCCTACATGCTACTGTGAAGATTTATGTAAATAACAGCTGTGGTCTCTATTACACAAAATGTTTCATGAAGGAATCTTTAATGAACAATGTACAACAAACATCTCAGTTTGAGGCCTGCGAGCCACGCAGTTATGCACCAAACCATAGATCTGCGAGTCTACCACTTGTTGAATCGCCACGTCTACATTGTAATTTTCATATGAGACCTATGCGTCTCACCACATTATTACATCATTTTCTTGAAATGAAAAGTACAAAATCTCAATACATTATTTACATAAAAATACCAAACAAAACAAACACATGAGTTGGCATGATTAATAACATAAGCATATTCTTAAAGCTGTAGTCAAACACTTGCTGAAGTGCTTTATGCAGGAGAATATGCTCATTTTAATTGCAATTCGATCTTTTATACACTGATAAGCCTAAACTTTAAAGAGATACTATAGTGCAGGGAAAACAAAGCCTCCCTCCCCCATGCCACAGTGAAAAGAGTTAAAAACCCCTGATGTACTTACCTGATACCCGATTACTTGCCTCCTCTGACGTCCCTCGACGAGCAGGCACTAAGGCGCATGCGTGGCTAGTGCCATGCGTGCATTAGGTCCTTCTCATATGAAAGCATTGAATCTATGCTTCCCTATGGGGAAATAGCCCACACTGGATGTCCTCAGGCACAATGTTATTTACTTCGTATTGTCAGTGGTTTTAATGTTGTTGCTGACCAGTTTAAATAAGTGTAGAAACACCTCATTGGATGTCAGACATTCAGGGAGGTTATCTTCTTGATTCTGTTACCTCTGTGGAGCTCTGCTAGAGTACATGTACCCTCTCCCCAAGTCATAGGGAGCCTGTGAGAGAGCGTGCACTCACAGGGCTCCTTTTAACTCTGTGTTTCTGCCTAGTCCCTGATTACCAGGCTTACTTCTCAATTAGAAGCCTCTGAGTGGGTCTTTCTTCTGCACAAACGGAGGGACAAAGTGGAGGGCTTGTAAGGCTGCAGACAAGAGATCTGCAGCTGTTATCAGCGGTTTTTAGATATACCCTCAATAAAAAAAGTATAATTAAATTCATGCATGTTTTTATTGGGGGTATATCTATCAAATAGTGATTTTTGGGGGTGGGCAGTGGAGTGTCTCTTTAACACATATGGGTAGACATGACAAACAACATTGTACCTTGCCTCTTCATAGTTGGCGTGTTTGTAAGTTTTTTAGAAGCAGTTTTCCTTAGTATGTTGATAGCAGAATCTGGAACAGTTGAATTAGTGCCTAAATACAAAATGAAGACATTCAACCTAAATATTACCTATGTATATATGCCACCCTCTTTCAGCATAAATATGAAGAATATAATGTGCAGTTATTTAATTTACTGTAAATATAAATATATATATATATATATATATATATATATATATATAGTAAAAAAATACATGCCTTTTCATTTTACTGATAAAACCCATATAAGAAACTTACAGATTCCCTCATCCTTTCTTCGTTTCTTGGGTTTAAATACAGTTGGTGGCTGTTCCTGCACCTGTACCTCTGTTTCCATTTTGCAATTTGTAGCCAAGACGGTTATTTCTTTGACCGCTGCAAAGATTGGGAAAATTATTAAAAAGTGGGCCAGTAAGGTGAAGTATTGCAAGTTGCCGCAATGAGCAACAGCAGATAACTCTTCTTTCTTGACAGCAATGGTGCCTTTAATACTTTAGAAACTATTATCATTTTTAAAAAATCGGGTATTATTTCTCTACCTGATGGGCAAAACCTGCTTATAATGGTAACGATTGAACCAGATTGACTACAGTGTTTCGCAGTTTCATTGCCATTTATTCACACATGCTGTAGTTTGAAAATAAACATACCCTGGATTAGCATTTACAATGTGATTAGACATTGGGCTTGCATTAGCAACAACAGAAAAGAGGGGTGATTTTTCAGATAGAAAAAAAGGAACAGCATAAAACTAACAACTGCAGGTATTATAAAGGGTCTGCACATCAATTTATTATTTTTTTGCTACTCTTTTAGTTATTAGGCTGCTACCCTACACAATAACAGTATAAGTTGTGATGTTTGCCAGAGTCTTCTAACAGATTAAGTTGCAACCTGATACGGAAACATGCACACAATGAAATAAGTAAATGTTTGACAATTTGGCTGTATATTTTATGGTTCATATCACATGTAAAACAGTGCAAAGACACATAATCATATAAATTCCAAATGCTTTTTTTAATTTAATTTTATTTTTTTAAGAAAATGGTATAGTTTGATTACTAATGATAACGGGGAAGTTCCTACGGCAATGGTATGGTGTACCCTTAAAAGTTAAATAAGGGGATTATTGATTAAACTTGGCTCTGAATTTAAAAGGAAGAAGGGAGAATCTTTGCAAGAGGTAAGAATAAAATTGGCAAATAAGGAACGTCTAAATAAAAATATGGTGAATAAAGATTTAATTGAAGAAATAGCTAACTTAAGGGAAATTATCAAAGACAGAATTTATGACTTGGTCAATAAAAATATACTATTCCTTAAACAAAGATGGTACCATAATAACAATAAAATAAATAAAGATCTTTCTAATAAAATCAAAAATAACCTTAAAGATAAATCTATAAAAAAAAATCGTTTTAGGCGATAAACATTTAACGTCACCAGAGGACATTGTAAATGCATTTGCGGAATTTTATAAATCCTTATATAACCTAGAGGAGGTAGGGAAGAGTAGAGAAGAAATTGATACATTTTTGAGTAACCTTAAACTACCAAAAATTAATCAAAAGAAGTTGGAAATGCTGAATGCCCCATTCTTATTATCAGAAGTAATCGAAGCAATAGATAAGTTAAAATTGAACAAGGCTCCAGGCCCAGATGGTTTTTCAACAATGTTCTATAAAACCTTTTCTAGATTTATTTCCCCTATCCTTTTAGAGATGTTTATGAAGGTATCCGTGGATACCCCCTTCCCCAATGAGATGCTATTGGCTTCAATCATTCCTATACCCAAAGTAGGGAAAGACCTAACACTTATTACTAACTATAGACCTATATCTCTTATTAATTTAGATATGAAGATATTTTCTCAAATATTGTCCAATCGATTTAAAGAGGTAATTGGAGAACTGATTGATGTTGATCAGTCTGGATTTGTGCCAGGGAGAGGTACTACTGATAACACACGTAGGATATTTAATTTAATACATAGAATAAATGAGCATAAATGGGGATCTGTTATTATGGCCCTCGATGCTGAGAAGGCCTTTGAGAGAGTCAATTGGAGATTCCTTGACTCTGTCATGGGCCAATTTGGCATAGAGGGTCAGTTTAGACATAAAACTATGTTGTTATATAGGAGCTCTACAGCTAAAATAGTTAATTATTTTGTTGAGTCTGACCATTTTGAGGTCAAAGATGGTACTAGACAGGGTTGCCCTTTGGCTCGCCTGTTATATATTCTTACAATTTAACTTTTGGCCACCTTGATCAGACAGAATACTAATGTAAAGGGGGTCAAGTCTCTCAATGGGGAAATCAAGGTTTCCCTCTTTGCAGATGATGTCCTCCTTATCCTGACGGATCCGATGGTTTCGATTCCATCGGTACTGGATGTTATATCTATCTATAGTAGTTTTTCTAACTATAAGGTCAATATGAAAAAAACACAAATCTTAGCCTCTTTTTTATCTGAGGCTCAGAAAGATCTTTTGACTGCACATTTCCAACTTTTATGGGCAAAAGATACTATTGGCTATTTGGGGATTAAAATATCCTTTGATATAGAGAGGATGATACAAACGAACTATGATAATTTATTAAAAGATTTGCAACAACTAGTAGACAAATAGAGGAAGATTGAGTCCTCATGGATAGGAAGATTAAATATGATCAAGGCATTCTTGACCCCTAAACTTGTATACTATCTTAGGGCGATTCCTTATAGATTGGGGAAAGGTATTCTTAACCGTTTTCAAACTCTGATTTCAAAATGTATTTGGGCAACTAAATCACCTAGGATAGCTTTTGACACCCTTCGAAGGAGTTATCAGAAGGGAGGAATAGCATTTCCAGATGTTGATAAAATTTATGAAGCATGTATGGCGATTCACCTTTTACAGTGGCTAGACAAGGAACAGGGATATAAATCATGGCTTACTCTAGAACATGAGGATAGCCCCAGATATAAATTGTTTATTCTTTTTTGGATGGGTATGTTGAATTTAGGTGAACTGGATACCAAGCATTTTTTGAACCGAATACTGATAGATATGATTAATACCTCCAAAACCCTAAAAAAAATTGAAGCTAGAAGATAAATTATTATATAGGGTTCCATTAGTGGTCCTACAACATGCAATGGATAATATAAATGTTCAATCTTGGACACACCTAGGCATAGTGAAGATCTCGGATTTATGGGATGGATTTAAACCCATCCCATTTATACAAATGCAAGAAAAATATAATCTTTCCCCTAGAGATCTTTTTCAATATCTAAGGATTAAAAATTTTCTACTATCTCAGACTATACTTAAGGACCACAATGTTAATCCCCTTATTGTATTATATAAAAAGAAGGGAGGGATTTCTAGATTTATTAAATTGCTAGAATCAATGGAACAAGACTCTCATGTTACCTCTTTTACTAAATGGGAACAAGATATTGGGGAATCCTTTCCACTTCTGGAATGGACTAAAGCTATACTCCTAGTTAAGCGCTGTATACATAGCGTCTCTCTCTATGAAACAGATTTAAAGATAATATATAGATGGTATATGGTACTGGCTAGACTCTATAAAATATCATCTGTATATTCTAGGAATTGTTGGAGATGTGGAAATGAGGAGGGCACTAATTTATCATATATGGTGGGAGTGTCAGGGTCTTAATAACATAAAAACTCAAATGCTTGGTCTTATCAATTCTATTTTTAAGGAGATAAAAGAAATTAGCCCTCAACTTTTCCTCTTTAACATTGGCTTTCCTTCGCAAGATAAATATCAAAAATATCTTTTGACCCATATATTTTTTCTATTAAAATATGTATAGCTAGGGCTTGGAAATCTTCTATCCCATTAATATGGCACAATATTATGGAGCAAATAGATTATCAGCACAGGATGGAATCAAACCCCTTTTTTGGCACTAGAGATGTGGCCAAATTATGGTTACCCTGGACAAATAGACAGCATATAAGATAACAAAGACTGTGATTCCCCCCATGTCAAAAAAAAAAAAAAAAAAGGTATAGTTTCAGTCTACTTACTACCAGACAAGAGGCATAAATATTCTGTGAATTCCTCAGCTAGGGCATCATCACTGGCAAATGCTCCCAGGCAGGCATAATAATGAATACACTTCTCCTTGGTTTCACATTTTGGCTGTGCTCCTTTAGATGATTTTGGAGGCTGACAGGAACATGTAAATACGTGGCCGCTCTCATTCAGTGGGCTAGGCCTCTGTGTGAAGGATACATGGACATACCCTAAGCCATGCTGCTGGTTAGCTTTGCACCGAACCACTAGGATAGTCTTGGTCACCCTCTGGACCAGTGGTCCTGCTGGCTCATTTGCCAGTTGCCAAATACTTTGCCTAGTTTTAGATGGGATCTGCATGGCATTCAGTATTGTGCTTTTTAGCGGCAGTGGCTCTGCTTCAGTTTGGCAGTTCATTGTCAATTTAATGTGCTGACATTGTGCGTCTACTACTCCACGAGCAGCGGCTTTTAAGCAAGATGGTGCAAAGCAGCGTCCTGAGCTGATCTGGGTAATAATAGTCCCTTCTGCAGTTTGGATGGTAGTTTCCGAGAGGCCCATCATCACAAGACACCTTTGGTCGCTTCCTTTATCTCTCTGTCTAACTGAAAATATCTGCACGTCAGACCCTGTAATCAACTTCACTGCATCTTTGCTTGGCTGTTTCCCAAAGCGGAACACCGTACCACAGCTCTTGTTCTTGCAGCTTAAGCCTCTGGTGCCATTGTAGGTACCACAATGTGGGCATTTCCGGATTCCTCTGAGAGTGGCTTTTCCCAGGTTGGAAAGAAATGGTGGAACTTTAGGCTTAGATGGATTTGCCTCCATTTTTCAATACCTGTGAAAAGTGTAGAAGAATAAAATATGAACAAGATGAAGTCATGTCAACTTTCAGCAAGCAAATATAAAGTTGTAAATCATACAAATTTGGTACGAAGCAGAACAATCAGCACAACTATGCCACTGGTTTCCTAGGTGACCATTTCCCTCACACTTGCTTTTTCTACATTGGCCCCAGTTTCTTGCTTACATTCTGGCATTCATGACACCTGTACTTTCCCTTTATTTACTGATGGAATAGTACAAAAACAGGGCAGACAAACACGTCAAATATATATTTCTATGTACTGGTCCCATGCATCAGTTTGCCCCGTTCAGGTGCCCACCTATTCAAATTACCATATAAATGTATACACGTTTCAAAAATACATTTTTACATGACTATTTAATATAAATTGTTGCTAAAATGTGTTCCTGACATTAATATATTGGATTTATTTTTAACTGCTTAATTGAATACAATTAAGAAATGGGGAGGTGGAAAAAAATAAACAATGTCTGCTATGAATAAAGTTTGATGCATTTGCTTTTACATTTGCACCAGTTTTGTGCGCATGCGCCTTTAATGTTTTTTTCTTTTATATATATATATATATATATATATAAAAATAGATATATTTCCTGGTGATTTTACCATTGATGATAATTAATTACAAAAAAAAAAAAAAAATTGCAATTTGATGATGGAAAATTGTCAGAAAAAAAATTCACTCTTGTTTTCTTTTTACACATTTGCAGCAAAACCTTTTGTTAAGTTAAAAAAAATTAAGTGGGTGGGGTGCAGTAAGGAATATTTTGGCCCAAATAAGGGAACAAAAAGGAGTAAATAAAAAATGTGCGAGAAAAGCAGTCTAAAAACTGAGCACGAACACTGTACAACACAATCCCCTAAATTTCGGTTTCTCCTCCTCCAATAAAAATGAGTGCCCTGGCAGTGCCTGGACTGAAGTGGGTTATGCTGTTAAATATTTAATGCATATTTAAAAAATAAATAAAGACAGTATCATGTAGAAAAAAACCAAAACACAAGTTGAAGGTGAGTTTCAAAGTTTTATTCAATTGTGCACAATTAAGAGAAATGTATTTGTGAAAAAGGCGAATCAGACATCTAGAAGCATCATGCAGTGAAAATTTTAAAATTGGAAAACAGGATTGTATCTATGGAAATAACAGTGAAAAGCAGCATGGAGAACCCAAAAAACACACCCTTTTAAAGACACTTCTAAGATGAAATGTAAATAAAGTATTTGTAATATAAAAATTCAAACTAATGCTTTGGAAAGAAAGTACTAATCGGTATCTGATCAGATTTCTTAACTTCTTAACTACCCTTTATCTAATAAATATTTTTAAAAGAGTGAGTGCTTTCATTTTGTACCAATACACGTGTATTGTAACAGAATTACACAATCTATATTTTTTCCTTTTATAACTATGGGATTGCTGAGCTGGACAACAGATTACCAAAGAAAGCATATCAGATAGATGATACAATTCTACAGTCTTCCCTTAGCTGCTTCTTCTATTTATTGGCATGTGAATTATTCAAGGACATTTTTAGAAAATAAGTCTTATGAGGGTAGTAAACTAAAGAACTAGTACACCTGTATATTTTATTCACTTGGTGTATTATGTTTTCTCTAGTTTTGTTGAATATTGAGGCCAAATGAGGACTTCCATAGCCAGACAAGAAAGGCCAGAACCTCCCACGTGTTCACGTTAGGAACACTTGATGCAAGATTTTAGAGGACATTTCAGTGAATGTTAATAGAGACAATACACTCTGTGATATCAAGGATATAGACATAGAAATTCAGGGGCAATTTGGTGTTTGATCAAAAACTGAAATTCTATGCTTTGTGGCACAGCCGGGGGGGATCACGTAGCGTACTCACGCTGAGCTCCAATCCAGGGATCCATGGGAGACTGTAGCGAGTGCCGCGAACATCACGAACGATGCAAATACTGAGTCCTGGTTTAGGGACGGGAGAGAAGTAGAAGAGCTAAGCTAGCAACACTATCGGTAGCAACGATACTGGTCGCTCTCCCACTCAAACACTAACAGCACAGACGTGTGAGAAATTCTTAGAAGAACACTCAGAAGAGCTAAGCAAGCAGCAGACACGGTGATTGAGAAAAAAAAAACCACAAGTCAGCTGGAGTGACAAGACATACAAACGCAGTAAGTACAGTCTGAAGGCTAAATATCAAATTGCGGGGGAGAGAAAGGAATATTAAGAAAACTTGACATGTTGCATAGCTAAATCAAGTAGTTAAACCCAGACTCTACTAAATAGATATAGACTGCGGAAGATCGCAGCATTAAGATAAAACCTGGTCTTAAAATAATATCAGAAAGTGGAAAAGAAAGAAGGAAGAAACATACAAAGAGGTGGCGAAAAGGGGAAGGGAAGATAGAGAAATAGAGATAAAAATAACTTTCCTGTCCTAATATGGCTACCAAAAGATCTGAGAAAAAAAATGGCACAAAGAAAGAAAGAAAGAAAGAAAGAAAGAAAGAGAAGATGACTGAGGGAAAGCAAGAAAAAAAGATTATCAAGCTATTTTTTCTCTCCCCAAAGCGTAAGAAGTGGCAATGGAAAACATAAAACAGAAGAGAGGCAAAGTCATGCCCAAAATAAAACAATGGAAGATACCTGACCAGGCGGGCTTCGTACCCGCAAGAGAAGCAAAGAACACCACCACAAAAATCATGAACCCCATACACCTCGCACAATCCCAATCGACTCAGTATTTTACTATCCATAGATGCCGAAAAAGCTTTTGACAGGGTGGACTAGTCCCTTCTGACGGAAACCCTGAGACTTTTGGGTTTCGGGCCCAATTGGATGAACTGGATAGCAGCCCTCTACTCCTCCCAACATGCATGGATAAGAATTAAAGGGCAACTATCAAAGCCCATGATCATCAGGAATGGCACGAGACAGGGGTGCCACCTTTCCCCGCTTCTATTTATACTCACCTGAGAACCATTCCTACAGGGCGTATGAAACAACCCTCTCATACAAGGCATTCAAACACATTCCAGAGACCACAAACTAGCGGCCTTTGCAGATGACCTGCTCTTTACGATTACGAATCCCATAACCTCCATTCCCCCCCTTACTGGAAGAACTGACCATCTACAATACCGTGTCCAATTTTAAAGTTAATCTCAGAAAAAGCGAAATCCTGCCAATCCACCTAGAGCAGTGATGGCGAACCTGTGGCATGCCGGGCCCTCTCTGTGGGCATGCGGCCATAGGTCGCCAGTGTTCTATCAAATTTACCTACCGGTGAAAATCCCCTATTTGATAGAAAACCGGTCACCATCAATGCAGAGTAGGCACCTGCCTGCCCAAAAAGGCAGGCGCCTACTCTGCTTCCGTGTCGGGAGGACAGGGGGGAGGGCTCTAGGAAGCAGCTCTCCTGTCCTCCCGCGAGCAATCTGTATGGAGCGTTGCCGCGCGTAACCATGGCAATGCTCCACACAGCATTCTGCGCGCGGACCACCAGGGATTTCTGTGGCCCCCCTCCTTCACAAAAGGTAAGAGGAAGGGGGGGGGACACAGATTGTATTATTATAAAATATTTATTATATATATTTGCAGCAGCAACCCCCCTTCACAAAAGGTAAGAGGAAGGGGGGGACACAGATTGTATTAATATATATATATATATATATATTTGCAGCAGCACCCCCCCCACACACACATCACCCCTCCACCTCCCCACACACACAGCACCCCTCAGAGACACACCACACTCCTCATACACAGCACCCCCCCACACACACACACACACAGCACCCCCACACACACACACACACACACACACACACACAGCACCCCCTACACACACACACACACCCCCTACACACACACACACACACACAGGACCCCACACACACACACAGCATCCCCACACACACACACACACACACACACACATCCCCCACACACACAGCATCCCCCCACACACACACACACACAGCATCCCCCCACACACACACGCATTGCAAGAGAGGAATCAATCAGGAGCTATTAACAGTTTAATTGATTCGCTTTTATGAAGAAGTGAGCATCTAATGGAGGTGGGAAGTGAGTTCCATAGGAACGGTGCAGCCCTCGAGAAGTCTTGAAGGCGAGCATTAGAGGTGGGAGTATGGACAGAAGATAGACGTAAGCCTAAGGGCCTAGACGGGACATACTTGTGTATTAGGGAGGATAGATAGGTGGGAGCAGCATTATGTAGAGATTTGAAAGCAAGAACCAGAATTTTAAATTGAGCCCTATATCTTACAAGAAGCCAATGTAGGGACTTACAGAAGGGTGAGGCGTGGGAGGTGTGGGCGGAAAGGAAGATGAGCATCGCCGTCGCATTCATTATGGACTGTAACTGCGCAAGTTGGGAGCACGTAAGACCACTGAGAAGCGGATTACAGTAGTCATGGCGAGAAAGGACAGTGGAATGGACCAGCACCTTAGTCGCATCTGACGTTTAGTAGGGTCGGATGTGCGCAATGTTTTTGAGATGGAAGCGGCAGGATTTGGCGATAGACTGAGCATGAGGCGTGAAGGAGAGGTCGGAGTCAAAGAGAACACCTAGGAAGCGAGCCTGCGTGGTGGAGCTGATGGTAACACTGTAGACTTGGAGGGAGACAGACGCAGGAGTAGCAATACTTGAGGGAGGAAATACCAGAATTTCAGTTTTGGTCAAGTTGGGTTTAAGGAAGCGGGCAGACATCCAGTTAGAAATAGCAGAGAAGCAGTCAGAGACACTAGTCAACAGGGACGAGGAGAGTTCAGGAGTGGACAGATAGATTGTGTGTCATCCGCATAGAAGTGATATTGGAAGCCAAAGGAGCTAATAAGTTTACCAAGGGAGGCAGTATAGATGGAGAACAGTAGGCGACCAAGGACTGAACCATTTAACACAAAATAAAGGGAAGTAAAAAGTATAATTGGTTGGTTCTGAAAGAAACAGTCTGCAGATGACCATACCATGGTGTGCGAGAGTTGTTTGCGGCCTAAGTCGGCCTTTGTACTGTGGCATAGGTAATGGTGCTATATGGAGGCTTGGGCCCGATCTGTTTTCGGTTAGCACTAGCGCAGGTGGGGGAGATTTTCCATCGCATGTGTTGGTAAGCCTGGGGTATAGTATTGTGGGCTTGGCGGATTTGCCCTCTCACACTTGTGTGGGATATTAGTGGGCCAGGATTCTGGCGGCAACCGTCAGGGATATTGTACATATGTTAATTATGTGTCAGGTCACCTTGTACGCAGTCCAACACATAGAAACCAAACAGTTCAACATTAAAACATGATCACATTTAAGGTGTAGCTGGCGAGCTAGAGGTAAGCATTCACCCTATGGCATTCATATGTTGTACATGTCACTATTTAACACAAAATAAAAGGAGGTTCATGGTATTATTGGTTGGTTCTAAAAGAAACAGTCTGTAGATGACCGTAATGTGGTGTGCGAGGGTTGTCTGCGGCTTAAGCCGACTATCTTATTGTGGCATAGTTAGTGGGCCGGGGGGGAGGGCTGGGCCTAATCTGTTTTCAGTTAACGCTAGGGCGGGCACGAGACATGTTCTGCCGCAGGTGTTGGGAAGCCCGAGGGGCAGGATTATGGGCTTGGCGGATTCACCCTGTTACACTTGTGTGGGATGGCGGTGAGCCAGGAAACTGGTGGCAACCGTCAGTGTTATTTCACATTTGTTAACTATATGTCAGGTCACCTACCATGGCATACTCAGTGGGTCTATGGAGAGGTCTGGGCCTGATCTGTTTTCGGTTAATACTTGGGTGGGCGAGGGACACGTTCTGCCGCAGGTTTTAGTAAGCCCGAGGTGCAGCATTATGGGCCTGGCGGATTCGCCCTGTGATACTCGTGTGGCATAGTGATGGGCCAGGAATCTGGTGCTAGCCATTAGGGTTTTAGCACATGCGTCAATTGTGCGTCATGTCACCTCGTGCGCAGTCTAACATATAGAAATCAATAATGTAATACTATGTAAAAAATATCAAGGTGTTGCTGGCAAGTTGCAGTTAAGCAGTCGGCCTATGATAGTCATGTGTTGCATGAGTTATACTTGTGGCTTAGGTTGGTTGTCGTTCTCAGGCATAGTTCATGTGGTGGTTGTCTGCCGAGCAGGGAATGGTTTGCGTGGCGAGGTGGGTAGACCTGGCCTCAGAACCGTTGGATAATTTCTGGCCGAAATTTTTTTAGCTTTTCAGCTCTAGATGAGCCTTTCTTGGTCTTGTGTTGTGACATATTTATTTGGGGTCAGTTCTAGTTGAAGTGGAGTCCAATTCCTTAAGGGGCCATCTTGTTCGGCTGCCAGTCATGCCCTCGATCCAATCATCTATTAATAAATTCATTTGGAAATAAAAAAAAAAACAAGAATAAAATTGAAAACATTATTCTTTAAATATAATAACGGAGGATAAGGATTTCCAAACATATACCAAGTGAATGAAGCTTGCGAATTATCGCATATAGTTAGTACTTTAAAAAAAGAGGCCACGGAACAACCCTGGTATCAAATAGAAACTTTTAACATGGGAACTAATAATATGAAAAATCTTTTCTGGAATCTAAATAAAAAACAAGCAAAATCAATGTCGAAACTATCAATAATAATGGAAGATATGTATCCATTTTGGACACGGCTAAAATATAGATTGGGATATTCAGGAGAGATTTCTAGATAATCTTCCAATTGAAGTTATATAGATAAATCTAGAGAATCTGGATATGAAGCAGTGAAAAGAAAAAGGGATAAAACAAATAGGAGATCTTATAAGAAACAACAAAATAATACAGTTCCATCAATTTAGGAAAGATTTAGGGATACCCTCAAGAGAAATCTTTTCATATGTAAGACTAAAAAGTTTCTTATTAAAATATAGACTGGGGGGCGGAGCTAGCTGCGGACCAGCAAAGACGCACGGTGAACAGCTCCGTATCAAAATTAAGCAACATAACCGATTAAACGGCGGAAATTGGGCACCTTCCTCCATTAAACTTTACCAACAGGTCGAGGAGAAGATAATGGGCAGGAAGAACAAGAGACCAAGGCCGGACAAAACCCCTCTTAGCCATCACATCGGCGAACTCCTGCGGAACTCGCAAAAGGCCACATGGGAGAAAATGGCCCTGGGGGAAGATGAATACTCTGACTCCACAGGAGACTTCTACCTGGACCTGGGAGAAGGCGCATCGAAAAACCAGCCCGCAGGGCTCAAGCCCAAAGCATCTCCGGCAGGGGAACCGGTCACAGCAGCCTTGCTGAATAAAATGTTCACGGAACTCAGGAAGGATTTAGCTGCCGACCGAACATACTTCAAAGAAGCCTTAGAGGGGGCCACCATGAGGCTTACACAATTGGAGACAAAAGCAGATAATCAAGACACGAGACTTCACAATCTGGAACAAAAAATGTCGGACCTCCACACACAAAACAACTGGGCATGGCTGAGAAAGTGGAGGCATTAGAAGATCATAGAAGGAGAAACAACTTAAAGGTCAGAGGGGTACCTGATGATATAGGGCTAGCTGACCTCCCACACTAGGTGAGGCGCCTAATAGCAACACTACAACACACCCAAGCAGGCCAAACTCATGAAGATTGACGGGCTGTTGCGCTTGCCCAAACTAACAAACGCACCCTCGACCGCCACGGCTGACGTTATTGTAAAATTCCAAACCCAACAGGACAAATCTGCGGTCATGGCGGCGGCCTGGGGAAAAGCCCCTCTACCATTTGAGGACTCTCAACTACTATTATTCTCTGATATAACGAGAGGAACACTTAATTGGCGCAAATCGCTTCAACTTAGCCTACTACTCCTAAGGTCCAACAACAAAAGGCCACTACTTAGAAACAGGGCGTTCCAACCTGGAATGGCTCCAAGGGACTTTCGAAACATAGAAAGAACCGGACTACAGCGGATCCTTCAGTTATATCGAAACGGAGAGATCATCCAGTTTGGGTGAACTACAACAAGGCAACCATTTAACCCCAGCAGATTTTTTTCGATATATTCAGATACGAGATTTTGTTAGAAGACCACATATTAGAGCAGCAGCCGAGAAAGCTGACTTTCTATGAGAAACTAAGCACGGACGAAGTGGCACCTAAGGGAATGATCACACTTCTATATGCCCACCTTAGTGCAGAAAATAAAGAGTGGGGGAGATTGACATACACCGAGCAATGGGAGGCGGACCTAGGGGAGGTCTTGGAAGGAATCGAGTGGCAGGAGATATGGGAAGTGAATAAAAATGCTTCCATGTGTGTCACACTCCAGGAACAGACATGGAAGACCATGCTCAGGTGGTATACTACACCCGTAAAGCTATACAAAATGCACAAACTGGACACAGATGACTGCTGGAAGGGCTGTGGAGCCCAAGGAACGTACATCCACATGTGGTGGGGTTGCCCGAAGATACGCTGCTTTTGGAAGGCAGTGGAGGATCTGCTGAAACAGACATTTGACAGACCCCTGAATATACTTGCTAAACAGAACAGTAGATGGGTGGACTAGGAGAGAGCAGAAACTAATAAATAAAATAACTAAGCGTGCGCAGAGCAATAGCGACTACGTGGCTAAAACCAGAGGGCCTAGAGTTCTTGGGGGTGATCTCTAGGACCCGAGAATGTAGAATTATGGACAACTTGACAGCTAGGGTAAAGGGGACGGCGGTGTCTTTCCAACGATTTTGGGAACCATGGGACAATAGCCCAGTAGGCTCAAGTGGAGACTGACGGGGTTCAGATCAGAGAGTGGACTCGGATAGCCAAGGGAGCCCCCCTCATTGAAAATATGGCTATAGTACTGTAAGAAGGGAAGCCCTCCCCCCCCCCTTCTATCCTCTACCCTTCTCTCCTCTCATCTTTTCTCGACTCTATATCTTTTTCCACTCCTTTTTCCTACACTTTCTTCTTCACTTCTTTTTTCGTTTCATGTTATATATTTTTCTCTTTTCCCTTGGTTTCAAGGGAAAAGTATTTTATACCAGGCATGATCAAGCTGTTGGAAGAACTGGAAAGCCCATGAGCAGGGTTAGTTATGAGAAAAGATGGGGCCCCTTAGGCCGCCCACATGCCTGAATAAAAATGAAAATCCCTCGATGGGGGACAAATTATGCTGGGATACAGGATGGACTTGCATTGCCTAGTCAAATTGCATTATGTTACCACTTACGATATTCATGTTGGCTTCTGCGTAAGCCCGAACGTTTCTGTGCACTCGTCACACCTATTGAGTGTAAAATAAAGAATTAAAAAAATAAATAAATTTAAAAAAAAGAACTTGTCACTCACCTGGGCCAACTGGGCCTGACAGCACCTCAACCAGAATCCACGACCTCCCTGTCCAGGCTAGACCCCAACACTGCAAGGGAATTTATACCCAGGTTGTCTCTGCGTGCCACGCCGGCAAGCAACATAACCTGAACAGGCTGCACTGCGAGGATACCTTCCCATCCTTTCGGAAGCAACAGACTCCGCCACTAAAAATCTCATGAATATACTTACCCATTTAAAATTGTTTACTTTTCTTTGCTTAAAAATTTTTGTTTGTTTTTTTTGCTTAAGGGCTACCATACTAGCATATTGCAAAAGAGACCATGAACTCTTACCTTAGACACCCTAACCCGTCAAAGGGGACTGAGGTTATCTCCTTTCTTGCCTCTCTCCATTACTCCCTCCCTTTGCCCACACTTCAGGCAGCCTTAGATAATCACTCCTGCCTGTTACATAGTTACCGAAAAGAGAGGCCCACCCTGGCACTGGTCCCGACCTCCTCGCCCCCCCTTCCAGGTATTAAACAATCTAGCAACCAGCATGATCCACAGCCGTGCACCCTCGGAGGGGGCCCCATCCCAACCCTGGAGCACCTAAGTACCCGAGAGATATACTGTTATGTTTCCGACTACACATAACTAATGTGCCCAGGGGATCGAAGATATGTTGGGTAGTACTAATGCCCAATTCATGCCTTCATAGGCAACCAAATACCACTCCAGGCCACCAGTGACCAGAATCCTCTAAGCTTATTTAACCCTTAATATGTTATCAATTCTGACTTTTAAAACAAAAAGTGCAATGTTTCTTAAAGGACCACTATAGTGCCAGGAAAACATACTCGTTTTCCTGGCACTATAGTGCCCTGAGGGTGCCCCCACCCTCAGGGTCCCACTCCCGCCCGGCTCTGGAAGGGGAAAAGGGGGTAAAACTTACCTTTTTCCAGCGCTGGGCGGAGAGCTCTTCTCCTCCCCGTCAAGAGCTGAATACGCATTCATAATGCTTTCCTATGGACGCTGGCGTGCTCTCACTGTGAAAATCACAGTGAGAAGCACGCAAGCGCCTCTAGTGGCTGTCAATGAGACAGCCACTAGAGGATTAGGGGGAAGGCTTAACCCATTCATAAACATAGCGGTTTCTCTGAAACTGCTATGTTTATGAAAAAATGGGTTAACCCTAGCTGGACCTGGCACCCAGACCACTTCATTAAGCTGAAGTGGTCTGGGTGCCTAGAGTGGTCCTTTAAAGCCATGCCAATGTTAATGTATGTTTACATGTCTGTCTGTACCAGCTGTCGTGGCGGTACAAACATGGTTGTTCACACTATGCACAAATAAAATAAAGAATATAAAAATTTTTTTAAAAAAATAGACTACCGTAATTAACCAATTCGATAAATTAAAACTATTTACCCAGATGATAAGTGAAGAAAAAACAACATCAAAATGATAACCAAAACAATGTACCTAACTTCTTTATATACCGAACAAATTGAAATAACAGCAATAAATAGCTGGAATAAGGAGTTACAGATAAATATAGAACAGAGAAAATGGTTCAAAATGCTGACCCAAGTAAGCAAAGCTATACACTGTTTAAATTTGATAGAGCTTCATTACAAATTAGTTAACAGATGGTATTACGACCCATTAAAATGTACCCTTGTAGATATTCTGAGTGTTGGAGAATATCTATCAGGGTACATTTTAGATAGTTTGAGAAGACTACATACATATTTGGTGGTCATGCCCAGAAATACGTAAGAGATGGGCTTTAATTTTCAAATGGATAGAGGCATGGACAAAAACAACAAAAAAGGGGGGCGGAGCTTGCCGCGCTATCGCATGGACGTGTTCTGAGTGAGCTCCGTCCGAGCCGACCGGGAATCCGCTAACATCGGGCACAAACAACACGATGGGCCACCCAAAAAGAGCCTCCACTGCCCAGCACACCACCTCTAAGCAGCCGGTAACCAAATCCGGGGCACTCACGAAATTTTTCCGCGATAATGCGGACCACCAAGCCGGCGCGCTAGGCCTCAATATGGCGCCGGAATCCCCGCACGACGGCTCAGCCCCTTCGAGCCCGGAGGGCTCAGATGCCTCCCAATACCAACCAGATAGTGGCCTGAAAGAGGTGCTGCGCAACCTGCCCTCCAAGGCAGACATCGCCGCCATGCTAGACAGGCTGGAGGTATCGTTCCAGACCAAACTGGAATCCCTGGGATCTGATATCCGCCAAGTGAAAGAGAAGGTAAATACCCTGGAAGATGATAGAGACTTACTGACCTCACAAATGCAACACATGCAGGATACAATTCAATCACACACAATGCATTTATCTGCCATGCACAGAATAATAGATGACATCGACAACCGAGGACGCAGGAACAATCTGAGAATCAAAGGGCTGCCCGAACAAGACCAAGAAGACCTCCATGCCACGTTAGCCGACATGTTTAACCGATCCTGTTGGACAGGGCGCACAGGGCCTTAAAGCCTCGCGGTACCCAGAGAGACCAGCCGCGTGATGTGGTATGCAGGGTACACTATTTCTCCACAAAAGAAGAAATACTTAGAGCCCTGCGACAAACCTCACAACCGCTACTATATCGGAATGACCCCATCCAAATCTTCCCTGACCTCTCCTGGCACACACTTCAAGCACGCCGCACACTGCGCCCTCTCACAGAAGCGCTAAGGGCCAGGAATATTCGATACAGATGGGGGTTCCCCCTCGCTCTCATTGCCACACACAATGGCAAAACGCACTCACTGGCATCAGCACAAGACATTCGGATATTCACAAGAGCTCTAGACCTTCCAGACATCCAAATCCCCGACTGGTACGGTGTCAAAACTGTAATAGACTGTTCTCTTTTTTGTTGTTTGTTTACTGTTCCTTTTGTTCCTACCTCGTCACAGTGGAAGGGGCCCAAGAGCATAGCTGAACACACGTCCTGGCCAACCAAGACAGGCTACTCATATCGCCAGAATGTCACCCCTCAGGCCCCACACAATCCCTAACACCCTCCCCCCCACCTATAAGCCACTCTACAACATCATAACTCCCAGAGAGGGATGCCAACCCCGAACCCCACCAACCGAAGTCGCACCTCACCACTCCAAGCAATGACTAAGGGTCCACAATCCCCATCCCATCTACGACTATTTTCCATACCACAGAGGATTCCCCCTCCCCGACCGCTCGGACGAATCTCTCATCTTACATGCAGAGATCCCATCTACCTCCCCCCTCCACAAACTACACTCTCCACACAGGCATACACCCCCCCCCCTACCCGCGACGTCGGGTACCGTCTCAACAACTGAGTAATCTATACTGGAAAACTACTCCAGTAGAGAGGCAACTACAACAATCCCCGGCTATCACCTGTAGATACCCGAGGACCGTTGCCATCGCTACCAGTTGTCCTGGAAACACATAACTTTATAAGGGCTCGCTAAACAGGTGTTTCCTTACTTGTAAATAGTTAGTATTTTACTGTTTAACCCCAAGGTCGAGTTCAAAGACCTTCTACCCCCCCCCTCCCTCCCAAAGACATGGCCACTCTACGAGTAATCTCTCTCAACGCAAGAGGCCTCAATCTCCCCGAAAAGCGCTCACAAGTGCTATCAGAACTCCAGGCTCAACACGCAGACATAGCATTCCTTCAGGAAACTCACTTCAAAGAAGGTGTAGCACCCACGCTCCGTAACAAGCGCTACCCCACAGGCTATTTCAGCAATTACTCAGACTCCAAAGCGAGAGGAGTGGCCATATAAATAGCTGCCAACACTCCGTTTATATATAAAACCCACAAATCCACGGCCTCTGGGCGGTTACTTATGCTCAAAGGACAAATCGGCAGCACCACGATCACACTAGTCAACCTATATCTCCCCAACAGAAGACAGGGCAAATCACTTAGCAAATATCTTCACATGGTGGAGAGATTCACAGAGGGTATTCTTCTCCTTGGAGGCGACTTTAATATCTCCCTCGACACAACATTGGACACCACATCCGCGGCCTCTTCCTACCACTCCACTGCCAGGAGAAGAATCATCTCGCTTTTAGATGACACACGCCTCTTCGACATCTGGCGCACCACACACCCCACGGCCAGAGACTATTCATTCTACTCACACGCAACTAAAACATACTCACGAATCGACATGCTATTCACACAACACCGGTTTCTCCACTTAGTGCAATCATGTGACTATGGTCCCATCACATGGTCAGACCACGCACCCCTGTCTCTTGCCATTCGCATCCCTATCCTGCCACCAAAATCCTTTCATTGGAAACTGAACGACCTACTGCTAAACAATACTGAAGTCACTGATAAAGCCCGTACCACTATCTCGCAATACTTCCAAGAAAACGCTCACCCCTCCACGTCACCCACCATCCTATGGGAGGCACACAAATGTGTCCTCAGGGGCCACCTCATAGCGATGGCCTCCAAACTCAAAAGACAACGTACCGAGAAAGCCACCCTACTACTAACTGAAATTAGAACCCTGGAAAACTCCCACAAACGCAATAACGCATTAGACACATACAAACTACTCGTTGAGAAAAGGTCAGAACTCCAACAAATTACGAACGCCAAATTCAAACAGCAGACGCTTTTTACTAAACACTCATATTACTCCCAAGGCGGTAAATGCGGACGCCTTCTAGCCAACGCTCTCCGCGACACAAAACAATCCACCTTCATATCCAAAATCAAATCACCATCAGGAGACACGTCCCATAAACTCCCGGATATACTCAAAGCCTTCCAAGAGTTCTATGCCGACCTCTATAACATACGTAAAACCCCACCATCTAGACTCGAACTGGAGCAATACCTTGCTCCCCGAATCAAGCAGACAGTGCCCAACAACCTCCTACAACACCTAGAGGAACCGATACACATAGATGAATTCCTCCAAACTATACGCACCTCTCCCCTAGGGAAAAGCCCTGGCCCAGATGGCTTCACTACCAAATACTATAAGACGTTTTCAGACCTGCTCGCCACTCCCTTCGTGACAGCATATAATTCCCTGATCATCTCCCCTTCCCTACCAGACTCCACACTTGAGGCACACATTACACTCATCCCAAAACCCGGGAAAGACACCTCCCTCTGCGGAAGCTACCGCCCAATTTCCCTCATTAACAACGACCTCAAACTCTTTGCCAAGATTCTCGCCAACCGTCTCCGCCCCCTCCTACAGGGGCTAGTCGACCCTGACCAGGCCGGCTTTGTGCCCGCACGGGAAGCCAAAAACAATACCACTAAGCTGCTCAATTTAATACATCTAGCCCACAGTTCGAACACACAGAGTCTACTATTAGCGATCGACGCTGAAAAAGCGTTCGACAGGGTGGACTGATCCCTCATGTTCGCCACACTGGAGGCAATTGGCTTCGGCCCCCACTGGCTACAATGGCTACGCTCTATATACTCTAGGCCGCGAGCACGCAATAGAGTAAATGGCCATCTATCCGACCCATTCCCAATCACCAATGGCACGAGACAGGGGTGCCCGCTGTCACCACTCCTTTTTGTACTCATCATGGAACCCTTCCTTCAAGGGATTAGAGACAATCCGGCCATCCACGGTTTTAAGGTGCAAAATCATGAATACAAGATAGCAGCCTTTGCTGATGACCTGCTGTTCACGGTTACACAACCGCTGACTTCTATGCCACAAATCCTACAGGAAATCACCTCCTACCATAGGGTCTCCAACTTCAAAGTCAATTATACGAAAAGCGAAATCCTCCCCCTAGTCCTCGCCAACACCACCAAATCCACCCTTGGAAATTCCCTCCCGTTCCTCTGGGCGCCCAGGGATGTCAAATACCTGGGAGTACACCTACCAACCCATCTCACAGATTTATACGATCTAAACTTCCCACCACTGCTACAGACTATTTCTCGGGACCTGACCAAGTGGCACAAACCACACTTCGGGTGGCTTTGCCGCATTAATATTATCAAAATGAATGTCCTCCCCAAACTTTTATATCTTCTCCAAACCCTCCCCATTACACTACCAACATCCTTTTTCACCGACATTAAGAAGACCTTCACCCGCTTTATATGGTCGCATTCTCCCCCTAGGCTCACATACAACACTCTTACAAGCCACAAACTCCACGGGGGTCTAGGCCTCCCAGACGTAGAACTATACTACAAGGCTACTATGTTACACAGAGTCTACGAATGGACCATCCCCAACAACCCCAAACATTGGGTGCTCCTTGAAAAATCTGCCTTTCAACATCCCCTCCTCACTATCCCGTGGCAACGAACAGGGACAACCTCCCTCTTGCAAGCCCATACAAAACACCCCACAATCATACCCACCCTTAAAGTGTGGTCACAAATAAGAAATAAACTAGGCATATCCCCCCACCCATCTCCCCTCTATCCACTGACTTACAACCCGGACTTCACGCCGGGCCTCTCCCCTTCCTCCTTTGCTGCGTTCCCACACACCCACTACCTGCAATTACGCACCCTACTTGACGACCAAGGAATTAGACCCCCTAACGCGATCTGGGAAGATACGCAACCTACGACCCTACAAAAATTCCGTCACTCTAAACTCGCCCACTTCCTATCAACCACCCCCAATATCCTCCAGGGACACCGGCAACTCACCTCATTTGAACAACACTGTGTCTCCAGCGATATCAAAACGAAGCACCTCTCATCCCTATACAAACTAATGCAAACAGAAATATCGCCCGTCCTGCCCAAATACACAAAAGCCTGGGAATCCGAACTCAATCTTTCCCTAACACAATTAGACTGGAAACACGTGTTTTCCAATATACACAAAACAAGCATGAGCACGCACACACAGGAAGGGAACTTTAAACGACTATCCAGGTGGCACCTTACTCCTTCCAAAATACACGCAATCTTCCCGAATGCTTCTGCGCAGTGCTGGAGATGCCAACACCCTCAGGGAACTCCAAGCCACATATGGTGGGCGTGTCCAGTCATCTGCACTTACTGGTCCAAAATCATTAAGATGATTCACACCATCACCAACGTACAACTACCCCAATCCCCAGAAATTGTACTCTTCCTCCTCCTCCCTCCATCACTTCCCAAGAACACAAAACCCCTAACCAGCCACCTTCTCACAGCGGCAAACGCCCTCATCCCTAGCCACTGGAAAAAAACAGAAGCGCCCACCATCCGGACATGGATCAATAAGGTTGACTCCATACGCCTTTTAGAAGAAATACACTACTCGAGGTCACACTCATACAACACCTATGAACGCACCTGGAGCCCGTGGCTACACTTCCTAAAAACTGATGAGACCTCCAGAACACCAACTCCCAACTAACTTACTTAAAAAGCCTACACCCTCCCCACCCCCCCCTTCCACTCCCTTTATAGTTTGACAACTCTGGCTGGACACAATTTAGTGGGACTTAGTGGTTTCACAAAAGTATAAATTAGGAGGTTGAATCACATTTACTATGGCAAATCAACCAGCAACACCTGGTCTGTGAACCCACAGTACCCAGACTGGAACTTATACTTATCGACCCCACCACAACCTGTACGACCCCGCCACAATCAAAACTAACTCAATTTATTTATCTCTTTCTTTCACGCCTCTAAGATCTCTATAACCTACCTGACACAAATAAGTTAGACAAGACCAGCCAGAGTGAAGTTAATGCACAATGTTAAATGTTTGAAAATTCACTGATGAATATTGTTTAATGCTCAGAACTAACCCATAAGTGCATAATGAAATGTGGACATCATACCTTGCGACC
>OW240914.1:116098373-116153373 GCA_933207985.1 Pelobates cultripes
GTCCTGGTTTAGGGACGGGAGAGAAGTAGAAGAGCTAAGCTAGCAACACTATCGGTAGCAACGATACTGGTCGCTCTCCCACTCAAACACTAACAGCACAGACGTGTGAGAAATTCTTAGAAGAACACTCAGAAGAGCTAAGCAAGCAGCAGACACGGCGATTGAGAAAAAAAAAACCACAAGTCAGCTGGAGTGACAAGACATACAAACGCAGTAAGTACAGTCTGAAGGCTAAATATCAAATTGCGGGGGAGAGAAAGGAATATTAAGAAAACTTGACATGTTGCATAGCTAAATCAAGTAGTTAAACCCAGACTCTACTAAATAGATATAGACTGCGGAAGATCGCAGCATTAAGATAAAACCTGGTCTTAAAATAATATCAGAAAGTGGAAAAGAAAGAAGGAAGAAACATACAAAGAGGTGGCGAAAAGGGGAAGGGAAGATAGAGAAATAGAGATAAAAATAACTTTCCTGTCCTAATATGGCTACCAAAAGATCTGAGAAAAAAAATGGCACAAAGAAAGAAAGAAAGAAAGAAAGAGAAGATGACTGAGGGAAAGCAAGAAAAAAAGATTATCAAGCTATTTTTTCTCTCCCCAAAGCGTAAGAAGTGGCAATGGAAAACATAAAACAGAAGAGAGGCAAAGTCATGCCCAAAATAAAACAATGGAAGATACCTGACCAGGCGGGCTTCGTACCCGCAAGAGAAGCAAAGAACACCACCACAAAAATCCATGAACCCCATACACCTCGCACAATCCCAATCGACTCAGTATTTTACTATCCATAGATGCCGAAAAAGCTTTTGACAGGGTGGACTAGTCCCTTCTGACGGAAACCCTGAGACTTTTGGGTTTCGGGCCCAATTGGATGAACTGGATAGCAGCCCTCTACTCCTCCCAACATGCATGGATAAGAATTAAAGGGCAACTATCAGAGCCCATGATCATCAGGAATGGCACGAGACAGGGGTGCCGCCTTTCCCCGCTTCTATTTATACTCACCTGAGAACCATTCCTACAGGGCGTATGAAACAACCCTCTCATACAAGGCATTCAAACACATTCCAGAGACCACAAACTAGCGGCCTTTGCAGATGACCTGCTCTTTACGATTACGAATCCCATAACCTCCATTCCCCCCCTTACTGGAAGAACTGACCATCTACAATACCGTGTCCAATTTTAAAGTTAATCTCAGAAAAAGCGAAATCCTGCCAATCCACCTAGAGCAGTGATGGCGAACCTGTGGCATGCCGGGCCCTCTCTGTGGGCATGCGGCCATAGGTCGCCAGTGTTCTATCAAATTTACCTACCGGTGAAAATCCCCTATTTGATAGAAAACCGGTCACCATCAATGCAGAGTAGGCACCTGCCTGCCCAAAAAGGCAGGCGCCTACTCTGCTTCCGTGTCGGGAGGACAGGGGGGAGGGCTCTAGGAAGCAGCTCTCCTGTCCTCCCGCGAGCAATCTGTATGGAGCGTTGCCGCGCGTAACCATGGCAATGCTCCACACAGCATTCTGCGCGCGGACCACCAGGGATTTCTGTGGCCCCCCTCCTTCACAAAAGGTAAGAGGAAGGGGGGGGGACACAGATTGTATTATTATAAAATATTTATTATATATATTTGCAGCAGCAACCCCCCTTCACAAAAGGTAAGAGGAAGGGGGGGACACAGATTGTATTAATATATATATATATATATATATTTGCAGCAGCACCCCCCCCACACACACATCACCCCTCCACCTCCCCACACACACAGCACCCCTCAGAGACACACCACACTCCTCATACACAGCACCCCCCCACACACACACACACACAGCACCCCCCCCTACACACACACACACACACACACACAGCACCCCCTACACACACACACACACACACACACACAGGACCCCCCACCCCCCACACACAGCATCCCCCACACACACACACACACACACACACACACACCATCCCACACACACACAGCATCCCCACACACACACACACACAGCATCCCCCCACACACACACGCATTGCAAGAGAGGAATCAATCAGGAGCTATTAACAGTTTAATTGATTCGCTTTTATGAAGAAGTGAGCATCTAATGGAGGTGGGAAGTGAGTTCCATAGGAACGGTGCAGCCCTCGAGAAGTCTTGAAGGCGAGCATTAGAGGTGGGAGTATGGACAGAAGATAGACGTAAGCCTAAGGGCCTAGACGGGACATACTTGTGTATTAGGGAGGATAGATAGGTGGGAGCAGCATTATGTAGAGATTTGAAAGCAAGAACCAGAATTTTAAATTGAGCCCTATATCTTACAAGAAGCCAATGTAGGGACTTACAGAAGGGTGAGGCGTGGGAGGTGTGGGCGGAAAGGAAGATGAGCATCGCCGTCGCATTCATTATGGACTGTAACTGCGCAAGTTGGGAGCACGTAAGACCACTGAGAAGCGGATTACAGTAGTCATGGCGAGAAAGGACAGTGGAATGGACCAGCACCTTAGTCGCATCTGACGTTTAGTAGGGTCGGATGTGCGCAATGTTTTTGAGATGGAAGCGGCAGGATTTGGCGATAGACTGAGCATGAGGCGTGAAGGAGAGGTCGGAGTCAAAGAGAACACCTAGGAAGCGAGCCTGCGTGGTGGAGCTGATGGTAACACTGTAGACTTGGAGGGAGACAGACGCAGGAGTAGCAATACTTGAGGGAGGAAATACCAGAATTTCAGTTTTGGTCAAGTTGGGTTTAAGGAAGCGGGCAGACATCCAGTTAGAAATAGCAGAGAAGCAGTCAGAGACACTAGTCAACAGGGACGAGGAGAGTTCAGGAGTGGACAGATAGATTGTGTGTCATCCGCATAGAAGTGATATTGGAAGCCAAAGGAGCTAATAAGTTTACCAAGGGAGGCAGTATAGATGGAGAACAGTAGGCGACCAAGGACTGAACCATTTAACACAAAATAAAGGGAAGTAAAAAGTATAATTGGTTGGTTCTGAAAGAAACAGTCTGCAGATGACCATACCATGGTGTGCGAGAGTTGTTTGCGGCCTAAGTCGGCCTTTGTACTGTGGCATAGGTAATGGTGCTATATGGAGGCTTGGGCCCGATCTGTTTTCGGTTAGCACTAGCGCAGGTGGGGGAGATGTTCCATCGCATGTGTAGGTAAGCCTGGGGTATAGTATTGTGGGCTTAGCGGATTTGCCCTCTCACACTTGTGTGGGATATTAGTGGGCCAGGATTCTGGCGGCAACCGTCAGGGATATTGTACATATGTTAATTATGTGTCAGGTCACCTTGTACGCAGTCCAACACATAGAAACCAAACAGTTCAACATTAAAACATGATCACATTTAAGGTGTAGCTGGCGAGCTAGAGGTAAGCATTCACCCTATGGCATTCATATGTTGTACATGTCACCATTTAACACAAAATAAAAGGAGGTTCATGGTATTATTGGTTGGTTCTAAAAGAAACAGTCTGTAGATGACCGTAATGTGGTGTGCGAGGGTTGTCTGCGGCTTAAGCCGACTATCTTATTGTGGCATAGTTAGTGGGCCGGGGGGGAGGGCTGGGCCTAATCTGTTTTCAGTTAACGCTAGGGCGGGCACGAGACATGTTCTGCCGCAGGTGTTGGGAAGCCCGAGGGGCAGGATTATGGGCTTGGCGGATTCACCCTGTTACACTTGTGTGGGATGGCGGTGAGCCAGGAAACTGGTGGCAACCGTCAGTGTTATTTCACATTTGTTAACTATATGTCAGGTCACCTACCATGGCATACTCAGTGGGTCTATGGAGAGGTCTGGGCCTGATCTGTTTTCGGTTAATACTTGGGTGGGCGAGGGACACGTTCTGCCGCAGGTTTTAGTAAGCCCGAGGTGCAGCATTATGGGCCTGGCGGATTCGCCCTGTGATACTCGTGTGGCATAGTGATGGGCCAGGAATCTGGTGCTAGCCATTAGGGTTTTAGCACATGCGTCAATTGTGCGTCATGTCACCTCGTGCGCAGTCTAACATATAGAAATCAATAATGTAATACTATGTAAAAAATATCAAGGTGTTGCTGGCAAGTTGCAGTTAAGCAGTCGGCCTATGATAGTCATGTGTTGCATGAGTTATACTTGTGGCTTAGGTTGGTTGTCGTTCTCAGGCATAGTTCATGTGGTGGTTGTCTGCCGAGCAGGGAATGGTTTGCGTGGCGAGGTGGGTAGACCTGGCCTCAGAACCGTTGGATAATTTCTGGCCGAAATTTTTTTAGCTTTTCAGCTCTAGATGAGCCTTTCTTGGTCTTGTGTTGTGACATATTTATTTGGGGTCAGTTCTAGTTGAAGTGGAGTCCAATTCCTTAAGGGGCCATCTTGTTCGGCTGCCAGTCATGCCCTCGATCCAATCATCTATTAATAAATTCATTTGAAAATAAAAAAAAAACAAGAATAAAATTGAAAACATTATTCTTTAAATATAATAACGGAGGATAAGGATTTCCAAACATATACCAAGTGAATGAAGCTTGCGAATTATCGCATATAGTTAGTACTTTAAAAAAAGAGGCCACGGAACAACCCTGGTATCAAATAGAAACTTTTAACATGGGAACTAATAATATGAAAAATCTTTTCTGGAATCTAAATAAAAAACAAGCAAAATCAATGTCGAAACTATCAATAATAATGGAAGATATGTATCCATTTTGGACACGGCTAAAATATAGATTGGGATATTCAGGAGAGATTTCTAGATAATCTTCCAATTGAAGTTATATAGATAAATCTAGAGAATCTGGATATGAAGCAGTGAAAAGAAAAAGGGATAAAACAAATAGGAGATCTTATAAGAAACAACAAAATAATACAGTTCCATCAATTTAGGAAAGATTTAGGGATACCCTCAAGAGAAATCTTTTCATATGTAAGACTAAAAAGTTTCTTATTAAAATATAGACTGGGGGGCGGAGCTAGCTGCGGACCAGCAAAGACGCACGGTGAACAGCTCCGTATCAAAATTAAGCAACATAACCGATTAAACGGCGGAAATTGGGCACCTTCCTCCATTAAACTTTACCAACAGGTCGAGGAGAAGATAATGGGCAGGAAGAACAAGAGACCAAGGCCGGACAAAACCCCTCTTAGCCATCACATCGGCGAACTCCTGCGGAACTCGCAAAAGGCCACATGGGAGAAAATGGCCCTGGGGGAAGATGAATACTCTGACTCCACAGAAGACTTCTACCTGGACCTGGGAGAAGGCGCATCGAAAAACCAGCCCGCAGGGCTCAAGCCCAAAGCATCTCCGGCAGGGGAACCGGTCACAGCAGCCTTGCTGAATAAAATGTTCACGGAACTCAGGAAGGATTTAGCTGCCGACCGAACATACTTCAAAGAAGCCTTAGAGGGGGCCACCATGAGGCTTACACAATTAGAGACAAAAGCAGATAATCAAGACACGAGACTTCACAATCTGGAACAAAAAATGTCGGACCTCCACACACAAAACAACTGGGCATGGCTGAGAAAGTGGAGGCATTAGAAGATCATAGAAGGAGAAACAACTTAAAGGTCAGAGGGGTACCTGATGATATAGGGCTAGCTGACCTCCCACACTAGGTGAGGCGCCTAATAGCAACACTACAACACACCCAAGCAGGCCAAACTCATGAAGATTGACGGGCTGTTGCGCTTGCCCAAACTAACAAACGCACCCTCGACCGCCACGGCTGACGTTATTGTAAAATTCCAAACCCAACAGGACAAATCTGCGGTCATGGCGGCGGCCTGGGGAAAAGCCCCTCTACCATTTGAGGACTCTCAACTACTATTATTCTCTGATATAACGAGAGGAACACTTAATTGGCGCAAATCGCTTCAACTTAGCCTACTACTCCTAAGGTCCAACAACAAAAGGCCACTACTTAGAAACAGGGCGTTCCAACCCGGAATGGCTCCAAGGGACTTTCGAAACATAGAAAGAACCGGACTACAGCGGATCCTTCAGTTATATCGAAACGGAGAGATCATCCAGTTTGGGTGAACTACAACAAGGCAACCATTTAACCCCAGCAGATTTTTTTCGATATATTCAGATACGAGATTTTGTTAGAAGACCACATATTAGAGCAGCAGCCGAGAAAGCTGACTTTCTATGAGAAACTAAGCACGGACGAAGCGGCACCTAAGGGAATGATCACACTTCTATATGCCCACCTTAGTGCAGAAAATAAAGAGTGGGGGAGATTGACATACACCGAGCAATGGGAGGCGGACCTAGGGGAGGTCTTGGAAGGAATCGAGTGGCAGGAGATATGGGAAGTGAATAAAAATGCTTCCATGTGTGTCACACTCCAGGAACAGACATGGAAGACCATGCTCAGGTGGTATACTACACCCGTAAAGCTATACAAAATGCACAAACTGGACACAGATGACTGCTGGAAGGGCTGTGGAGCCCAAGGAACGTACATCCACATGTGGTGGGGTTGCCCGAAGATACGCTGCTTTTGGAAGGCAGTGGAGGATCTGCTGAAACAGACATTTGACAGACCCCTGAATATACTTGCTAAACAGAACAGTAGATGGGTGGACTAGGAGAGAGCAGAAACTAATAAATAAAATAACTAAGCGTGCGCAGAGCAATAGCGACTACGTGGCTAAAACCAGAGGGCCTAGAGTTCTTGGGGGTGATCTCTAGGACCCGAGAATGTAGAATTATGGACAACTTGACAGCTAGGGTAAAGGGGACGGCGGTGTCTTTCCAACGATTTTGGGAACCATGGGACAATAGCCCAGTAGGCTCAAGTGGAGACTGACGGGGTTCAGATCAGAGAGTGGACTCGGATAGCCAAGGGAGCCCCCCTCATTGAAAATATGGCTATAGTACTGTAAGAAGGGAAGCCCTCCCCCCCCCCTTCTATCCTCTACCCTTCTCTCCTCTCATCTTTTCTCGACTCTATATCTTTTTCCACTCCTTTTTCCTACACTTTCTTCTTCACTTCTTTTTTCGTTTCATGTTATATATTTTTCTCTTTTCCCTTGGTTTCAAGGGAAAAGTATTTTATACCAGGCATGATCAAGCTGTTGGAAGAACTGGAAAGCCCATGAGCAGGGTTAGTTATGAGAAAAGATGGGGCCCCTTAGGCCGCCCACATGCCTGAATAAAAATGAAAATCCCTCGATGGGGGACAAATTATGCTGGGATACAGGATGGACTTGCATTGCCTAGTCAAATTGCATTATGTTACCACTTACGATATTCATGTTGGCTTCTGCGTAAGCCCGAACGTTTCTGTGCACTTGTCACACCTATTGAGTGTAAAATAAAGAATTAAAAAAATAAATAAATTTAAAAAAAAGAACTTGTCACTCACCTGGGCCAACTGGGCCTGACAGCACCTCAACCAGAATCCACGACCTCCCTGTCCAGGCTAGACCCCAACACTGCAAGGGAATTTATACCCAGGTTGTCTCTGCGTGCCACGCCGGCAAGCAACATAACCTGAACAGGCTGCACTGCGAGGATACCTTCCCATCCTTTCGGAAGCAACAGACTCCGCCACTAAAAATCTCATGAATATACTTACCCATTTAAAATTGTTTACTTTTCTTTGCTTAAAAATTTTTGTTTGTTTTTTTTGCTTAAGGGCTACCATACTAGCATATTGCAAAAGAGACCATGAACTCTTACCTTAGACACCCTAACCCGTCAAAGGGGACTGAGGTTATCTCCTTTCTTGCCTCTCTCCATTACTCCCTCCCTTTGCCCACACTTCAGGCAGCCTTAGATAATCACTCCTGCCTGTTACATAGTTACCGAAAAGAGAGGCCCACCCTGGCACTGGTCCCGACCTCCTCGCCCCCCCTTCCAGGTATTAAACAATCTAGCAACCAGCATGATCCACAGCCGTGCACCCTCGGAGGGGGCCCCATCCCAACCCTGGAGCACCTAAGTACCCGAGAGATATACTGTTATGTTTCCGACTACACATAACTAATGTGCCCAGGGGATCGAAGATATGTTGGGTAGTACTAATGCCCAATTCATGCCTTCATAGGCAACCAAATACCACTCCAGGCCACCAGTGACCAGAATCCTCTAAGCTTATTTAACCCTTAATATGTTATCAATTCTGACTTTTAAAACAAAAAGTGCAATGTTTCTTAAAGGACCACTATAGTGCCAGGAAAACATACTCGTTTTCCTGGCACTATAGTGCCCTGAGGGTGCCCCCACCCTCAGGGTCCCACTCCCGCCCGGCTCTGGAAGGGGAAAAGGGGGTAAAACTTACCTTTTTCCAGCGCTGGGCGGAGAGCTCTTCTCCTCCCCGTCAGCTGAATACGCACGCTTTCCTATGGACGCTGGCGTGCTCTCACTGTGAAAATCACAGTGAGAAGCACGCAAGCGCCTCTAGTGGCTGTCAATGAGACAGCCACTAGAGGATTAGGGGGAAGGCTTAACCCATTCATAAACATAGCGGTTTCTCTGAAACTGCTATGTTTATGAAAAAATGGGTTAACCCTAGCTGGACCTGGCACCCAGACCACTTCATTAAGCTGAAGTGGTCTGGGTGCCTAGAGTGGTCCTTTAAAGCCATGCCAATGTTAATGTATGTTTACATGTCTGTCTGTACCAGCTGTCGTGGCGGTACAAACATGGTTGTTCACACTATGCACAAATAAAATAAAGAATATAAAAATTTTTTTAAAAAAATAGACTACCGTAATTAACCAATTCGATAAATTAAAACTATTTACCCAGATGATAAGTGAAGAAAAAACAACATCAAAATGATAACCAAAACAATGTACCTAACTTCTTTATATACCGAACAAATTGAAATAACAGCAATAAATAGCTGGAATAAGGAGTTACAGATAAATATAGAACAGAGAAAATGGTTCAAAATGCTGACCCAAGTAAGCAAAGCTATACACTGTTTAAATTTGATAGAGCTTCATTACAAATTAGTTAACAGATGGTATTACGACCCATTAAAATGTACCCTTGTAGATATTCTGAGTGTTGGAGAATATCTATCAGGGTACATTTTAGATAGTTTGAGAAGACTACATACATATTTGGTGGTCATGCCCAGAAATACGTAAGAGATGGGCTTTAATTTTCAAATGGATAGAGGCATGGACAAAAACAACAAAAAAGGGGGGCGGAGCTTGCCGCGCTATCGCATGGACGTGTTCTGAGTGAGCTCCGTCCGAGCCGACCGGGAATCCGCTAACATCGGGCACAAACAACACGATGGGCCACCCAAAAAGAGCCTCCACTGCCCAGCACACCACCTCTAAGCAGCCGGTAACCAAATCCGGGGCACTCACGAAATTTTTCCGCGATAATGCGGACCACCAAGCCGGCGCGCTAGGCCCCAATATGGCGCCGGAATCCCCGCACGACGGCTCAGCCCCTTCGAGCCCGGAGGGCTCAGATGCCTCCCAATACCAACCAGATAGTGGCCTGAAAGAGGTGCTGCGCAACCTGCCCTCCAAGGCAGACATCGCCGCCATGCTAGACAGGCTGGAGGTATCGTTCCAGACCAAACTGGAATCCCTGGGATCTGATATCCGCCAAGTGAAAGAGAAGGTAAATACCCTGGAAGATGATAGAGACTTACTGACCTCACAAATGCAACACATGCAGGATACAATTCAATCACACACAATGCATTTATCTGCCATGCACAGAATAATAGATGACATCGACAACCGAGGACGCAGGAACAATCTGAGAATCAAAGGGCTGCCCGAACAAGACCAAGAAGACCTCCATGCCACGTTAGCCGACATGTTTAACCGATCCTGTTGGACAGGGCGCACAGGGCCTTAAAGCCTCGCGGTACCCAGAGAGACCAGCCGCGTGATGTGGTATGCAGGGTACACTATTTCTCCACAAAAGAAGAAATACTTAGAGCCCTGCGACAAACCTCACAACCGCTACTATATCGGAATGACCCCATCCAAATCTTCCCTGACCTCTCCTGGCACACACTTCAAGCACGCCGCACACTGCGCCCTCTCACAGAAGCGCTAAGGGCCAGGAATATTCGATACAGATGGGGGTTCCCCCTCGCTCTCATTGCCACACACAATGGCAAAACGCACTCACTGGCATCAGCACAAGACATTCGGATATTCACAAGAGCTCTAGACCTTCCAGACATCCAAATCCCCGACTGGTACGGTGTCATGCCGACAGCTCCATCAGCCCCACTGCAACAGAGACAAAAGTGGCAAACCCCGGGAAGGAAGAGGAGGAATGACCGATCAGATAACTCGCCAGGCTCCAGCCCACCTACATGCACACAAAACCGCCACTAAAGTCCTTCAGCTCGCCCAGATTGTGGACCGCCATCACTGAACCGACTTCATGCTACTCCTCATCACTACCCCTCTATATGAACTTTCTACACGCGAAGACCATCTCCGACGCTTCTTCTCCTGCCTCGACACTCCCAGCAGTGCCCTCTCCCATCGGCACATCCCATGCGGACTCTGTGACGGGACTGATTGACTACCCTCCCGGTTTACTCATCTGACACCGGTCCGTCACCCACACGGACCCTACGAGTGCTCATGGGCTCCGCCACCACGACCAGGGACACGTAAGATGCTATGCAACCCACTCCAATCCTATCCCCTCCGTCTACCCCTACTCCCACTTTGCTCCATATTATGTACCCTACAAAATGTTAACGTTCTAATGTATTAATGAAATATCTTTGCATGCACCATTGTGATGTAAGCCTTTCGGCCCGAAGGTCCCTTTTAACCGCTTCCAGCTAGGCAACTGCTATATGGGCACCATCTCCCCTACTACCATTATACAGTGTTGAACGTTTACAATCGAATACGATGTATCCCACATGGACCCTGTATAACCCATTGTACTTAGTGATGCAATTTGTTTTTTAATAATGTATCTTTCATTGTCACTGATGGGAGCCTTCCCACGCGCCTCACACCAGTTGTCCTCACCTGCTGATCTATGCCCAGGGCAAACCGAGGCGTGGGGGAAGGCTCGGCGGAATGGCTCCAAAACTGTAATAGACTGTTCTCTTTTTTGTTGTTTGTTTACTGTTCCTTTTGTTCCTACCTCGTCACATTGGAAGGGGCCCAAGAGCATAGCTGAACACCCGTCCTGGCCAACCAAGACAGGCTACTCATATCGCCAGAATGTCACCCCTCAGGCCCCACACAATCCCTAACACCCTCCCCCCCACCTATAAGCCACTCTACAACATCATAACTCCCAGAGAGGGATGCCAACCCCGAACCCCACCAACCGAAGTCGCACCTCACCACTCCAAGCAATGACTAAGGGTCCACAATCCCCATCCCATCTACGACTATTTTCCATACCACAGAGGATTCCCCCTCCCCGACCGCTCGGACGAATCTCTCATCTTACATGCAGAGATCCCATCTACCTCCCCCCTCCACAAACTACACTCTCCACACAGGCATACACCCCCCCCCCTACCCGCGACGTCGGGTACCGTCTCAACAACTGAGTAATCTATACTGGAAAACTACTCCAGTAGAGAGGCAACTACAACAATCCCCGGCTATCACCTGTAGATACCCGAGGACCGTTGCCATCGCTACCAGTTGTCCTGGAAACACATAACTTTATAAGGGCTCGCTAAACAGGTGTTTCCTTACTTGTAAATAGTTAGTATTTTACTGTTTAACCCCCCCCCCCAAGGTCCGAGTTCAAGACCTTCTACCCCCCCCCCCTCCCTCCCAAAGACATGGCCACTCTACGAGTAATCTCTCTCAACGCAAGAGGCCTCAATCTCCCCGAAAAGCGCTCACAAGTGCTATCAGAACTCCAGGCTCAACACGCAGACATAGCATTCCTTCAGGAAACTCACTTCAAAGAAGGTGTAGCACCCACGCTCCGTAACAAGCGCTACCCCACAGGCTATTTCAGCAATTACTCAGACTCCAAAGCGAGAGGAGTGGCCATATTAATAGCTGCCAACACTCCGTTTATATATAAAACCCACAAATCCACGGCCTCTGGGCGGTTACTTATGCTCAAAGGACAAATCGGCAGCACCACGATCACACTAGTCAACCTATATCTCCCCAACAGAAGACAGGGCAAATCACTTAGCAAATATCTTCACATGGTGGAGAGATTCACAGAGGGTATTCTTCTCCTTGGAGGCGACTTTAATATCTCCCTCGACACAACATTGGACACCACATCCGCGGCCTCTTCCTACCACTCCACTGCCAGGAGAAGAATCATCTCGCTTTTAGATGACACACGCCTCTTCGACATCTGGCGCACCACACACCCCACGGCCAGAGACTATTCATTCTACTCACACGCAACTAAAACATACTCACGAATCGACATGCTATTCACACAACACCGGTTTCTCCACTTAGTGCAATCATGTGACTATGGTCCCATCACATGGTCAGACCACGCACCCCTGTCTCTTGCCATTCGCATCCCTAACCTGCCACCAAAATCCTTTCATTGGAAACTGAACGACCTACTGCTAAACAATACTGAAGTCACTGATAAAGCCCGTACCACTATCTCGCAATACTTCCAAGAAAACGCTCACCCCTCCACGTCACCCACCATCCTATGGGAGGCACACAAGTGTGTCCTCAGGGGCCACCTCATAGCGATGGCCTCCAAACTCAAAAGACAACGTACCGAGAAAGCCACCCTACTACTAACTGAAATTAGAACCCTGGAAAACTCCCACAAACGCAATAACGCATTAGACACATACAAACTACTCGTTGAGAAAAGGTCAGAACTCCAACAAATTACGAACGCCAAATTCAAACAGCAGACGCTTTTTACTAAACACTCATATTACTCCCAAGGCGGTAAATGCGGACGCCTTCTAGCCAACGCTCTCCGCGACACAAAACAATCCACCTTCATATCCAAAATCAAATCACCATCAGGAGACACGTCCCATAAACTCCCGGATATACTCAAAGCCTTCCAAGAGTTCTATGCCGACCTCTATAACATACGTAAAACCCCACCATCTAGACTCGAACTGGAGCAATACCTTGCTCCCCGAATCAAGCAGACAGTGCCCAACAACCTCCTACAACACCTAGAGGAACCGATACACATAGATGAATTCCTCCAAACTATACGCACCTCTCCCCTAGGGAAAAGCCCTGGCCCAGATGGCTTCACTACCAAATACTATAAGACGTTTTCAGACCTGCTCGCCACTCCCTTCGTGACAGCATATAATTCCCTGATCATCTCCCCTTCCCTACCAGACTCCACACTTGAGGCACACATTACACTCATCCCAAAACCCGGGAAAGACACCTCCCTCTGCGGAAGCTACCGCCCAATTTCCCTCATTAACAACGACCTCAAACTCTTTGCCAAGATTCTCGCCAACCGTCTCCGCCCCCTCCTACAGGGGCTAGTCCACCCTGACCAGGCCGGCTTTGTGCCCGCACGGGAAGCCAAAAACAATACCACTAAGCTGCTCAATTTAATACATCTAGCCCACAGATCGAACACACAGAGTCTACTATTAGCGATCGACGCTGAAAAAGCGTTCGACAGGGTGGACTGGTCCCTCATGTTCGCCACACTGGAGGCAATTGGCTTCGGCCCCCACTGGCTACAATGGCTACGCTCTATATACTCTAGGCCGCGAGCACGCAATAGAGTAAATGGCCATCTATCCGACCCATTCCCAATCACCAATGGCACGAGACAGGGGTGCCCGCTGTCACCACTCCTTTTTGTACTCATCATGGAACCCTTCCTTCAAGGGATTAGAGACAATACGGCCATCCACGGTTTTAAGGTGCAAAATCATGAATACAAGATAGCAGCCTTTGCTGATGACCTGCTGTTCACGGTTACACAACCGCTGACTTCTATGCCACAAATCCTACAGGAAATCACCTCCTACCATAGGGTCTCCAACTTCAAAGTCAATTATACGAAAAGCGAAATCCTCCCCCTAGTCCTCGCCAACACCACCAAATCCACCCTTGGAAATTCCCTCCCGTTCCTCTGGGCGCCCAGGGATGTCAAATACCTGGGAGTACACCTACCAACCCATCTCACAGATTTATACGATCTAAACTTCCCACCACTGCTACAGACTATTTCCCGGGACCTGACCAAGTGGCACAAACCACACTTCGGGTGGCTTTGCCGCATTAATATTATCAAAATGAATGTCCTCCCCAAACTTTTATATCTTCTCCAAACTCTCCCCATTACACTACCAACATCCTTTTTCACCGACATTAAGAAGACCTTCACCCGCTTTATATGGTCGCATTCTCCCCCTAGGCTCACATACAACACTCTTACAAGCCACAAACTCCACGGGGGCCTAGGCCTCCCAGACGTAGAACTATACTACAAGGCTACTATGTTACACAGAGTCTACGAATGGACCATCCCCAACAACCCCAAACATTGGGTGCTCCTTGAAAAATCTGCCTTTCAACATCCCCTCCTCACTATCCCGTGGCAACGAACAGGGACAACCTCCCTCTTGCAAGCCCATACAAAACACCCCACAATCATACCCACCCTTAAAGTGTGGTCACAAATAAGAAATAAACTAGGCATATCCCCCCACCCATCTCCCCTCTATCCACTGACTTACAACCCGGACTTCACGCCGGGCCTCTCCCCTTCCTCCTTTGCTGCGTTCCCACACACCCACTACCTGCAATTACGCACCCTACTTGACGACCAAGGAATTAGACCCCCTAACGCGATCTGGGAAGATACGCAACCTACGACCCTACAAAAATTCCGTCACTCTAAACTCGCCCACTTCCTATCAACCACCCCCAATATCCTCCAGGGACACCGGCAACTCACCTCATTTGAACAACACTGTGTCTCCAGCGATATCAAAACGAAGCACCTCTCATCCCTATACAAACTAATGCAAACAGAAATATCGCCCGTCCTGCCCAAATACACAAAAGCCTGGGAATCCGAACTCAATCTTTCCCTAACACAATTAGACTGGAAACACGTGTTTTCCAATATACACAAAACAAGCATGAGCACGCACACACAGGAAGGGAACTTTAAACGACTATCCAGGTGGCACCTTACTCCTTCCAAAATACACGCAATCTTCCCGAATGCTTCTGCGCAGTGCTGGAGATGCCAACACCCTCAGGGAACTCCAAGCCACATATGGTGGACGTGTCCAGTCATCTGCACTTACTGGTCCAAAATCATTAAGATGATTCACACCATCACCAACGTACAACTACCCCAATCCCCAGAAATTGTACTCTTCCTCCTCCTCCCTCCATCACTTCCCAAGAACACAAAACCCCTAACCAGCCACCTTCTCACAGCGGCAAACGCCCTCATCCCTAGCCACTGGAAAAAAACAGAAGCGCCCACCATCCGGACATGGATCAATAAGGTTGACTCCATACGCCTTTTAGAAGAAATACACTACTCGAGGTCACACTCATACAACACCTATGAACGCACCTGGAGCCCGTGGCTACACTTCCTAAAAACTGATGAGACCTCCAGAACACCAACTCCCAACTAACTTACTTAAAAAGCCTACACCCTCCCCACCCCCCCCTTCCACTCCCTTTATAGTTTGACAACTCTGGCTGGACACAATTTAGTGGGACTTAGTGGTTTCACAAAAGTATAAATTAGGAGGTTGAATCACATTTACTATGGCAAATCAACCAGCAACACCTGGTCTGTGAACCCACAGCACCCAGACTGGAACTTATACTTATCGACCCCACCACAACCTGTACGACCCCGCCACAATCAAAACTAACTCAATTTATTTATCTCTTTCTTTCACGCCTCTAAGATCTCTATAACCTACCTGACACAAATAAGTTAGACAAGACCAGCCAGAGTGAAGTTAATGCACAATGTTAAATGTTTGAAAATTCACTGATGAATATTGTTTAATGCTCAGAACTAACCCATAAGTGCATAATGAAATGTGGACATCATACCTTGCGACCCGGAAGAATTCTTCCGACGACATTCCTCACACTATCTTGGCTCCACAACATGACACCATGTTCTGCTCATTATGTTATGTACTCTATGTACAACTCTGTTTGTATGAAAAATTTTGACAATAAAGACAAAATTAAAAAAACAACAAAAAAATAGAGTTCTCCACTGCATCGGCTCTCCTTCATATAGGTTGGCAAAAAAGTTTAAACATTTTTTTAAAAAAAAACATTCGAAAAAAAGATAAGCGAGATTAAATAATATATACATTATTAGCAACCAAACTACATATAGCTAAAAACTGGAAATCCAATGTGACGAGACCAATCTCGCCACATTGCATTGGAGAAGCCTGGTTGCTCGCCTGCTGCCTTTGGACTATGGCCCCCTGTTAAAAGACATCTTTTTTACCTGCAGAAAAGCTTCATTCGTGCTTTTCTGCCTGGGGTTCGGTAGATTTGTTTGAATGTGTTATACCCCAGATAGGAATCCCATGGAGCCCATTCGTATGAAACTGACTGTAAAGACTTTGGCTCCATGGCGATTAAACTGTATTCGTGTGGTCTGAGCGCCATTCACTTAATAATGTGCGCTCAGACCTGAGCTATCTGGGGATATGTTAAATGTATAGTTCTAATGTAATGTGTCTTACCTGGTGTATTTTTACAGTAATGCTTGTTTTGTGTCACCATGTGCATAATGGAGTCTTGTCTCTGTCCTGGGAGATAATTTAATTACTTCTCAATTATCTCCTGGGCAGCGGAGAGGAAGCCAGGATGCATTGTGGTAAAAAGGAAGAGGTAATTGGGTTACCTCTCAGTATAAGGGGGAGGGAATCTGTGGGTTGTAACTAATATGTTACTGGATATTTTATACCTCCCTGTGGGCGGTCCTGTATTTGCAAGACTGTAATAAAAACCAGGCTGGGTGTGCCAGCACCTCAGACCACTGCTTGACCCTCAACACGGAGCCTTGTCTCGTTCTTGGGGGGATTCCATGTATGCTGTTAGAGACTGATTGCCAGGAGTGTAAGCTGATTGTCTGTTTTTCCTGTTCGTCTGCTAGCAGCTATTTGGGAGGTTCCAGTTCGGGAGTTGGAGTGCTATTTTGTATCCAGTCCGGGAGTTTGGTGTTCTGCAGTAGCTGTGCCTGTATCTCTGGAAAGGGGGCCGATCACCTAAACGTTTTTTACCCCTTGTGTGCAAAACGGTCCGTTACATCCAATAATTCGCCAAAAATAATAAATATAAATTTACAAATTATAAATCAATGTCAAATGGAGCAGGGTATAGATAATCATTTTAATTATAATTCAAGCACAAGATGGAAATATTGGGCAGAAAGGATTAAAAATGATAAACCAGCATAATCAAAGAAAGAAAAAGGGAGGATAAGGGGGTAAGGAGAAAAAGGAGTACGATATAGGGAAGAAGTAAAATAAAAAGAAGAAATATAAGGTTTAAATATTTATATCCTATATGTGTGATATATTGTGAGTTTTGATGTACAGACACATAAGAGAGGGTGTTATAGAAATACAGTACAGGGAGATATAAACCCCACCAGGGAAAATAAATACAATCTAAACAATGGGGTAACAAAAACAAAAGAAAAAGAGAATTAAAAAAAAAAAATCATCTTTTTAAATGTATTGTATAAAAGATATATAAAAGGAATGTATACCCCTACCTACGGAATAGAGCCTTCCCACCGGGCATAGTCCCCAGGGGCTTCAGAAACATAGAACAGACAGGCATTCAGAGAATTTGCCATTGATACCAGGGCACTGAGTTCATTAGCTTCGAAGACCTCGCACAAGGGAGGCACTTGACGCCAGCGGATTTCTTTCGTTATATCCAACTAAGAGATTTCGCGAAACAACCCCATATAAAAAGGGCAGCACTGCAGCAAATGACGTTCTTCGAACAGCACTGCCTAGCGGAAACTATACCCAAGGGGATGATAACGGAGCTGTACGCCCACCTTTGCTCTGCTAATGGGGACTGGGGACAACTGAGATATACGGACCAATGGGAACGCGACTTGGGAGAAGTTCTCGAGGGTGTCGAATGGCAGGAAATATGGGAGGCGAGTAAAACCACCTCAGTTTGCGTAACCCTACAGGAGCAATCCTTTAAAACAATGCTCCGATGGTACACCACCCCCGAGACATTATACAGAATGCATAAAACCACCACTGACACATGCTGGAGGGGCTGCGGGGAAAGAGGCACTTATATCCAAATGTGGTGGGGGTGCCCAAAGATGGTCCTCTTCTGGTCCGCAATCAAACAATTGATACGGAGAATATTCTCCAGGACCCTGAAACTAGATCCCTGGGTATACCTACTCAACCGCACGGTCGAGGGTTGGACCAGGGCAGAACAAAAACTTATACATAAACTCACCTTAGCAGCTAGAAAGGCTGTGGCGGCCACATGGCTGCAACAGGACGCCCCAAAGATCCCAGAGGTTATAACGAGAATCAGAGAGATCCATTTGATGGATGAACTGACAGCCAGATTAAAAGGCTCACTTCAAAGATTCCTTAAAATATGGGAACCTTGGGATAGCAGCGACTTGGGGCAGGGCTGAGATGGATACCCAACCGCACAGACCACATGGTTTCCCCCTCCTCCCCCCCCCACATAGCACCAACAGGTGCTTGTCACCTTTGTTCAACAAATTCATAATAGGTCCCACCTCCCACTTACTTTCCCCTCTTTATCTCTCTTTCACTTCTCTCTCTCCCTGTTTTGCTAGTCCAGTCCAGGAGGCAGGACTAGTAGATGTTGTTAGAGTACCTGACATAGAAAATAACTGGTATACAGTACGGGAGGCCTCTGCTGTTACCCTCGAGAAGCGGCGGATGCCCCACCCTTACGCTACGGAAAGCTCATGGTTAGGTGAAGTTATCACTGCATACATAAACACATGTCTGGTATACTGGCAATGTCACTCTTACTCCAAAACTCCTTGACGATCGGCCAAATTGTAATTACTTGTGTAGAATATGTATTGTTCAAAAGTATGTTGCCTTCTTCTCTTTCACTAACATAAGATATTATATTGCACTATAACTGAATTTTGCACAAGTTATGTGGCTACTGTTATGTTCGCTGACTCTGTCAAGATGAAAAAATAAAGAATAAAAATAAATAAAAAGAATGTATACACATGTTTTGAAAGAAGACAACAATGTACATGTTATATGTTTTGTAAAAAAAAAAAACCTTTGAAATAAAGATTATATAATTAAAAAATTCTATGCTTTGCAAATAACTGTCTTTTTTGAGTTGATACCAAAATTTTGATAATTCTGGACCAATCTCTAAATTTGCATCCAGGTTATGTTTACTATATGCTTAAACTGCATTTTATAGTACAGTCCACCTACAGCACAAGACCCTTAGCAGATAAATGTTTGTTAAAGAGATACTCTGAGCACCAAAAACAATTTTAGCTTCAATAAGTGGTTTTGGTGTATAGATCATGCCCCTGCAGTCTCACTACTCAATGTTCTGTCATGTAAAAGTTAAATCGCTTTTGCTTCAGTTTATGCTGCCCTAGCCATACCTGCCGTGGCATAGAGAAGCATGTGAGCTGGTGAGGGTAAAGGAGTGTGAAGGGAGACTTAGAGGGAGAGGGTGGAAATTTATAAAAAAAATCAAAAAAAAAAAAAATCAATATTTCTTTTTTTTTTTTTTTTAAATTAGGAAGTGGTTAGGACTAGTGATGTCCCGAACGGTTCACCACGAACGGTTCGCCGCGGACTCATCATTGAGTAAACTTTGACCCTGTACCTCACAGTCAGCAGACACATTCCAGCCAATCAGCAGCAGACCTCTCCCACCTCCTGGACAGCTCACTAAGAATGCAGCTTCACAATGAATGTAAAATGGATGCTGTCCAGGAGGTGGGAGGGTCTGCTGCTGATTGGCTGGAATATGTCTGCTGACTGTGAGGTACAGGGTCAAAGTTTACTCAATGATGAATCCGTGGCGAACCGTTCGGGACATCACTAGTTAGGACTCAACTCAGGGAGGGAGGGGAGAAAAGCGTTTCTCCCTTGCCGGTTCAGCTCTATATGTCCGTTGCCAACGTGCAGATGATAGATGTAGTTTATGCACAGGTAGTCCAGAAAAGAGTTCAGCCATAAATTATTCTACACAGCATAACATAACATTTTATTTATTCCTTTAAATAAAGTGGACCTTGTTGGAATTAGTGAATGAGATCTGTACTCAAACAAAAAACACATTTTGATCCATTGATCATATTACTGGATTTGAATTGCCATAGTCACAGTAATAGAAAACAACAAAACCTGTATAGCTAAATCTCTTCTGACATGGCTCAATTTAGGAAACATATAGGCTGATGTAACACCTATTCATCCACCAACTCCTCATGCCATAGAAATAATACTAAATTAGAATTCCTTCCTGTGACAGAAGCTCCCATGCCATAGCCTTTTGGAGAGGCTTAAAGGCCTGCCTCTTACCAACAGCCTATAGACCTGGTCCCAGGAGTTCCTGAAGAAGGTGTGTGTGAAAGCAGCAAAGCACAAGTTATTTATTGTTAGTTGAGAACTCTGCAGCGCCCTCTGCTGAATGGAAGTGTCTGCACTTACATAATGCAGGTTTGCAAATGAGGGCAACCAAATACATGGTTACATGCATATATTGTTGCTTATTATTATGTTGGAAAATTTGATTAGTAGTATATAGTTCATGTACTAATTTTGATTGTGTTTGCTATATGTTCTTCATATTTGCATTTTATTGACGTTGCCACATCAATCTAAATGTTATTAGCATATTTCCTAGTTCCAAGTAAAAATAAAGAATGGTATGTTAGTTCCTTTTGGAACTGTGCGTCCTGTGTGAATTTTTAGGAATCCCAGTAAATGAGTATTTGGATCTGTTGGCTGGCTGCACAATCCCTCTAGTCAGGGGCAAATCAATAGACCTAGGACTGAAAGCTGCAAGTGTCTTTGTAAAGACAGGAGCAATCACGATAAGCAGAGCTGCAGAGGGGACAATACTTGCCTGGAAGGAAAACTGCAGAAAAATAGGCAGAGAGGACGATACCTGCCTGGAAGAAGAGTTTGGTTGGGTGGAGAGTTCTGGAGAGACCCCAGAATTGCCAATGTGGAATGGTAATTTTGATTGCTGTACATTCTACACCCATTTCATAGCATTCACAAAACTATTAGCAATTTCTTACTTACATAATATCATCACTTACATAGCTGAATAGCAGAACAAATACAGCTGACATAATCAAATCTGCCATTTGTGAATAGTCGAATTAGTATTACATTGGTACATTTTGCATTGAACGAGCCATTCCTTTGGTAACAAAACACCATTTATCTGCCTTTTGTAGTTAGGTGATGTGTAAAGTCTGAAGCGCTCATAGAGCAAACAATGACCGACCAAAGAGCACACACAAGTACTCATTAGTATTCATTTGCAATTTTTTTTTTATATTTGTATTTTCCAATATTGTCAGGTCAGCCCTGTTTCAGTTGTGCTGTCTAACACATAAAATAATTGAATGCTGCACTTTCTGTGCCTCTGTTTGAAGCAGCTTGCCAGGTGGGTTTGGGGGATGTATCACAGGTAGCCATCTAATTACACCTGGCCATCGTTATTAAAAATAAATCTAGAAAAGGTACTAAATAAATATATACTATAAGCCCCTTAACCAACACACCATTCCAAAACCATTGACATTAATATGGAATTAGATGCCCCCTTTGTGGCTATATCAGCCAAGACTCCTACTGATAAGAGGCTAGGCCCTGGCATTGGACGAGATGGTCTTACTCGTAATAGGCATTCCAATTCACCTGAAACGTGTTCAGTTGAAGTCAGGGCTCTGTGCATGCCACTTTAGTTGCTTCACAACAAACTCTTTAACCCATGTTTTCATGGACCTCACTTTATGCACACGCACACATTCATGGTAGAACAGGTAAGATCCTTCTCCAAAATGTTGCTACAATGTTGGAAGCACCCAGTTGTCTAAAATGTCTTTTCATCTTAAAGCATTAAGATGGCTTTCACTGGAACAAAGGATCCTAGCCCAAACCCTGAAACAAAAATCCCCAAACTATTCTCTCTCCCTTACCAAACTTCACAATTCAGGCACAATTCATTTAGGTAGGTAGTGTTCTCATAGCATCCACCACACACAGATTATTTCATCAGATTGCCAGGTAGTGAAGCATGAGTAGTCTCTCTAGAAAACATGTTTCCACTGCTCCAGAGTGCAGTGGCGGTGTGCTTTACACAACTACGATGTTTCAGTACTAGCAGCCTCCACTCTGTGAGTATGCATTGTCTACCACCATCTGGCTGGGCAGATTCTAGAAGCTTCTGCTTCATAACAGTAGCACGTACTGATGACTGAGGCATATCTAGAAGGGCACGAAATTCAGAAATTGACTTGTGGCAAAAGTGACATCCTATAACAGTGCCAAATGTAAAGTTTCTTAACACTTCAGTACAACCCATTGTACAGGCAATGTAAATGTAAATTACATGGCTGGATTTTATGCACCAGTTAGAAATAGGTTAGGCTGGACGTTCTCATGCAAAGCGTGTCATTTCACGGAGTTAAACAAGGAAGTGGCTATACGGGAGACATTCACTAGAGGTGGTCTTAACGACCCCACACTTTCTCTGAAGCTGCAATGTTTTACATTATAGGGTTAAGGGGACAGGGACAGTGCGCCCAGGTTACTTCAATGAGATGAAGTGGTCTGGGTGCATGTAGTGTCCCTTTAGTAGATGTGTTCACATACTTTTGGCCACATAGTCTACATTTATTTGCAAATAGGTTAGAATTATGTATTAGAAAATGTTAAATTCTAACAGCATATTTTACTTGTTAATTCCATGCATATGTCAATAGTCCTCTATACAATGTATTGATTGACAGGTGGAAGAAAACATACCTTTGTATAATGTTTAGGAAAATCTATTCCCTAGCAACTCTGATAGAACAATATATACATGGTTTACCCCATCTATAATTTTAATATAAGTATACTATATAATATGACATGTGCATTTTAAGATACCCTTTCCAATGATTCAGAGGCTGGGAAGACTAGAGAACAACACATTACAATTTATGCCCAAAGCCACAGCACTGATGGAAAAGATGTCAATTTTGCAATCTCTTCAGAATGCATACAAACCAGTCAATGTAGCTGCTCTGCAGGCATAATTTTCTCTCTTTCAACTCATGACACTATCAATGCTTGGGTGATATGTGCATTTGACTCACTTTGAGTGTAAAATCCATCTTGCTAGTAGGGTGCTGGATCGTTTACTAGATCCATAGTCTATTTCTGGATGAAGTCTTCTTTATTGGAGCCCGAAATAAAAAGCAGAGGATTGTAAGACAATTACTAAGGGACGGTCTTTTCCATGTAAAGTTGCAAACCATACAATTGCACATGCCTTCTTCTAAAATTCATGGAATTAGGGAAGAATGAAGACAGCATTAATACTCATTGGTCTTGTAAAATGCTGAAAGGAATTAAGGGTCGAAATCCAAATGTATGATAGATAATTTAATAAATGGATTTCCTCTACAATTCATGGAAGGTTAGGACAATATTTGCCCATAGCCTCTGCGACTCTCTATATCAGAAGTCAATCAGCTAAAAGCCAAACATGACTAGTGTACCAGTGCTATCATTAGACTGAAATTTCACTGATTCTGTTCAAACATGCCTACCCTATACTTGAGGGCCACCCCTGCAGTCAGCAGCTCACAGTAAATGGGAGATATTCAATTCTCTTCAATCCCATTCTTTGCATCTGTTACAATACTGTATTCTTATCTGTAGAAACTGTCTTTCAATGCGATCATGACTTTTACAAATGTACGTGTGCTGTAGAAAGTCCAAAATGAGATAAATCAGAACTCTTAATGTGGGAATAAATATTTATTGTAATAAAAAAAAAATGCACATTGCATTATGACCCTGTCTGAAAGAAGGATATTTTGATATGGAATATAACGTTTGGCCATTCACTGTTCCCTAAATTGAAAAAACGAATTGTCATATGTGATCAATAAACACCTAACTAAAAAATAACCGGTTTCAAATTAAACATAAATTAGATGCGTTTTTACACAGCAGACTCCATGCTCATTTCATGGTATGTATTAATGACATGGTAGAAATGTGTTTTTATGAATGTTGACGAATATACCATGCACTTTAGCTTAAAACAAACATAATCACTGTTGTCACAAAAGCAAATGTTACCATAAATGTTTAGCATACTCACAGTTTCATTTTAAAAAAATTAACGGTGTCATCCACTATGGAACATTTTGTTTACATTTCTTTTGTATTATTATTTTTTTCCCACTTTAGCAGTTTTTAACAGCATTTATATTATTATTATGTTTACATAGCCCAACAAATTCCGTAGTGCTTTACCATGGGTGGACTAACAAACATGTATGCACCCCACAAAAACAACCAAAAGCAGAAAATTAAATAAATAAAAACAGTCTGGAGCCAACATTCACAGCCCTCTGTAATTTAATACATAGATATATGTTTTCAATTCCTGTCTAGAAATATACAGACTGACATTTATTTATAAAATATTTTACCAGGATGGATACATTGAGATTTATTTAGTACAATGTGTTCTGTGTCCATGAATACACATCATTAACATTTTATTCTAACATGATCCCTGGAGATGCTCATAAATCTTCCTTTCCTACGTCACTATTATATAGTGAGATTCCCCACACTCTCACCCATTGAGAGCCTCCTGTCACATTCTGCCCACTAACAAGGCATTCCATGAGGCTTCACATTGCCAGGAGTTATGTGACGTCACTTCCGGTGCAAAAAGCAACGGCCATTGGTATATAAAAGATGCGATGGCTATTCTCTATAGGCACCCCCTTTTTCCAAACTCAGTACCGCCTGTGTCTCTGGCATAGGGTGTGCCTCCTTGGCCCCTTACCTGAAGCAGGTAATTCGCCTGGAGTCGCTACAACGGTGTCCGGGCCCCCGCCTCACACCCTTCGCCGGAGCTCCTTACAAACGTACTGTTCTCTGTAACGGACAGGATGATTGAGCAGCTTCGGTCACGTGCTCAATACGTCACGGGGGGCATGACGGGAGTTGTAGTCCTAACCAGGTTTGCACTGTTTTGCGCTATCCTATGGAAAGGATTGCTTGTTGTTAGGAATGTGAATAAAGCACACATATTTTCTATTAGACCTGTATTACCTGTGTGATATATGTGTATGGTACTCACTCAGTTCACATGTTTGTGTCATGGCCAAGCAATAATATGGCAGCACTGCCACACTTCACATTTGTGGGGACCTGGGCAACAATTTATTTATTTATTTGTAAATTGGGGGTGCCTCATCCTTCACACAGAGGTTCACAAAACCAGTAAACAGTCACTCACACTTTCCACATACCCCAACCTTAATATCAACATGCTCACACGTAGAAACAAAGTTACATTAATAAAGGAACACCATAATTTTGAGAACAAATATATAAATTTTCTCTTTACCGTGTATCTTTTTTTCTGTTTACAGGTTCCCCTTGTAAAATGATAACATTATGTTTTTACGCTCCCCTAATACAGTGCTGGGATGAACTCCGCCAGGCGCTTACTACACATCACTTGTGGTTCAATCGAATGCTTCTCATAGAGACGCACAAGGAAGATGCAGCACATGTGCTTAAAGGAAAACTGACACATCTTAAATATCCTAATATAATGTCAAGGCACGAAATTTAAAGTCCCATGCTACTAGCCAGGCCTAACAGTTCCTTGCCACTGCAAGCCTGTAGGATCTGTGGTACACTAACTAGGGCTACATTTCCAATTACCAATGGCTAGCGGAGGGTGGAAATTTTGAGCCGGATTTATGTGCTAGTATACCATCTTGCTGCACCCTCCATTGAATATTTCAGTTGAACATATGACTTGCAACCAAGCTATTTATACAACTGAAAATTCAGTTTAGGATAATCCAGGAGTATCCCATTATAAACATATTTATTGCAGTTTTGGACAGTCTTTCCTTAACGCCGTCACTTGGTAGGTATGTCTTCAATATTAAAAACAAAAATGTAGGGGAAATACAGTCGTGTCAAATAATACATATCTTTTTTTTTTTTTGAGATTAGGTTGAAACGTTGATTCTCTGTTTTTGGAATTTATGCTAAAGCTAAATGGGAAAAGTGTAATAATTGTTATTATCAATTAAATATATCTTATAGATTTGCTTATTTCATTGTAACAAAAATAACAACAAAATATTAATTCATCCTTTACCTAACCAAACTAGGCTATGATCATTTAGCTGTAATTACCAATAGAAGATCTAACAGTTACTCATCGTGCAGGCCGCCATCTTGAAACTGGTTTGTATTTTTTTTTAAATCCTACATGACAGTCACTAGTACCAAGAAAAACATCATCAGCCAATCCGTTTCAGTGATATGCTATTATAAGATGGAGCTGGAGTAAAGTTACTGGGGTGATAGGCATATATTTTATTAAGAAGTTGAATTTGTGACCAAGGCATTGAGGATCCATTGGTTACTCTACATTCAAGTTATGGGGCTACATAAAGGATAAGGTAATTGGGTAACCTTGGATATCTTTCTGAATGGTAACGAGTACACAGAACAATTGCCCTGTTCTTCGGCAATCAGCAGGCATAAAATCCTGGGGATATTAATCCAACAAAAGGCTGGGAGAAGGTAATGCCGAATTTCATTTAGTTGAAATCTTGAAAAATAATACAAAGAAAATAAATCAAAAAGTCATGATATTCTTGATACCTTTTCAATTTACTTTTAAGACTGTGTTACACCATGTTACCACAGTATGGAAATTGGATTAACACCTGGAGTACCCTGCTCAGTAACTGGGACTGAAGACTGGAGGGTCAGTGTCTCTGAAATCGACAGTATTATTGCCTCAGAGCTGGGATTTACTCTATGTATTGATTGATTGTCCCTCCATAGATGTGTGTGTGTAACTCTATATTATGTCCTCTGTTTTAATGCATTTATTTTATTGGCTTTTATATAAGTTCAGTAATACAGCATTACAATAAGAAGACAAAGTTTTTTGGGCTTAGCAAACATGACATCAATAGAATTTAAAGGGATACTGTAGTGCCAGGAATACAAAGCTGTATTCCTGGCACTACTGCTCCCCCTGCCTCCTCCCTCCCTCGCATCACTCTCTCCCCGGTAAATAAAGGGTTGAAAATCCTTTTATTTACTTACCTTATCCCAGCGTCGATGTCCCTTGGCGCTCGGTCACGTCTTGGCCCCCTCATCCATCCCATGAAAGGCAGGGTCTAATGCATATGAGAGGCAAATGCTATGTGCGCATTAGACGCCCCATAGGAAAACATTAAATGAATACTTCCCTATGGGGGAAAATCTGACGCTGGAGGTCCTAATGCAGAGCGTGAGTACATAAAGTGTCAAATACCCGATCAAAGTTCCGTTTCAATTCAGGAAGCCCTCAAGTGGAGACAGCCACTGGAGGCAGACTTAGCGCTGCAATACAAACATTGTAGTTTCTCTGGAACTGCAATGTTTAAAATTGCAGCATTAGGTACAGAAGGGACAAAGCACCCAGATCCCAGATGAGCTGAAGTGATCTAGGTGCCTACAGCGTCCCTTTAATATGCATGAGAGAGGGGTGGTAGGATGATAAGGATGGAGGGTAAGAAGGTAGGATATATTTAATATCTAATATGACAGATGAATTATAGTTATGATGTACGGAATCAAACATCATTGTTCTATAGTTACAAGAAGGAATTATATAATATAATCAGTAGGGAGCAGGAGAGTCATAAATGTGAGTATAATCAGTAGGGAGCAGAAGAGTCATAAATGTTAAAGGATCGGATTGTTGAACATCTAAAAACACATGGATTTCAAGATCAGAGACAACATGGGTTTATAGCACACATTTCGTGTGCTATAGCGTCGCTGGACGTCCTCATGCTATGTGAGGACCTCCAGCGTCACTGAAATCCCCATAGGAAAGCATTGAAAGCATTTTTCAATGCTTTCTTATGGGGAGGTCTAATGCGCGAGCGGGGGCGGACCCTGAACCAGCGCAGAGGGATATTGGCAGAATTCATCCTGCTGCCTTTGTCAGCAGTCACATCATCAATAAATACAAGAGAACCAGTTCCATTGGCAGCCATACATGCCCACGCCATGACACTACCACCACCATGCTTCACTGATGAGGTGGTATGCTTTGGATCATGAGCAGTTCCTTTCCTTCTCCATACATTTTTATCTTCCCATCACTCTGGTACAAGTTGATCTTGGTCTCATCTGTCCATAGGATGTTGTTCCAGAACTGTGAAGGCTTTTTTAAATGTTGTTTGGTAAACTCTAATCTGGCCTTCCTGTTTTTGAGGCTTACCAATGGTTTACATCTTGTGGTGAACCCTCTGTATTCACTCTGGTGAAGTCTTCTCTTGATTGTTGACTTTGACACACATACACCTACCTCAAGGAGAGTGTTCTTGATCTGGTTGTGAAGGGTGTTTTCTTCACCAGGGAAAGAATTCTTCGGTCATCCACCACAGTTGTTTTCCGTGGTCTTCTGGGTCTTTTGGTGTTGCTGAGCTCACCGGTACGTTCTTTCTTTTCAAGGATGTTCCAAACAGTTGATTTGGCCACACCTAATGTTTTTGCTATCTCTCTGATGGGTTTGTTTTGTTTTTAAAGCCTAATGATGGCTTGCTTCACTGATAGTGACAGCTCTTTGGATCTCATATTGAGAGTTGACAGCAACAGATTCCAAATGCAAATAGCACACTTGAAATGAACTCTGGACCTTTTATCTGCTCCTTGTAAATGGGATAATGAGGGAATAACACACACCTGGCCATGGAACAGCTGAGCAGCCAATTGTCCCATTACTTTTGGTCCCTTGAAAAGTGGGAGGCACATATTAAAACTGTTGTAATTCCTACACTGTTCATCTGATTTGGATGTAAATACCCTCAAATTAAAGCTGACAGTCTGCAGTTGAAGCACATCTTGTTCATTTCATTTCAAATCCATTGTGTTGGTGTATAGAGCCAAAAAGATTTGAATTGTGTTGATGTCCCAATATTTATGGACCTGACTGTAGGTAAAGAGGGGCCTGTCTGTGAGCTAAGACCTAGCCATTAAAACTCTTTTAAACAAAGTACTTAGCGAGATACTTACCTGATTGCCATACCGAATTAGTGCACTTTCTTGATAGCTATAAAGAATGAAAAGATAATCGCAGACACTGGAAGGTGGAAAGTGGGTAGGTGCTGCTTAGTGAAAATTGTGTTTTTTTTCTTTTTTGGATGGAAGAGATTTTATTCTCTTTATTTACTGCTAGCATTTATTGCTAGGAGGGGCAAGGAATTGAGAAAGAGGGGGGATGGATATAGCAGGCATTTGTTGCATAAAATTGAAAAACAAGTCAACCATCCAGTGAGAGTCATTAAGAGCCCAATGTTATTAACCAACATTTTCAGTGATCTAAGATTCAGGAGAGATAAATAATTATTTTTATGGATCCCAGTTCCGTGAGTCAGTTGGAAGATGTGTAGGGCAGATCCTCAATGTTCCTGAGAGATTACATTTTTAATACCCATTTCCTGTGTTTTTTATGAGGATTCTGGCCTTTCCAGCGGTGGGAGATTAGTTTGTGTACAGTAAGTGAATATTAGCATTATGCTAAGAAGTGGCTACTGTGGTGAAACAGATACTTCTCTGGAGAGAAGACAGGGGTGTTTGAATATGAGTCTATGGTTTGGTATGTTGTCTCCCAGAAAAGTCTAATTCTTGGGAAAGTCCACCATATGTGTAATATTCTCATCTAGGGACTGACATCTTCAACTTGTATGTCATCTCCTGAGTACAAGTGGTGATAAAGCAGTGGTGTGTGAGCATACATATTTTGACTATGAAGAAAAAGGGAAGGAGCTAATTGGAATATCTTTCTAAGGAAAAGTAACAGTGAGAATGTGGGGAAACCCCAACGATTAATAGTCTAATAAGAATAATAAAAAGTAGTAATTTAATAAAGAAACAAATATTTAAAACTTAGTGTTTATTACTTAAAAGTTAAAACATATATATACTTTGTGACACGTTAGTTAGTAGCTGGGAAGGTGATCAGATTGTTACATTGTTTGCATTTCCATATGTCAGTACATAATACAACTGTTAAAGGAACATTATAGTCACCTAAATTACTTTAGCTAAATAAAGCAGTTTTAGTGTATAGATCATTCCCCTGCGATTTCACTGCTCAATTCACTGTCATTTAGGAGTTAAATCACTTGATGATTGACAGAACCTGCATGAAAAAAAAAACTGGTTTCACTTTCAAACAGATGTAATTTACCTTAAATAATTGTATCTCAATCTCTAAATTGAACTTTAATCACATACAGGAGGCTATTGCAGGGTCTAGCAGGCTATTAACATAGCAGGGGATAAGAAAATCTTAATTAAACAGAACTTACAATAAAGAAAGCCTAAATAGGGCTCTCTTTACAGGAAGTGTTTATGGAAGGCTGTGCAAGTCACATGCAGGGAGGTGTGACTAGGGTTCATAAACAAAGGGATTTAACACCTAAATGGCAGAGGATTGAGCAGTGAGGCTGCAGGGGCATGTTCTATACACCAAAACTGCTTCGTTAAGCTAAAGTTGTTCAGGTGACTATAGTGTCCTTTTAAATACCAGTTTGTTACATACATCATTAGGTAGGAGTTGTTTTATATATATATATATATATATATATATATATATAAATATTGTTTTTCACACTTTTCATAAATATTTATACAAATGCACTTTGTAGATACATATTTATATATATATATATATATATATGTGTATATATATATATATATATCAACTTTTTAAGTAAGGAAAGCTAAGTTTTAAATATTTGTATCTTTGTTAAATTAACAGTTATCTTTTTTTATTCATTAGACTACATATTTTGTCCCATTGGGATTTATTAGGGGTTAGTGAAAGTTCTGCCTCCTAATCTGGCGTGAGGCATGGGGGGTGGGGAACATTAGTTTACATAGCTATTTATAGAGGAGTGAACATCATTTGCAAGGTGTTTGTTGTTAAGGTATATTGGGGGTTATTTATTAAAGTGTTCTGTTCTAATAAGTGATATAAAAATGTAAAAGGGAGGAATCACCAATTAAATTAACCTGTTGGACCCACTGGTTTCCAAGTGTACAGAGGTACACTGTATGGACAAAAGTATTGGGACTCCTGACCATTCCACCAACAGAGACTTTTATGATATCATATTCTAAATACATAGACATTATTATGTAATTGCTGCTCCTTCCTTTCCAGCTCGAACAGCTTCCACTCTCCTGGTAAGACTTTCCACAAGTGGAGTGTTTCTGGGGGAATTTTTGCCCAATAATCTAGTAGAACATTTGTGAAGTCAGTCACTGATGTTAGACAGTAAGGTATAGCCAGGGCCGGACTGGGGATACAAAGCAGCCCTGGAAAAAAAATTTGTGCCATCCCCATAAGTCACTGCGCCATATATTGTCGCGTGTAATATGTAAGGCTATGTCTTGCCAGGACAGATGATTGAGTAATATATATATATATATTGCTTTTTCTAATATAAAATATTTCAGGGTAAAACGTTTAATTATACAGTAAGCATACTCAAATGCAGTCACAGGCAATTTCACTGACATCTCAATGACACACACAAGCTCATTGATACACAGCCTCATAGACAAACAATCTCACTGATATACATCAGCTCATTGACATAAAAACACAAGCTCACTCACTAGCAGGCACACGCATGCAAGCAAGCAAGCTCACTAGCAGACGCACACACACAGCTTAATGTAGTGGTACTGGTGTCTATAGCATGTCCCTACAGGCTTTTCAACGTAAACACTGACTTTTCAGAGAAAAGGCAGTGTTTACATTGCTTCAAAGTGACACTGCTAGTGACAGTCACTCAGACGGTCACTAGAGGTGCTTCCTGTGACAGTGCACCTACATTCAGGGCCTCCACACTCTGTAGGTGCTGAACGTTCCCCATAGAGATACATTGATTCAATGCATCTCTATGAGGAGATGCTGACTAGAGTGGCGTTTTGCAGCCAATCCTATGGCAAAGCATTGGATTGGCTGAGATCATCAAGCTTGATGATCTCAGCTATAGAGGCAGGGCCAGTCGAGGGGAGACCAGCACGCTGCGTGGGGAAAAAAAAGGTGAGCAAAAACAGTATGTTTAAACACACACATACACCATGACAGACACAGATACACACCCCATGACAGACAAACACAAACCATGACACAGACAGACCCACACACCATGATAGACAGACACACACACCATACAGGCAGACACCATGACACAGACAGACACACACACACCATAACAGACAGACAGACAAACTCTGCCAGGGGGAGGTATTCTGACGGCCGCTGGGGGAGGTCTTCTGGCGGCCGCTGGGGGAGCTGCACTGGCTCTGCTCTCCCGCCCTGCTGAATGAAACCGGGGCCGGAATATGACGTCATATTCCAGCACCGGTCTCATTAAGCTGCGCGCTGGGGAGCAGAGACAGCTCAGCTCCCCCAGCGGCCGCCAGAAGACCTCTCCTAGCGGCCGCCAGCAGACCCAGGTGTCTGCCCGGCCCCAGGTGCCGATGGCCCACCGGGAAATTTCCCGGTATCCTGGTGGGCCAGTCCGGCCCTGGGTATAGCTCACAATCTCCGTTCTAGTTCACCCGAAAGGTGGTGGATGGGTTTGAGGTCAGGGCTCTGTGCAGGCCAGTCAAGTTTTTCCACACCAAACTCATCCAACCATGTCATTATGGACCTTGCTTTGTGCACTGGGGCACAGTCATGGAATAGTGAAGAACCTTCCCCAAACTGTTCCCACAAAGTTGGAAGCATATCATTGTTTTGACTTGGTATGCTGAAACATTAGTATTTTCTTTCACTGTAAGTAAGGGGCCTAACCAAACCATGAAAAACAGACCCATACCATTATCCTTCCGCCACCAAACTTTACAGTTTGCACAATGCAGTCAGACAAGTAACGTTCTCCTAGCATGTGCCAAACACAGTCTCGACAATCAGAGAAGTTTGTCACTCCACAGAACGTTTCTACTGCTCCAGAGTCCAGTGGAGACGTGCTTTACACCACTTGATCCGACACTTGGCATTGTACTTGGTGATGTGAGGTGCATGTAGCTGGTCGGCCATGGAAACCATGAAGTTCCTGGCAGTTTTTGTGATATTAACGCTAGTGGAAGTTTGGAACTCTTCAGCTATTGAATCAGCAGAGTGCTGGCGACTTTTATGCACCATATGCCTCAGCACTCAGTGACCTCGCTCTGTGATTTTATGTGGTCTTTTCCTTCGGGCTGAGTTTCTGCCATTCCTAAACACTTCCACCTTCCAATAATACCACTTACAGGTGACAGTGGAATAGCTAGCAGGGATGAAATTTCATGAACAGACTTATTAAAGTGGTGAAACTCTATCACAGTACCATGTTTGAATTCACTGAGCTCTTTATAACAACATTTTTTCCCACAAATGTTTGTAAATGCAGACTGCATGGCTAGCTGCTTGATTTTATAAACCTGGATTTCGTAATTAAGAGGTGTGTTCCAATACTTACTTCCATATAGTGTGTATAAGTAGTCTGCAGTGATGGAAACGTGAGAAAGATGAGAAATGATTGGGTAATCTCAAATAGGAGTTCATGGAGAGAATTAGTTTGTTCTTTTATAAAATTTTTTGTTTCTGAGCACATCAATTTGGGTAGATTATGTGTGGTTTTTGGAGGGAGCCTTGCATTGCCCTCTTTATTTTTTAAGAATATGTTACCATGGATAATCACAATGTCACAGCGAGGCTGAGATGAAGAGGCACACATAGATGTGATGGAGAAGAAACAGAATAATTTGTAGACGATATCCCAGAAGGATTAATATTGGCAAAAAGCATTACCAAAAGTTATTTATGGGTTCCATAATTCAGTTTTAACTAGAGAACATTTAAAAGAACTCTCCAAGCAAGGAATGGCGTATTACAGATAAGAAGTCAAGCATGCTGTATTGATTATGGTGGTTGGATTGTTCCTTTAACCCCTTAAGGACCAAACTTCTGGAATAAAAGGGAATCATGACATCACACGTCATTTGTCCTTAAGGGGTTAAAGATTACTAAACTCACCTAGACGACTTCATCTCAATGACAGTATGTGGTTTGGTGTCCGTGTCCTTTTAACCCTGCAATGTAAAAAAAAACATAGCAGTTTTTTTTTTTTTTAAACTGCGCGGTTTACATTACAGGGTTAAGTGTGGGTCACTCAACACGCATGTGCATCAGTCCCCAATGCTACTCCATGAAACTGGAAAAAGATAAAGATTATATTCATAATGCTTTAATGTTCCTTTAAGGTGCTAGCGTAAAAAGCTGTCTTGTACTTGAGTTTAATGTTCAGGGAATATTTTAACCTTGCAGAGGAGAATTAGATAACATTTGAGGACAAACCAGCATAACGTTACTTTCCAGTGATAAAGAAATGAGCCAAATGTCATGACATGTGGCGGTTCCTAGTGGTATTTTTAATACACACTACTTGGTAATATTTATCTGTATATTCCATTGATATGTACACTTTTAGTCTATTTTCTTCTCCAATTGGAGCTAAACAACTATTTTGTTTACCGATGGGGCAGAATAGCAAATGGTGTCTAATACTTAAAGTGAACTTACCATGACATATCTTTCTAACAATCTGGCTTGACTCATGTTATACAACTAGGGGTTTCTTCCTTTAACACTATTAGAAGCTCATATTTTATTTCCATTCCCACGGTCTCCTGCTGGGAGTTCAATCATGTTTTCAGTGGGTGTTACATTTGCTGTAAAACACACCTCACTTGCATATCCCTGTTTAGGGAGCACATACCTGCTTCCCATAACAAGCTAAAAGTCCACAACACTTTATGTTGGCTTTGTGTACATTAAAAAGTATAGGTTTTCAGACTGTCTGCCGAAACCCACTGCTATTAATCCTTCTTGACGTTTCTCTCCAAGCTGCTGCTCTCACATAGAGTTCCCTCCTAACTTCTTCCCCTTTGCAATCATTGCTATCTGCTAGGCCAGGCATAGGCAACCTGCGGCACTGCTGATGTTTTGGACTACACCTCCCATGATGCTTTGCCAGCATATGGGTACAAGAGCATGTTGGGGGATGTAGTCCACAACACCTGGTGTCAAAGGTTGCCTATCCCTGGGCTAGGCTATGCTGAATTCAAGTAGTTTGCCCAGTTCACATTTTTATTTTTTGTGTGTTAATGTGAAAATATTCTGCAGTGCCATTGAGATCAGGGTTCTTTGATTACAGAATTAAGACAATACAGTTATGTGAAAAGGGGGCATGAACATGGACTGCAAATAAATTAATTTGTGAAAAATGTGGGGTTTTAGGGAAAGTTTCTCTAAACAAGTGAATTTGTAGTTCACAAATAAACAAGTCGGTGACAGAAGGAGCTCCAGTCTTGTGATGCAAAACAAAAGCATGAGATAGCAGTATTTTAATGGCGCACATTTCGCTGTGATCGCCAGTTGAATTTTAACCAGTAGCAGAGACTTTATAGGTTGGAGATTCAATGTTGCAGAATATGAATCAATCTTTCTTGATTATACATTTTTTTTTTTTTCAAGGTTTGCTTAATGCCCATAGCATCTGGAATATTCTTTTAAAATCCTGCACTTATCCCATCACCAGCATTGTTATATACTGCGTACTGAGCATTTTTTTTGGCGTTTTTCTTATGTGTGCATTTCTTTTACCAGTCTATGTTCTTTTCATTTATCAACCTACTTGGCCAGTCCACTGACTTATTCTATATTTTTATCCATTCTTACAGGCTCTTTATAATGCACTCTGACCACTGCTTCCAAAATTTTTTTTCCCCTTCGACTAGACTTCTCTGCTCATGCCTTCAGTAATCTTCTCCAATAACACTTAGCATTTCTTTGTACAAAAGTTTTGTACAAATCAAGGCTGCTCTAGTTCTTATAGTGCCCTGGCATCCTCCCATATGAATTTGTCAAACCATTATTGAACATTTTGACACTTTACTGCAGCCTTGATTCTCCTTGCAGGGGATGCCAACCACCCCCACACAGCTAAGCAGGGAATCTCTCAATGATGGAGCATATGGAGTGCTTACAGGCAATGGGTAAGGTCCAGTATTAGAAGACATCTGGCTTCCCCTGCAGAGCGACAAACGAAAGCTGTCTAACCATTCTAAAACAGTTTGACACATTACTGTGTTGCTGTACCAGGGCACACTTGGCATCATAGCTGCTATAATGTCCTGTAGTAACTATGGCCTTGGAGTGTTCCTTTAATTGCCGCTCATTGTTTCATTGACAAAATATATCCTTTTAACAGTCTGCCACAGACTGTTTATACTTCCTATACCAGTGCTCAACAAATCAACAGACCTGTTTATCCTCAAGTTTAGCAAAATAAAATTGCCAATGCACACTTTTCAATTCCCCAATGCAAACATTCAGGGGCTTATCTATCTTAAATATTTGTTAAAAGTACTCATATATAGCTCCACAAAATTAACGAACAGCTGTTACATGCAAAAATAAAATAAATAGCAAAGTTATCATGTAAAGCCCTCAAAGATCAAATGTTACACAGTTGTCATTATAATCTGACTAATAAAAAAGACCTATCAGCATGGAATAAATTGCTAAAGTTAAACCTACTTAAGGATAATTACACAACTGTATACAATTCTCTGTTTGGTTTTGTGATACTGACTCACTGATCAATGGACAAGCATCTAAATGGTTTTCTTTTTATTAGTTTGCTTGTTTAAATTTTGGATACAGCTAATCTATGTTTATTTTATTTTAGCATTTCTGAGATGGAGAAAATCATATACTGTGAAAACTATAGAGTACCAGCTGCAGATTTTACATAGAGATATTTATTTCCACACTAGACTTTTTTTGTTGATGTTTGCTATATACATTATACTGAGTGGACAATTAAACTTAATAAAGAAAAATAACTCATTACTACTTGAGTAAAAACACCAGATACAGATTTTTTTTTGTCATTTATAAAACCCAGCAATATTTTTAATTGAATAATTCTGACAGGTGACAATGTATGTTCAATGGCAGAGACCGTTGTAGCAGGCAGTCACTGTTCTGGGAAACTGAACAAAAATTCTAATTGGAGGTTGGGGAGAAAAAATAAAATAAAAACCAACTAGCAATGAAAGAATTCCCAAAACTAAAATCCTAGCAACCCACAGATTATAAACTGGGATTGCATTGAGGAATAATATATTCTATATGTTGTTTTTTGCCACAATAAAATTATTAGTTACAAAACATTACAAATGGTGAAGAGAATAACTCAAACAGTAAATGGAAGTCAGGTACATGCTGGAAATGGCAAATATGGTAAGAAACTGCTGAAAAGTTTATTTTTGTTTTCATTAGATTTTTTTATGCTTTTGTATTGAATTTATTGGTTTAATGTAATGTGATGTTAGCGGGGCAAAAAAAAATAATTTAAAAAAAAAATTAACATTTTTTTAAAAATTATCATCCAGCACTGCTACTTTCATGTTTATTGAAATGCCATTTATGTAAAGAAATTTGATTTTTTTTTTTTTTTTTAAACAAGTTTTATAAGATTGCAAGCAGAGGCACTGGATCATAAACAAAAACAAAAAAAAAAGCACTAAACTTTTTGCAACAATTGGACACAAACTCTGATAGGGACACTCCAACCACTATAAGTAGTCCAGTTTATGCTAGTGGTTACAGTACTAGAAACTGGTCTCTGCAACTTCAAATCTAAGCTTAATGAAAACAGGCTATCCCACATTTCCCCGATAATTTGGAGAAGCATTAAAGAAAAAAAAATACAAATAGCAACATTTTCAAAGATAAAGTTGGAGTCAGCATCCTAGCACTGTAATAACTACAAGCTGTAGTGGCTATGGAGCTTTGAGCATCCAATGTTTAACAAGCACCTATAAACTGAGGGGGAAAAAGTTACAAACCGCATTTGAATATTTACAACTTTTTGGAAAGATTTCAAATTTTATGGACAGTAAAACATTTTTGAGGATATACAAGATGTGTCTCTACAGCAGGTTTCAAAATGGCAAGTAAATGTAAATAAAAGATGAAACAGTACAGGCTGGTTCATTAAGAATTTATCACATTTTTGCAATTTCAGTAAACGGGATTTTATAACGTCCCATTACCACATCGTATTTTTTTTTTGATCATAGAAGATAATAAACCTTTAGAAATAAATCCAACAATGATTTTTCTCCTAGGCACCTTCTTGAACAAAAAAAAAAAGGGGGGGGAAGGGAAGGAGAAATGGACAGGAAAAAGTCGCAAACGGCAGTTTGCAAACATAAGAGAAAACATGGAAGAAAAATCTTCTGAGAAACAGTTTCACGTACAGGCTCAGATCAAGTCACATTTTTTTCTGATGTAAGATAAGTTTAACCCTTTTAACACATGAGGGATCAGAGTGAGAGCCCTCATTGTGCTAAATTATTTTAATACCTTCGCAAGGCAAAAAAAGAAAAAAAAAGAAAAAGAAACTCAAATGGGATTTGATACAAATTAATGTCAGGAAAAAAAAAAAAGGCAAAAAATGGGCATAAAGAACTTTGAACAGTGTGTATAACCTGAATATGAAATTATGTGTTTCATACTGAAGGTTTTGAAAAGGAAGAACAAGAAAACTAAACCTCCACAAACACAACTTCACAACTTTTGTACAGTTAAACTTTATAATACATCTCAAATCATACTAAGAATGCAATCTAAGACTGCACACTACTTCAGTGGAAAGGAAAAAAAAAAAAAAGAAAAAAAGACATTTTTGTGCAATTTGCTGCCAAAGTGGCAGTGATCCCTGCATTGTATTTTTTTATTATTATTTCAAAGGAACTTAACCCTTTTACTGCCGAAAAGATCTGGCAAGCAAGGCTTGGCTGTTCTCTTCAAGAGAGACAGGGTTAAGCAACAGTTACATATATATATATAAAAAAAAAATTTTAAATGAAAAAGGAAGGCAAAAATTGGCAAACATCCAGCATCTCTAGTATTGTGTGGTTTGGATTTTTAACCAAATGGATGAACGTTTCATGATTAAAAAAATGGTTTGATTTTTTGTTGTTGTTTTAATAAATATACTGTATCTGACATCTGCACTGACGTGATTTCATAATGGTATCAAAGTAAACAAATGGGCCAGCAACAGACTGCTGGCATGTCTGGGAGTCCTTCCTCTCATTGGGTTTGGTATCCAGCCATACGAAATCCCGTTTGGTTTGTAATCAGAGTTCCATTCTGTCCAGGGGGAGCCTGCACCCCATAATTTGGTCCCATCCATGCTGTTGCAGATGATGGAGTTTGACTAAAAAAAGATCAGATATAAGTTATATTTAAAAAAAAAAAAAACAAAACTGTTCATTTCAGGCTAAAGACCAAGAAAAATGGTTTTCCGAGTAATGCATAAAACAGACCTCTCTCTCTATTTACAGTTCCACACAAGATGTCAAACAAAAACATAGTAATTAGGCTAGTTATTACAAGAACTTAGTGGTGTACTAGCAAAACAAGTAACAGATTTATTTAACAAATCATTAACAGGAGTAGTCCCAGAAGATTGGAAGTTAGTGAATGTTGTGCCCATTCACAAGAAAGGTAGTAGGGAGCAGTCGGGCAACTATAGGCCAGTAAGCCTTGCTTCAGTAGTGGGAAAAGTAATGGAAACCAAGTTAAAGGATAGGATTGTTGAAAATCTAAAATCATATGGATTTCAAGATCAGAGACATGGGTTAACTTCAGGGAGATCATGCCAAACTAATCTTATTGATTTTTTTGATTGGGTAACTAAAAGAATAGATCAAGGTGGTGCAGTAGACATTGCTTACCTAGATTTCAGTAAGGCTTTTGACACTGTTGCACATAGAAGACTTATTAATAAACTGTAATCTTTAAATTTGGATTCCAATATTGTTGAATGGGTAAGGCAGTGGCTGAGTGACCGGCAACAGAGGGTTGTAGTCAATGGAGTATATTCAAAGCAGTGGCGGAACTACAGCGGTGGCAGGGGTTGCACCTGCGACCGGACGCCCTACAGACCCCTGCGACAGAGTGCCCGCCATTTGTTGCGGCCCGGCCCACACGGTGGAACTGGACCTCAGGAAGTAATGACTTAAGGGTAGGCAGACAATGTAATAGAGCAGCAGGAAATGTAAGCAGATTTTTTGGTTGTATAGGGAGAGGTATTAGCAGTAGAAAGAGGGAAGTGCTCATGCCATTGTACAGAACACTGATGAGACCTCACTTGGGAGTATTGTACACAGTACTGGAGACCGTATCTTCAGAAGGATATTGATACTTTAAAGAAAGTTAAGAGAAAGGCTACCAAACCGGTTCATGGATCGCAGGATAAAACTTACAAGGAAAGGTTATAGGATCTTAACATATATAGCTTTAGGAAAGAGGAGACAGGGAGATATGATAGAAACATTTAAATACATAAAGGGAATTAACACAGTAAAGGAGGAGACTACATTTAAAAGAAAAAACTACCACAACAAGAGGACAGTCTTAAAGGGACACTATAGTCACCCAGACCACTTCAGCTCAACGAAGTGGTCTGGGTGCCAGGTCCCTCAGGTTTTAACCCTTCACATGTAAACAGTTTCAGAGAAACTGCTATGTTTACATTTGGGGTTAATCCAGCCTCCATCGCGCAGAGCGTCCATAGGAAAGCATTGAGAAATGCGCGCGAGGCAAGCATGCGCATTTGGCTCCGCTGACGGACGGGGAGGAGAGGTCACCAGCGCCGAGGGAGCCCGGCGCTGGTTTATGGTAAGGGAGGGGGACTTTGAGGGTTGGGGCACCCTCAGGGCACTATAGTGTCAGGAAAACCGCTTTGTTTTCCTGACACTATAGTGATCCTTTAAATTAGAGCGGCAAAGGTTTAAAAATATCAGGAAGTATTACTTTACTGAGAGGGTAGTGGATGCACAGACTAGCCTTCCAGCTTAAGTGGTAGAGGTTAACACAGTGAAGGAGTTTAAGCATGCATGGGAAAGGCATAAGACTATCTAGATCATACCTGCTAAGCAAGCCTAATTCACTGTTTAAGTGCATTTCCATACCTGCTAAGCAAGTTTGTTTATCTTATCTGGACCAGTGTTTTGTATCTTTTAAACTTATTTTTGTTGTAATAAATCCTTTGACTTATCTCTGACTAGCGCTAATTCAAGGTTTTAGTGCATTTCATTAGCCCTGTATTTAGGGTATACTTTTTGGGAATACACATATTATAACCAAGTCAGTACAATCGATTACTTTTGCTTTATTTAAAGGACCACTATAGGCACCCAGACCACTTCAGCTTAATGAAGTGGTCTGGGTGCCAGGTCCAGCTAGGGTTAACCCCCCTTTTTTTTTTATATATAAACATAGCCGTTTCAGAGAAACGGCTATGTTTATAACAGGGTTAATTCAGCCGCTAGATGCGCTTGCGTGCTTCTTATTGTGAAAAGATGAGAAGATGCCAGCGTCCATCGGAAAGCATTGTAAATGCTTTCCTATGAACTGGCTGAATGTGCGCGCGGCACCTGCCGCGCATGCACATTCAGTCGATGACGTTGCTATGGAGGAGGAGAGCTCCCCGACCGGCACTGGAGAAAGGTAAGATTTTAACCCCTTCCTCTCCCCACAGCCCGGCGGTCCTTTAATCTCCTCACTTTTGCATATACTTTTAAGGGATATCACCTAAATAGTGATCTCATGACATATTGCTCCACTCTTATCCTCTTTTCTTTTAATCACTGTTATTGGTGTGAATAAATATGGAGGTCATCCATATAATAAATGGTTTTATTTGCAAAGACTATTCTAAATGGGGAACCATCAATGGGAGCATTACAATGATTTTCACAGCATTTCATTAACACTTTCTTTTAAATAATGACCTTCTAAAAATATCATACATAATGTTCATCACTGTATCATTTTGCTGCCTTAAAGTCAACAGTTAGGCAAACCGTGTATATCTGTGTTGAAAGGATATGACAATCTGATGAGAACACTTGGAAAGGTACTACATAAAAACCACGGCAGATCAAATCGGGCTGATTAGGGATTGTAGAATTTGGGAGCCAGACAGCACATTAGGATGTAAAGACAGTTGCATCCATAAAACTTAAAACATTAAAAAAAGGTAGACTCATTTTTTGGGGAGTAAGTTTGATTTTTTTTTTTGTTTTCTATTTTCTCAAAATAGGTTGCATATCAAAACACAAAGAAACACTGTTGAAGAACTGGCTGAGCATCATGGGCAGACCAAAACATTAACAATGAACTGAAAGGAATGGGTTTTCTAGTATGCAGAATTACCGTATTCCACTAATGATTTGAGTCAAAAATGGGTCGCAAGAGAATACTGAGGATGGGCAGCAGCTGAAATAGCCTGCCCTTCGGTCGGTCCCCGCTCAGTTCTCAAGCTGATTTTTGCTCATCTTGTGCCATTACAGAGAGAACATATCTGAAGCATATCAGACTGGTCCCACCCATATGGGCAGTCCAGATCCGAAATACCAGCAAGTTCTCTCTGCACGAGAGATACAGCAACCCCAGACGATCGTTTCAGCCTTGTTAGGCATCATCAGTGAGGCATAGCTGATATCTCCCTAGGCACCGTGAGCAAGGGGTCCACGTCTGGATTATCCCTTTAAACTTGTGGAGAGTCAAAAATGGGTTGCAAGAGAATACTGAGGACGGGCAGCAGCTGAAATAGTCTGCCCTTCGGTCGGTCCCCGCTCAGTTCTCAAGCTGATTTTTGCTCATCTTGTGCCATTACAGAGAGAACATATCTGAAGCATATCAGACTGGTCCCACCCATATGGGCAGTCCAGATCCGAAATACTAATGATTTGAATCCATCTGTTATAACACCAGCCGCAAACAACTTAAAGCATCAGGATCATATCAGTGTTTTGAAGTGGCCATAGTGCAAGTAGTCTATTTTTTAGTATGAAATGCTGCATATACTGAGATAACAGATGAAGCAACCAGAGGTGTAAGTCTTCCTCTGCCAGCATCATTAGCTAGCCAAAAATGAAAGTAACCCTATAAAGTATTTTGATAGGATTTGGCCTCCAATGATTTACATTTCTCCATAATTCGAATCACTTTAGCTTTGCAACTTTCAGCAGGAACTCGGGCCCCTTTAACCACAGCCCTTTTCACAAAATCTTTTTACTTAGAAGTACTCCAAGTACCTACTCCGTGCAGCCAATGAAGAAATCAGGCTTAGCTAGTTTACTGACAAGACACCACCCCCCACACCAACTTTATTACGATCTTTCTTTCCCCTTAGCATGGCTCTGAGATACTATACAGATAAGAGTTACAAGCTGTGTGAAGGAGTTAAAGTCAGTAGCTCAGCACACAGATCTCTTTTTGGAGTTATACTGTTTACCTTCCATTGAGGAAAACATTTAGTAAAGATGGGAAGGTGGCATTATAAGGATTTATTTTAAAAAAACTATATACTTTTTATTTATTTTTTTAACACTTCACTGCGCAAAAAAAAATATTTAAAACATTTTTAAGTAGAAATGCCCCTAATGAAAACCTGTATGCATTTAATTTTTTTTTTTTCATTATGGGAATATCTAAACAAAGTTGAAGATCTTTTCTCTGCTTCCTTTGCAAGTCTTCCTTTTCAAGCCAGCCCAGACTAACTATCCAAACAGACATTCCAATACAGCTCTGGGCAATTGCCTGCCTTGAGGGTTTAGCTCCACTGAGCTAACAAACCATGAATTAACATGACTGGGTTTCGGATTAACAGCCAGGGTGTTTAACAAGGTTAATTTATAAATGAGTCATTAAAATCTTCACTTTTTGTAAATTAAGATTTGAAGAAGAAAAAAAGTAGAAAAAAAAAGTGACTACATTTAAAGCAATTCAAACCGCTCAATTGCTTTAGGTGTGTAGAGTGTTTCTTTAAGTATACAAGGGAATGCATTAGCAATTGCTTCATTACTATAGTAAACTGGAATCTGGGAAACAAATGGTAATCATAAACAACATATCTTACCTAAAACCCTGTTGATTCCATGCCTGTCCATAGACCCCATATGTTGGCACTTGCCAGCCATTGGGCATGTACTGGCCTATCTGCTGGGCTCCTCCATACCACTGTCCCCACTGGCCATAAGGAGGGGGGAAGCTAATTTGGCTTTGCTGCAGGGGAAAGGAATAAGGACAAATTATGCAAATGAGCACAATGTCTGAAGTAAAGGCAATGAAATATTAATAACACTGGTACATAAAAGTGTGCATTATATTTAGTAGTTAGAATTTTGGATTTTTTACAGTTTTCAATTGACTGTTAAAAGAAAAGCAAGTGTGGAATAAGGCGACTCATATTGAACATATGCAAATTTACTTATTTTCAAAACATGCTATTTTTAAATGTATCATGGAGTTACAGAAATTCTAGGCAAAATTACTTAAAATAATTAGATTTATCAAGGTAAGAGTTACTAAATAAGTAACAATTACCACTGAAACTAACAGAATATATCACAACATTTAGCACTTTGCCTTTTTGTTTTTTTAATTATGCAACCTTTGTGTTAAAGGGTTACTCCAACCACCATGACCACTTCACTTCATTTATGAGCAAAGTTCCAGCTTGAAACACTGCACATGCAGAGTTATTGCCAGTTGTTTGCTGGAGACTAGTTGGATCTCCAGCACACGTGACTTTGGCAGCCCAGAACTCTCTTCTAGGCAGGCAATGTCAATTCTGTGCATAAATGACATCTGTTGTCAGTGCGCACTGCATGCTGCCAACAGATGTAATGTATGCACAGAATTGACATTGCCAGCCTTGAAGAGAATTCTGGGCTGCCTATGTCACATGGAATGGGAAGCTAGGTGTCCCCTCCCTCCTCGCAACGTTTTTTTTTGTTACATGCCCCCTCCCCACTAAGGCCCCAAGCACATACATGAGCTTTGAGCCACCAAAAAGCCAATCACGGCTTCTCTATGAGAAGACTGATTGGACTGTGTGCGGCCTTGTGTCGTCATGAGAGGATGAGGAAAACCAACACCAGATTCTTCACCCGGCACAAGATTTCAGGTAAGAATTTTTTTTTTTTTTTCGAGTTTATTACAAATTGTAATAGTGCCAGATAGGGCACATTACACTAGAAAGATTCCTCCCTCTCAAAAAACAAAAACAAAAAAACTTTTAGTAACCCATAACCTGTTAAGGCGTTCTATGCCGTCCTGCATTACCTCCGCCGCGATCCTCTTCGGGAGGGCTGCCTGACAGCCCAGGAAGCGCCCTCCCCCGGCAAATGAGGCCCCCGGGGGCCATGTGATCGCTCTCAAAAAGCAATCACATGGCCCCCTATAGCATGCATAGGTCTGAAGTATCCGGTCATATACTAAAAGTAGGTATGGGTTTCTCATTTCCCCCCACATCCTTCATTTAAAAATAAATTTCACATGGAGAAACAGAAGTTATTGGGGAAATGTACCAAAGTGTTCTGTTCTAAAAGTGACTTCAAGTGGTGGAAGGAGCACGTTCCTCTGTATGATTCTGGTTTACACCTACACATTAAATATGCACCATGACTGAACTGAATAGTGATGTCATTTTCCAAGTATGTAACAATTAAAAGAAAAGAGCATCATATGCAAAATAGTCAACAGGAGTTACAAGTGATTTTAACTGAAAATGTATATTTCTCATTTTACAAAGTTCTGCAGGAGGTTGCATGCATTTGAAATGATTTGATCAATATAAACAGTGTTTTACCTCTCTTACCTGCTGAACGGTGTTCAGCATGTCGGGAGTCTCTTTGCCCCAGTAACACTTCACTACATGTCCTTCGATAGTAGTTCCATTCACACTGACTATAGCATGAGCTGCACTCTCATGTGCATTAAACCTGGAACAACAAGTAATAACTGGGTTTAAAACATGTACAAGACAATAGCTCTTTAGTATGAATCATTTAAGCCATGTTTTGCATGGTTCTGCTATTAAACCGGGTTTAATCATGAAAAAGTACAGCAGGCACATCTTGAGGTCTTATTTATGCCATATCAACATTGTAGGTTTCTATTATTGGTTTAAAAAACAAACCAAAAAAAACACACCAATATTTTAACCCCTTAAGACGGCAGCCAAATGTACAAGTTGTGATCAAAACAAAACGTAAACAAAACTTGGCATTTGCGCTGTCTGTCCAACCGTAATTCACCTTTCATATTAAATGCACCCACACTTATTATATATAATTTTATTCAGGGGAAAAAGGGCTTTCGTTTAACATCAAATATTTAGGTATGGAACATAATTTAATATGAAAAAAATATTTTAAAAATGGGAGAAAAGAATTAAAAAAAAATTTTTTTAGTGCTATGTGACATTTTAACTGTGAATGTCAAAATACTGTTTGCTTTTACTGCAGTAACATACACATATTTGTATTCAGCGATGTCTCATGTGTAAAACAGTACCCCCTATGTACAGGTTTTATGGTGTTTTGGGAAGTTACAGGGTCAAATATAGCATGTTACATATTTCAGTTTTTTCACATTGAAATTCGCCAGATTGGTTACGTTGCCTTTGAGACCATATGGTAGCCCAGGAATAAGAATTACCCCTATGATGGCATACCATTTGCAAAAGTAGACAACCCAAGGTATTGCAAATGGAGTATGTCCAGTCTTTTTTAGTAGCCACTTGGTCACAAACACTGGCCAAAATTAGTGTTAATATTTGAAAATGCAAAAAACTAATTTAAATGCAAATTTTGGGCAGTGCTTGTGACTAAGTGGCTACTAAAAAAGACTGAACATACCCCATTTGCAATACCCTGGGTTGTCTACTACTGCAAATGGTACGCCATCATGGGGGTAATTTTCATTCCTGGGCTACCGTACGGTCTCAAAGGCAACCCGGCGAATTTTAATGTGAAAAAACTGAAACGCAAGCCTTATATTTGACTAACTTTTGAAAACACCACAAGACCTGTACATGAGGGGTACTGTTATACTCGGGAGACTTCGCTGAACACAAATATTAGTGTTTCAAAACAGTAAAACGTATCACAACAATATAGTCATTGTAAGTGCCATTTGTGTGTGAAAAATGCAAAAAATGTCACTGTCACTGATGATATCGTCGTCGTAATACATTTTACTGTTTTGAAACACTAATATTTGTGTTCAGCAAAGTCTTCCGAGTAAAACAGTACCCCCCCTCCCCCCCATATGTACAGGTTTTATGGTGTCTTGGAAAGTTACAGGGTTAAAAATGGTGCTAGAAAATTAAATTCCCTGAACTTTCGGCCTGGGTTGTCAGGCAGGTCCTGCAAATTGTAATAAAATGACCTAATTATGTAAAATTATTACATAAATATATACGTACAATTTATATATATCATTTTTTTTTATAGTGATATATACGTACTTATGTATATAGATATATTATTTCGTTCATGTATTTTGATATCTATATATTAATTTTAAAATACAGTTAGAATGAAATTACGCATGTATATATATGCTTTATCCATTTATATTATTTTTTTAATTTTATTTTTTAACGTATTTATAGATTATATATAAATATATAATGAAAATTATATATATATATTCAATATCATTGTACATGTATTTTGATATTAATATATATAATTATGTATATATTATTAAAATACACGTAGATAGTATATGTGTGTATATATATATATACACACACACACACACACTTAGATCATATATATAATAAATAAGTATATCTAAGTATATATTATTTAATTTTACACTGTTTTAACATCTTTTAATTTTAATGTCAGACAGCAGGGGGAGTACCTGTCATTACAGGCTATGCCGTCCATGTGATCGCTGGGTCCCAGGGGGGCCGAAGAGGACTCCCTGGGTTCCCAGGTAAGCCCCTATACCGCGATCACCGGCGACCAGGTAAGTACAAAAGATCGCAGAGCGTTCTATGCCGCTCTGCGGCGTTTAGAGCCATCTAAATAAGAACGGCATAGAACACCCTGTGTTCAGGGTCTGATTTTAAAAAGGACTGCCCAATGATGTCAAACATTTTGTGAAAAGCTATTCTATCATGAATCTAGCTTTGAGATAGTCAATGCATCATCTACACAACAACACATTAAGGTACATCCCCCCGTGTGATCCCTTATTTCTATGTCAAATTAACGTGTTTAATGCAAATCTTGGGACCCTGTTCCCTGCACCCATTACACTTTTACATCAGCAATTCCATTTTTTTTTGTTCCAAACCTGCACAGTATTCAACAACTGACCGCATCAGTTAATAATTCAGCCAAAAAATTACAACCAAATAAGGCATAAACTCTTGGTTATGTCAAGCTTTAATTTCCACAATGGCAATATGTCAAGCGACAAGACAGGCTGCAGGCACAAAGGAAAATTTCCAAAAAACTGACTAAACCAGGGACTACTCCAAAAGCATCTTGGCATCATAAATACTGCAGTGGACTGTCGTGGATATGGTTTATTTTAAAACAATTAAACAGTGACCGCTAATATTTGGCATAACATTTGTTGAGGACTTTCCTATAATGCTTATGTGAAAAAGGTACACCATATAACTGCAGTGGCAAAGGTTAGTCATTGTCCAACATATACAAGTATGAAATGTCACTAGATTTGATTAACAAAAAACACAAGCATTAAAAAAAAATAAAAAAATAAAAAAAAAATACAAAAACATTTTTGTTAACAGTCAAAGAGAAGTAGCAGGCAAATGGCAGACCTTACCGTACAAAAGAGTAGCCTTTATCAGGGAAGACTCGAACTTCCATAATTTGCCCAAAAGGTGAAAAAGTCTGCCGCATAAGTTGTTCTGCACAAGACAAAAAAAGTTAAACAAGTACATATATTTTAAGAGCTGGGAGAAATGAAACGATGATAGTGGGTGTTCAAACCTGTTAATCCAGATGTCACGCCTCCACAGTACACAGTGCAATTACTGGGACTTGACTGATTGACCACTTCATCATATGATAACTGCTTAGTAGTCGCTAAAATGAAAATAAATTAAATTTTCAGCTTAAGAATTCCATAACATTTGTAAGAAAATCCACACCCAAAAAGCTAAACCAGGACATTTGAGAAAAGTGATTTTTATTCTGTAACTGGGAGGCGGTGTAAATGTATCAAGAAACAAAATACACATATTCAACTGTTAGGTTTGAGAAGAGAGAAAGTTTTTGAAAAATATAAATACTCACACTCATAGGTACTCTTCGGAGCTGGGGGCTTTCTTGTAGCCCAGTTGGTTCTGATTTGTCTACCTCCAAGCCACTGGCCACCCATCTGTGCTATTGCATTTTCTGCATCCTATCCAAATGTGAGGCAAATAAAGTTTAATTTCATAATTACACTGGGAAACTAGGGCCAACAAGAAAGAAAAACAAAAAAAAATAGATATAGATTGGAGCAATATATATTACGAGTAAAATGAAAGTATTTTAAGTTTGCACACACTTGGAAACAGTCATTACATCTTCAATAATTTATAAAACATATGAGAACTATAAAACTTAGCAAGACCCAACAATTTGTTATCTGTTTCAACATTATTAGATTTACAACAACAAAGACAGATTTGTATCAGTACGGAAAAAGTTCCATTGGTGCTCTGGAGCGGTTAAAAGAAATCAACTTAAAGTTTGGACTAGGAATATGTTTAGCATGCCCATAAAAACAACAGTGAAGCTAGCATTGGATGACAGGTTTAAGCAATTTCCTAGTCTTAGGAGAACTTAATTAGGAAGCTGCAAATCCTTGTGAACTCTAGCATATTTTTTTTAGTCCACTGTTTGCATATTGTGAGCAATCGTCAACCTGGAATGTTATTTGTTTCAAAGACTAGAAAAAAATAAATATATAATTATAGAAATTAAAGGTCATTTGTCTATTATGGAAAAAAGTAAGAAAAATAATAATAATTATTGTGCATTACCAAAAGAACACAAACAGAATTACTCACTAAAGTGTGAATTGTTGAGATTTCACAATAGTTCCAAAAAAAAAAAAAAAAAATTTGGGGGGAAAATAGAGAGACTTAACCTGGCCTGCATTTTTATGTTGTATAATGTGACTGGACACTTACCCACTTATTGAAGAAGGACACAAATCCATAGCCCTTGGATTTTCCAGTTGTCATGTCTTTCACCACTCGTGCATCACTAGTAAGAAGGGTAAATATAAAAGAAATAAAAAGGTAAAATAATCTGTTAACTTTATCCATCTGTAAGAAAAAACACTATGTACAGAAAAGGAAAGCAAGTCACACAAAACCACACCGTGCCTTCAAAAAGAAAATTAAGATTTTAACCTTTAACGGACCAGCAAATGAAAAGAGTTGGAAGCAGGGCTTTCAAAACTGTCATTAAGGGCTAAAGTTAGGTAATCTTATTAGATCAAGAAAGGATGAGAGGATAGACAATCTGGTGTACATGCAAATTGACTCATACTAAAATATAAACACATTAACACCAACTAAAGCTGCTCCCAACTGTGAAATGGGTACGGCTGCATTGTAGTGCAATTTGTTCAAATTATAAAATGTACAGCATCAAGGTTTATGGCAAGCAATCACTTAAACACTGAAAAGAAAAATTACACTGCAATACAAAACTACCTGTGAGATCTACACTTAGCTTTGGCTGTAGATAATGTTTTTGGTGAAGTGTTTAAGCTATTGGTTATTTGCACGCTTAATAAAATCAGTGTTGTCTTAACTCTTTCAAGTGCAGGCGTGACCTGCTACATGGGAGCAGGAAGCACCAGATGTGAAGAAGTTAAAATTCCTATTCTCTGAAGTAGACATTCTAACTAACATTAACGAAAATAAACAAAAGCATAAAACATAAGAGGAAAAATTATAAAAATTTGAATTAAAAAAAGAAGGGCATACGTGGCCTGTTAACTGAATTCTCAGGTCAAAGCGTTAACCCCCTTTTTGGTCTGTGGTCTGCTGTAAATTTTGAGAAATTCAGTATTAAAAACTTTTAATAGTAATAAAATAAAAGAGCAACACAATATATTCTATTACTGCAGATGCATTTATAAAATAATACATCAAGAATGCCAAAGAGCAACAACTGCAAACACTCTCGACTTACGATATTCTCCCAAAAGGTCCAAAAGCTGCTTTTATGTCATCTGTTGTTATCTCTGGACTCAAGTCACCAACAAAGACATGGAAATGGTCTTTTCGGGAAATGGAAAGAAGACACAAGTGAAAAAAATAAATAAAAAAAAAAATTATATATATATAATTAACATATAGTTAACATATAGTTATATATATATATATATATATATATATATATATATATATATATATATATATATAATGTTAACGGAGTACATTCATACTGCTATAATCACAAGCAGAAAAGATTATTTAATAGTTTTGACTCTGCACAGCCTATCAATATTCTTATGTTTCCCAAGTAGTATATAGTTGTCTAACTTTTTAAATGCTGCTGCCAATGAAAACTCTCAAGACTTTATATGTTAAAGGGGTATAAGAGTTACAAAAACAAAGAGGAAACAAAAACTTTATATAAAACTAAATATATAAATATTCACAGGGGAGTGCTTGGGGGTGAGGAGGGGGAATCAATTAGTAAAGAGAGCAGAATTTCAAGCAAACTTGATACATTTCATTGTAAAATAGCCATATGCACAAAACAATTAGCAAAGTAAGGCAAAGATGGAACAGACTATCTGATGACAAAAAAGGGATATCACAAGAAAATAATTTTTTTTAGCTTAAACAAAAAACACAATTACCTTGAGAACGCAGTGTGCTGACAACGGAACTACCTGATGACAAAGATTAGATTTGTTCGTAAATATATTGTCACAAAAACACAATTCATAACAAACTCATCTAAGAATAAATAAAAATGCTCTACTAAAATTTTAAACAGTGGCTAAACAGTAGAAACAAGAACCAGCGCTTATATATCAAAAATAATATACTATTATATAGATTACAAAAATTAGCTGCTAAACATTAGGACAAAACCTTCCAATCGTGCAAAACAGAATATGTAAAAAAAGAAGAATGTAGCGCTTATATTTTAGAACAATAAATTATCACCTTTTAGCAGTATTGGGAGGATGATAAACTTGAACAGCCGATAAGTCAAATACCTACAACACAAATAAATCGGATATAGTGTAGACAGTATGGTACTAGATAATATATTGAACATAAATGGTAAAGCTCACTCACTCAGGACAAGACCTGCTACATCTTTTAAATAGGGGAGGATCGCCTAAACGGATCCACATGCAATTTTAACTGGAGCTAAGTCTATAGCTCCCTGTTTGTGAGTGAGCTTTACCATTTATGTTCAATATATTATCTAGTACAATACTGTCTACACTATATCCGATTATTTGTGTTGTAGGTATTTGACTTATCGGCTGTTCAAGTTTATCATCCTCCCAATACTGCTAAAAGGTGATAATTTATTGTTCTAAAATATAAGCGCTACATTCTTCTTTTACAGTGGTTAAACAGTGACTCACTTTGAATAACACTAAATTACAGTAATAATGAGGAGTGGGACTTGATACTTACTATTTCCCTCCTTCTTCTGGCTGCTAGGGGTGGTGGCCCAATTCACTTTGACCTCCTGTAGGAAAATATATAATTTGTTAATAAATATTTTAATTAAAACTGCCATGTGTCTGGATTTTAAAGTATCGAATACAACACAAACAACAACTTGTGTTAAAGGAACACTATATGGTCAGGAACACAAACATGCATTCCTATGCCCCAGGAAGCAACTCTAGCAGCCTTCTGAGGAGTGGCCAGTGGAGTTATCACTAGGCTGTAATCTAAACACTGCATTGTCTCTGAAAATACAGTGTTTACTGCAAAAAGCCAGAAGGGAATGATTCTACTCAGCAGTACAAATGCAATAAAGCTGTAGCTGTTCTGGTGACTATAGTGTCCCTTTAACTTTTTTCCTTCTTTATCATGTGATGGTCATTTTTCTTTAAAAAACAAAAACAAAAAAACCCCACTTATGTTAAACACATTAAATGACATTATCTAGTTCACACAAGGCAAAGCCAGTATAATGAAGTGGAGAAAATAGAAACTTTGTTAAATATATGGATAAGTATAAATATATTAAAATTGATTATTTTTTTGTTTCCCTCTTCTGGTTTTCTTTTCCATGTGACACTTATTTTAATTATTATACTCCCCCTCCTTGCCACTATTTATAGAAATAATTTCTTCTTTGTGCTGGATTTCACTGCCTTGATGCAGCCATTTCATTCTTCTCTACCCATGATGTGTTTTTGCCTTTCTGTGGGACAGATTTTACTGATGGATTGTGAGTGAATTTGATTGGCAACTCAAAGAACCTTTGCTTTACGCTCTGCCCGGTCAAATTTTTTCAACCTTACTGCCCATGCATAAAGGACGGCAGCTCCTACTTTTCATACCGTATTATGAAAAATAGAGTGTAAAGGAGAAAGACAGACTCAGACACTATAAAGATACAAAAGCTATGAAGTTAGTTATGGATGACAGAACCACTTTTAAAAAAAACCTAGGAGGTGACAGTTCTTTGAACGCCGTAAAATAACTGTTTACCAAGGTCAAAAAATTTCACCAACTGAAATATAATTTACATTTGACTTCTCATACAATGATTTATAGATGTTTAGTAGATTTCAGCAATGAAAGCAACATAGGAGGAGACCTTGCCAAGCATGCAGGTTTTGAAAACCTGATATGGAAGGGATAAGTAACAAATGCCAATCATACAAAAATTAAAAATTATATTTTTTGTATCACCTGAGGCAATTCTTGTTTACTATATTGCCCTGTTTTTACCTTAAACAGTTATCCCCTAGCAATAAAACACAAAATGGAGAAATAAAGTAAACTGAGTGCAGGTCACAAGTCCGGATACAAGTCAAGGGCTCATGAGCTGCACCACTGTAACCACCTAATAGAGAGCTCCAATGTGGGGGTAACCCTCCAAAATATGTAGGAAATAGGAGTAGGTGATGTATAGAGTCCCACAAGAGGAAACTAACATCAGGAGAGCTCCATTGTATAAGAAATGAGGAAGGGGGCCCTACCTTTAACCAATCTAAGAATAAAAAGGGATATGCAAACAAAAAATATAACTTTGGGGGTGGGGGAAGGAGATCTACTAAACAGTGCCCAGGGGATCATTTGTCTGGAGTACTAGCTAGCATCTAAGTTTCAGTAAACTAGGTTAGGGAGAGAGAAAAAAGGCACAGGGTCCCCAGAGAACAAGGGATCGGGTAATCTGGTCTAAATGCAGATGAAAAGCCTCACACAAAAGAAAATATAAAATAAATAAATCTCTCAATTCACCCTAAGAGTTACCTCGACACTGGTCTGACCAATAGTGTCTACCTGAACCAACTCTCCCTATTAAAGTTATAAATAGACACCTAAAAATCAATAACCATAGTGCTACCAAGTGCAGAGTTTACATTAATAGAAAAAACGCTCTACGCGCGTTTCGGCATGTTCAAAACGGCGTTGGTCAGGAGCTCTCCTGATGTTAGTTTCCCCTTGTGGAACTCTATACATCACCTACTCCTTACCAATCCCTCAACCTGTACCAGATTCTGGCCAACAGACTAAGTTGTCAACATGGACAATAAGGGTGATAAGTGAACATTTTAAGAGTGAGAAAAGTAAGAAAAGGCAAAAGTCCATAAAAA
>OW240914.1:116155873-116285027 GCA_933207985.1 Pelobates cultripes
GAGAGAGTCAGAGAGAGAGTCAGAGAGAGAGTGTGTGTGAGTGAGAGTCAGAGAGAGAGTGTGTGTGAGTGAGAGTCAGAGAGAGAGTGTGTGTGAGTGAGAGTCAGAGAGAGAGTGTGTGTGAGTGAGAGTCAGAGAGAGAGTGTGTGTGAGTGAGAGTCAGAGAGAGAGTGTGAGAGTCAGAGAGAGAGTGTGAGAGTCAGAGAGAGAGTGAGAGTCAGAGAGAGAGTGAGAGTCAGAGAGAGAGAGTGAGAGTCAGAGAGAGAGAGTGCGAGTCAGAGAGAGAGTGCGAGTCAGAGAGAGAGAGTGCGAGTCAGAGAGAGAGGCGAGTCAGGAGGAGAGAGAGGGCAGGAGAGAGAGAGTCAGAGAGAGAGAGTGCGAGTCAGAGAGAGAGAGTGCGAGTCAGAGAGAGAGTGCGAGTCAGAGAGAGAGTGCGAGTCAGAGAGAGAGTGCGAGTCAGAGAGAGAGTGCGAGTCAGAGAGTGTGCGTGCGTGCGCGAGAGAGTCAGAGCTAGTAAAAGCTCATTCTTAGGCACTCAAAGCTTTTCATCAACAGTAGTGGAGGTGGGAGGCAATGCCAGGTGGACTCCAGTAGGATGGTCAAACTGATCTAAAATGGTTTGCCTACTTATAGTGCAATCCTGTTAATATAACCACTGCAGCATACAGGTAGGATGTAAAAAAAAAAAAAACGAGCAGGAGGAGAGACTACTTGCTTACATGCATCTAACATTCTGGGAAACTTAGATGGTTGCAAAGGATTACATGAAGTACACAGAAACGAAGATATAAAATGGCAAAATGGGTATCAACAACTGAAAACTTAAAAGGACACCATCGGCATCAAAACAGCTTAAGGTTAATGCAGTTTTTGTTTACAGATAATGCCACTGCTGTATCTCCGCTCAATTATCTGCCATAGATAAAAAATAAAAATAAAATTCTAATGCAGCCTTAGTCACACCTCCCTGCATGAGTAGTGAGACTGTAGGGGCATAATCTGTACACTAAGACTGCTTAATTAAACTAAAGTTGTTTTCATGCCTAGAGTGTCCCTTTAACCCCTTAAGGACACATGACATGTCTGACATGTCATGATTCCCTTTTATTCCAGAAGTTTGGTCCTTAAGGGGTTAAAGGACCACTATAATGCCAGGAAAACACTCTTTTTCCTGGCACTATAGTGCCCTGAGGGTGCCCCCACCCTCAGGGACCCCCTCCCGCCCGGCTCTGGAAGGGGGAAAGGGGTTTAAACTTACCTTTTTCCAACGCTGGGCGGAGAGCTTTCCTCCTCCGTTCCTCCTCCTGGGCTGAATGCGCATGCGCGGCAAGCGCTGCGCGCGCATTCAGCCGGTCGCATAGGAAAGCATTTACAATGCTTTCCTATGGACGCTGGCGTGCTCTCACTGTGAAAATCACAGTGAGAAGCACGCAAGCGCCTCTAGCGGCTGTCAATGAGACAGCCGCTAGAGGGAATAGGAGAAGGCTTAACCCATTCATAAACATAGCAATTTCTCTGAAACTGCTATGTTTATTAAAAAATGGGTTAACCCTAGCTGGACCTGGCACCCAGACCACTTCATTAAGCTGGTCTGGGTGCCTAGAGTGGTCCTTTAAACAAAGGACAAAAAAAGGGTAGAAGACAAATTACGTAAAAATTAGGTACTCTGCCCCCCTCTAGGGGAGCAACACCACCGCACTCTGCCCCCCTAGGCAGCAACACCCGGCTCTGCCCCCTCTAGACCGCAACACCACCGCACTCTGCCCCCACCCCCTCTAGACCGCAAACACCACCGTACTCTGCCCCCCTCGACTACAACACCACCGGTACCTGCCCCCTCTAGACTGCAACACCACCTACCTGCCCCCCCCAGATTCTGCAACACCACCTACTCTGCCCCCTCTAGACTGCAACACCACCGCACTCTGCCCCCTGACTGCAAACACCACCGGGTACTCTGCCCCCAGACCGCAACACCACCGTACTCTGCCCCCCCTCTAGACTGCAACACCACCTATACTCTGCTCCCCCTCTAGACCAGGCACAGGCAACCTTCGGCACACCAGATGTTTTGGACTACACCTCCCATGTGCTTTGCCAGCATTATGGGTGTAAGAGCATTATGGGGGGGTGTAGTAAACAAAATCTGGAGTCCCGAAGGTTGCCTATCCCTGCTCTAGACTAACACTACCGACACTCAGCTCCCCCTCAAGACTAACACTACCTATACTCCGCTCCCCCCTCCTCCTCCTCCTGATACACTACCTATATCCACCTCCATATTCAGACTACAATACTACCTATACCCACCCCCTCATTGTACGCTACATATACTTGACCCTCTACATGGCTACCAATACACTCTCACGCTACAATATTATCTATATCCAGCTTCCATTACACACTATAACACTACCCATGCCCATTTACCACAATAGTAAAAACCGTCTCACTCCGAATTAACACTACCGCTATCCAGACACTCAGCCCCCACTCCGTGCTCCCCCCCACTCAGCTCTCCCCCACTCAGTCACCACTCCACGCTCCCCCCACCCGTGCTCCCCCCCACTCAGCCACCACTCCGTGCTCACCCCCACTCAGCCACCTCACTCCCCCCCACTCAGCCACCACTCCGTGCTCCCCCCCCCACTCAGCTCCCCCACTCAGCCACCACTCGTTCTCCGGTGCTCCCCCACTCAGCCACTCCGTGCTCCCCCCCACAGCCACGCTCGTGCTCCCCACTCAGCCACCACCAGTGCTCCCCACCTACAGTGTCCCCCCACTCAGCCCCACTCAGGTTCCCCCCACTCAGCCCTGCCCGTGCTCCCCCACTCAGCCACCACTCCGTGCTCCCCCCCCCCTCAGCCCCCCACTCGTGCTCCCCCACTCCCTCAGCCACCACTCCGTGCTCCCCCCACTCAGTGTTCCCCACCTCAGCCCCCACTCCACTCAGCCCACCACTCCTCAGCCCCCCACTCCGTGCTCCCCCCACTCAGCCACACTCCGTGCTCCCCCCACTCAGCCACCACCTGCTCTCCCCCACTCAGCCACCTCCGTGCTCCCCCCACTCATTTACTCCGTGCTCCCCCCACTCCCCTCAGCCACCCTCGGTGCTCCCCCCACCTCAGCCCTCCTCCCTCAGCCCCCACTCCCACTCAGCCCCCACTCCCACTCCCGGCCCCCCCTCCACTCAGCCACCACTCCGTGCTCCCCCACTCAGCCACCACTCCGTGCTCCCCACTCACCACTCCGTGCTCCCCCACTCAGCCCCCACTCGTGCTCCCCCACTCCCTCAGCCACCACTCCGTGCTCCCCCCCCACCTCAGCCTCACTCCGCTCATTTACTCACTCAGCCCCCTCCTCAGCCCCCCTCCTCCAGCCCACTCCCGCTCAGCCCCCACTCCACTCAGCCCCCTCCACTCGGCCCCCACCCTCAGCCCCCCTCAGCTCCCCCACTCCGTGCTCCCCCTAGCCCCCCACTCAGCCCCCACTCCGTGCTCCCCCCCACTCAGCCACCACTCCGTGTTCCCCCCACTCAGCCACCACTCCGTGCTCCCCCGCCATTGCAGCCGATTATTGCCGATACCGCGCACTGAGCCGGCCTGTGGCCATGTCCCGCCCTGCCGGCCCGCTATCCCGGCGGTGAGCTGTGTGATTGTGGTCGGTAGGGGGGTAGGGGCAGAGCCGCCATTACGAGCAGGCCGGGCACTTACAGGGTCCTGGGCAGCTCCTCCTCCATGGCTCCGGGCCCCGCGGTGTCCTAGGGGACCGGCGGGATACCCGGTACAGGTTAGGGTCTGTGAGGCGATATCCCCGGGGGCTGAGGAGGGGGTCGAGGCGGCCTGGCACTGGGCGCTGGTCTCTGCTGCTTTTCCTTCTCCGTATCGGTCTCACTCCGCCGGCTCCCACCGCCCGGCCTAGAACAATGCGAAAGGAACCGTCACCACAAGATGGCGGCGGCCGAGGAGAGCGCATGCGCAGGCCGAGGACCCAGGGTAAGGCTGCCCGACACCACGCCTGTATAAAAAAATTACTATTATTATCGCTAAAAGACAGGATAAATCAGCACGATGGTTTGTAAAGTAAACAAATTAGTAACAAATAAAGGAATATGGAAACGTAACATCTTTAGGAAAGAAAAAAAAAATGGACACAAATAAAATGATACCACTACACCAGCGGCGCGGATAGACCTGGGAGATAACAGGAGATTACACGACTGCGCTGCACTGCCACCTCGTGGTGCTTTTTTGTATTGTTTGGAATGGAACACACGAAATTGAGACAGTCACTTTTGTTTTTGTTGTTAAACACACTGTAGAATTAAATATTTAAATGAACTATGTGGTTGTTCCTTATTCGTATTGTGCCTGTTTTTGATTAACAAAAAATGGAAATGAAAAATTAAATGATTGAAGCATTCTGTACATTTTTTAAGTGGCTTACAGAATTTTGAATAAAATGTTTTTAGGTTGAGATGTCCTGAAAGGTTGTCATTTCAAAGAGAACGGTATAACAGGTTGCCTGAGATATTTTATTATTTAAAATCTTTCTACCAATCACGCTGATGTAACTAACATCAAATAGCTAAGGCATTCATTTAATATTGTTGGAAAAGCGTTCAAATTGATTTAAAGTGAACCTGTAATAAAAAATTTCACTTACCTCATATCACCCCCATATACCTTGAGTACACCCTATATCACAAAGACACATGTATTTAATGTAAAATATAAAGATTTGCTCACTTTTACTCCGTTCCAGCACTGCTTCATGGGTGTTACTAGTCGTGTAACAAGATAATTAAAAAATAGCAAAGGTTGTTAATCAATAAAAAGCCAACGGTGCTATCCTAAAGAGACATCAGTAACATACAAAACAACCAGTTATATATTATTATTATTATTATTATAATTAATACCATTTATATAGCACCAACAGATTCCATAGTGCTTTACAATATTATAAGGGGGATTTTACTATAGATAGGACAATTACAAGAAAACCCACCTGCTGGTTGTCCTTTGTTCCTCCTCTATTCCGCCTCGAACATCTTTGATTTGCCCTGCTTGGGATGCATCCCCAAGCAGGGCATATCTCCTCAGTGACATTGACACTCTGGCTTCATTGCCAGCGTGCTAGCGTCAAAACAGAGTGATATCACTCTGACATGGTTCCATGGCAACCACAGCGCATGCCCACCAGCACCCCTTGCACTCTGAGGAATAAATCAGGAGACCCCTATCATTACCTTCCCACACACAAAATGGATTGAGAAACATAAGTAATTAAAAAAAAAAAAATTACAGTAGCAATACCAAATTTATACAATCATATGAAAAAAACAACAACATTTGTACATAATGTAATGTCACACTTGTCCTGTCCACAGCATCACCTGGCAATACTGTGTTCCATTAACAAAGCAGGAGATTATTATTATTATTATGATATTTATATAGCGCCATCAAATTCCGCAGCGCTTTACAGTGGATGGACGAACAGACATGTAGTTGTAACCAGACAAGTTGGACACACAGGAACAGAGGGGTTGAAGGCCCTGCTCAATGAGCTTACATGCTAGAGGGAGTGGGGTAAAATTACACAAAAAGGTAAGGATAGTATTAGACTAGTGACAGTTGCAGAAGAGGAATCAGTCAGGAGCTATTAACAGTTTAATTGATACGCTTTTATGAAGAAGTGGGTTTTTAACAATTTTTTGAAGGAGTGGAGACTGGGTGAGCATCTAACGGAGGAGGGAAGCGAGTTCCACAGGAACGGTGCAGCCCTCGACAAATCTTGAAGGCGAGCATCCGAGGTGAGAGTACGGACAGAAGATAGACGTAAGTCTGCAGCAGATCGTAAGGGCCTAGACAGGACATACTTGTGTATAAGGGAGGATAGATAGGAGGGAGCAGCATTATGTAGAGATTTGAAAGCAAGAACCAGAATTTTAAATTGAGCTCTATATTTTATAGGAAGCCAATGTAGGGACTGACAGAAGGGTGAGGCATGGGAGGTGCGGGCGGACAGGGAGATGAGCCTCGCCGCCGAATTCATTACGGACTGTAACGGCGCAAGTTGGGAGCACGTATGACCACTGAGAAGCGGATTACAGTAGTCAAGGTGAGAAAGGACAGTGGAATGGACCAACACTTTAGTCGCATCTGGCGTTAAGTAGGGGCGGATGCGCGCAATGTTTTTTAGATGGAAATGACAGGATTTGGCGATAGATTGAACATAAGGCTTGAAGGAAAGGTCAGAGTCAAAGAGAACACCTAGGCAGCGAGCCTGCATGGTGGAGCTGATGGTAGCACCGTTGACTTGGAGGGAGACAGACACAGGAGTAACAACACTTGAGGAAGGAAAGACCAGAATTTCAGTTTTGGTCAAGTTTAGTTTAAGGAAGTGGGCAGCCATCCAGTTAGAAACAGCAGAGAGGCAGTCAGAGACACTAGTCAAGAGGGACAGGGAGAGATCAGGAGAGGTCAGGTAGATTTGTGTGTCATCTGCATAGAAATGATATTGGAAGCCAAAGGAGCTAATGAGTTTACCAAGGGAGGCAGTATAGATGGAGAACAGTAGGGGACCAAGGACTGAACCTTGGGAGACACCAACAGAGAGGAGTTGGGGAGAAGAAGCAGAGCCAGAGAAAGAAACACTGAAAGAGTGCTGGGAGAGGTAGGAGGAGCATCAGGAGAAAGCAATATCTTGTAGACCGATATTGCGGAGGATGAGAAGAAGCTGTTGATGATCAACAGTGTCAAAAGCCGCAGACAGGTCAAGGAGAATTAGGATAGAGTAGTGACCACGAGATTTTGCAGCGAGTAGATCATTGGATACTTTGGTCAGTGCCGTTTCCACAGAGTGCTTAGTGCAGAAACCAGACTGAAGTGGGTCTAGCAGAGAGTTGGACTCGAGGAAGTCTGTCAATCTCGCATACACAATTCTTTCAAGGATCTTGGATGCAAAAGGCAATAGCGAGATAGGATGATAGTTGGATGGGGAGTTAGGGTCAAGATTGAGCTTCTTTAGAATTGGGGTTACAGTTGCATGTTTGAAGGGCGATGGAAATATACCAGAGGAGAGAGCGAGATTGAGAATTTTAGTGAGAGGTGGAGAAAGAGAAGAAGACAGAGTATGGATGAGATGCGAGGGAATTGGATCTAGGGAGCAGGTGGTGGGGCGGGAGGACTGGAGCAGAGCAGAAACCTCTTCCAATGTAGCGGGTGCAAATGAACATAGAACAGCAGAGGGAGTGAAGTTAGGGGAAGTATTGTAAGGGGAAGAAGAAAGATGAGAGATCTCTTCTCTGATTGTAGAGATCTTGTCAGTGAAGTGAGTTGCAAAGTCTGAGGCGGTCAAGTTAGTAGGTGGAGGAGGAACAGCAGGGCGAAGAAGAGAGTTAAATGTGTGAAATAGTCGTTTGGGTTCGTGGGAGAGTGTGGTTATGAGGGTATTGAAGTAATTAACTTTTGCAGAGGAAAGAGCCAAGCTGTATGAGCTCAGCATAAATTTAAAGTGGAGAAAGTCAGATGCACAGTGAGACTTTCTGCAACAGCGTTCAGCAGTTCTGGAGAATTTTTGGAGTTATCGAGTGAGCTTGGTGTGCCAGGGTTGTTGTTGGGGTTGCCTGCAGTGTTTAAATGTACAGGGTGCCATGAAGTCTAGTTGAGAGGAGAGGGTGGAATTGTAGAAGGAGGTTGCAGAACTAGGACAGGTGAGGTTTGAGATAGGTAAAAGGAGAGTTTCGAGGTTAGTGTAGAAATGCTCTAGGTCAAGACATTGGAGGTTTCTGTGAGAGTGATGTTCAGACGGTGGTGTCAATTGGGTCTTAGGTATGCCAATGTCAAATGTCAGCAGATGTTGGTCAGATAGAGGAAAATGAATATTGGAGAGATTAGAGGCAGTACAGAGGTTGGTGAAGGCAAGATCAAGAGTGTTTCCTGCCGTATGGGTTGCTAAATTGGACCATTGCCTAAGGCCAAAGGAGGAGGTTACAGAGAGCAGACGAGAGGCATCAGTGCAATTGGGGTTGTTGATTGGGATATTGAAATCCCCAAGTATAAAGGACGGAGTGCTAGATGAGAGGAAGTGGGGAAGCCAGGAAGAAAAGTGCTCAATGAATAGTCTAGGACAGGGGTAGGCAACCTTTTAGCAGCACTGTGCCGATATAGGATTGTGATGTCCCGTAGCGTGCAGGTCCTATTTTTTTTTTTAACCCCTTAAGGACACATGATGTGTGACATGTCATGATTCCCTTTTATTCCAGAAGTTTGGTCCTTAAAGGGTTAAATTGAGGTGTGTACGCTGCCGTATTCTGCTTGTGTTATTTATACTGTGTTACGGTACACCCCAGTATAAGAGGGGTTAATACCGCTGAGGACATTCCCTTTCCAAATGAAGAAGCAGCTAGCAGCAGTTCCAATTAGCCGAACAGGAACCATACGAAATCCTTCACGAACCAAACAGCCGAACGAGTAAATCATACAAATCCAATACCCCCAAGTACGAGACCAAGCTGCGTATTGAGGGTTAAGCAGAGATCTGGTTTATTGAGGGCTACCTCAATGCAGGTCTCCCACCTGGTGGACACTCCCCTAGGGGACCAGATGGAAGACTGGGACAATGTGGATACAGTAGCCAATCACAGTGGCACAAGCATAAACACTCTCCTTTGATGTAGATAAACCCTCCTCTCTATCCTGGAGATAATTGGGAAGTAATCCAATCATCTCCATGGATAGAGGCTAAACTCCATTTTGTACCTGAACATAAAAATACAATAAAATCAATAACTTTACATTACACGAACAGAATCCCCACATTCAACGTATCCCCAGATAGCTGGGATCTGAGCACATATTATTACCGAATTCCGCTCAGATCCTATGCATACAGTTCAATCGCCATGGAGCCAAAGTCTTTCACATTGTCTTTCGTTATATGAACGGGCTGCATGGGATGGCTATCTGGGGTGCGTCTATTTGTGCCGGAAAGTGCCGAACGGACCGACATTTGTGTGCTGGATGGCAGAGAAGGGAGGTCGGCGGCTTCAGCGGTGTTCGTGCAAAATAGTGTCCGTTTTCAGTTCCATAGTTTGGGCGCCGAACACCGCTGGCCGTTCGAGATTTTAAAATGGCCGCCGCCACGTGGGAGTTACATGAACAGTGACCTCCCAACGTTCACCAATTAAGCTGCGGTTAACCGAAGGATAGACGAAGGAAACAGAATAGAGCATAGTTCCAAGACAGAGGGGTCTGTCACATACTGTAATTGCTTTGTATTGTTGTATTTGTGCATATATGAGCTATTATATTGTATATGTTCAGGAGTAGTTTGTGGTATTGTGTATGATACATATGAATGTATTTCAAATAATCCAAATATATCTATGGATAGGGTAAGTGTACCTGCTCCATAGATACAAACACCTTTATTGACACTCCAGCAGTGTCATATGGGGCTTAACCCCTATTCGTAGAACATCAAAGAAAATTCACAAATCTGAAGACAACACTCCAGACATGTAAATAGTAACTGGAAGTTAAATTGAATAGATAGTCTTGAAATACGGAAAATAAATAAAAAATGTTTGTGAGAGCGATCAGAAAAACAATCAATACAAAAATCTCCCCAGCTATCAATAGCTGTACCTCCCTAATGCCTATGTTGGTTAGTATCAAATCAGACTTCTGACTTTAATATAATAATCAGTGTCAACGTCTGGAAAATATGAAGATACACATATCATAGACATACATTCTAAATTAACACAGTATTTGTGTCAAAATATCAAATTTGTGGCAAAATTGCAACAAAGGTTAAGTGTAATGCTGCTGCCTTAATTAATCAAACTATATTGCGTTAATCCTATGGTTAGAGGGGGGTGAACATAACCTGTTATACACTAATCAACAGGTTGCCGTCTGTGTAACTGTATATGGGATTGCATTCATTGCATGAGTCCCCAACAGAAACAAAATATCCAGTCCGTGAAAATTAACAATAAAAAAAATGGCAACATTTGCCCTCAGAGGATCGATGGACTGCTCCTGGCTGCCTGTGAAGCTAGATGTAAAGACAGGTATATTTAAGTTCAATCTCCCAATAGTACCAGAAAAGAATATACAGGAGGAGAGAGAAAAAAGAAGAACGATTAAAGCGTGCTAATATGCAGGACCATACTTAGAATGTTGGTCCCTGCACATGTGACAGTGTGCCCTGTGAAGTGAAAAAAGTGAAGAAAAACCCGACGCGCGTTTCGGTGCCGCTAACGTGCACCTTCGTCAGGGGCTGAAAGTTTAATGACGGCTGGGTAGCTGTTTTATATGTATCCAATGCTGCTGTTATAAAGCGTGGACCAATCAATGGTCAGCAAAAACGGCGCCAACAGAAAGTAAATTGAAACGTATTAATTATGCAAATGAACCTTTTTAAAAGGACCAATCAGAAGCCTAGCTTCTGCTGCCACCTCTTATTAGGGTGCCGCTAGGTTCAGTGATTTAACCCTTACAGTATTAGTAGAGCGAGCTTCTCAAGGTAGAAAAATATTATATTTGTAGCTTGACGGTGATCTTCTATATTATTATTATTCCATGTCCTAGTGAGAGGTCAGTTGTTAAGATTCTTCTGATATATATGTACCAGGATTTACATCTTAAAGAAGTTTTGACTCCCTCCGTATCTATTACGGCTAGAAGAGGTCGAAATCTGAAGGATATTTTAGTACCAAGTCACCTACATGTACCCGTTCCCAGTAGGACTTGGTTGAAATCACCTGCAATAGGTACTTTTAAATGTGGCCGTTGTAAAGCTTGTAAATTTATCAGAAAACAATCAAAGACCTTTTCTAATTCATCTAACACGGAAAGTCACACCACTAAAACCTTCTTTAATTGCCAAACATCTGGCCTGGTATACCTCATTACATGCAGTTGTAATATGAAGTATGTAGGCAAGACCTTTAGACCTTTTAAGAACCGAATTTTAGAACATTTCAATTCTGTTAATCCATCCAGACAAATTGATACACCGATTTCACGCCATCTCAAAATCCAAGATGGTGGATCGGCGCAGGGTCTACGTTTCAATGGCATAGAAAGAGTGACAATGGGCCCAAGAAAAGGAGATGTTGACAAAAAACTCTTACAGCGAGAAAGCTATTGGATCTTTAAATTAAAGACCTTATCCCCTCTAGGCTTGAATGAGGGTTTTTCTTTCACTCCTTTTATTTCTGACTAGAATCTGACCTCAAAATTTAACGAGCATGCTATTCTAATTTGTATATATTGTAAATATAAATACTATTTAATGTTTGTTGAATATAATTTTTTGAGAACTGGGTAATGTACCTGTAAATGCTACTAGATGAATCGTAGTAACGGCCTTTGACATTTTGAAACTGCATGCGATTGATTTATCACTTTTTTTTGACACCATGGAAGCGCTTGAAAAAGTTTAAAATCTATATAGACAATGAAGACAGTGGACATCTAGTGAAATGGTGCCTTATATTACCTTAATTTTAAGATAATCTCAATCTCTGCCCGAATCATGTAATAAGGGCTTTGTGTATATAGCTAACTATTAGGATAAAAAGTTATCCGCATTGAGCCAGTATTTGGCATGTTTATGTACACCCTTTAAAACGTTATCATACACTATCTAACATCAGCTGTATATTTATATATATATATATATATATTTACATGCTTTGCTACATAACCCTTAGAAGTTATCTTTGAAAGGATTATGTGAATATAATCAATGCATCCCTCTGTAATTGAGTTACTTCTGAAATGGGTTGATATCGGTATGGGTTTTGGATTAATAACTGTAGACGAGAGTATCACCATGGAGTCCCCTTAGGGATTATAATTGAAAGATATTCATCCGTCTACCCAATTTCCATCGGGTATCTTTCAAGCACATTAGTTAGCAGTACATATTATGCCCTTTTGCGATATCCTTTTGAATGATACCTTTTCATCTTGAGCGGCTCCACATATACATATTATATAGTATTGCCATCTAGCTCAATATAACATATTAGAATTTTCTCTTCAGGCTAGACTAGAGATCTATACATATATTGATTCTCTTTTTGTAACTTCTTCTTACTATAGACGTTTAATCAATTCGAGATTATATCCTAGTAGAAAATTTATAAGTGCTCACTGTGCAATTTTATATATCAGAAGAATCTTAACAACTGACCTCTCACTAGGACATGGAATAATAATAATATAGAAGATCACCGTCAAGCTACAAATATAATATTTTTCTACCTTGAGAAGCTCGCTCTACTAATACTGTAAGGGTTAAATCACTGAACCTAGCGGCACCCTAATAAGAGGTGGCAGCAGAAGCTAGGCTTCTGATTGGTCCTTTTAAAAAGGTTCATTTGCATAATGAATACGTTTCAATTTACTTTCTGTTGGCGCCGTTTTTGCTGACCATTGATTGGTCCACGCTTTATAACAGCAGCATTGGATACATATAAAACAGCTACCCAGCCGTCATTAAACTTTCAGCCCCTGACGAAGGTGCACGTTAGCGGCACCGAAATGCGCGTCGGGTTTTTCTTCACTTTTTTCACTTCACAGGGCACACTGTCACATGTGCAGGGACCAACATTCTAAGTATGGTCCTGCACATTAGCACGCTTTAATCGTTCTTCTTTTTTCTCTCTCCTCCTGTATATTCTTTTCTGGTACTATTGGGAGATTGAACTTAAATATACCTGTCTTTACATCTAGCTTCACAGGCAGCCAGGAGCAGTCCGTCGATCCTCTGAGGGCAAATGTTGCCATTTTTTTTATTGTTAATTTTCACGGACTGGATATTTTGTTTCTGTTGGGGACTCATGCAATGAATGCAATCCCATATACAGTTACACAGACGGCAACCTGTTGATTAGTGTATAACAGGTTATGTTCACCCCCCTCTAACCATAGGATTAACGCAGTATAGTTTGATTAATTAAGGCAGCAGCATTACACTTAACCTTTGTTGCAATTTTGCCACAAATTTGATATTTTGACACAAATACTGTGTTAATTTAGAATGTATGTCTATGATATGTGTATCTTCATATTTTCCAGACGTTGACACTGATTATTATATTAAAGTCAGAAGTCTGATTTGATACTAACCAACATAGGCATTAGGGAGGTACAGCTATTGATAGCTGGGGAGATTTATGTATTGATTGTTTTTCTGATCGCTCTCACAAACATTTTTTATTTATTTTCCGTATTTCAAGACTATCTATTCAATTTAACTTCCAGTTACTATTTACATGTCTGGAGTGTTGTCTTCAGATTTGTGAATTTTCTTTGATACATATGAATGTAGGCTGTGTATGGGGGCTGCTTGTGGAATTGTGTGTGTGGATGGATATGCCACATTGTGTGTTTGATAGTGTGTGTATGTGTGGGGCTGTTTGGGTATTGCATGTGCATGTATGTGGATTGTTAGCGTGTTACGTTTGTGTGGATTGTATATATGTTTGTGTGTGGGCTGTTTGTATTATTTGTATGAGGGGAGGGTTATTGTGCATTTCTGTGTATATCTAGCCAGGGCCGTCTTTAATATGGATTGGACCCTGGGCAAACATTTGCTTGGGCCCCCTGAACCCGTTCGTCCCCTCCCTGGCATGCAATCATGCCCCCCACCCCAACGCAGAGGCGGACGTAAAGTAGAGAGGGCTCTGGTGCATGAATTATTTTGGGCAAGAGGGGGCAAAAGGTAGATCCCCATCTGTCATGCAACTCCAACAATGCTTTGACAGCTGGGGTGCTAACATTTTCCCATGCATGTAGGGTTATATTTAGCACTGAGCAGTATTTGTGTGTTTGAGTGTAAGAATGTTTTTGTATGGAGTATGTTGGTGTGAATGTAGGGGTGTGTTTGTATGTGGAGATGACATTTAAATGCAAGTATGCATTTATGTGTAGTGTTGGTTTATGAATACACTGGTGTGTTTATATATAATTTTGTTGTTTAAAAAAAGAGGTGTGTTTATATGTAGTGTTAAAGTTTGAATGCAGGTGTGTATTTGCGTGTAGTGTTGAATGCTGAGATGTATGCACAAATACACATGCACTGTCACAAACACACACACACACACACACACACACTGTGATACACATACACACACAGAAACACTTGCAGATACACAGATATACACAATCATACAGATGCAGCTATACAAACACATTTACACACACTGACACACACACATACAGACACACAACCTGGCACACATGCAGACACACAGATGCACACACGCACACACACGCAGATACACTGACAACATACAGATACACAGACACACACAATGACAACATACAGACACACATATACATAACCTGACAAATGCAGATACAAACACTGACACACATGCAGATACACACATTGGCTACATACAGATACATGCACAGGTATACACACTGGCACACACACACAGATACATACATACCGACAACATACAGATACACACTGACACACACACACACACACACACACAGACACTGACAGACATACTGACACTCTGACAGACATACATACTGACACATACACAGACATACTGACTGGCACACCGACATATACTGACTGACACATACATACTGACACACACACAGACATACATACATACTGACACTCACACAGACATATATACTGACACACACAAAGACATACATACATACTGACACACACAAAGACATACATACATACTGACACTCACACAGACATACATACTGACACACACAAAGACATACATACTGACACACAGACATACAAACTGACACACAGACATACAAACTGACACACAGACAGACATACAAACTGACACACACACAGACAGACACTCTTCAGTTTCCTACCTTTGAAAGAGGCTTCCTTCCCTGGGGTCCAGTGTGCTGGCTGGGGTAGTTGGGAGTTGGGGGTCTGGCTCTTCTTGCTCCCCATCCTCACTGGATGCTGGCTCAGCAGCCTCCCAGGCGGCCCGATGTCTTTGAGGTGGGAGGAAGTGATTCGCGGACGTCACTTCCTCCCATGCAGCCATTAAGCAAGGACCCGGTCGCGCTGTTAAAGGGCCACAGCGCCGACCGGACCCCTGCTGGAACATGCTCACTGGGTGGCCCTAAAGGTATGGGCCACCCGGTGGGCCCCCTTAGTGTGCGGTCCCCGGTGCAGCCGCAATACTAGCACCGCGGGCCCATTAGGTAGGGAAATATTTTTAAAAAATTAATTTTTATTGCAGGCGACGGGGGCCCACGGGGCAGCTGCTTTGGGCCCCCCATGAGTAACTGGGCCCAGGGCAGCTGCCCCGTTTGCCCCTCCTTAAAGACGGCCCTGTATCTAGCAGTGTGGGCGGCTTCCCTGGGTTCCAGTGGGGACCAAGCTGGCCAGGTACAGTTCAAAGACAGGAGCTGCAACAGCAGCTGCAGGCTGCTCTTCTACAGTGTGGATTCCCATTCACAAGTGTTGGGAGGAAGTGATCTGCAATGCATAAATTGAGGATTGTCCTTCACCACCTTTTCGTATTAGCAGATATCTGAAGTTTTACTGGGACTCCTGATATGGGGGGACACCCAGGTCTCTGTAAGTGCAATCAGTGTGAGTGAGTTTGAGATGAAAAAGTCGAGTATGGTTATTGATTTTAAATTACTGCAGATGCATTCCAGAGTGCACAATTAATTTTGGTAAGTGAGGGTAAAGGTCAGGGTATTGTGATGAGGTTTGTGGGCAGGCCCGGACTGGCCATCGGGCACACCGGGCAAATGCAGGGCCGGCACTATCCAAGCGCCGGCCCTGCAGCAGTCCACGGCGGGCCGGTGGGGAGATCAAAGATCTCCCTCACCGGCCCACATGCAGGATAATGCGGCCGCCGGCGGGGAGAGAGGGAGGGAGACAGCCAGGAGGTCTTGCAGCTCCGCCGGGTTCCTCTCGCGAGATCCGGAGCGTTGCCATGGCAACGACCGGATCTCGCGAGAGTGAACTCTAGCCTCACAGGCTAGAGTTCACTCACCACTAAGACCACTAGGGATGGATGGCCGCCCCAGCAGCAGGATCCCCCCTCCCAGGCATAAGGTAAGCAGGGAGGGGGGATATAATCACCTAATTCACATCAGCCTCACAGACACCCCTTACACTCACAGCACCCTCACTCACACACACACACACTACACCCCTGACATTCACAGCACCCTCACTCACACACACACACACACACTGTTCCCCTGACACTCACAGCACCCTCACTCACACACACACTGCACCCCTGACACTCACAGCACCCTCACTCACACACACACTGCACCCCTGACACTCACAGCACCTTCACTCACACACACACTGCACCCCTAACACTCACAGCACACACACAGTGCACCCCTGACACCACAGCACACTCACACACACACACACACACACTGCACCCCTGACACTCACAGCACACACACACTGCACCCTGACACTCACAGCACCCTCACACACACACACACTGCACATCTGACACTCACAGCACACACACAATGCACCCCTAACTCTCACAACACATGCACCCCTAACACTCACACACACACACTGCACCCCCAACACTCACAGCACCCTCACACACACACACACACTGTACCCCTAACACTTACAGCACACACACTGCACCCCTGACACTCACAGCACCCTCACACACACACACACTGCACCCCTAACACTCACAGCACACACACTGCACCCCTGACACTCACAGCACCCTCACACACACACACTGCACCTCTAACACTCACAGCACACACACTGCACCCCTGACACTCACAGCACACACACTGCACCCTGACACTCACAGCACCCTCACACACACACACTGCACCTCTAACACTCACAGCACCCTCACACACACACACACACACTGCACCCCTGACACCACTGCACACACACACTGCACCCCCAACACCCTAGAGCACCTCACACACACACACACACACACACTGCAACCCCTGACTGACAAAGAATCCCCAACACGACAGCAACACACCTCACTGCACCCCTGACACGCACAGCACACACTCACTGCACCCCTGACACGCACAGCACACACACACTGCACCCCTAACACTTACAGCACCCTCACACACTGCACCCCTGATGCACAGCACACACTCACTGCACCCCTGACACGCACAGCACACACTCACTGCACCCCTGACACGCACAGCACACACTCACTGCACCCCTAACACTTACAACACCAACACACACACTGCACATCTGACACACACAGCTTCCTCATACGCACATGGAACCCTCACGCAAACACAGCACCCAATCACACACAGCACTCACACACACAGCACCCTTACCCACATAGCACCCTCACGCAAACACAGCACCCATCACTAACACACTACACACCTAACACACACACTGCACACCTGACACACACAGCTTCCTCATACGCACATGGCACCCTCACGCAAACACAGCACCCAATCACACACAGCACTCACACACACAGCACCCTTACTCACATAGCACCCTCATGCAAACACAGCACCCATCACTAACACACTACACACCTCACACACACTGCACCCCTCACACACACACACACAACACCCTCACACACACTGCACAATATGCTTTCCTGGCATTTTTGAGAGTGCACAATGAATTTTGGTAAGTGAGGGTAAAGGTCAGGGTAATTTGATGAGGTTTGTGGGCAGGCTCGGACTGGCCATCGGGCACACCGGGCAAATGCACCCCTGACACGCACAGCACACACTCACTGCACCCCTGACACGCACAGCACACACTCACTGCACCCCTGACATGCACAGCACACACTCACTGCACCCCTATCACTTACAACACCAACACACACACACACACACACTGCACACCTGACACACACAGCTTCCTCATACGCACATGGCACCCTCACGCAAACACAGCACCCAATCACACACAGCACTCACACACACAGCACCCTTACCCACATAGCACCCTCACGCAAACACAGCACCCATCACTAACACACTACACACCTCACACACACTGAACCCCTCACACACACACACACACACACAACACCCTCACACACACTGCACAATATGCTTTCCTGGCATTTTTTTCTCCTGGTATCCCAACTATGGAGACACCAGAGACAAATTTCAAGCAAACACAGTGCAAGCATGTTATTGAATTTGCTTGCGCTGTGCAGACCAAATACAGGGTCTTTTTTCTCATGCCAGAGCTCTGCACATCGTCTACCCTGGAAGAGCATTGAACCAACATGCTCACTTTGTGATGGGGCATGCTTGTCATTGGTGATGACAAAACACACCCTATCTGGCCCCGCCCCCTTTGTAGTGGGCCGCTGTAATTAAAAAATGCCTGGGCCAAATTTTCTTCCCAGTCCGGCCCTGTTTGTGGGGTTTCTGGTTGTCTAAGTGTGTGTAGAGAAGGTGAAGGGCCCTGGATTGGGAGAGACATCACCAGCTGCTAGAAGTAGGAGTAGGAAAACTATTATGTTTTATAGTGCAGGAGTGTACTAATAAGAGGCATTTTTTTTTTTAACCTAACTAAAATGTGGGTGTGACAGACAATCTATAAATGTAATAATGAGCATGGGGTGGGATGGGGTGGGTATGGAAGGGTGGGCATCAGGCTTGCAAAGTTGGGGAATCAGGCTGTTGAATAAAGAGATGTGAGGGTCAGAGAGCTTGCAATAAAGGTAAGGGAGGGGGAAATGTATCTAGGTACAGAGATGAAGAGATGGATATTCAAATAAAAACAAACATATCAATAAGAAAAGGGAGGGGTCAGAGGTCAGTCACAAATCAGAGGGGAAATAGAGGAATGCATATAGGTGAATAAAAAAATTACATACAGGGCTAGCAAAACTACACTTTAGCATAACAGACAAGATATAAATACAAGAAAATATACAATGTACACAGGATATATTAAATAAAAATAAAATAAATGTACAGGGTGGTTAAGTCATCATTGGCTTCCCCTGAGCTATACTTGAATCCAACCACTGTATATAATCTCAGGTATGGTGTACATGTTGTTCTCACAAGATTATTGAGGCAACTATCTCAATAATGATGTTTCCCTTCACTGCAAAGGCTGCTAGCACAAATTAGGGCAATGAAACTCTGTGTCCTGAATGGGTGAAAGGCACAAACATGATGTTAGATGCTATCTCTGTACATTGCACGGGGTCTTTGTAGTTTGAATTCATTGTGCGTGTGTCGTTGCTTACTCTTTGACTCCTCTCAACAGCTACTCTGCTCATTTGTGATGATCTCAGCACAATCCAATGCTGCTCATAGAGAAGCACTGGGGGCCTTTGTTGCATGTGCGGCAAGTGCAATGCTTTGTCAATCAAATAATTATAACAGAAAAGCACTGAATCAGAAGTTCCCCTATGACAAACATTAACCGCCTTCAGCCTCATCAAGCTGTGCATGAAGACCTTTAGATTTTTAAAAGTTATTTATGAGGAAGTAAATCTAGTGGCAGTCCGGCTGTGTACTCTCTGGGAAATGTAAACAGAGAAATAGCAATGTTTTACAGTGAATTTGAAATATTTGGCCTAAATTGTTGAACTGAAGTATAACACACTTCACAAATGTTTCCATTCAGTTATGAGCTATTTGGTTGAATGTGTACAGACTAGGCAAAGCCAGCGTGCCTGAGGAGCCACCATTTACAAGCATGTGCACATAAGTAGAGCATGTGTGTACGTCTAATCTGCATGCCTCATACATATATATACTTATATATATATTTCCCCGGATATATCCATGGCAGCACTACGTATGGGTATAACTCCTCCCCTTCTCAATTGGACAGGAACCACCTCCTAATTAATTAATAAAAGAGACTTCCTCCCATGTTCCTTCATTCTTTTTTTCCTGTCCACTTCTCATGGACATAGGATGTTTCACCTCCTCTTTTATATTTTGTGGCTTACTCTGGTCTAATTGTAATCCTAGCCCATGGGGAGTTCAGCCTCTCTCCCCATGGAAGCCTCAGGACACTGCTCCTCACCAAGGGCGACCCCCAGGAGGATTCTCCCCTCAGCGACCGGGTCGCTATGCTGCAGTGACCCCATAGGTAGCAGCTGGATGTGCCAGACCCATTGTGGTGGTAATTCCCTAAAAAGGGTCCACCTACCTGCTGCATAAGTTTTGGGCTTCTTGCCTTTCCCATGGATGGATCCTGTCCTGTCTCCTGGTGATGTAAGTGGCAGTTCCTGAAAGATTTCTGCCTGACCGGGGGGCTTTTCTTGCTTTTTTTTCCCTTTAGCTTCTTTTTCGGATAGGTGTCCTCTGTGTTTCACGTTCCGGTTTTGGAACGCATATTGGAACGCATGCCAATTGTGCGCGTCCTCTTTCCGAGACTTCCGTTTCAGCATTTCCGGGTTGTTCGGACGATCTCGTTCCTCACTCTGGTTGTGGAACACGCATAGAATGCACGCCGGACTAAGGCCAGCTGCAAGGGAATTTTACTTCCGGGTTCCTGTTTTTTCAGTTTAAAGGGGTAAGTGCCATTTGGATTTCCCTCTATCGGTTCCTGGGTCCCTGTATTTCTCTCTAAAGTGATCATATTCTATCCTGGCTGCAGGTAAGTTAAATATTTGTTATTTATTTTGATGTAAAATGATAAGGAATTGTGGAAGTTTTTCAGTTAATAAGTTACTTAGTAAAAGAGTTCCTTAATTATTGTTCTTAGTCCTTTAGGTAATTTATAGGTAATTTAGGTAATTTTCTTGATTGTTAGAAACTTTGTTTTTAATTTTCTAGCTGCCCTCTTAGGATGGAGTGACCCGGTCATTCTTCAAAAAATAGGTCGCAATCTCGAGGTTCAGAGTAAGTCACCTTTATTTTCAGCATTTACTATACAAATTAAAAAGAGTGCATTTCATCTATCTAATTGGAGGATTTCAGTTCTGCCCACAGATCCTCATACAGAAAAAAGAAGGATAAGACCCCCTTGTGTGAAGCTTGTGATGACAAGGTGCTGCCTGGGAAAAGACTTTGTTTAGCTTGTATTAAAGCAGCGGCAGGAACTGCAGAACTGGATCCAGATGTTCTCTCTTACATCCGTCAAGCAGTTTCAGAGGGTTTTAGGCAGTCTGAGATGGCAAAGAAAAGACGTAGATCTTTTAGCCCGGAAGAATATCCTGATTTGAGCTCAGATTAATATATGCCCCCAGTATTTGAAGAAGACACATTTTAATCTCAAGATTAAGAGTCTCAGGCCTCTCCTGTCTTTATAGATAATGGTAAAATTGAAGCTCTAATCAAGGTGGTTCGTGATACCTTGGACCTCAGTGATAAGAGAGAGGAAGAACCAGCTTCTAGTAAGCACTTTGCAGACCTAAGAAAGCGCAATCCTACTTTTCCATTGCATGAGGCCATTGAGGACCTTATTAATCAAGAATAGAAGAAATCTTAGAAAAGAGTTTCTAATCAGGGTCGTTTTTCTAAACTTTACCCTTTTAAATCTGATGACAGTGTTTCTTGGGATCTTGCCCCCAAAGTGGATGCAGCAATTGTCCAATTAGCCAAAAAGACCACCCTTCCAGTGGATAATGCTGGAACATTATGTGATCCCATGGATAAACGTATGGATTCTAACTTATCCAAAGCCTATGTTGCCTCTGGCTTTGGGCTTCATCCAGCCGTGGCCTTGACATCCGTTTCCAGGGCCTTAAAGCAGTGGATGGACGATCTTAAATTGGCTATTGATTTTTCATCAGAAGCTTCTATAGATTTCGTGAGATCCATCTCAAGAAGCATGGTCCTGTCAGTAGCATCAAGACATGCTCTTTGGCTACGTAATTGGGTGGCTGATACTTCTTCAAAAAATAGCTTGTGTGCCCTCCCTTTTCAAGGGGATATGATTTTTGGCAAATATCTGGATGAATGTATTAAAAGGGCAGTGAAAGGACGTAAAACTTTTCTTCCTCAAGATAGATGACCTAAAAGATCGCCAATACAGACCTGGTAGAGAATTTTCCAGATTCCAATCTTGGAAAGGTGGATATTCCTCTTCCAAAAGCTCCCGGGGGGACGAGGTGGAAGTACCAGACAGTCAAAACAATTCTGATGGGACGCCAGCCCAGCCCTTGGGAGTGGGAGCAAGACTTCTACACTTCTATGAGGTCTGGGCTCAAACAATACAGGACAAGTGGGTGCTGAAGATCTTAAAGTCCGGCTATTCCTTGGAATTCTACACTATCCCTCACACTCGGTTCGTGTCTACAAGCATTCCTCTAGAACCAGAGAAAGCAGCGGCCATTCATTCTTTTGTTTCTTCCCTTTCAGCGAAAGGAGTAATTTGTCCTGTTTCCAGACTATTCCTCACTACAAAGGCATCGGGAGAGGCATCAGGAAAATTGAGACCAATTTTAGATCTTCACGAGTTAAATGCAGATCTGAGTGTGAGAAAATTCAAGATGGAATCTTTAAGTTCCATTATCAAAGACGTCTCCCCAGGTGAGTGGTTAATCTCCATAGACCTTTGAGATGCATATTTTCACATTCCGATTGCTCCACCACACCAGAAGTTCCTGAGGTTTGCAATTCGCCACTAGCATTTCCAATTTTGGGCTCTCCCCTTAGGTTTGAGCACAGCTCCCAGAAATTTCTTGGTGGACCCAATGGCATATGAGGATTCCTCAAGAAGGATTTTTATCCCAGTTTGCAAACAAAGACCTGACCCAAGAAATTTATTTGTCATCAGAGATCAAAAAGGAACTATCATGGTGGCTGATCGATCAGAATTTATATCAAGGATTTCCTCTGAACAATATTCCTTGGGTCACCTTGACGACGGATGCGTGTTAATCACGTTGGTGAGCTCATCTGAACCTTCATCATGTACAAGGTCAGTGGAAAAAACAGCGGTATCATCAGTCTTCAAATGTTTTAGAGTTACAAGCAGTCTTCCAGGCCTTTATCCACGTTCTTCACTGAAGCAAAGTTGGGTAAGAGTAAGGATAGACAATACTTCCACGGTAGCATACATCAACTCCCAGGGGGGTACAAAGAGCAAACCTTTAATGAAGGTTTTGACCCTGATGTCCTGGATGGAAAATAATTTGAAGGGGATCAAGGCAGTGTACCTCCCAGGCAAGAACAATCAAGGTGTGGATTTCTTGAGCCGTAACTCTGGACCCCACAGAATGGGCATTATTTCATCGGGCGTTCGAAAGCATAGTCCAGAGTGGGGCCTTCCTCAAGTAGATCTGATGGCCACAGCAAAGAATCGCAAAGTGGAAAGGTTCTTCTCTCGTTACTTCGACCCTTTGGCAGAGGACCAGGATGCTCTTTGTTGCGAGTGGAAGTTCCATCTGGGGTATGTTTTCCCCCAACTCCCCTGATTTTCCCCCTTTTGAGGAGGATCCTTCAAGAGCAAGCGACGATTCTGGCAGTAATCCCTTGTTGGCCCATACGCCCTTGGTTTCCCCTGCTACAGAAACTTTCTTAGGACCTCCCTCTGAATCTCTCAGACCAGCACCTTCTTCTGCAACAAGGTCCAGTCTCCCACCTCCTCAGTCTTTCAATTTGATGGCATGGAAATTGAGAAGAAACGCCTCTCCAGTAAAGGTTTCTCGACTTCAGTAATCAGTACCCTTCTTAACGCCAGAAAGAAATCTACTTCATCAGCTTATTATCGGATATGGGACATCTTCTGTGCCTGGTGTATGGCCCATAAAATTTCTTCTCTGTCTCCCAGTATCAGTAACGTCCTTCAACTTTTGCAAGATGCATTTGATAAGGGTCTGAGCCTCAGTTCCTTAAAAGTACAGATTTTAGCACTTTCTGTTCTGTTGGATCGGAAAATGGCATTTGATCCGGATGTGGGAAGGTTTCTTCAAGCCATCCTCAAACTACACCCTTCTCTAAGGTCTTGCCCCTCTCCTTGGGATTTACCTCTGGTTTTGCAGACCTTGTCTGGTACTTCATTCGAACCTTTAGATAATATTTCTCTGCTAACTCTAACGTTGAAAACTGTTCTTCTGGTTGCATTGACCTCATGTAGAAGAATTTCAGAGCTTGGAGCACTTTCCTGCGAATCTCCCTTTTTAATTCTACAAGAAGACAAAGCTATTCTTCGTACGGTTCCAGCATTCCAACCTAAAGTAGTATCTGCATTTCATATGAATCAGGACATCATCTTGCCAGCCTTTTTCCCTCATCCCTCATCTGAAGAAGAAGAGAAATGGCATTTTCTGATTCTGGTTTGTTGTTTGTCTGTTTAGCTGAACCGTACTTCTGAAATAAGGAAATCCTCTAATCTGTTCATCATTCCTTCAGGTTACAAGAGGGGTCAGACTGCTTCTTCTCCTTCTATTGACCGATGGATAATCTCAGCCATTAGTCAGGCTTACGCAGCTTCCGGGGTTCCAGTTCCACCAGGTCTTCAAGCTCATTCCACCAGATCATTGGCCTCTTCATGGGCAGCTGCAGCCAATAATTCTCCGGACCACATTTGTTCAGCAGCAACATGGTCCTCCTTTAAAACATTTATTCACCACTTACAAAAAGAAAGGATCAGCACTCTCTCTCTAAACAGCACACAGTAGAAGATAGATATGGAGGTGGCAGCACACCTAAATAATAGGGCTCCCTCCTAGGCCCTATAGCATAAGTAGTAAAAACAGATAGAAGGAAGGTAGCGCCACTAAAAACAAATGGGATAATAATGAATCTAATATACAGCAATACACCAAGCTAAGGGATAAAGAAAAAGAATATGTTTAGAACCAGAAGTCCAGGGTTAGAATGTCTTTATGGTGGATAAATTCAACACCAAGTGGTTCTCTGTGGAGGAGGATACAGTTTTTGATAGATGGGTACGTTTTAGTGGTTCATATGAAAAAGAAAAATAACAACTAATGGTTCAGTAAGTCCCAAATAAGGTAGAGTGCAGTATAAAAAGTATGCGGTCTACTCACGTTTTTTAGAGCTATGAATTTAGCTCTAGTGTTGATAGCATACAGTTGTACAATCCCCACTTATGGGATACGTGAAATATTTCATATATTCATCACCATCAGCTGGACGTAGTTCGTCCCTCTACCACGGAATTTGGTAGAAGTGTCCTCTTTGCTGCCTTATAGTTGATTTGCATTGACTTGGGCGTTTTTTAGTCCCCCCTCCTTTGTACCTTTCGGCTTGGGAATAACCTATACTTCGTGCTGCCATGCATATATCCGGGAAAACAGAAAATTTACACCATGCACCATGCTCAATTATATTTTCTTTTCACGGATATATGCCATGGCAGCACTACGGTCCCACCCTTTCTAAAAAAAAATTTTTGTTTCGTGGCTTTGAACTAAGACTGAAGGGACATGGGAGGAAGTCTCTTTTATTAATTAATTAGGAGGTGGTTCCTGTCAAATTGAGAAGGGGAGGAGCTATACCTATACGTAATGCTGCCATAGCATATATCCGTAAAAAGAAAATATCAGTGAGTGTGGTGTACATTTTCTGTTATATAGTCACAGTGGTATATAGAGCCAGCACACAAGGTCTTCTTAAAATGAATAATTTAATCCAGAGATTAATCCAAGAAAAAATACAAATAAGTCCTGAGTCAGGACCTGAGGAAAGTTCGTGAAACTAATTAAAATGTTGACTTATTTGTATTTTTTCTTGGTTTAATCTCTGGATTAAATTATTCATTTTAAGAAGACCTTGTGTGCTGGCTTTGTATACCAGTGTCTAAATTGTGCAGCTGAGCACCGGGTAAGAAATATTGGGAGTCTGGAGTGCAAGGGTATACCCACAGCTGATATTAAATACAGACTATGCCCTGCCAGCATGCCTGAGCAGCCAGAGGTATACCCACAGCTGATATTGAATACAGACTATGCCCTGCCAGCATGCCTGGGCAGCCAAGGGTATACCCACAGCTGATATTGAATACAGACTATGCCCTGCCAGCATGCCTGGGCAACCAAGGCTATACCCACAGCTGATAGTGAATACAGACTATGCCCTGCCAGCATGCCTGAGCAGCCAAGGGTATACCCACAGCTGATATTGAATACAGACTATGCCCTGCCAGCATGCCTGGGCAGCCAAGGGTATACCCACAGCTGATATTGAATACAGACTATGCCCTGCCAGCATGCCTGGGCAGCCAAGGGTATACCCACAGCTGATATTGAATACAGACTATGCCCTGCCAGCATGCCTGGACAACCAAGGCTATACCCACAGCTGATAGTGAATACAGACTATGCCCTGCCAGCATGCCTGAGCAGCCAAGGGTATACCCACAGCTGATATTGAATACAGACTATGCCCTGCCAGCATGCCTGGCAGCCAAGGGTATACCCACAGCTGATATTGAATACAGACTATGCCCTGCCAGCATGCCTGGGCAGCCAAGGGTATACCCACAGCTGATATTGAATACAGACTATGCCCTGCCAGCATGCCTGGGCAGCTATACCCACAGCTGATATTGAATACAGACTATGCCCTGCCAGCATGCCTGGCAACCAAGGCTATACCCACAGCTGATAGTGAATACAGACTATGCCCTGCCAGCATGCCTGAGCAGCCAAGGGTATACCCACAGCTGATATTGAATACAGACTATGCCCTGCCAGCATGCCTGGGCAGCCAAGGGTATACCCACAGCTGATATTGAATACAGACTATGCCCTGCCAGCATGCCTGGGCAGCCTCACACAGGAATGGTTTGGCTTGCATAGGCAGGCGGGCTGGCCGCGCATGCGCAGTATCAGTGTAGGAAGGAGTCCTGAGAAGCCATGCAGACCTGGCTGGGTGTCCTGTTTGCGGGCTCTGCCTTCATAGTGTGTGCCCTGCATGCCGGAGAGACGGAGGAGCTGCGGTTCCCGCCAAGCAGGATAGGTAAACCCGCAGGGCAGTCAGTGCTGTGAGTGGCAGTACCTGTACAGAGCGTGGCTGGCAGGAAGGGGTTAATGGAACACTATTCACCTTTGAACCTTTTGGTTTAATGATGGGTTTGTGTTATATGTTGCATTGCCACAAAGTGTGGGGTGTCAGGTTTCTTGGTACTTTTTTTTTTTTTAAATCTTATTATTATTATTATTATTATTATTATTATTGCCATTTATCTTACTTTGATAACATATTAATTGAGTTAACTGGTGGGTAGAAATGCTTTGCAGAGACTTGGGTGGGTTTGACTAAAACAAATAACAATAAATTAATATTACTGGTATAAATGCATTATTTTCTCCAAGTTTGAAGCAGCACTGCAGACTGATTAGATTCTTGCAGTAATAAGGAAGGGGGAACATGACTGCTGCCCAAAATTGTGGAATGGATCAGGGAAGATACCATGTTGCTAATGTTGGGGGTTCTTAAAGGGACACTCCAGGCACCCAGAGCACTTCTGCCCATTGGAGTGGTCTGGGTGTCAACTCCCACTACTCTTAACCCTGCAACTGTAATTATTGCAGTTTTTTTTTATAAACTGCAATAATTACATTGCAGGGTTAACTCCACCTCTAGTGGCTGTCTACTAGAGGGCACTTCATGATTCATAGCAAAGATTTTATTTGCTAGAGCGTCGCTGGACGTCCTCACGCTGTGTGAGGACCTCCAGCGTCGCTCTATTCCCCATAGGAAAGCATTGAAAATGCCGCGCATGCGCATTAGGTTTCCTCAGCCAGCGGGCGGGATCAGTCCCGCCCACCAGCTGACGTGATTACTTGGAGGAGCGACACCGACTCAAAACCACCGCCGAGAGACATCGGCGGGGTCTCAGGTAAGTGACCTGAAGGGGTTTTTACCCCTTCAGCTACCTGGGATGGGAGGTGAGAGGGCGAGGGTACCTGCAGTGCCAGGAAAACGGATTGTTTTCCTGGCACTGGAGTTTTCCTTTAAGGAAAGGGAGAGGGAGGGGACTTACCAGTCGGCAGGATCAGTTGAGGGCTCCTAACTGTTTTCCTGGCTGACTGTCTCCTGTAAAGAAAATGATTATTATTATAAAAATAAATTTTGGGCAGATCACCTAAACGGCGAATCTCCCCTGAGCCTGTGCATCTCGCTGTTATGGCTGCCCCAGCTGCTGACTTGCAGAGGCTTCTGCAAGCTTACCTCGAGGCCCACGGCGAGGGGCCCTGGATGAATTAATGTCGGGGGTGAGGAGCGTGGCCCAGGAGGAAGGAGAGGCATCCGGTCAGCCTGTGGCCGTCGCCCCTCTGGCGGACGGAGGGCCAGGAGATCGAGGTCTCCGTCGCGCCTTTCCCTGAGCCCAGTCTGGCAGTGTGAGAGGAGAACTAATGGCGGCTCGGCCGCGCACTTGGAGAGGCCATCGGTCCCCAGGAGGCGACTGATTCGGGCTGTTGAAGGTGTCCGAGCAGCCTACGCTCTTCTCTTCCGGCCCAACTGGATTTGACATCAGCGCGCACGCCACGCAGCGTGGGCACGCTGGATGAAGACGTCAGGAAGCAAGGCACGTACCTGACGGCATCGCTCAGGAGAGCGCGGCCATCACAGGCCTTGCTTTTCACCGTGCCTTCCACGGTGATTACGCTGGTGCTGGAGCCGGCGGCCAGCAGTGGACACCGTGGAAGATTGCAGTCGGGCCAGGAGGCTGACCGCGGGTCCCCCCATACCTCAGTAGGGTTAAGTTCTGGATCGGAGGAGAAGGCATCCCAGCATCCTCAGGCAGCCACAGGTGAGTGTTGCGCCAGCGCTTGGGATGCGCTGGCGGGAGAAGAGGTGCTGAGGTTGCTTAGGGCAGTTTTAGAGAGGCTCCCTGGCCCAGCTGCTAGCGCGCTCCCTTCCCAGTCCTGGGACCAGAGTAGGCATGTGGGGGTGCTTTCTGGTGGGGTGCGGGGGTGCTTGCCGGGTTGCGAGTTGTCCCCCCTAGGTATGCATGTGGCGTTAGAGGTTAAGGAGAAGATCATAAAAGGTGAGTACGTAGACGTACTGTCCCTGGTCCATCCGGACCGGGTGTCAGTGGATAGGCTGCGACGGGGGGAGGCGGCAGACGGCGAGAAAAGCAAGCAGCTGCCGCATACGTTTGGGAACTGGCTTCAAGGGTTCTCAATATTTACGAGTGTGCCCTGAGAAGGCACCGGCGTTGATTGGATACTTAGACCTTATATGGGGGGCGTACAAGGTTTATGGGTGTCAATGTTGGTTCCGCTATGACCAACAATTTCTCCAGAAGATGGTGGTGTGTCCGGGTATGGACTTTGGGGTACAAGACAGGAGCCTTTGGCTCTTGTTGATGACCCCCAGTCGTCCGTCCCCCTTTCCTTGAGCGGCCAGCGCTGGGCAGCGCAGGGGCGTCTGTTGGCTCTACAATGAGAGCCATTGCAAGTGGTTTGGATCGTGTCGATTCAGACACGAGTGCTCTCATTGTGGAGGGGCCCACCCTGCCCTGCGCTGCTTCAAGAAGGGTAAGCAAGGTGGATCTCTCTAGAGGGGAGGACTCCGGTGAGCTTCCTAAGGATGCGCCCTTGGCTGGACAAGTACCCCAAGCGTAAGGATGCGGAGGTCCTGCTGGAGGGGTTTTCGGTAGGGTTTTGGATTCCATTTGTTCATTCAGATTCCCCTTCGTTAGCGGACAGTCTGCGTTCGGTGGTGGGTAAAGAAGGGATATTAGAGGGGAAGTTGATGAAGAAAGTTCATTTGGGCAGGATGGCCGGCCCATTTGATACGCCGCCACTTCCCAATTTGCGGGTATTCCCGCTGGGGTTGGCCCCTAAGAAGGAGCCTGGATCCTTTTGTCTAATTCACCACCTGTCCTACCCGTCCGGCGGGTCGGTGAATGATGACATTGACCGGGAGGTGTCACACGTTCGCTATGCCTCCTTTGATCGGGCTCTGGAGTTGGTCTGGGAAGCAGGGAGGGGAGCTTAGTTGGCCAAGTCGGACATCGAGTCCGCTTTCCGACTGCTCCCGGTCCACCCGGACTGTTTTCACCTGTTGGGTTGCTAGTTTCAGGGTTCCTTTTTTGTTGATATGTGTTTGCTAATGGGCAGCGCTATCTCCTGTTCTTATTTTGAAATGTTCGCGTTCTTTTTGGAATGGGTGGTTGCTCGGGTTTCCGGGTTAACGTCGCTAACTCACTATTTAGATAATTTCTTGTTTGTGGGCCCACGGGAGTCGGATGACTGCGTGGGGCTCTTAGATTCATTTAGAGCCGTTGCGTCGGAGTTTGGTCTGCCAATAGCGGGGGAAAAGACGGTTGGGTCGGTGGGGGTTCTTTGCTAACTGGGTATTGAAGTGGATTCGCGGAGTATGGTTTTCTGGTTGCCGGAAGAGAAACTGACCCACCTGCTGTGTCTGGTGGGTTCGGTTAAAGGAGCGAAAAAGGTACAGCTCCGGCAGTTACAGGCATTTTTTGCTGGCGCCTTTCATTAGCAACGGTCGGAGTCAAACAGCCGTTTTACTTCATTCGTATCACCCACAGACATCGAGAGGATCTGCAAGTTTGGAGCTCATTCTTGGGTAGGTACAACGGTCAATCTTGCTGGCTGCGCCCGGCGGTGTCCAATATGGATTTGGAGTTGTACACCGACGCGTCCGGGGCAGTGGGCTTTGGGGCCTACTTTCAAGGACGATGGTGCGTGGTGCCCTAATGTTCCTGGAGCTCTTTCCCATTGTCGTGGCGGTGGAACTATGGGGTTCAGAACTGGCAAACCGGAAGGTGGTGGTGCACACGGACAACATGAGTGTTGTCCATGTGATCAACCGGTCTTCGTCTTCATCCCCTCCGGTTTTGTCGTTTCTGAGGCGCTTAGTCTTGCTTAGTGTGTGTAATTTCTCATTAATATTTTGATGTCAACATATCAACAAAAAAATCAATATATCATAATAAAATATATTTATATCAAATATAAAATGTATTTCAAAATATTAATCATTTTAAGAGTTTATCCAAAAATATTAAATAATTTGAAAAGCTGATCCAAAAATATTCCATAAAGATCTGTGTCTCTCAGCTGTTATAGGAGCTGGAATTGGAGGTTCATCTGCTGCCTATTTCCTGAGGCACAAATATGGTAAACATATCCAGATTGATGTGTTTGAGAAAGGAGAAGTTGGGGGACGTCTGGCTACAGTGGACATGGAAGGTGCTCAGTATGAGGCCGGGGGAGCTGTCATACACCCACTTAATCTTCACATGAAAACATTTGTTAAAGAACTTGGTAAGTGAATTACTGATACTTGCATCCTGTGATTAAAATGTGACATTCTCCACCTTAGAACTTTAGATTTTAGTAAAATTGCTTTGAACTCTACCCTACACCACTGCCCGACACCACTGGCTATCTGTGCTCTCTCCTTTTACACTATAAGGAACGTTTAGCCAGGTAGCCGGTGAGTGCCTCAGAGGACTAGCTAATTCTTCAAGCCTTGCAGTATTTCACCTCAATGGGAGGCTGATGAGAGGGAGGGGCACTGAACATTTAAAACCGTATATGGACACTGATCAGCCCCATTAAAACCACCTGCCTATTATGTAGCTCCCCCTTGTGCTGCCTAAACAGCTTTGATGCGTCAAGGCATGTACTACACAAATCCTCTGAGCATGTCCTGTGATATCTCGACATTAGCATCAGATCCTTTGTCCTGCAAGGTGGAGTCTCCATTAAATAGATTTGTTGTTCCAGCACACCCCACCGATGTTCAATCCGATTGAGATCTTTGGAATTTGGAAGCCAAGGCAATACCTTGTGCTTGTCATATCCCTCAAACCATACCTGAACAATTTTTTTTAGTGTGACAGGGTGCATAATCAGGCTAAAAGAGGCCACTGAGTACGTTGTCTGCAACAATCTCTACTTACACTTACACATTGAAAGCTCTTTAATTTCATGTAATTTGTTTTATTCCTCAGTGTACAAAAGAAATAGTTAATAAATATAAAAAATCTGAAACTAAAAAGTAATTCTTAAAATTTATTTTAATGCATTTTCTCTGTAATGGTGGGAATGATATTTTCAATATTTTTCTTTTAAAGCGGCCCTGTTGCATGCACAACTGTACAGGTTTTAGGTCTGTGGTGGATCCCGCAACACCACGGGAACCTTCATAAATATTGTAATGCAAAGATTGCCTTTTGTCAAGCAGGGGGAAAATACTTAAGGCAAAGTACCTAGGAGAAATAAATTGAAGAATAAGAACATAGAAGTGAGGGGAAGAAGAGGCACAGATTGAAGTGGTTATAGTGTTTGTAGTCCCCTGGAGTTGTCCGTCAATTCAGCATTAAATCATTTTTAATCAGGGGTCAAGTCCTGGGGAAAAAAGTGTAGGAACTCATCCAAGATCCCACCCCCCCCAAAAAAAAAAAAAAAATATACGCTCGTATGCATATATATTTCTCAGAAAATACAGTGCAACATTTATTGTAAAGTGCCAGTTTACAAAGACATTTCAAAAAACAGTTGTAACAACCTGTATGATTTGACTTGTGCCAAATACACTGACAATGACTGCTGGGGACCTGCCTGATTATTATCAAATACACTGACAGTGACTGCCAGGGGACCTGATTGACTAGTGCCAAATACACCGACAGTGGCTACCAGGGGACCATGATTGACTAGTGCCAAATACACCGACAGTGGCTACCAGGGGACCATGATTGACTAGTGCCAAATATACAGTGCAACATTTATTGTAAAGTGCCAGTTTACAAAGACATTTCAAAAAACTGTTGTAACAACCTGTATGATTTGACTTGTGCCAAATACACTGACAGTGACTGCTTGGGGACCTGCCTGAATATTGTCAAATACACTGGCAGTGACTGCCAGATGACCTGATTGATAAGTCCCTCTTTAACACATGAAACAAGTCTTCAAGGAGCTTTTAATTAGTGGTGCACAATCAGGGATTTCATTGCCAACCTAACACTGGTAACCTGTAGTTATTACCTGTACACCATGGAGGTTCAGCATCCCACACTCCCCAAACTACAGTGTTACATTTACTGTCTATTCAAATATACCCTCCAGCAGGTCATGAATGAAAGTGAGTGCTCCCTTGTATGAGACACCTAATCTCACAGTGAGGCAGCACTCACTCATATGCAGAAACTCCACAAGTAGAGAAACTTCACTCACTCCCCCCAAGTTTCCCCATTAACCCCTCCTCTCCCATACCTCACTCACTGTCCTGTCTGTCACTCACACTCAGCCCCCACTACACTGCCTTGACACACTTTGGAGTGTCTATGTGTCTCACCGACCTCGCAGCCCCTTCCCTTCACTCACACTTACCTCCCTGGTCTCATTCCCCAGCTTCTACCGCTAGCTCTCTCCGTAGCCGGGCAGCGCGCTATGTGATGTCATCAACATCAAGAAGCAGAGAGCAGCTTGTGAGTGACCGCTCCTCAGACATCAGTGGAATGTTCAGCATGCAGGGATACACTATCTGTAGCTTCAAACACACACAAGCTAGGTGCTGATACTGCCATACCATAAATAATGATGATTAGGACCATTACTGCAGGACTCGAGCCCTGTTTTTAATGCTAAATGCAGCAACCCATCCCCTCTGTGCGGCTTGAGGAAGCATTAGCCTGAAAAGCAATGGGCAGCTGTGATTGGCTGAGAGTGTCAGCTGAGTGCTTTCAGGCTATCAAAGCACTCATTGCTTGAATGATTTGATATGGCTAGAAGGAAGTGTGTAATCTCTGCCATAACCAGAACTCCAGTGTGGGCAGGCCTGTAGGAAGCCGTGGATTCTCATTCAGTGTTAAATTGCTCGAAAATGGTTTAACATTGAATGGAGGGACAGTGCCACGGGACTCATGGCACTATAACCAATTCTATAAGAGGAAATGCTTATAGTGCCTACAGTGTCCCTATAAAATGTGGATTCAAGATTAACATCTATTTGTCTTAGTAACATACACTCATGTGGCAAAAGGAAAGACTTCCTGCACTCCACGTCCCATGTACAGAGTGTTACATATAGGTTCCCAAGTTGGGGTGTTATATAACGACCCCATGGATACAACCAAAGTCTGTTGCATAGAAATCTGCATTCTTCTATTCCAAAGTGTGAATATATGATACCTAAATGTGTTTTCCGGCAGGTCTCCACGTTCGATCTCCAACTAGTAGCCTTGTTGGAATTTATAATGGAGATGATTTTGTTTTCCAAGAGAGCAACTGGTTCCTGATCAATATTATCAAAATGCTGTGGTATTATGGATTGAATTTCATACGAATGTACATGTGGGTGGAGGATATGCTCGATAAATTTATGAGGTTTGTATATATTTTTTCTTTTGTTCACGGTTTGTTGGGAATGCGAGTTTTAATTGGAAATAAGCTGATTACTTTGTGCAAAGCAGAATGCAATTTATTTATTTATGGTTAGTTGTAGTATTTCACTGATACTCTCTGGTATTACAATGGGGATATCCATCACAAGCAGCTTATTGGAGACAATAGGAAAGAGATCAGAAGCATTTGATTAAGAAAAAAAATCTGTCATCTTTTATAAAATGTTAAACTGCCCTAAATTTGCAACCACATAAAATAAATAATTGCACATTGTACTTTTCATGCAATGCCAAGGAGTAAAGGAACAGACAGGGCAATATAACAACTTCAGAATTGTATTCCTCTGTCAAGTAAGCTAGATTTATAAATACTGCATGTTTATATACTTTAATTGGAGCTATTATATTAGGCAAACTGCAATAAAGATAGAGGAAATATGACTCTAACATTCTTTGTAAAACTGCAGTGTCCTATTTTACCTGCTTCAGTTACTAGTGGCCGTCACACAGCCATCCATTCTCAAGCAGTGGGGGATCACATACCGTGCCATTGACACATCCGCTTCAATGTGCACAGCGATTTTACACTGTTATTACCTGTGTACTTCACTGTGTTGGTAATAATTATTATTTTTTTTGTAGGATTTACAGATATCAGACCTTTGAGTACTCATTTTCCAGCACTGAGTCCTTACTTCATGCCTTGGGGGGCAATGACTTCATTACAAAATTAAACGTGACTGTTGATGAGAACATGCAAAAAGCTGGCTTCTCTCAAAAATTTATTGATGAAATAGTCGGTCCGGCAATGAGAGTAAACTATGGTCAAGGAGTCAAGGTCAATGGCTTTGTTGGTGAGGACTATGTTAAAGTTGCAAATGTTCATATATATGTATAATGGGAATTATCACTGTGGGGATTGGCTAATAATCTGCCAAACAAAGAGATCCAAAATGATTACTAAATGTTATTTTTTTCAATAAACTCCACAATTTGAATTTTAAATTGGATTTACATTTTAGTTAGTACACCATCCAAATTTAATATCAGGGAGAGAGTATATAAATACATAATTTGTAGATCTGCATTAATTATGTAATGTTTCTAAAACAATGTACCAAAACATTTTATTGTAACCTTGTAACCATTATAAAACAATAAATTAGAATGGTGCAAATATATAAAAACGAACTGTTAACACCTTAAGAGAACTCTAAGCAACAATATATATGCAGCAACCCACAAGGAAACCTGATAAAATATCCCAAAGAACGTAAAAATACAAGGATGTGGGTGTGCAAGAGATACTTAAAGTGTCAGTTCAAGCAGAATTATATATACAATATAAAACTGTCCCAGAGGTACATATGTTGTATAGAATATGTGAGGAAATAATTAAAACACACTGTTTAAAAACCATAAATTCGTATATGGTGCCAAATAGATGGTATACTTGCACTCTTTAGGAGATAAGTCCCAATGATCTAAAATACATAAACAATAAACAAAACTAGTGCAATATAGCCAAATAATGATATATCAAAATAGGTGCTCTTAGGAATTGCACTCAAAATATTTCTGTTTTTGTTTTGCTATTAATGTGTCTGTTACATGTTTAGGGTCCGTGTCTCTGGCTGGTACTGATTCTGGTCTCTGGGCAATCGAAGGTGGAAACAAGCTTGTATGTTCTGGTCTCATTTATGCCTCAAAGGCCCAACTAATTAAGGGCATAGTTACCTCAGTGGAAGAGAAAATCCGTCCCATGAAATCTGGTAAGCAAAACCCAACCAAAAAGGACTTGACTCTGTACATCAGTAAAAGTTTAAATACATTTATGGACTGCTCAATTTCCAATACTTAAATTTCTATGGAAGCCCAATGTTCATTGATGTAGGTTCCTGCAAATTAATATATCAACAAGCCATGGGTAGGTAACCTTCGGCTTCCAGATTTTGTGGACTACATCTCTTACACTCTTACGACCAAAATTCTGTCAAGAAATCAGGGGAGATGTATTCCACAACATCTTGAGTGCCGAAGGTTGTCTACTTCAGACCTAAGCACACCAAATGGAAATTAAGTACCTTAATTCACAAACTTGTATTTAAGAAAAACAGCAATAGTGCATCACTGCATATACAGGGTTATTAATTCAATTTAGAATTCTCTGGCATTCAAAGTGAATTTCAAATGTAAGGCCAAAGTAGCTGAACTGAAAGAATAGCTTACTCAGAGATTTTTTTCCAATTCAATTATTTTTGCCTTTAATTTGAAATTTACTTTGAATTCTCACTTTAGTGAATACACCTTACAGAGTAAACAAGCAGTAATGTATCAACGCAATAATATTAGGTGTTCAATGTTACCTTAAAAGTAAGCATTCTAAAATCAAGGTCTTTTTCAAGAGTTATCTTACCAAGACCTTTCGGTAGAAACGTTGGAGTTCCTTGATGTCTTTTTGATCACTTGATTTGCTCTTATATGTTGTGACACATTACTTCTTATGTACTCTACACGTAGTGATGTATTATTGCTGTTTTTCTATTATATATTTATATGGCTTGTTAAATATAGGTTTGTAAATGAAGTATGTAATTTCTATTTGGTGTACTTGAATAATCCATTTTGATGTAGTTTTCATTGGAGGGTTGGGTGATCTTTAGCTGAAGGCATCCATGACCTTTTATATACCTTTCTTTGTGTAATTAGAAATGTGTATACTACCTACATACTGATGTATAATCTGAAATAACAAGCTGGTTAGATTACAAAATAACCAATAATAAGCTTTCTTGTTTATTTTCTGGCATGAGACTTCGATTTAATAAAAAATAGTTAAACAGCCTGCATATGTTTATTTAGGAAGAACATGCTGACATTGTTGGCAGTTGTTAATCACATCTTTTACATTCAGTCAATACAGCAACCTGGGTAAACAAACAGTCTATATCCTTTAGTGCATGTCTGGCTCCTATTGCAGCATGCACATATTTCCTGCAAAGTGTTCAGAGCTTTCTAATGACCCAGGGTATCTAAAAGGGACACCGTAGGCTCTGTAACTGCTTTATATTAAAGGGACATTATATTCCCCATAACCACTACAGTTTTATGTATGGTGTCTATAACCTGTCCCTGCAGGCTGAGCACTGTAAATACTGACTCTTTGGAGAAACAGCAGTGTTTTCATTGCTGCTTAGGAACACCTGTAATGGCAGTCACTCAGCCACTAGAGGTGCTTCCTAGTCCAGTGCTGCACTGTGTGCAGAGTCTCCATACTCTGCTCTGCATGGAGATTCTGAATGTTCCCCATCGAGATGTAGATTGGCGCAGCGTGGTATTTTGCCATGCATGCGCAATAGCCTCTTAATTCCTTCATTGGATTGGCTGAGATAATTAAGATTGATGATCTTAGCAATGGAGGCGGGACCTGCCGCAGCAAGACCGGCATTGCATGGGCAAAAGGTAAATAAACTCTCCTTTGACCACTCGCCCGGTCACCTAAATACTTAAACACTATAGTGTTTGTATTCTTGAAACTTTACTGCTCCTTTCAGTATTTATAGTTTCTGGTGTTCCCTGGCACTGCCTTTCCATGCTGATGATTTGGTATGCCTAGAAGGAAGAGTGGAATCATCTGTGTTATCCATATCTCCAGTAGGAGTCAATGTGTGAGTGGCCAGGGAACCTTATTTACTGTTAAACTGCTAAAATAAATAAATGGTTTAACGCTGAATGGAGGGATGGTGCCAGAGGACTACAGGCACTTTAATATTTAATCGAGATGAAATGGTTTTAGTGCCTATAGTGTCTCTTTAATATCCTACATGAAACATAATTGCGTAGTCCATGAAAACACTAGGGATATTTTTTGACAAGTCAAGACTGTTACATAGATGTCAGAAACACATCCACTTATCTCTAATTTTATTTATATATATATATATATATATATAATTTGCTGCCATTTATTTAATTCCCTTTGCTTTTTTGCAGGAGGTACAGTGAAACTATATGAATTAAGCTATGAGACCAGCGCTGGTCCTCAGCTGGGCATTTATGACATTGTAATTATTGCAACGCCACTGAATAGGGGTTTGTCTGAAATTACATTTCTGGGTTTCAATCCTCCGATAGAGACCTTCTCTAAGCACTACCAGCAGACTGTGGCAACCTTTGTTCATGGACGGATAAATACTTCTTTTTTTGGGTGTGCAAAGCCTTGTGAACTTTCTGAAGTATTAACAACCAGCAACCCTAAACTGTTTTTTAGCAGCATTGGTGCTGTGGCTCCAGTCAAAGAAACGGAATCCCCTTATCTTGGTGGTCTTAAAATCTGGAAGGTCTTCTCTCCTCAGCCACTAACAAAAGATCAGTTGAATCTTCTCTTTGAATCTCACCATGCAGTGAAGGTGAAGACATGGCTGGCTTATCCTCACTACAACCCTCCAGAAAAAATGCCACCCATTATTCTTCATGATAGAATCTACTACCTCAATAGCATAGAATGGGCAGCCAGTGCCATGGAGATGAGTGCAATCTCTGCCAAGAATATTGCACTTCTCTCCCATCATAGATGGTATGGTAAGAATGAACAGATTGACCAAGAAGACCTAACTGAACGCCTTAAGTCTGAATTGTGATTGACAGAAGCTAGTTGTGATCTATGTGAGCGAATACCATGGACTTTTTTTTTTGCTGCACTAATATTCCCAACTTGACTTGCTTGAGTATTTGCTTCTCTGGGGAAAACTTTTGGTAATCTCAATTTAGTATGCTTTAACATGATAATGTTAAATTGACCAATTTTCTTTCTAAAACTTCTGTAACTCCAATTCAACTTTCATTAGACATACATCCCTTGTTTAAACACAAGGTTTTTTGTTCCAGCAAATCACTGGTTCACCAGGCAGTGCCTTATTTTATTTGTGGACAGAGTTGTAGTGTACATCCGTATAGTACTTTCCATCAGTCTCTGCTTCACTACTACAAAGAAATGGGAAGATTCGGGGAGCAATATTGCTAGGAATGCTTGTATACCTCTTGCAGAGTAATAGGCTTTGTCTGTTATTTTATATTCTTGGTTGTCACATTAAGTTTGTTACTGAACATGATGATGCTTGCGAATATGTGCAAATTTAGAGGTTTCTTTTTAAATTGTGATAATTCAACAGTTGAGTTGCACAGTTTGGTTCAAGCTAGCCATGTTGGAAAATCACCACTTCCCCATAATGGGTAACAATGAGTCTTTTCATTTGGAGGAAGATTCAATAAAGCTACAGTATCACTTTGGGTATCTTATTACACTTACTGCTGAAATGTCTCCTATAATAAGTGTATGGGATACTGGATAAACAAAACCGCTTTAATTGTTATAATGGCTCCTAATGCTGTTTTAGCAGCATTTATCAATGTTTGAAGGACTCTTTCTATATCGTTTTTGTTATTGTAGTAACCCTGTTCATTTTGAAATTAAGGGTATATCCACTAAGGACTTACCTTTATTTTGTGGCAAAATCCAAAATCTATTATGTCCTGCTGAATTACATGTAATCCACTGAAAAAAATTAACTTGAATAAAATTTATGATGATTTGTCTAACATTTTTTGACCATTCCTCAGGGTTGTAGAACCATGTAAAGACCCTGAAGTAAAGCGAATTGTGCCACCAGAGGCACAGATTTTCCCATCATTAGAGCTCCACATTAATTTATTATTGAAGAAATCCTTCTTGTATTTGGTACCTCTATTAATTTAAATTCTTGATGACGAGCTACAGGATAATTATGTCCAAAATTGGTACAAATAACAGATCAATAGTAGTTTCTTGGTAATGTGATTAAATATGCATTTAAGAAAGAGAAGTCGTAAGGTCTGTATATTTTGAATGTTTTGGTGGGTAAATATTAAATGGATTATTTTCCATTACAAACACAATATGAGTTTTTCTTAAAATAAAATCTGATATCCTTTTTCAGTATTTGTCATATTGCCCTTAATACGTTTATCTGTGTTGAAGAAAATATTGTTTAAACTGTTATGTTCTTCCACACAGACACACTAAGCCCGCACCTCCCACACCTCACCCTTCTGTCAGTCCCTACATTGGCTTCCTGTAAGATATAGGGCTCAATTTAAAATTATGGTTCTTGCTTTCAAATCTCTACATAATGCTGCTCCCAGCTATCTATCCTCACTAATGCACATGTACAGGTGATACTCGAAAAATATTGTGCAAAATTTCATTTATTTCAGTAATGCAACGTAAAAGGGCAAACTAATACATGAGATAGACGCATTACATGCAAAGCAAGATCGTTCAAGCCGTGATTTGTCATAAGTGCGATGATTATGGCTTACAGCTCATGAAAACCCCAAATCCACAATCTCCGTAAATTAGAATATTGTGAAAAGGTGCAATATTCTACGCTCACAGTGTCTCTAATCAGCTAAGTAAGCCATAACACCTGCAAAAGGTTTCTGAGCCTTTAAATGGTCTCTCAGTCTGGTTCAGTAGGAATCACAATAATGGGGAAGACTGCTGACCTGACAGTTGTGCAGAAAACCATCATTGACACCCTCCATAAGGAGGGAAAGCCTCAAAAGGTAATTGCAAAAGAAGTTGGATGTTCCCAAAGTGCTGTATCAAAGCACATTAATAGAAAGTTATGTGGAAGGGAAAAGTGTGGAAGAAAAAGGTGCACAAGCAGCAGGGATGACCGCAGCCTGGAGAGGATTGTCAGGAAAATGCCATTCAAAAGTGTTGGGGACTTTCACAAGGAGTGGACTGAGGCTGGAGTCAGTGCATCAAGAGCCACCACACACAGACAGATCCTGGACATGGGCTTCAGATGTCGTATTCCTCTTGTCAAGCCGCTCCTGAACAACAAACAACATCAGAAGCGTCTTACCTGGGCTATAGAAAAACAGACCTGATCTGTTGCTCAGTGGTCCAAAGTCCTCTTTTCTGATGAGAGCAACTTTTGCATCTTATTTGGAAACCAAGGACCCAGAGTCTGGAGGAAGAATGGAAAGGCACACACTGCAAGATGTGAAGTTTCCACAGTCTGTGTTGATTTGGGTTGCCATGTCATCTGCTGTTGTTGGTCCACTGTGCTTCATTAAGTCCATGATCAACGCAGCCGTCTACCAGGAGATTTTGGAGCACTTCATGCTTCCTTCAGCAGACGAGCTTTATGGGGATGCTGACTTCATTTTCCAGCAGGACTTGGCACCTGCCCACACTGCCAAAAGCACCAAAACCTGGTTTTCATGAGCTGTAAGCCATAATCATTGCAGTTATGACATATAGCACAGCTTTAACTATCTTGCTTTGCATGTAATACGTTTATATCATATATTAGTTTCCCCTTTTATGTTGCATTACTGAAATAAATGAACTTTTGCGCGATATTTACATTTTCCGAGTATCACCTGTATGTCCCGTCTAGGCCCTTACGATCTGCTTATGTCTATCTTCTGTCCGTACTCCCACCTGTGGTGCTCACCTTTAAGACTTCTCGAGGGCTGCACCGTTCCTGTGGGACTCACTTCCCTCCTCCGTTAGATACTCGCCTAGTCTCCACACCTTCAAAAAATCATTAAAAACCCAATTCTTCATAAAAGCGTATCAATTAAACTGATTCCCGACTGATTCCTCTTTTGCAATTGCCATTAGTCTAATACTATCCTTACCTTTTGTGTCACTTTACCCCACTCCCTCTAGTATGTAAGCTCATTGAGCAGGGCCCTCAACCCCTCTGTTCCGGTGTGTCCAACTTGTCTGGTTATAACTACATGTCTGTTCATCCACCCACTGTAAAGCGCTGTGGAATTTTTTGGCGCTATATAAATAAGAACATCATCATAATAAAAGTAGGAGCTGTCTGTAATTGTAATGTAATTGATAAGAGCTGTAGTTAGCAACATACATGCAAAGTTATTCACTTAAAGGGACACTATAGTCACCTGAACAATTTTAGCTTAATGAAGCAGTTTTGGTGTATAGAACATGCCCCTGCAGCCTCACTGCTCAATCCTCTGCCATTTAGGTGTTAAATCCCTTTGTTTATGAACCCTAGTCACACCTCCCTGCATGTGACTTGCACAGCCTTCCATAAACCCTTCATGTAAAGAGAGCCCTATTTAGGCTTTCTTTATTGCAAGTTCTGTTTAATTAAGGTTTTCTTATCCCCTGCTATGTTAATAGCTTGCTAGACCCTGCAAGAGCCTCCTGTATGTGATTAAAGTTCAATTTAGAGATTGAGATACAATTATTTAAGGTAAATTACATCTGTTTGAAAGTGAAACCAGTTTTTTTTTTCATGCAGGCTCTGTCAATCATAGCCAGGGGAGGTGTGGCTAGGGCTGCATAAACATAAACAAAGTGATTTAACTCCTAAATGACAGTGAATTGAGCAGTGAAATTGCAGGGGAATGATCTATACACTAAAACTGCTTTATTTAGCTAAAGTAATTTAGGTGACTATAATGTTCCTTTAATTTAAACTTGTCAGGAATTCAAAGTGAGTTTTAATTCTTTTTTTTAAACATTCTTTATTTATTGTTTTCCGGTGTGGAAAAAGAAAACATTAGGGTACAGAAATGAAAGAGGGAGGGGGTGAAACAGCCACAATGATACAGGAGCACAATATTTTACTTGTCTTTGCGCCTTAGGGTGTTGCGAACAAGTAGTTGTGTCTTGGTGCGGTCCGTTGGTTAGGCGTTTATCGTGCAATAGTGCGGGGTTCAGGGATTTCTGTTTTGGACTTATTCCCTTTGCCCAATTCGTTTGGACCAGTCTGTATTGGTGGCCGTATGAGATTTGCGGCTCGTCTCGTTAACAGTTTTGTGGTAGGGTGGGATGCCCCCTATTGACTATTTTTATCGTCCTCGTTGCGTACTAATGGGCGCCCCTGCGTCTGGGTAGTCAGTTGGGGGGGGGGTGGAGAACCTATGTACAAGGGTGAGAGTACCATGGTGGGACACTATTTCGGGAGCCCAGTAGACATCCAATGGTTCGGGTTGGGGTAATATTTGTACTGTGAGTTTCCGTGCGTTGGTATTTTGATCGCTATGTTGGAGTAGCGGGCCTGGTGGGTGAGGTGGAGGCTGTCCGTGTGCCCTTATTGTAGGTGGGGATCGGATAGCCAGGGGTCCCAGATTCTGTGGAAGTGTTTACAGGTCTCATGAATTATGGCTGATAGCCTATCCATGTGTATTGCTTCCTTGGTTTTGCGTATGATCGTTTGCAGTGTGGGGGTGTTTGGCGAACCCCATACTTCGGCTATTGCCCGTCTAGTCGCTAAGGCTATCCAGTTTGTCATTTTGTTTTGGGCTCTGGTCAGGTCCTCTCGTGGTCTGGAGAGGAGCCAGGTCCAGGGGTCTAATGGTATGGTGGTCTGGAGGAGTGTTGAGACTAGGGTAGCTACTTCCGCCCACAATGGGACCAGTTTAGGGCAATGCCACCATGTGTGTATGTATGTGCCTCTCTGCCCGCAGTTTTTCCAGCATAGGTCCGCGTCTGCTTTGCCCATATGGTACAAACATACCGGGGTTAGGTACCATCGGAGCAGTGTTTTATACGCTTGCTCCTTATGGTTAACGCATATGGATATTGAGGCCGTTGCCTCCCAGATATCTTGCCAGTCCGTGGGGTCGTCCGGTGGCCCTAAGTCCCTCTCCCAAGCCGCCACATATGCCGAGGCCCCCTTGGGTTGGTTGGTGATAAGAAGTGTGTAGTTTTCCGTGATTTGACCTTTGTGGAGTGGGTTATGTAGGCATGACCTCATAAACCGTGTGAGCGTGGTGGTGGCTGCTTTGGCATTGTCGGGTTGCTCTAAGAAGCTTCGTAGTTGTATGTAGCGAAAGAAATCGTGAGTGGTATATGTTGCCTGCGTGTTGGGAAGGTCGTTGTATGGGGTAATTTGCGTTCCCGTGTAGAAGTGGTGCAGTCTAGACAGGTCGTTTTGCTCGTAGTGTGCAAAGTCTTTGGGTGTTAACCCTGGGGGGAATGCTCTATTGCGTAGTATTGGCGTCAATGGTGTCGGGTTGTTTATGATGGGGAATTTCCGGGACGTTTTATCCCACAAGTCTATTGAGTTGTGATTGCTGGGGGCAGTGGTGGTGGTAGGGGGCGTGATTTCTTTGGTACCCATATGTAGAGGGATGGGTGGTCGCGTCCAAATAGGTCATGTTCCAGGTCCGCCCATCGTTTGATCCCCTGCGGGGTGTGCCAGTGTTGGATCTGTGTGAGTTGTGCGGCGTAATAGTAGTTTTGGAGATGGGGTAGTCCCAGTCCTCCCATCCTATTGGGGATGTACATGGTGCTCCTTTTTATTCTGGGTCTTTTATTTGCCCAGATAAAGTTGTCTATTAGTTTTTGGACATATTTTGCGTCTGTTGTGGGGAGTGGGATGGGGAGGGTTTGGAATAGGTAAAGGAAGCGGGGTAAGAGGTTCATCTTTACTGATGCAATGCGGCCTAACCATGAAAGTGATAGGTTTTGCCATCTTTTGAGATCGTCCGTTGCTTTCTGTATCATTGGAGTATAGTTCAGGGCGTACGTGCGGTGTAGTGCTGCTGGTAGCTGTATACCTAGGTATGGGATGTGGGATGTGTTGTAGCGAAACCTGTATGTTTCCAGTAGTGTCTCCATCGTGTTTTGGTCGATATTTATGCTAAGTGCCTCTGTCTTGTCCAGGTTTAGTTTATATCCTGAGGCTGCTGAGTATTCTTTCACCAGTTTCAGGAGTGGTGGGAGGGCGGTGAGGGGTTCAGTTAGCGTTAGGAGCAGGTCATCGGCGTACGCCGCCACCTTGTAAGCTTGGGAGCGTACTGTAATGCCCGTGATGGTAGCGGTGGTGCGTATGAGGTGTAAAAGTGGTTCCAATGATAGGGCAAAAAGGATCGGTGACAGTGGGCAGCCCTGCCTCGTTCCGTTATGTATAGGGAAGTGGGGGGGTTGCGCATTTGGGATGAGTAATTTTGCTTTTGGGACTGAGTAGATCGTTTTGAGGGCTGTCATGAATGGTGTTGGGAATTGGAGTTTCTCTAAGGTGGCGAAGAGGAAGGGCCATAGTAGTCTATCAAATGCCTTCTCGGCGTCAAGGGATAGTAGGAGGGTGGGGATGTGACGGTGATTGGCTACCCATATGAGGTCTAAAGTCCGTCTGGTGTTGTCGCTCGCTTGTCTTGTGGGGACAAATCCGACCTGGTCGGGGTGGATTGTCGATGGAATGTAGGGGAGCAGTCTGTTGGCAAGGATTTTGGTGAAGATTTTGATGTCTACGTTTAGTAGGGAAATGGGTCTGTAGTGACCTGGTTCTGTATGCGGTTTGCCAGGTTTGGGTAGTAGGCAAATGTTTGCCTCCAGCATGTCCTCGGGCAGCTGATCTCCAGTCATGAGCGAGTTATATAGCTTTGTCATGTGGGTTAGCAGGTTGTCTGTGAATGTTTTGTAGTAGATGCCCGAGTATCCGTCCGGGCCTGGGCTTTTGTTGGGTTTTCGTGGTGCCTATGACTCTCCTCACCTCCTCCTCTGTAATTTCTGTAGAGAGGTGTGCTTGAGCCTCCGTCGTGAGTGTCGGAATGTGGGCCTTTGCTAGGAGGGTTTGTATGTTATCGTGTAGGGGGCCGTCATCTTGGCGGTGTTGAGGGGAGTGGTCGTATAGGTCAGTGAAATACTTCTGGAAGGTCTCGGCTATTTTATTGGGTATGTCGGTTGGTTGGCCTGTGGGGGTATGGATGGTGGTGATTTGCTTGGCTTGCTGGCGTTTGCGTAGCCTTCGGGCCAGTAGTGTGTCTGCTTTGTTTGATTTTTCGTAGAACATTTGTTTTGTCCATTGTAAAGCTTTAGTTGCGTCTTTCGCCATGGCCTGTTTAAGGGCCTGGCGCTGGTGGTGCAGTTGTGTTGTGAGATCTTGTGTGGGGGTTAGTTTGTGTTGTGCTTCGAGTTGTCTGATCTGGTCCAGTAGGGATGTTATGTGGGCTATGTGTTTGTTTTTTTCCGCCGTGGCTATGCTGATCAGGGATCCCCTGAGCACTGTTTTGTGTGCTGCCCAAAGTACCGCGTGTGATTGCACCGAGTCTTTATTGGTGTCGAAGTATTGGGTGAGTTCTGTCTTCAGTTGGGCAACTATGTGGGGGTCATGGAGTAGTATAGGGTTGAGCCTCCAGGTCCAGGGTCGTGAGATTTGTGGTGGTTGGAGTTGTAGTGTGATGTCTGCGTGGTCAGACCAGGTAATGTTGCCTATTGCAGACTTTGTGACGTGGGGGATTAGGGATGGTGAGATGAGAAAGAGGTCAATGCGGGAGTAGGTGTGATGGGGGTGCGAGTAGAACGTGTAGTCACGGTCTGTTGGGTGTTGAGATCTCCATATGTCTATGAGGCCCGTTTGGGTTATGAAGTCGGCCAACATTTTGTCCGCTCTGGAGGGATGGGTGGGTTGCTGGGTGTGGGGGGAGTAGCGTTGTCTGTCTATGGATGGGGAGATTGTAGCGTTGAAGTCCCCCCCTATTATTCTTTGGTAGTTAGGATGTTGGCTAAGGTGAGCTTGTATTATCTGCCAAAATTGTGGGTCTGGAGTCGTCGGTGCATATATGGAGGTCAGAGCTATTTTTGTGGGTCCAATAGTGCCAAGTGCTGTTATATATCGTCCTTGTGGGTCTTTTTGGACGTCTTTAAGGTGTATAGGGCAATTTTTTTTCAGTAAAATTGCCACCCCATTATGTTTGCCTGTATGTGAGTTGGCGAGGTGACAGGTTTGGTAGTGACGGCTTAGGAGAGGGAACGGGCGTGTATGAGCGTAGTGTGTCTCCTGGAGGAAGACCACGTCTGCCCCCGACCTGTTGGCCCAGCGCATAACCCGGTGGCGTTTCGAGGGGTGGTTGAGCCCCTTGCAGTTAATGGATATGCATGTTACCTTAGCTAGCATTGTGGTGTGAGGGGTACTGCGGTGTCGATCGTGCCTTGGTCCTGCTCCCTGTGTTGTGGGTGGAGGTTTGGGGATGTTGCGTCGGGTTTCTTTCCGTTTTGGATGTGGTTCTAAGGTCCCGTGTCCCGCCATGGTACTCTTCGGGGGTAAACTGTGGGTACAAAGAAAAATAACTGTGAACATATATACAACTTCCTGGACTTATGGTCTGTGCCAGGTTCAAGTTTAGTGGTGTGTTGGGAATGTCCCTTAGGTGGGACTCCAGTGCCCAGGTGTTAACGTGGGGCATGGTGGGGGTAAGTCCTGAGGTGCGTCCCGGTCCAGGTGTGTGCGGATTTCCACTGGGCAGTCGTGGGTTGGGAGTGGGGGGTGGTGTCTTTGGGTCTGTTAGTTACAGATCTGTCTGGGGGGGTTGGTGGCTCCCGTGGGTTAGGGGGCCCTTCTGGGGGAGGGGTGTCAGCATGGTCCCTTGGGCTGGGGTTCCTGGTGTCGAGGTCGGGGTTAGGGCGGTCCCGGCTTTCCTGGGTCTCTGGTGTTCGGTTATGGGGCGTTCTCCCCCCCGTCTCCCCCAGGTTGTTCCAGTGGGGTGGCGTGTAGCCTATTGTCTGGGGGTCAGGTGGTTCAGTGTGGGTTTTCCCTATCGTCCCAGCCCGTTCCCACTTACTTCCTCCCCCCTCCCAACTCCCCCTAGTTTTACCCGCTGAAGTGGTGTGGCGTTCCCCCTGCTCCCCTACCCCCCGCTGTCTGGTCCCCTTGGTGCTAGGTGTGGTGCCTCTTTTCTAGTTTGAGCCGTGCACATTTGCAGGGCTCGCTAGCTGTTCACATGTATACAAGTAGACAAATAAACAATCGTGGCACGTATGACCAGCGTCTCTACATTTAAAGTACGTAAAGGATATTTGATGGGTCGTTGGATAGGTGCAGTCTCTGTGTTACGGCTTGCTCTTTATTGAAGCCGTCGTTTCGGTGCGTCTTGTCTGGGTTCAGGGTCGGTGCGATGGAGTCAGGTCATCTTCGGTCCGGTGCTTGGCGTAGCTTTTGGGCTGTTCCCGGCGTGGTGGTATCTTTGCGGCGATGGTTTTTCCCACAGTGGTTGTAGTGCTGGGGGTCGTCTCCGTGCAGTGGTGGTAGTGGTGTCAGATCTTGCCGCTGGTAGGCGCAGGCCCAGTTTGGAGGCAAAAGCTTGCTGTTTGGAGGGGTCTGTGAGGATGTGGGTCGTGTTGTCTCTGCGGACAAGGAGTTTGAAGGGGTGCCCCCACCTGTAGGCTAAACCTGCTTGGGTTAGTGCCGTTGTGAGCGGTTTCAGCTCTCGACGTTTGGCTAGCGTGGTGGGTGCTAGGTCTTGGTAGAATGCCAGCGTGGCGGTGTCCAGTTTTGGCGGGCTTTTTCTGGTCGCCGCCATAAGTGCTTCCTTGACGGAGTAGTAGTGAAGCCTCACTATCACATCTCTGGGGGCTGTGTGGTCTTGGCTAGGGGGCTTCAGGGCTCTGTGGGCTCTGTCCATGGATAGCTCTTGTGGGGTTTTGTCAGGTAAGAGGGTCAGAAATACCTCTTGCAGTGTGGAGTGGAGTAACTCTCCAGTGATGGTTTCTGGGAGGCCTCTGATCCTGATGTTGTTTCGTCTGGATCTATTGCTGAGGTCTTCCAGTCCGTTTTCCAGTGTTTCTATGCGTGATTGCAGAGTTGAAATGGTGTCTGCCTGGGCGGTCACTGTGTCCATAATGTCGTCCACTCTGTGCTCCACTTGCCCTGTCCGCTCCCCCAGATCAGTGATTTCTGCCCTCAGGCTCTGGAGCTGCTTCTCCAATTCTGCTGCCATGTGATTTTTTATATCGGCTGCTGCCTCTTTAAGCAGCCGCTGGAGGTCGGCTTTCGTCAGCGGTGCTGAGGGCTCGCTGTGCTCCGAGTCAGAGTTTTCAGCGCCACGTGGGGAAGATGGCGCCGGGTCCCCCTGCACTCTGAAGTGCGAGGCGACCGACGGCTGCGTGTCCCGTTTTTTCCGGCTGCCGCCCATTGCTGTGGGGTACCCGGTGGGTGAGTGGGTTGGTTGGTGGGGATTGCCGCCCTGCCAGTGCGCTTTGAGTTGCTGTTATGTGCCTGGGTCTCGGGAGCTATCGGCTCACGCGGCCATCTTGGTTCCCGGCCAGCAAAGTGAGTTTTAATTCTAAAGTAGAAACATAAGTGTTACCTTCATGCACTGCAGATTGTAAATTTGGTGATTGTTGATTTGTTTCTTGGTCACTGCTGGTCACTAAAGTCCCTGAGGAAGTCTTATATACGGACGAAACACGTAGGACCACTAGTGGTGACAGTGAGAATTGTTTTATACCTTGATGTAAGTTCTTAAATACTTTTTATTCTATTTTTGAATGTGCACTACAATTTTTTTATATTTCTCTCTTGAGCACACACCTTTCAACCAATCCAAGAGATACTAATATAGATGAAAGAACTGAATTTAAAAGGGCATATATGCTGAAAAAGAAAACCATTCTAAAGGCTTTCTAATTTCAACAAGAGTGTGAGTGGCCACTTGTGAATTTGACATTTGGTTTACGTGGTTGGATGGAACACTAATAACTGATTGTCTTGTTTATATTCTAATATACACCCCAATTCAATGTTTTTGTTATTTAATTGTTTACCATGCATCAAGCAACAACATAAATGTATAAATTCACAAACCAAAGTTCAATAACTAACTCAAGTCCACTATGCTTAGACTGAGAATGAGTTTAATCCTGAAACTTTTGCATGCTTGTGATTTGTTTTTATTGTTTAAAGGAGGGTTTCTTGTTTATCATGGGATAAATGTCAATCAAAAATGCAGAATATTTATTTTCATAATAAAACCACTGATTTTCTGATGATTGTTCTTCAACTTAAATAAAATGCCTTGTTTTGTTTTTTTATATTCCGCTGGAAAATTAGACATCCATTACGTACCCTCACAGAATGAATATATGAGGATTCTAAACCAGGACAATTGTGTTTTTTATGTTAAATGAGCACATTCAAGTCAACTTAGAACTGTGTCTGTATGTCATTGTTAGGGTTTCAATATTTCTACGTGCAATATTATTGGTAACCAGTATAATGAGGAGTTGTGAAGCATCCATCATGGAGATCTGAACATTGGGCTAAAGGGTGGCTACTTACTTTTGTTTCCACTACTTGTTAGTATTTCTTTTTTGTTATTTTCTTTTTTTTTTTTACCGGAGCATCATGCTGCAATTTCCTGCTTCGTCTATCTTGGTCATTTTGTATTTATTAGTTTCTATTCTTTTTATTTTTTTATTAGTTTGCATTTGATTAATGTCTAGGTTGTTTTTTTTTTTTTTACTTTTCTGTACTATTAGATGGTATTGCCAGCTTTTTTAAGATTATTACGAGTTGTATAGCCACCCTTTATATGGCTTAAAGGGACAAATTATTATAATTTTATTATTTATATAGCGCCATTACATTCCGTAGCGCTGTACATTGGGTGGACTAACACATGTAATTTTAACCAGACAATTGGATGTATAGGAACAGAGAGGTGGAGGGCCCTGCTCAATGAGCTTACATTCTAGAGGGAGTGGGGTATAGTGACACAAAGGGTAAAAGTAGGGGTACAAAGTAAGTTGTTACAAAAATATTAATTGAGGGCTTAGTAAGTAATTTTTGACAGTTGCAGGAGAGGAGTCATGGGGGTGGGGGAAAAAAAACCTGCTTACAGTTTAATTGATATGCTTTCTTGAAGAAGTGAGTTTTCAATTATTTTTTTGAATGAGTGGAGCCTGGGTGAAAGTCTTACGGAGAAGGGAAGGGCGTTCCACAGAAGAGGTGCAGCCCTGGAGAAATCTTGGAGGCGAGCAATAGAGGTGGGCGTGCGGACAGAGCATAGACATAGGTCTTTGGCAGAGCGTAGGGGCCTCGACGGGACATACTTGTGTATTAGGGAGGATAGGTAGGTTGGAGCGGCATTATGTAGAGACTTGTAAGCAAGCACCAGAATTTTAAATCGAGCCCTGTATTTAATTGGAAGCCAGTGCAGGGACTGACAGAGCGGGGAGGCGCAAACGGACTGGAAAATGAGCCTCGCCGCCGCATTCATTATAGATTGCAGCGGTGCAATCTGGGAACATGTAAGACCACTGAGAAGGGTATTGCAGAAGTCAAGACGAGAGAGAACAAGAGCATGGACCAGCACCTTAGCTGCATCCGGGGTTAAATAGGGGCGAATGCGCGCTATGTTTTTGAGATAGAAGCGACAGGATTTGGTGCCAGGTTGGATATAAGGGTTGAAGGAGAGGTTGGAGTCAAAAAGAACACCCAGGCAGCGAGCCTGTGAGGTAGAGGTGATGGTAGCGCCGTTGACTTGGAGGGAGACAGACACAGGAGTAGTAACACTTAAAGGAAGGAAAGACCAGAAATTCTGTTTTGGACAGGTTGAGTTTAAGGAAGTGAGCAGCCATCCATTTGGAAATTGAAGAGAGGCAGTCAGAGACACTAGTCAAGATGGGCAGAGAGAGATCAGGAGAGGACAGGTAGATTTGCAAATAGATGAATCTCACTATGAATGAAGTAATCAGATTACGTCCCCCTTTTTGGGAGGCACTATAACATATTGGGCTAAATTTTAGTCTAGATGCTTACGTAGATCAATATATAATAGGGAATAAAACATAATTAAATTGAATATGTCAGTAATAGAGCTTTGGAAATGAAGCCATGATATTTAAAAGAGAAGACAGATGATTAATGTTAAAGGTAAAATTGGAGAATAGAGAAAAAAAGAGGAAGAAAAAAAACAAACCATCACGAGCTAAGGAGCAGGAGTGGGTGCTGTGTGAACACGATTTGTGAGAGATAAAGTTAAACCAACGGACTGTCCATGTAATTTTAGATTTTCTTAAATAGGGACATGATCTGTGGCATTACTTTCTGCAGTAGTGGTCATGCTGTCCTATTCAGCCATCCCGCAATAAGGAGTCAAAACTGTTTTAAATGGTATGACACGGGGGCGGGGCCTGACCTGAAAACTGAACACTGTTGAACAATGTTCACTGTTATTCCTGCCTCTATTTACTAGATCTAAAAATGTGCAAATTTTTGCAATACACTTTATCTTGCATACTATTCTACTTTATTGTTATAAGTGTATACCGTGACATTCCTTATCATGCACATCTAAAATAAAGAATTTAAATCGTATGACACTTACATGGGTACCCGCAGGGCTGTATTTACCACAAGGCAAACCAGGCACTAGGGCGGCACTTTCAGGAAGACCGCAAGAAAACACTGCCCCAAACACCCAGGCAAATGCCTTGTTAGTCTTGTGTCCTGGGTGGCCCAAGAGTTGGCCTCCTTAAGGCCCCCTTGGAGGTGTTAAACTACTAATATTCTGGATGGGCAGCAAGCGAGTCATGTCCTTAGTTCTTCTTGCCCCCTCTCGCGCCCTTCCGTGATGCCGGGAGCCGGAATACGATGTCACTCCGGCCCCAGCATCACTAAGCAGTGTGCAAGGGAACTGAGCAAGAAGACCTCAGTTCCCTCGTTGCCTCCATTGAGCGCCCGCACAGCCAGCAGGAGCCAACAGCCCCAGCAGAGCCATCAAGGAGCCCACCCAGCAGCATTCGGGGGACAGGATCCACACTAATTGGGAGTGAATTAGAATTTTTTTGTGTGTCTGCCAGTGAGTGTGTGTGTGTCTATGTCTGTGAATAAGTACGTGTAGCTGTCAGTGTGTGTCTGTGAGTGAATGTATGTGTATCCGAGAGTGTGTGTGACTGTCCGTGAAAGTGTGTGTTGGTTAAACAGTGTGTGTGCCAATGACTGTGTCAGTGCATGTATCAATGAGGGTGTGTGTCTGTCAGTCAAAAAATAGCCTTGACACGAATTGGTGGGACAAATTCAGATAAGGGTGGTGCCCAAATTTAGTCGTGCCTAAGGCAGCACAAATCCAAAATACACCACTGGGTAATTCATCTCTCTTTTTTGTGATCACTAAATCTGAAGATCCCCTTCTGCATTTGTAATAGCAATGCTCTCCATGTTTGGACTGTAGTGGTTATGGTGTGTAGATTGCAGCTTTTAATATTAAAAGGGAACGTTAGAAGTTATTTCTATTTTATTAAAGTGGAGTTGTCACTTCGCTCAATAAAATATTGAGCGAAGAAGCCAGAAGCCGAAAGGTGTTGAAATTAATTGGCTGAAAACGTCAGATGACAGCTCTCAGCCAATGATGGTCATTATAAAAATTGCACAGAATTGACATTAGCCTGCCTGGAACTCTGGCAGCATCATAGGGTTTTCAACCCCTAACCAGAAACTAGAGGTGTAGTTACACTGTTTCAAAGTGAAGTGCTGCACACACAGACTTCAGGCATCATAACCAGTTCAAAGCACTGTTTTGGCGCTTAGAGTATCCGTTTAATAAAAATATATTTAAATATTTCCTTTTTAAGCAGGAGGGGGGCAGGGCTTGAACTGCATGGCGGCTGGACATGTTTCTTATGAGCTCCAAGCCTGACTCTTGTACTAAGCCGATGTAATGACTTTTAACGCATTCTGATGCTGCATCATCGTGGCTAGCCAGATCCTGAAGCCTAGAGTGATCTCAAGCACCTCAGCTGTTTGCGCCCTCTGCAACCCCGATGGTTCAAGTGAGGCCTAGGCAAACATCAGTCGGGTGAGAAGGCCGATTATTGTGCTTCCAACACAGTCAAAATTTGTATTTTACAAAGATTCTATCTCCATGAAAGGGGGGTGACAGTATTGTTTTAACAATAAATAATAATGAATAACATTGGGCATTAGGGGCATCACAAAATGCCTAAAGCCCTCAGGCTATCCCTAATTCCCAGTTGCTTCTAGCTATAAAAGGAGTGTGAGAAGTAAAATGCAAAATCACTAACAATGTTATTTATTAAAATGAGAATTCAAAGTGAATTTCAACTGTAAGGCCACTTTAGCTGAACTGGAGCTTTAGCTGACTTGGAGGAATGTTTCCAGTTCAGCTATTCTGCCCTTAAATTTGAAATGTACTGTAAGTTTACTTTGAATTCTCACTTAAAGGGATGCTATAGTGCCAGGAAAACAAAGCCATTTTCCTGGCACTATAGAGGCCCCCTCTTGCAGCGCTGAAGGGGTTAAAAAAAAGTCACTTACCTGAATCCAGTGCTGATGTCCCTCGGTGCTGGGTCAGGCTCCGCCCACGCTCCTTATGTCATCAGTCAGCGGGGGAGACCTAATGCTCATGCGCGGCAAGTGCCGAGCTTGCATTAGGATTCCCTATAGATAGGAAAGCATTGTTTCAGTGCTTTTCTATAGGGATTTGATTGACGCTGGATGTCCTCAGGCACAGAGTGAGAACGTCCAGCGTTATTTAGCCGACTTTGATCGCCTAACCAGCCGAATGTCCCTCTAGTAGTTGTGTGGTAGACAGCCACTAGAGGGGGAGTTAACCCTGATAGGTAATTCTTGCAGTTTCTCAGAAACTTAAATAATTACCATTGTAGGGTTAAGGGACATGGGACATTGCACCCAGCGTACTTCAATGAGCGGAAGTGGTCTGGGTGCCTATAGTGTCCCTTTTAGGGAATAACCTCATACATAAATAGACCTATTTATGCTAATAGCAGTTGTTAGTAAATGCCAAAGAGGAAGGTTCCTGAGCACTTTCATATAATTTTATGGCTCACTAATTAATGTATCTTTGAGACTCTGTCAACCCCTTAACACACAACTCAGGGAGAGGTAGAAAGAGGGGGCCTGTCCGCGCATGTGCAATGACTGTCAGCCGGGAGGCAAGTTAGTGGACACGCCATGTTCCTATCTGCGTTTGTTTTGTCTGCCCTCCTTCTGTGCGCGCTGCGGCCTGGAGTGGCTGAGGAGCTACATCATCAGCCGCCCGGCAGGATAGGTAAGTAAGCGGGGTGCATTTATACTGGCAGTAAGTGCAGGGGGGTTTATATAGGAATCATTAATAGGCCAGTGTAGATAATCAGAGTGCAGGGTGTGAGGCTATCAGAAAGGGGAGGGAGTGCTCCACTATACAGGCTATTACCCTGCATTAGCAAACAAGTGATAGTCTGCTTTGTAGAGGGAGAAATAGTCTGCAGGAGGTCACGGGTAGGGGGTGTAATAGTACATAGCTGTTTTTGGAAATTAGGAAATGTCCTGCAAATAAAGAGGGAAGAATGTCCTGCATATTAAAAGGAAGAATGTTCTGCATATAAAGAGAGAAGAATGCTCTGCAGCAGTAACTCTCCCCCCTGCCAGGCAGAGCATGTGTTCTGTGTCTAATGATTTACTGCTCTGCATTGTGCCAAATGGGAGGATGTTTTTAGAAGACCAAAATAAATGTGCCAGTATTGCAGTTGCAACGTTTAACTATTTATGTTATTACAGGGAATTGTCCAATAACACATTTTTAAAGCCAGTAGCATATCTGATTTAATTTGTCAGTGTGGCTATCAATAAACCATACAGTGGACCAGGCAGTACTTATGAGGTTACAGTATGTTATAAACAGCCAGACTGCAGCCTGGACTGTAAAGTTTTACATAACAGGGTCTCCTGCTATTTAGACGCAGACACTGCTAACAAGAACTATGCCAGACAGTAGAAAGTTGATGGCTGTCCTAGATGCTCACTTCCAACCCTAACCCTAGTAAAAATATAGACGGTGGAAAACCGTACCCTGTGAGATAATATTATAGTGTGATATAGGATAGTGAGTCGGGATCTTCGCTGATGAAGGTACTTAAGCAAAGGTAGAAAATACCATAGAGTTATGACACATGTGGTTTCCAAACTTCTAATGTTAAAAAAATTTTTTTATAGTTTTTACTGTGACCTGACCTGGTCACCCTGAGCTACCCCCCGTTATATTTCAAAATACACAACAAGCCCTACTTACATGCAGTATAGACGCAGGGGTAGTCAACTTTTGGCACCCCAGATGTTATGGACAACATCTCCCATGATGCTTTGTCAGCATTAATGCTATAAGAGCATTATGAGAGTTGTAGTTTTCAACACCTGTTGTGCCAATGGTTGCCTACCGCTGGGAGAGTGTATCAGAAAGTTCCAAAGCAATTAATCGAACAGTAATACATGGTCTGCCACAGAGCTGCACAACAATAAAATGCAAAGCTCCATATTATTAAAATGTAGGCTAATGTGTTCTTATGTGAGTGTATGACAGAGCTCCATACAGTGTGTTGGAAAGTATCACAGCTACGGAGAAATAACACTCTGTGGAGTTCTTGAGTGTATCACATTATATCAGGGGTCCTCAAGCTCCGGCCCCCCAGATGTTGCTGAACTACAACTCCCATGATTCTCTGGCTATCTATGTAATTCAAAGAATCATGGGAGTTGTAGTTCAGCAACATCTGGGGGGCCGGAGTTTGAGGACCCCTGAATTATATGAATGGGAGCGTGTACAAACTCATTAATGGACAGGCTGGGTAAAAAAACAAAACACAATGCTTGATTCGGTATGTTCACCCTAATATATCCATAGAATAGCCTTAGTTTGGATGGCTACCATTAAGGCTCAGAGTCTGAACATTTTTGGAACATGCTGGTAATTTCTAGTATGAAGGTCTAGCATGAAGCAGCATTTTTTTTCATTTGGATGTTGAGAAAAATATAAAAATATTGGAAATGGAACTAAGCTATCATTTGTTTCAGGTTTCCCTGTAAAAGGAGTTTACCTCTTTTTTTTAAAAGTATGTGTTTCTTAGCAATCGTGGGAGGTGGAATCGGAGGCTCATCCGCTGCATATTTCTTGAGGCAGAAATTTGGGAAGGATGTTCAGATTGATGTCTTTGAGAAAGGTCAAGTTGGGGGTCGTATGGCTACCATAGACATAAATGGTGCCGAGTACGAGGCTGGTGGATCCGTCTTACACCCCTTGAATCTACATATGAAGAGTTTTGCTAAAGAGCTAGGTATGTACATCATATCATTCAATTATCTGTATATGTTTGTGTCAGTATATTTCAGTACTAAAGAGACATAATTAGGAAATAATCAGTGCCTGCAGTAGGGAATTCACAGGGTAATATAACATGTACACTCGTAAATAGATTTAAGTATTGAGACGCTTATCTGAGTGTGAATGGTGTTTCTTTATATAATGATAACCATGAAGTAATCACCTACAACACTTGTGTGGATTTTTTTCTGTCACACCACACATTAACGTAATAGTGCATATACATTTATAGTTTAAATTCTACAAATCAAAGTGGTGCGCTTGCATGCAACCTATAACAAAAACACTCATCCTAATTTTAGATGAGTGTCAGATAAATCTCATGACTCACCCAAAAAAGGATAATAAAAATAATAGTGAAGTATTGCTTTAAAATGTGATTTATAGTATGTACACTCACCATTAAACATTGGCTCTAACGTGAAGCACTTCAGTACCTTTAATGTTGATACACTACCCTCTCCTATATGTTTCCTTCGGGTCTTACAAAAAGAATAGTAAATCTCATACAACTGGGGCCCACGTTGGCCACTAGCAGAAAAGGATGGCAAGATGTTCCCACTAACTCTCCCTCAAAAGGCACCGGCCTTTCTTCAAACACTGGGGATACCGGCAGAGTCGCTTCCCTCGCAAGGATGCAAGCCTTGGGCGGTTGGTGCAGTCTCACCGTTTGTTCTGAGACAAGCCTTAGCTGGGCCGGCAGATCCTCCAGCTTAAACCAGTCTGAGCTGACTGTCGTTTTAAGTTTTACTACATATTGCATGTTGTTTTTCTTCATTCCATGTTTCCCTATTCCCTAATCTGGCTCCGTTGGCTATTATATATCGGATCTGCTTTGTTGTTCTATCCCCCATTACAACCCTGCCTGTGCCTGTCTCCTTCAAGATCTCATTATCTGTTCTGGAATTGCCCGTGGCACACTTAGAGCGCAGCATGGGTTCTCGCACCTTTAAAGTGCATAAGAATATTTATCTGCATTGAATCCAGTGCTAACGTTTCTTTTATTGTTTTTTTTTAAAAAAAAAACCTCAGGTTGCACTTATTCCTTTGATATGCTGGTAGATGTCTGCCAAATGTTCTTTTTATGCTTTTATACTATGTAACTGAACAGGCAGCACAATGCCTATGTCTTGCTTACTATGCAACCTGAGCAAAAACAAAGAATAAAAAAGAATATGAACAAAAAAACATATTGTGCAGAATGTAGAAGTTTGATAAATTAGCAAGTTATAATAATACAAACTTGCTCACCTGGTACTGAGCTTGAGGATACCTTGCACTGGGTGCATGCAGCCTAGATGTCAATTAACACGAGAGACCCTCGAAAAATCTAAAAAGTAGCTTCCAGGGATTTCAGTAATTCAAATAATACATTAATAAAAAGGTGCACACAGCCTGCAAATAATAGTAAAAAATAAACTGAACTGGAATCCTCTTCATCCATATGTTTCTCCCACTGGCTTCCTCAATTGGATGGTGGCGCTACTCGTGCCCTGTTTAATGATGCTGGGCTGGAGTGACGCCAGTTCATTTTATTTTATACTGTTATTTGTAGGTTGTATGTATCTTTTTAATAAAGCAACATTTACAGATATTCTTGAAAGCCACTACTCTGATTATTCAAGAAGCTTTTGTGTCACCCTTAAAGGGACACTCTAGGCACCCAGACCACTTCTGCCCATTGGAGTGGTCTGGGTGCCAATTCCCACTACCCTTAACCCTGCAACTGTAAATATTGCAGTTTTCATAAACTGCATTATTTACCTTGCAGGGTTAACTCCTCCTCTAGTGGCTGTATACTAGAGAAGGCCTCTAGAGGGCACTTCCTGGTTTATAGCACAGGTTTGTGCTATAGCATCGCTGGACGTCCTCACGCTATGTGAGGACCTTCAGCGTCGATAAAATCCCCGTAGGAAAGCATTGAAAGCTTTTTCAATGCTTTCCTATGGAGAGGTCTAATGCGCGTGCGCGGCATTGCCACGCATGCGCACTAGGTCTTCCCCGTCGGCGGCCGCGCATGTGAAATCGGTCTCCCCCGCCGGATGACGTCAGCGGAGGAGGAGCGGAGGCGGACCCTAAACCAGCACCAAGGGACAACGGCGCTGGTCTCAGGTATGTCACTGAAGGGGTTCTAACCCCTTCAGCAACATGGGATGGGGGGTGGGAGGGAGAGGGGACCTGCAGTGCCAGGAAAACGATTTGTTTTCCTGGCACTGGAGTGTCCCTTTAACTGACACCTAGTTTGCATACATCCAGAACCAGGTATACTCAGGCTCAGTACCAGGTGAGCATGTTTGTTTTATTGTAACTTTCTAATTTATCAAACTCATACGTTCTGCACAACAGATTTTTTTATTCCTATTCTTTTTTTTTTTTTTTACTTAGTATTTTTGTCGTGCAAAGAGTATAACAAACAGGCTTGAGGTACCCCAAAGGCATTCCTCAGGCTTAGCATCGCACTGTGTAGTGGGAAGTAGATAGGACTTGCACATTTTATAGTATTCTAAGCGTGAGAATAAAGTGTTATAGTAAACCATGAAAATAAAGGTAAAAGTGGAAGAGTTAGGCATATCATTTCATATCATTACACAGGCCGCTAAGGCATGTCTCCTCGCTAATATTTGAGTGAGTCCTTGTCGTTGCTTCTTTGGACCCAGGTTGCGGGTTGCCATGCCAACCTCTCGGTACGGTAAGTGAGCAGTCATCCGATACCCCTGCGAATGTTATTTCTTTTGCTTGAGCTCAGTCCAATTGGGGGGGTAAGTGTAGCATCATGGAAGTGAGGCACCACTCTGGCCCTGTGCTGTGTGAGAGCTGGTACCCTTTTGCCACTAGCCTGGGTCCAGTGAGGACCAAGGTCTTCCCTGTCGGGATGGTGCGATGGGTCCTGCTGTCGGTTGTGGTGTGTCGTCGCTTATGCCTTGTGGACCTGCACCTGTGTGGCCAATACCTGTGGGTTGTGGCCCTTGTTGCTCCCAACCCGGGTGGGCATCTTATGGGGATGGCTGAGGTGGAGGATCGCTTTGCGCCCTGTAATGGTTTCCCAGGCCTCCTCTCAGTGCGCACGTGGTGCTGTTCAGTAGGAATGGGGGTAGTCATAGCTGGTCCAATACGGGTCAGCAGCTTGTCCCAGAAGCGGTCAAAAATGTTGTCGAGTGTCTCTTGCTTTGTTGCTGGGGTCTGCTTCACCCATCCGTTTAGCTTTGTTACGGAAGATTTCCAGCACTGCAGCCCGAGTTAGCAGCGACAGTTTAGCCGTTGCAGCAGGAGCTCATGCGAGGCAAGACTTGTCAGCTCGCTGGCTTGGCTCCGCCCCCCTACTCCTATTCTTTTTTTAAAGCCACAAAGGAAACGTATAGAAGAGGGTAATGTACCACCGTAATGGTACAGAAGTGCTTCACATTAGTGCCAATATTATCTGGACTCTGAATGTGAGTGTACCTGCAAGAGATTTTTTTTAAATAAATTGTATAAATCACCTTTTAAAGCAATACTTCACAATAATACTTATTATTATTATTATTATTATTATATTCCTTCTTTTTTTGTGACATCATGAGATTCATCTAAAACTTATCTAAAATTAGGGTGATTGCATACAAACGTTCCACTTTGATTTGTAGAATTTAACTATACATTTAGTTGCACTAATAATATAACCAGTATTTTAAAAATTACGATTTAAAACCTTGTCTGACAGGTGCATTTTAGTAGCATTTGATAAGGAAAAAATAGAAAATGGTCCAGGCACTCCAAGATACAATAAAGGCACCTTTATTTTGGTCATTTTAGTAGCATTGTGAGAAATCTTATCCTGTTACACTTATTTGCTACTATTAAATGCCACGTGGACCTCAAAACCATACTGTTTACTAGTAGTGTAATGTGTTTTGTGATATCTTATCTTATCCTGTGTACTGTGATGCCAAAGAGATGTACAATTTTGTTTTGTAATCTGTTTCCATGGAGAGCTGAATTGATGACTATTGAATATATTCATCTGCAGGTCTCTCTGTCCGCCCATGCAGGAATAGCCTTGCTGGCATTTACAATGGAAATGAAATAATTTTCCAGCAGAGCGACTGGCTACTTATTAATATCATCAAATTGGTGTGGTTCTACGGGCTAAATTATATGCGCATGTACATATGGGGTGAAGACTTGCTGACTAAATTTGGAAGGTATGTATGTTTAATAGTTATTTTCATATGCAACATACAGTCAGTGTGTAATATATTAGAAACACCTTCTGAAAATTCAATTGCGACATTCTTTTCCCCTTGAATAACTTAAAGTAGTACTGACACTTCATTGGAAAATATACCATTACATTTACAATACTGAAAATTGCCTATTGCATATGAGGAGGGGGACAGGGGCTGAGGCAGGAGGACATGGGCTGAGGAAGGGGCGGCAGAGGTCAGCAGGAGCATCAGCCTGCATACAGTGGAGTCGGCCAGCCACTCCTGATGATGTCAGGAGGAGGGGGTGTGACTCCCCAGCGGTCCTGGGAGAAGAGCAGTGAAAGTCACGCCCCCTCCTCCTGACATCATCAGGAGAGGCTGGCTGCAGGGAGAGAGGTAAGTTGGAAAATCTGAGTCCCCAGCCAGAGGCAGGGGATTCAGATTTTTCAATTTTTTGCTGGATGCGGATTTTGTGTTGCTTCCATTTGCGATGGAATCGCACTAACTGTTGTCACCTTCTCATCAAGCTGATTGGCGATGGTCTTGTAGCCCATTCCAGCCTTGTGTAGGTCTACAATCTTGTCCCTGACATCCTTGGACAGCTCTTTGGTGTTGGCCATGGTGGAGAGTTTGGAATCTGATTGATTGCTTCTGTGGACAGGTGTCTTTTATACAGGTTACAAGCTGAAATTAGGAGCACTCCCTTTAAGAGAGTGCTCCTAATCTCAGTTTGTTACCTGTCTAAAAGACATCTGGGAGCCAGACATCTTGCTGATTTATAGGGGATCAAATACTTATTTCACTCATTGACATGCAAATCAATTTATAACTTTTGTGACATGCATTTTTCTGGATTTTCTTTTTGTTATGTTTATGTCTTTCACTGCTCAAATACACCTACCATTAAAATTCTAGATTGAGAATTTCTTTGTCAGTGGGCAAACGTTCAAAATCAGCAGGGAATCAGATACTTTTTTCCCATCACTGTATGCTGTTTTATTGGTGTGATGCATCCTTTCCTATTTATAATAAACTAGAATACATGTGAAAGCCAGAGCTGAATTAAACTTACAGCCGCAAAACTGACAAATGGCCTACAGACAGTTGTGATAATTGGATCTGACCTTTCTGTTACTGTGACCTGGAACCTTCCAAGCACTAAGCTCTTACTCCCCTGTCCACAGCTGACTCCTCCTTAGTTTTCTTGATGCTTACCTTTTATTTTTATTCCTCCTTATTTTTTCTTTCCCTTACCTAATATACTCCGTTCTTGTTCATTTGCTCTTGCTCCTCTTTCACTACCACCCCACCAGATTGTCTGTGAGAATCCTTCATTTATCACATTACCTGTTGATAAAGGATACCTGCCATACCACAAACTAGTTATGATCTTTCAAAACAGCATCACATTTAATCTATTCATTGTGGTAGCAGATTTGCTAGCAAATGTATAGTTTAGGAATAATCCCCATTTAAAAACAAAAAAGTATTTCTTCCACCTTTCACTCAAATCTTTAGCACAGAGTCTATGCTGCAGAATTGACGGACAAGGTATAGCAGAAAAGACCTCCCACAGGCAGTTCTTCTGCTCTCCCAATTATAGCAACAACATTGAATGGTTTCTATGGAAACTCTCTAGCCATCTCCACTCCATTCAGATGCTGGCAACAAAGCCAGTCTGTTGGGGTCATACAGGAAGTTTTCCACAAAGGACGGACCGGTGGTGGGTGTTACAAGAAGAGTAACACCCATGAAACTCAGAAGTTGTCGGCGCAGGACCGATGGTGAGTATATCTTGATATTTTACATTAAATATATGTATTTCAGTGATACTTGATGTATTCAATGTTTTTGGAGCCGATTTTAATGTAAGTAAAAAAATGTGATTATAGGTTTACTTTAACCAGTGAGGAAAGCTAGCCTATATATTACATCTCTGAATTTGTTTATCTTTTATATAGTTTACACAGATTCCGTTCATTAAAGGGATACTCTAAGCACCAAAACAAATTTACTGTTGTAAAATATTGATTTCATGTTCATCTTGTGGTGAGTACTCTTGATAGCTTTGATTGGATCCAACGTACACAAGGGTGTGATACACCCTAGGCTCAATAGTTTGGAGTGGTACTTCAACCACTCCATATTTGTGAGTTTCTTTCCTATAGGGTTTTATATATATTGCTTGTGTATCACAATGATGCCCTAGAATTTTCTTCTGTTTTGTGTTTTAAATTATTAAGAATGTCCATCCAATATTTGTGCAAGTATATTCTATATTATTTACTATATATCAGTGTTTCTGGTGACACTTGCAAATAGGAAGAATGTTTCCATTTTGGCTAGATACATTAAGTCACTTATATATGTACTATTTTTTACTCATGTCTCCACTGTTGATTTTATACATATTTTATATGCACACCTGTATATTAGATTTGTTTGTTCTGGAAATCTTTATATCAGGGATCAATATAGATTGCTGCATGTGTTTGATTACTACACCTTTTTGGGGTGTTGTTACTTGCACTTTATTCGTTATTTTTGCGCCACTTTTATTCAGTTTGGGATTGTTAAAATGATTCCTGACTTGCATTATCTAATTATGTGCAAGAAAACCCTCAATCTGTCATATAATCATGCAGTCTTCTGAAATCCATTGTATCAAGCAAAAAATGCATTCAGTATTCCAAGATACGTCTATCAGGAACAGGTTTACGTGAATCTCTATTTCTCATAACAAGCCTCATATGTCATTCAATCTTAAAGGACCACTATAGTGCCAGGAAAACATACTTGTTTTCCTGGCACTATAGTGCCCTGAGGGTGCCCCCACCCTCAGGGTCCCCCTCCCGCCGGGCTCTAGGGGGAGGAAGGGGTTAAACTTACCTCTTTCTGCAGCGCCGGACGGGGAGCTCTCCTCCTCTTCGGCTGAATGCGCATGCGCGGCAGGAGCTGCGCACGCATTCAGCCAGTCCATAGGAAAGCATTTACAATGGACGCAAGTGTCTTCTCACTGTGAAAATCACAGTGAGAAGCGCGGAAGCCCTCTAGCGGCTGTCAATGAGACAGCCACTAGAGGCTGGATTAACCCATAAGTAAACCTAGCAGTTTCTCTGAAACTGCTATGTTAACAGAAAAAAGGGTTAATCCTATCTGGACCTGGCACCCAGACCACTTCATTAAGCTGAAGTGGTCTGGGTGCCTATAATGGTCCTTTAAAACAGAACAATAATGTATCTGTTTTTTTTTGTTTTTTTTTGTTTTTTTTATAAATAGTTATAGAACTAAATCAGTTACATTCATTAAGGGGCCAGTGCTATGGTGCAGGAACAAAATAATAAATCTACAGGTTATCTACCTGCGATAATAGTGTCACCCGCTTGAAAATGACACAAAATGTATGTATGTCGCTCAATTATAAAGTAACTACATATTTGTAGATTTGTACCTATAAACATACAGATAGGGCTTCCTAGACGTTACAATCTGGAGTATTCCAAAACATGTTCTGTTCCCTTCTCCATCCTGAAAGGAGGAAAGGATTGCTCTGTGGTGCCGCTTGGCCTTCCTGGATGAGATCATCAAGATTTCTGATCTCACAAATCCAAAGTGAAGCATTGGGAGACAAGTCATTTGATGTATTAACAAGTTTAACACTTTAAATGACTTAGCTGTGAAAGCTCCTCAAGTGACTGTCAAGAAGGCAGCCACTAGAGGCATGTTAACCCTGCAATGAAAACATTGCCATTTCTGCAAAAACAGGCATTTTCAATATAGGGCACTACGCCCAGACCATTTTGTTAAGATGAAGTGGTATGGGTACCTATTAAGTCCCTGTAATGTTTCAATGTTGCCAATTCATCAATTAAACATATATTTTTCTTGTTTTGCAGGATCTATCAGTATCAGAACTATGACTATTCATTTTCCAGCGCAGAAAAGCTATTTCATGCCTTGGGGGGCGAGGATTTATCAATAAAATTAAACATGACTCTTGATGATTCCCTGCAGAAAGCTGGCTGCTCAAAAAAATACATTGATGAAATTGTAACTCCTGCTATAAGGCACGATTTCTCTCAGTTACCCAGAATCAATGCATTTGTTGGTAAGGCCATTCTTAAATACAGAATTGTGCTGAGAACAAAACAAGATGGCCAGAGATTGTCTTAAAGAGAAACGTTTTAATTTAGTCAATGTAAATTTCCCTTCAAGTAATCAAAATAAAAATGTTGAGTAATTTGCAAACTGTAGAGATGTACAGGGTTATTATCGAAAGTGAGAATTTCCTATTAGGCTATTAACAAATTTAATTTGAAACTCCCTTCATGTTAAATTCTCATTTAGTGAATAATCCTGATTATTCTAAAACATACTTACCTCTGAGGCACACCTGGATATTGACAAAGACCTCTGTCTGTGATGCTCTGCTATACTGGCATCTTACGTTCACAATGCGGTAAAAGCTTGTGAATTCTTTATTATATCTTCTAGTACACAGTATGTACATATAGATGTTCACAGGCTGTATGCAATCATTATTTATACGGTATGCCACACTGGGTCTTAATAGCCTTACATATGTTTTTATAGCCAAGGGATCTTAATGGAAACACAAAACCACTCCGTATTAAAGGAACATTCCAGGCTAAAATGTAACATTTTTCATGCATATGATGTATGAGCAGAAATAAAATATTGCATTCAGCAGAATTTGCAAAACCTGTTTTTATATCCACTTTTCTTTCCACCTTTTACTCTGATAGATTGCACTGGACACCTTGCCAGAGATTTGGGGCTTAAACTTCACCCAGCTCCCAGTTAGGACTGGTTGATGAGTATGAAGTAGATGATTCTGTGAGAGAATCGTGTATTTCATTGCTGTCCGTACATCTTAGCACATAAAAATATAATGATATTTTGTTTTGTTTTTTATGTTACATGTACTATTTGCAAACTGAAGTGCAGGTTAGTGTTGGTGTTTACATTTGCCCGTGCAGGGTTACGTCTGTTAAGCGACACTATAGCTAGATGCACTTACAACAGTGGGCTGTGAAAGTGCAATTTATTAGAGGTACCCCATGCACAAACAAAATGTGATTTCTAATACTAGTCTGAGGGCATTCTAAACTAACCCAGTACAAAAATAGACCCTCTTCCTCCCCTCAGACGCACACGCCCAGGGATCACAGCTGAGTGCCACCCCCTTCACTCATAAATTACAGGTGGAGGCTTGGCTAGGAGAGCTATAAAAATGTGAGGAAAACAATTCATGATTATTACTGGCATTCCATGATTGTCTGTCTGTCACTTCACCCCCTCCAAAATTTAGTTTGATCAGCATTTTATTTTTACAGAAAGCAAATCAAAAGTAAGCATAGCAGTCATGGGTACTTTGTCAAATACAATATAGTTATAATCAAAGATAGCAAAGAGCCACTCGTCTACTGGAATTAAAAGATAACATTATGTGGATGTCTGAACTATTTTTTTGTAAATACTTCATAGGGAACCCTATTTACTATTGCCTTCTTATGTAGGGCATGCCAATTCCAGGGTATTTAAATGCCTTTCTCAAAAAGGTGTGCTCAGTTCCCTTATGCATTTTGAGACTCTTTGTATTAACTACACTTCAATCTTTGCTCTTTAATCAATTAGAAATGTACGTTTAATAGACCGTGTGCCTCACTTCCTCTTAGGTGCGTTGACATTGACTGCTACTTATACTAAGCTCTGGTCAATTGAAGGTGGTAATAAGCTTGTCTGTCCAGGCCTTATTGAAGCCTCGGAGGCCCAACTAATTAAAGGCACAGTTACCTCTGTGCAGGAAAAGACTGGTGAGTGAACTAATCCTATCTAAAGAACATATCTAAAGAACTAATTAAAGGCACAGTTTCCTCTGTGTAGGAAAAGACTGGTGAGTGAGCTAAACATATCTAAAGAACACTATAGTATGAATTAAGGAGAGAGATACAATGTACACTGGTAGATTCCCTATGGTTCTGTTTTTCTGTGTAAAAGATTACAAACTTCAGAATAATGTTTACTGTAAGCATAGCTCCAAAAACGGGTCCCCTGGACACCATTAATATTATGGAGGAAAGCAAATTAGTTTCCTCTTTCCCCACTGCAAATGCCAAGAGAGAGGAGAATTATTAACCGAACCTGGGGGTTTACCTGGTAGCCTCCTGTTTTTTCTTCATCCCTTTGTCTTTGAGATGATGATCATAATGTAAAGAGATATTGCCAGGTGGCCTGAATCCCACATACACCATTACACATTCCTATATTGGTCCCATACGTCTATTTAACTTCACACAGATTGAGGGACACTCCATTTTCCTTTCTTCATATCCAGTAATTCAGAAAGCAAGTTACATCTGGAGGAATGTGTCCAGTGACATTGGTACCCGCTTGCTCCATGACACTGCCTCCGCTAATTGTCACTCTCCTTCCAGGCAGTGCTCCCGTTGTTCAGTCGTCCCTATTCCTCTCATTCATTATATTTTTTGTTTGTGGAGCCTTCTGTTTGTCGGATCTTTATTGTTAGTGTCATGCTCCCTACTACATGCTGTAGTAATGAAGTAACACAACTAAGGAAGCACGCTAAAGAATATAAAACATTAGAAAATATGTGCAGCCAACGATGCCTGTAAAAAGGTAGCAGCTATAGCATTAGAAGACACTTCCCCTTTAAATGTCAAAGAAGCATCACCTAAAAAACACAAATTTGCCAATATTAAAATATGAATCAAACAAGTCTAGCATAATATTACTTTCATCTAATTTTGTTAAGAAATATATTTTTAATGAAAACAAATAAAAAAACAGAAAAACTCATCCTTACTTTTAATATATGACACGATTGTTCAGTCGTATACACACACACCTTGGGACAGACCGTGTTTGAAACTCATCCGTTAGTCTCTAGTCTTCCCTGCTGCTGTGCGACAGAGACTTGAAGAAGCACATCTCCATTTATTTACCCCTTCCATCCCTTCTTTGACACTTACAGCGAGGAAGTAATTGTTTAGTGTGACCCTTTGAAAGTGTTCATATTCAATTTTTATTTTTTCTGTCATCCATTTTGAGAACAATTGGACATGACAAAGTTATGTACCGTATATACTCGAGTATAAGTCGACCTGAATATAAGTCGAGACCCCTAATTTTACCCAAAAAACTGGGAAAACTTATTGACTCGAGTATAAGACTAGGGTGGGAAATGCAGCAGCTTCTGGTAAATTTCTAAATAAAATTAGATCCCCATTAATTGAATATTTATTTTGTGTATATAATGAATGCAGAGTGTGTGTGTGTGTGTGTGTGTATGAATGTAGTGTGTGTGTATATGAATGCAGTGTGTGTATGTGATGCAGAGTGTGTAACCTTGGTGGGGGCTGGGCATTTTTATTATTTTTTTTAATTATTATTATTATTATTTTAATATCCCATTTTGTTTTTTTTAATATTATTATTTTTATTTTATTTTAATATTATAAAAATTTGTATTATATTATTATTTACATTTTTGTTTATATTTTTTTGTCCCCCCTCCCTGCTTGATACATGGCCAGGGAGGGGGGCTCTCATTCCCTGGTGGTCCAGTGGCATGGGCTGTGTAGGAGGGGGGCTGGCAGCGAGCTGTAACTTACCTTTCTTGCAGCTCCTGTCAGCTCCCTTCTTCTCCGTTCCGGTCAGCTCTCTTCTCCTCCACTGTAAGTCTCGCGGTCTGAGTGCCGCGCGGAGCGGAGACTTACTGAGACTTACTGTGGAGGAGAAGGGAGCTGACAGGAGCTGCAGGAAAGGTAAGTTACAGCTCGCTGCCGGCCCCCAACAGGACCGACGGGCTTGTAATGTGCCCGGCGGTCCTTGTCTGTATTATGGCAATGTAAGTTGCTATAATACAGACAGTGACTCGAGTATAAGACTAGTGGGGGTTTTTCAGCAGAAAAAATGTGCCGAAAAACTTGTCTTATACTCGAGTATATACGGTATGTCCTGTCATGTTTAAGACTATGGTTTGAGAAAGCAGTGTAATTAAAATCCTTACCTCACTATGGTTTTTTTTTTCCTTGCAGGAGGTATTGAAAAACTGTACAAATTGGGTTATGAGACGAGCACTGGTCCCCATCTGGGCATGTATAACATTGTGATCATAGCAGCACCTATTAATAAAGAAATATCCAATATCAATTTTGATGGCTTCAGTCCTCCCATAGATACCTCCTCTAATAGCTACATTCAGACTGTCACCACATTTGTTCACGGACAAATTAACAGTTCTTTCTTTGGTTTTATAGAACCGTCCCAACTTGGACTTACAGACATTTTAACCACAAAAAATCCCAAGTTGTTTTTTGACAGTATTGGTCTTGGGGATCCAGTGAAAGGACCACCTGGAACTTTACAACCCACCGGTCAAAAGGTGTGGAAGATTACCTCTCCAGATCCACTAACAAAAGATCAACTTAATCTGCTGTTTACATCTTACCATGCAGTGAGTGCAAAAAAGTGGCTGGCATTTCCTCAGTACAACCCTCCAGGAAAACTGCCACCTATTATACTTCATGATCAGATCTATTACATTAACAGCATAGAATTGGCAGCAAGTGGTATCGAATTAAGTGCTCTGTCTGCCAAGAATGTAGCCCTGCTTTCCTATCATAGGTGGTTTGGTATTAATGGACAGATTGACCAAGAGGACTTGGTGGAGCGATTCAAGTCTGAATTGTAATTGGCTTTAAACGATGATAATGAGCAGGGTGGTATGTGGGAGGCTATATTTGAAAGTGTGACAATGCTTCTTTTATTGCACACAACTAATCTTTCTTAAAATGTGAGGATTTATTCCTTGGGGATTTAGATGTGTTTCTCTGAAATATAACAATTTAATAAATCTCAATAGACACTGGAGGTTCCATATTTTATTTTACAGTCATTATAAAATCTGACTTGGCTATATGCTTCTGATACTTATTACAAGACTGATGAAAATGCAACTTGAAAAAACAAACAAAAAATCAGGAGTAAGAAGGGGGTGATCATTAGTATGTTTACCGTTAGAGTAAAACAATTGACCGTCCTAAATAAAACAGTAATGGGCAAAAATAAACCTTTTGGAGTATGTTTTGAAAGTCTTGATAATGATGAGCCAGTAAGGCGAAACACACGTCAAGGGCACTAACAGGTGCAAATTCTAACACTTTATCAAGAGTTTCTCATAATACTCCACGGCTTATTAGCTACAGATAGCACTGAAGTCTGTCAACTTACACAGCTCAGATGTACCATGCTTGCCATGTGTTCAAAAGACTAGATTTTATATCATCTGGACGACCGTTATTAGTAGAACATCGCTTACCAATTCTCCCTTATAATTACCAATACAGTCCGCATTCCTTACTACTGGGGGGGAGGTGTTTTTTCCCTTGAGAGTAAATGTGCTTTTCATTAAAGGGTGCCCTCGAAGGCACCGTAGGGAAATAGATCACAATATCCCTTTTTCATCTAGACCTTACCGCTCTGTGCCTCTTGCCCTTTAATAGCTTGCTACTCACACAGGTAGATTTACGGTAAATAAGACAAAGGGCTATGGGCAGTATTTTAAGAGATACTACCTTTACATTCCTCATGGGTCTCTCTTACTAACCCCTGTTAGGTCTGGAACAGCAGAAAGAATATCACTACACTCGAAAGCCTGGTATCGATGTTTCATTCATACCTTCAAGTCTTGAGGACAGCATACTCTTTCTGTCATTCTGACTTCTTTGTGCATATCTAACTGTATATTGGGCATTCTATAATTTGCTGTGTGTGAAATCTCCTCCATTCCATTGCATCTATCACCAAAAGTAAACTTTTTTTTTTTTTACGCTCTACCACTAGAGGGCGTTTTTTTTTTTGTTTTTTTTAATGAAAAAATAAGGACTGGTATTAAAGCATTAAACTGTTTAGAGAATAGTCCCATTTACTGTCTTCTGTTTATATGTGATTTTTTTTTTTTTTTGGCTTTCATTTATTCACTCTTATTGTACATTAGAGTGATTAGGTGTAAGGGCATATAGTGTTTATAAACACTTTTTAATAGGACTGCCTATTGCTTTACTCTAACGGTAAACATAATAATAATAATCACCCCCTTCTTACTCCTGATTTTTCAAGTTTTTTTTTTTTTTTCTTGTTGCATTTAGTATTAGTATCATTCAGGAGTAGTATGCCTACCAACCACTGTGTTTCTATTTTTTGCAAGTTGTTGAAAAGCCTGTTTAAAGAATATCTGTTGGCAGGATAACTTTGAGCAGAAGTTTTCTTGAAAATTTTTTTTTTTTTTTTTCATATTGTGAAGGAACACTTCCTTGCAGAAGTGCTTTATGTGTGAAGAGTGTATCTTTTTTTTTTTTTACAAAAAATGCAAATTTCAATCGATATTGGCAATTTTATAAATTAACCATGTTACACCCCCTAGTCTTGTTACTTCCTGGTTGCCTAGCTCAGTAGAGCTAAACTTGAGGCAGACAATTACCCAGAGCTTCTCATTGAGCTTCATTTGGAAGTCTGTGGTTGGACGGCCACAGAAAGTCTGGACTGGGGAAGAAGTAGAGGGCTTGCAAAGGCTGCAGACAAATGATCTGAAGCTTTTGCAAGCTGTTTTTAAATAAACCCCTAATAAAAACAGGGCCTGACTTCCATGGTGGAGAGACATGTCTGGTTTGAGCTCCTCACTTATATTGGCGATGCAAGCAGTTTTCAGCTTCTTTATGCTCAATTTAACTCTAATTCAGTGACATACCTGTCTCTTGACCTGACTGCAGTGCACTACTGAGAATGCAACCTCGACCGAAGCTGATCTGCAGCACAATCTGGACCATGCAGCCTTAAGCGCACCGGGCGGGAGAGGCGCCAAGTCCAGAGTTGCCCACTGGTTCTCATCAGGCGCCCCGTTAACCCCACCTTGGACCGGAGGGGGTGATCCCGCTTCACCCTTGGAAGGCTATCCTCACCTACTAGGAGCAGTGGGAGAAGTCACTGAGGCTGCAGGGACATCAAGTGACCCATCAAGCTTGGGGACACCATGCAGTGCCCAAATGTGGTCGAGGAACAACCAAAGTTTGTCTAGGCTAAATTTGACTAATTGTGGTGGAACATAGAGTAGAGGATGCATCAACCTGCCCCACAGCAGTTGACTATCCACTTACCACCACACCGATTCTGAACACGTAGTAGACATCTGCGGCCTGGACAAAGTTGAGGGCCCCAAGATCGCGGCTAGATGGGAAGCTTTAATCTCTCCAAATGAAGGCAGCATGCAGATGGAAACCAGTGCTGGGACTCTTAAGGTGCCTGAGGTGCGTCTGTTGTGGCCCAAAGCTGAATCATGATCCGTCTGAGCAGCTGCGGAATATCTGCATCTTGTCCTTTGATTTGGCCAGCCTGTCTGCATCTGGGCTCGGGCCCTATGGTGAACTCCCCTGTTGTGGGAAAGTGCTTTGGCCATTAATTGGATGAGTCGGATTCACAGACTGGGCACTGAAGGGGTTCTGGTCACTCTCCTCTTTCCTCTTCAAGGAATCTGATGGGGGATTTGTATGTACTACTGTCTAACCTTATGGGTTAATATTTTATTTCTCTAGGCTATAACCTTGCATTTCTTATTATACCACCACCCCGGGGGCCTCAAAGTGGACTCAGTCCACTTGGTTATGCTTTGCTACTTTTCTTTACTTAATACTCTCTACCCTTTTGGCTTTAATTGTATGCACACAGCCTGTCTACTCAATGCTATAACATGTTTTCAAATATGCTGCAGTATGTATACATTAAAGCTGACCTGTCATTTTAATTAATTGCAATATCTCTGCTGTATACTGTCCTAACTTTATCGTCAAGCACAAAAAAATAAAGAATATTAAAAAATAAAAATTAATTTCCTGATGAAGATATTGCAATCCAAAACTATAACCGGCAAATGAGGCCTGGAATTTAAACCTTCAGAGTAGAGACACTAAGCCCAGCAGAAAAACCCTCTTGAAGGAAATTCAGAATGATCTGAATGGATGGAATGATGGACCAGACAAACAAACATCTTCCAAATCCTGAGATAAATCTTGGATGTTGACCTTTTGGTTGAAGTCAGGAGAAAATTCATCATATGTTCTTGAATCACTTGATTTTGGAGAATTAGCTTTGCAATAGCCAAGCCATCAATTGGAATATTCGCACAGTCTTGTATGGCAGTTCTCTGTTCACTAGCAGTTAATTGGATAGAGCAGTTCCCAAGATGTTTGGATCAGTTGTTTTCAACTCCGAAAACCAACTGCGTTCTGGCCAATATGTTGTTATTGCCAAAACCATTGCCTTGTCTGCTCTTTGGAAAGCTAGAAAAATAAGAAGTTCATTAGAGAAAATCTTGAACCTAATTAAACAAAAATATTTCCTAAAGGGGGGCCCCAAAATACAAGTGAACACCAGAAATATATTGTCTATCAAGATTAAATCAAGTATAGGAGTAAAACATTTTAATATTGAATTAAAAAAAAAAACTAAAATAAATATTAAGCGAGAATAACATCCACACTAAACACATGTGTAACATCTAGACACCCACTGGATATGATTGATGGGGGTTGTAATGATTGGACTGGCAATGAAAAAATAGAAGTAAATAAATTGGCTCATATAGGCAAACTGCTGAAGCAGGAGACTAAAATTAGATACAAAGTGAAACATACATTTAAACAAAGTGATCAGACAAGCTAAACAGTGATCATCATATATTTGATTGCTAGAGCATCTATTGGTAATTAGCACACTGTTCAGAAAGGGGTAAATGTCATTCCTGGTGATATAGATCCAAAGTGATCTTTGGTATCTTCAAGGCAGTATTTGTTATTTCAAGTGCAGGTGGAGGAGCATGAATTCAGACACCTGTTGGGGTTCAAAATAAGCCTCTCGTTTATATTTCAGTATGTGTTTTTATAAATTAAAAAGTAATTGCTTACGTGCAAATACTCACAGGACAGTAGTAGAAAGGGGGTGAAAGGAGTACAGATAAGACATAGGGATGAACGTCATGTACATATAACAGATATGTTTAGAGAAAGAACAGACTGATTTAGGAGAGACAGCTCAGGTGGGGGCTATCTGCTCCCGGAACTAGACATATATGGTCTTAAAAAAACAAACCAATATATATAATATAACACCACAGTGTAAATGAATATAGTGAAATAAGTATATATAGCTTTGAAATAATGGCACAGCCTCCCAAGATCGTTACCCAAAGACAACCTTAACAATATGTAGAAAAACCAAAGAACAACTATTCGGGATACGGCTGAATAAGTCTACAGAGGAACATAAAGTATAGTGTGATACAATTAACAACATAAATTGTACACCAAACATTAATGCACTCACTAGATAGCGGTGAATAAATCGCTCGTAGGGTGCCTCCCCCAATGTTATGGGGGCCAGAAGGTCCCATTTTCCACTTCCAAATGGTGGGTTTGATAAAGGACTTCAATAGATGAGGGTTAAAAACCAGCGAATTTTTTGGTAAAAAAGTGAGCAGTCACCAGGACCTATTGCGGTTTCTTTTATCCTATGCTTATGGTGACTGCTCACTTTTTTACCAATAAATTTGCTGGGTTTTAACCCTCATCTATTGAAGTCCTTTAGTTTATCAGACCCACCATTTGGAAGTGGAAAGTGGGACCTTCTGCCCCCCATAACATCGGGGGAGGCACCCTACAAGCAATTTATTCACCTCTATCTAGTGAGTGCATTCATGTTTGGCGCACAATTTATGTTGTTAATTGAATTATACTATATTTTATTTTATGTTCCTCTGTAGACTTATTCAGCCGTACCCCGAATAGTTGTTCTTTGGTTTTTCTATATATGGTCTTAAGTGTCGTTTTAAGCATTAAGCCTTTCCTGAGTCCAAGTTAGCCAATTTTAATATAGGATATCTAATATGACACCTATAAGCTTGAACCTTGGAATCAAAGTAAATTCTTTCACACTGTCAGCTTGCCACTATTAGTTTATTTCTTTAATTTGCTAAGTAGCACACTGCGCAAAAGGAGGTATAACTCCTATCATTCCAGGAAGGAATATGCTTGCCACAGTTGGTTTCACGCAAAAGCTATAATTACTAAAAATATCTTTCCCGGCCTAGACAGTCCCGAGTGTTACATGAAACACTAAACCTAAGATTAAAATGAAAACGGTATTTTGAAGAGTTAAGAGCAACTGCCGGTGATGCAGATACTATTCTGAAGTTCCATTTCACCAAGAAAACATCTAGAAACAGAGGATAGTCTGTCCAATATAGGGATGCAAAAACTGGAACCTTCCTGTTTTCCCTCATTTCCATGAGATCTATATCTGGTATTCCAAACTTATCAGAGTGACAAATAGTCTTGGATGTAAGGACCATTTTGCATGGGACAACTGTGCTCTGCTCAAGTTGTCTGCTATCACGTTGTCCATACCTCGGATGTATGTGGCCAAAGTTGATTCAAATTTAATTTATGCCCAAGACATGATCTGGGTGAAAAGAAGATGCAGAGTTTTGTTCCAGCTTGTTTATTAATATAGATTGTGACGGTAGTCACCATCACTGGTAATGGAAGACAGACACTAACTGTGGGTCTCCAGATTCCTCTTGTGTTTTGATCACTGTGTGCCCAGTATTGGTGTAAGGACTGTGTGTGTGACTGTCTCTGACTGTATGTGTGACTGTCTGCATGTGACAGACAGGCATGTAACTGTGTGTGTGGGGGTGCAGGTATTTTGTATTTGGGCAGAGGCCTTGTATAAGAGGGGCTGAGCAGGGGATTTGTGGAAGGAGGTTGCCGGGGTTTGTAGAAGGGGGCAGGACAGTACATGGATTTTGTAGATGCGGGCAGGGGAGGGAGGGTGCCAAACACAGGATCCGCTCCGGGTGCCAAATGCTCTAGGTATCCCCTGATAGTGTGTATAGGGGATGTAGTGAGTGTGTGCATACGGGCTTTAATTGTCTGTGTGTGTGTATAGATAATGTAGAGTGTGTAGGGGTTGAAGAGAGTGTGTTTAGGGAATGTAGTATGTGTTTGCTTACAAGGAATCTAGAGAGAGAGAGAGAGAGTGTGTGTGTGTATATATATATATATATATATATATAAGTAATAAATCATCCAGAGTTGTGTAGGGGATCTAGTGTTTGTCTGGAATGTAATGTGTAAGAAAAAATAAATAGCGCTGTATCCCCCCTCCTTCCATTCCTTTTTCCTTGCTGCAATCCCAGCTGGTTTTTGTGGTGAGTGAACTCTTGCGAGATCTGAAGTGTTGCCATGGTGACCACAGAAAAGCTCCAGCTTCGCAAGAGATACCCAGTGGAGCTGCAGGCTAGCGCTCCCCTGGGTCATCTCCCCTCCCTCGCCACTGGCTGCATTTTACTGTCTGTGGGGCGGTGAGGGAGATCTCTCATCTCTTCGGACTCTGCCCATGGCTATCGCGGCATTTGCCTGGTATGCCCTTTGGCTAGTCCGGGCCTGGTTAGAAATAGTGAGTTCCAAACAGCAATAATTGCTCGAGTGGTGGCAAATAGGACTAAATTACTTTGTCTCAGGGTGGGCGGAGTCCACATATGGGCTAACATAGCTTCCTAAATTAATTGTTGTCTTTCCGTGTCCACCAAATCTAGTTTTCCCTTTGAAGCATGTAAGATGACTTGTGCTGCTCTGTGGTATGCCCTCACTTGGGGTATTTCCATGCCCCCTTTGTCTAAGGGTTTTGTAAGACCAACCCTGCCACTCTGGCATTTTTTTTGCTCCATATGAAGGATGCAAAAAGTCATTGCACTTTGTTACAATAACTTTTAGGAATTGGAATAGGAAGTAATCTGAATATATATAGAATCTTGAGTAGAGACATTATCTTAATAATATTTATGTGTCCTGCCAAAGATAATTTCACTACCCCAATTGTCCAACTAATGTCTTAGGTTAGTTAATGTGTGCATGTGGTTGTGTTTGAGTTGGGCTGGGATTGTTTGTTAACCCGTACCCCAAGATAGCCTATATGCTCCGTTCTCCAGTCAAAGTCTCTAGCAGGGTTTGTTTTTTGCTTTGTGTCATATTGATTTATAGTGCTGGTAGTTTCTGGCTCTGTGACCATTAGGATATTATCCACAAACAGTGACAGTTTATGAGATATTCTCCCTATGGCCACTCCATTTATATCTGTAGATTGTCAAATGATGTGGGCTAGTGGTTCCAAGCATAGAGTAAACAGAATAGGTGGTAGTCGACACCCTTGTCTGGTCCCGTTTGTTATGTGGCAGGGAGACAAAACCTGCTTTAGCAACACTAGCTGTTGGTTTGTAACATAATGCCATCACCGCTTCTATGGCGGGAGTCCAAATCTCCTCAGCACCTTCACCATGTATTTCCAATTAAACCTATCGAATGTCTTTTCTGCGTCCAGCGTGAGAAAAAGACCCTACTCCGACCTAGTGTTTAAAAGATGGATCGTGTTCAGTATATGTCTGGTATTGTCAGATCCCTGGTTCCCCTTGATGAAGCCTGATTGGTTAAAATGAATGAATGTGGCCACTAAAGGGCTGAGCCTGGTTGCCAGGATTTTCTCATACAGCTTAATATCCACATTTAATAGGGAGATGGGTTGGAAACTTGCATATATTGTTGGGTTTTTGCTGGGTTTGGGTAGGGTCGCTATATGTGCTAATAGCAATGTCATTGAATGGAATACAAATGTGTTTTATTGCAGTAAAAGCTAACATTCACAGTTAAAATGTCATGAAGAACCTTTTTTTTTGATTTTATTCATATAAAATTGTTTCATATTTAAATGTTTGATGTGAATTGAAATTCCTGTTTCTCCTGAACAAAATGATGTGTAGGTGCTTAAAAATGTAGCTCACATTCTATGTTTTATTTTGGTCAACTTGTACAATTGTCTCCGTCCTTAAAGGGTTAACCCTGCAATATAAATCATTATGATTTTAGTGAAACTGCAATGTCTATGTGTAAGAGGACATCCATCATCTTCAAATCCCTATAGGAAAGCATTGATTTGATGCTGTTCTGTGGTGAAGGTCTAATGGGCATCCGCATTACGTTCCCCCTCGGCACTGTCGGACGAGACAGCTCCAAGTTGAATTCTAGTGTTATTTCTTTTGAGTGTTGAGGGGAACAGACGTTTTAGTGTTCAATTACTCCTATAAAAAAACTAAAATGTACAATGTGTCTTTAAAAACATAAAGAATTAATAGGATGGTAGAAGTGGATGAGGAAACCGTATGCAGCACCTTTTGTAATGACTTTATATCAACCATTTTGTTTCTGTGGAACTAATTTGTTAAATAAATGTGTATTAACTAAAATCGAGTAATTGTACTGGCCTATGGTCCTAGTTTGAACAAATAGGTTATTGTGATTTTAAATATTTATGGCTCAGTATGGCATTCCCCAAGTGATGACTCTTTTGAACACAAGTTATATATGGTTATTTAAAGGCAAAATGCAATAAATCTATCTCTACAATCCTCTGAGAGGATCAAAGCCAACTAAAATTTGTCTTAAATCAGAGCACATATGTAACAGTAAAAAATAGCCCAAAATGCTTTGACATGACCCCTGATGGTGCCAACAGGTTTAGTAGTTGGGAAAATTAAATTATTATAAGATGGTTATTGATCTTTTCAATTACACTAATTTTCTCAGTGATTTCCATTAATGGCTTCAATGTATTTTGTTGTTTTAAATCATTTAAACTTTTATATAAATTAGATAACTATTTACCCTTATTTTTATGTTTCTCTTTAGCGGATAGCTTCATAAATTGACTTATAATTGTGTATTTGTAAGCACACCAGGTCATCATGGTGTCCGTTGATCCTTTATTAAACTGAAAATACCAATCTGTCTCTTTCTAAAATTATTGGACTATGATCGGACCAGGAAACATATTTGAACTCTATATTGTTAGTATTGCGTACTAATTGTAAATCTCCCATAATTAAGTCTGTTCTTGAGTAGGTTAGGTGTGTTTTTGAAAAACACATATAGTCCTTCGTTGTGGGGTTCAGTATTCTCCAAATCTCATCTAAGGAGTATTGTTTAATTAATGATTGTAATTTGGTTGGCATGTTTTTATTTTTTGTTATATTGTTTATCTCCTCTACTGTACATCTATCCTCTTCAATGTCAGGTACACAATTACAATCTCCCATTACTAACAAAGAACCCTTGTGTTAAAGATTTAACTCTTTTTAAAAGTTTGACTATATAGTTTTCCAGAGATTTGTTCGGAGCATATAGATTTACAATAGTATACGTGATTTTATTTATCACACATATTAATATTATATAGCTTCCTTCCTTATCCAGTTCTTGATATTTTATATCCAATGCTAAATTACTTGAAAATAACAATGCTACAGCCCTTTTCTTCTTATCTCTCACTGAGGCACTCATTATGGTTGGAATTTTTTTGTGAACTTAAAATGGTTTTATCATGCAGTCTCCAATGTGTTTCTTGAATTGCACATATGTTTATATTTTCTTTCTTCAAAAAATGTTATATTATTGATCTTTTTGTTGGAGAAACAATCCCGCGTGCATTAAGCAAAACTATTCAGATCTTATATAACCTTGTTTACTTAATGTATCAACCCTATTATCTCTCAGGAACACTAAATATATAACATAAAAACTTTCTCCACCGAACTGGAGAAAAATACAACAACCAACCATGCATTCATAATCATAACAGAAGTAACCCAGCCCAATACTTCTATTACGTCGAACGTTGGTCATAATGACCTTCTTCGAATAAGTGTGCAAATCTGACACTCTGTGGCTGGAGCAGGAGCCAAACATTTGATATATAATCATCAAAAAATAGCAAGAAAGGAGGGCATGGAAAGGGAAAGAGAGGGAGAGATCCATGATAGGTATCTTCTCCCCCCCCCTCCCCCCCTGTCAAAAAAATAAATAAAATAATTACATGTCAAATCATATGTATGCATTATATATGTATATTATAGTCTAAAATGCTTTAATTATATTCTATTATACATATATAGGAAAAAATACGTATTGTGTGTGTATATATATATATATATATATATATATATATATATATATATATACACATATATATAAAAATAAAAATGTGTGTGTGTATATATATATATATATATATATATATATATATATATATATATATATACACACACACACACACATACATTTTTATTTCCTATATATGTATAATACATTATAATTATATATAAAGAATAAGGTAGAACTCCCAGGGCTTCTTTAAAGTAAAACTTTACTTTTATTTCCTGATGAAAGTCTCCTGTGTCAGACTGAAACGTCGCTTTTTTTATTTTGTAAGCAAATAAAAGTAAAATTTTACTTTAAAGAAGCCCTGGCAGTGCTAGCTTATCATTCTTTATATGCTATGCTGAGAAGCACTGGGCTAGGTAACTGAATTACAGTGAGTGCAGGATCCTCTGGAATATATATATATATACATATATATATATATATATATATACATACACGTTTATCAACTACATAAATATTTGATTTTATTAATTCTAATTTGAGGGACCTGCCAGACAACCCAGAGAATTTAATTGTCAAGCCTATATTTAACCCCGTAACTTTCCAAAACACCATAAAACTTTAACATGGGGGGTATTGTTAACTCTGGAGACTTCGTTGAACACAAATATGAGTGTTAAAAAGTAAAACTTATCACAACAATGACATCACCAGTAAAAGTTCAGTTTTTTGTTTTCAAAAAATGCAATAAATAAATAAAATTGCTAATTTTGGCCAGTGTTTGTGACTAAGTGGCTACTACAAAAGACAAGAAATGCCCCATTTTGAATACCCTGGGTTGTCTACATTTGAAAATGGTATGCCATGATGGGGTTATTTCACATTCCTGGGCTACCATATGGTCTCAAAAGGCAACATAGACCCAGCAAACCAATCTGGCAAACTGAATTGAGCAATAGATTTTTGGCCCGAATAAATTCGGACGAATTGCGGCAATTTGGATGCTTCCGAATGTCCGAATTTCGGAAGTGCGGAACCGAACTACCGAATTTCGGAAGTGCCGAAGTGCTTCAGATTTCTGAAAAGTGACAAAACAGGAGAAGGAGGGAAAAGTAAGGGAATAACAGGAATTTAACCCTAACCTTACCCCTACTAGGGTTAGGTTTAGGAGTAGGGTTGTGGTTAAGGGGTACAGTTAGGGGTTGGGAATTGCTCAAGTTCCAAATTTTGGATTGCCGAACCGTCGAATTTCAGAAGTGCTGATGTGCTTCAGATTTCTGGAAAGTGACAAAACAGGAGAGGGAGGGAAAATTAATGATGACAGGAATCTAACCCCTACTTCAACTAGGGTTAGGGATTTGCCAAAGTCCCGAATTTCAGATTTCCGAACCGAACCAACTTTTTTTGCCAATGCACATCCCTATTGGGCAAGCCCTAGATTTACCCTGTAACTCTCCAAAACACCCTAAAACCTGTACATGGAGGGGGTGATGGGGATTGTTATACTTGGGAGACTTTGCTGAACACAAATTAGGTTTTTAAAAATATTGGGTATACCCCATTTTGAATACCCTGGGTGTCTACTTTTCCAAATGGTATGTCATGGTGGGTTTACTTTTCATTTCTAGCCTGCCATACAGTCTCATAGGCAATAGCAATTTACAAAAACAGAAATCTTATGTTTGACCCTGTAACTTTCCAAATCACCAAAAAAACCTTGAGGGGTACTATTATACTTGTGAGACAGCACTCTACACAAATGAGTGTTTTAGAGCTGTTCAATGTATTATACTGATATCGGTCAAATGGCAGTTTGTGTGAAAACTGCAAAAAAAAATCTATATATAAATGCTAATTTTGGCCAGGGTTTGTGACTAAATGGCTACTAAAAAAGACTGGAAATGCCCCATTTTGAATACCATGGGTTGTCTACATTTACAAATGGTATGCCATGATGAGGTTAAGTTTTCATTCCTTGGCTGCCATACGGTTTTAAAGGCAACATTGGCCTAGCAAACCAATCTGGAAAATTTCAATGTGGAAACATGGAAAAGCCCTACATTTGACCCCTTTAAGTTTTCCAAAACCCTTAAAACCTGTTCATTGGGGGCACTGTTGTACTCCATAGATGTTGCTGAACACATATTGGGGCGTTCTTTGTCAGTAACACATAACAGGAACTGAGAATCCATGCCTAAAGTACAATGTGTGTGAAAAATAAGGTTGACAAAGACTGGTGGTAGAATTAGTGTATGCAAAGTGTTAACCCCTTTAGGACAGAGCCAAATGTACACGTGAACGAAACAAAATGTAAACAAAACCTGGCATTCGCGCTACATGTCTGTCCAAACGTAATTCACCTCTTTCATATTAAATGCACCCAACCTTATTATATATCATTTTATTCAGGGGAAACAGGGCTTTCATTTAATATCAAATATTTAGCTATGAAACATAATTTACTATGAAAAAAAAATGAGAAGATTTTTTTTTTAGTTCTACATGACATTTTAACTGTCAATGTCATAATACGGTTTGCTTTTACTGCAATAAAATACACATTTGTATTCAGCGATGTCGCACGTGTAAAACAGTACCCCCTATGTACAGGTTTTATAGCGTTTTGGGAAATTACAGGGTCAAATATAGCACGTTACATTTGAAATTGAAATTCGCCAGATTGGTTACGTTGCCTTTGGGACTTTATAGTAGCCCAGGAATGAAATTTACACCCATAATGGCATACCATTTGCAATAGTAGACAACACAAGGTATTGCAAATGGGGTATGTCCCGTCTTTTTTAGTAGCCATTTGGTCACAAACACTGGCCAAAGTTAGCGTTAATATTTGTTTGTGAAAAATGCCAAATTTTGGCCAGTGTTTGTGACTAAGTGGCTACTAAAAAAGACTAGACATACCCCGTTTGCAATACCTTGGGTTGTCTACTATTGCAAATGGTATGCCATCATAGGGGTAATTTTCATTCTTGGGCTACCATAGGGTCTCAAAGGCAACGTACCCAATCTGTCGAATTTTAATGTGAAAAAAATGAAACACAAGTGATATAATTGACGCTGTAACTTTTGAAAACACCATAAAACCTGTACATGAGGGGTACTGTTGTACTTGGGAGACTTCGCTGAACACAAATATTTGTGTTTCAAAACAGTAAAAAGTATCGCAGGAATAATATAGTCTGTGAAAAATGCAAAAAAATTCACTTTTACTGGCGATATCATCGTTGGAAATCGCAGAGTGCTACTTGTACTTAATGCCCTATAGCTTTCCAAATGAACATGTTAACATTAGGTATTTCTAAACTCAGGACAAAAAATTTTTAGAAACCATTTAGCATGGATTTTTTGGGCGGTTGTAGATGTGCAACAGATTTTGGGTGTCAAATTTAGAAAAAGTGTATTTTGAAATTCTTATATTTTATATATTTATTTTAGTAAATTATATGATATGATGAATATAATGGTATCTTTAGAAAGACCATTTAATGGCCAGATAAACTGTATATGTGTGGATACAGTAAATGAGTAAGAGGAAAATGCAGCTAAACACAAACACCGCAGAAATTTAAAAAACAGCCCTGGTCCTTAACGGTAAGAAAATTAAAAAACGTCTGATTACTAAGGGGTTAAAATGGTTTACACTGACTGGAAGGACAGTACAATAGGGCTGCAGGCTCTGTAACCAATTCAATTATATGAAATGCCTATGGTGCCTTATTTACCATTCTCACCCCCCCTTTTTTTTTTGCTATTTCAGGAGAGAAGAGTGTGACAGGTGATTTCCTTGCACCAGAAGCTATTGTAGGAACATACACAATGTTTGAACTAATGCTTTAAACATGAAAATTAGAACAGGGCTCAAAATTAAAAATGTACCCATTGTTAACATACTATGACATGCTGTGGTAAATTTAATATTGCAAAATAATATCCCTAAATGAACAGGTTAGTGAAGAGAATTCCTTTTCAATCAATACATTGTATTCATAAAAACCCAAACAACACACAAAAATCTTACAGCTAGGCTGCACACAAAGAATAGGAAGCTTTTAAGACAAGAACCATTAAACATATGGTAAGAGGCTTGGTTTACTTTATACCTTACCGTGTGCAACCCAGCCAAAGGATTAGATTTGGTTTGGAATTTTATTTTTATTCTTTATTTTAATCACTTGACTATACAAATTTGTTAATAATGTTTATTGAACACGGACTAACTATTAAGGCCTGGAAAGTAGCACAGGACTTTAAATGTTAAGCCCTGCACTAGAAAATACTTTTGGTTATAAAATACTTAATGCACTTTCAACTGTATCAAATAATTGAACAGTACCCTGCTTGTTTTTTTTAAAGTTTTAATAGAAAACACAAGAAAAATAAGTACACAGTAGGAATGCAGGATCTTGACACGCCATATTCACTCATCCAGGATGGGGGGTGGTGGTAGGTCTAACAGGCTCAGTTTCATTTTACTGTTTAAACTCGTTCCAATGCTTCCAGCATAATGATGCTGTTCCCTCTTATAACCTGAAAATGAATGAAAAAAATAATGCAAGACTTTGAACACCATTATGGAAGTATTCTAAAAAGAGCAAATAAAAACTTTTGTTATGAAGAGCCATAATATTTCAAATATTTTCACAGTTCTATGATCATAATTGAAAGGCTACTAGGGTCTATAAAATCTTAGAGGGGAATGGTCACTATACCGTTAAATAAAACATTGACTACCACCTATAACTTGCGTTATCCTTTATTTCTTTTAACTTGATATTAAAGATTTTGAAAATGTCAAACCAGTTCAGGCAAGACATCAGTGCAAACACTGCAAATTAGGAGGACAAAAACCACGTACATTATCTTCCCTATAAACTTTCTCTATGATGACAAGTTGGTTCAAAGGGCAGAGTTTGTAGGAATAATTTACAGGGAATTATTATATAATATATATATTATAATTCCCTGTAAATTATTCCTACAAACTCTGCCCTTTGCACCAACTTGTCATCATAGAGAAAAAGTTTATAATCTGATGGCGCTACATACACACAATATACACACAATATAAGATTCCTTGGCGCTGACAATGTGAATTAAGATGAAGATACCCATTCATAGGATAAAGTGGTGTGGATTTCAACATTAAATTGCATTTTTTAAACAAGTTTGATAAAAGGGACACTGTGGGCGCTGTAACCGCTTTATTTTAATGAAGTGGAAAATTGTTTACTGTTAAACAAAAATTCCCCGCAACACATCCCTTCTGAGCTTCTTGGACCATTGAGAAAGCATCGGACTGAGCAGCAATGTGCAGTTGTGATTGGCTGAGTGTCCATGGATTCCTTGCAGCCTATCACAGTGCAAATTGCTGGTATGGCTAGAAGGAACAGTGTAATCTCTGCCTTAGTAATATCTCCAGTAGAGGCAACGCACCAGTTAACAAATGGACACTGAATAGACTGAAAATGCCAGAGAACTACAGGTACTATAACAAAATCAATTACATAAAATTGTTATAATGCCTATAGTGTCCCTTTATATATGGAGATAAACAAGTAGAAAAGTTAAGGAACACTCCATGCACCATAACAACTGCCCATTAAATTCTGTCACAGTCCAAGTCTTGAACCAGGCAGACTGACAGGAACGCATCTCCAGCTGAAAGAATTACCTCATGTTTTCTGCCTATCAAAAGCTTCCCACTCACAAACCAGCTTGGGAAAAATATGCATATAACCAGCAAAGTTTATACAGGCTGTGTGGAGTATCCACATAGTACATATGTTTTGGTTGTTCACAACACTGTAGTCTAGATCTTAAAATGGATTGATACTTCCATTCTGTGCATCTCAAGCTGACTGATAAAATGTAACAGCAAAGTTTGAAGAGATCTATCTTACCACCATTCCAATGCTGTTTTGGTGCCCGCTTCCTGCAACCTCTATGGATTCATCTACTACGAGATTCATAAAAGGATCAAATCCACGAAGAATCCCCTGGACGTGTCTCCCACCATTTAATTTCACTGGAAGGTATAAAAAAAAAAAAATTAAAAATACATAAATTCAAATAACGGCACTGTACATAAATAGGGTAATGTTGTGCTTGATGCAGTACAGTCAACAGGAATGACAGTGTAAAACTCTATTCCAAGAAAATGTATCAAAGACATGATGAATTGTGGACCCTCTCTGCATTCATATGCTCTAACAGATATTGAAGCAAGGAGGACCACTGCCCTGATCTATTTGAAAAGGCTTCTGGGGTCCTAACTACTTATCCTATACATCAGAAATAGACGCTTTAACATAGGGGACAGATTGTCTGTCGCTTGTCTGTGGATTTGTAACAAGAATTTGAATTACTTTTAATTTTGATACTTAAATTGATTTTGCATATTTTGTTAAACGCATTGTCTACATCAGGGATGGGCAACCTTCTTTTAATATGGGCCGGATTACATGTCTGTGTATTCATGGAGGGCCACATTTATCCATATAGCTAAACATTTAAAAACAATGAACACAGGAACGAAACCCATTTCTTAATTCTTTTTTCCCCCTTGCAACGGGCTGGATGCTTTACATGTCAAAAAATAAGGTAACAGGCCGGTCAGGTCTGGTGCAGCCTGCAAGTTGACAACCCCTGATGACTAGTATGCATTATAATGGGGTCATTCCAGCATGTCACTGAGGTTTCATATTTTAATGGCTCTTTTGTTAACATTTATGTGCCACAGTTGTTCTAGTAGTTTTACTTCTTGCTGTAAATTATTTTAAGAAACTGCATCAATTTTAGTAGTTTTTTTAAATTTTAATTATACATAATTCCATACAATATGATCATATCCATTATTATGCAGACCTTTTCAAATCATGTACTGCATGATGGATGACATACTAAAACTATACTACACACGATGCACAGATGCAAACACATACTAAATAAAAATAAAAAATTTTAACACTAGAGAGAGACACGCCATGCTTATTTGAATACGGTCCTTACATACTCCGTGTCAACATTCAATAGTCAAAGTGTATTTCAAATTTAAGGCCAGAGTAGCCGAATAGAAAGCATTAGTGAATGTTTCCTATTTGACCGTAAATATTAAATTCACTTTGAATTATACCTTCATTGAATAACCATGTGTATGTCTGATTTGTCTAGTTCTAACTATTTTGTTAGTCCAGCTAGAGTACAGCAATGTGGAATACATTATAAAACTGAAGATCTGTATTTCAGATTTCAATGTATCATAATACACGCAAGATCCCTAAAATGACACCTGAACACTATAACTTAATCACATTCATGAATGTAAAAATGTTGCAATACTCACATGACAGCTTCTTGTCCATGAACCTAAAATAGAAAATGTTTAATGTGGCGTGAGTTAACAATCCCAAACCCCCCCACCCTAAAAAAAAAATCCAAAATCACCTCAAATTTTAACAAACTACCAGTTCCACAAATAGTGCACTCCTCCAAATACCATTCATTTGTGGAACAACCCTACATTTCATTTTTTACCTTCCACTTCTTGTTGATGAGACTTCCCAATCATAGGGCACCTGTGCATATGCAGCAATACAAACTGAGTCTATAGAAAATTTAATACCACTGACTGTCTACCACAGATGCAGTTTGCATTCCTGCATATACAGAAGAATATCCAGCTCAGAATATTTCAAAGTTATTAAAAGTAGGCAAACCAGCGTATATTAAATGGCATAATTTGTGTTTTTTCACACATAAATTCAATTTTCACAGAAAATGTCTTAAGCCTGATATGAGTCAGTACTGATTTTTTTTCAGGTTTTACTTCACTAGTTCACAAACACATACTGTTGTTGTGATGCCAGGTGTAGCCATAAATAGGGATGTTTATAGGGCAGTCAGGTTTGGGGGGTTACCTAGTTTTCCTCTGGCACTGGTGATGGGGCACCATCAGAGGAGGACTTGCTTAAAAGGATACTCCAGACGCCTAATGCACTTTAGCTTGCTGAAAAGTGTGTTCTATAGATTTTCCTTTTGTAAAGAAGTGTAGATTTCAATAGAAATCTACACTTATCAATTACCTTGGTTACACCCCTCTGTGCTTTTCTAACAGACAACAGATAATGTTACTTCCTGGTTTGGTTAGCTTATTTGCACAGAAGTCAAGAGGCAACAATTGCCCAGAGCAACTGGCTTGCAAAGACTTCTCTTTGAGATGCATTGGGAAGTCTGTGATTGGACAGTCACAGAAGGTTTGGGTGGGATTAGAAGAGGAGAGCTTGCAAAGGCAGCAGACAAAAGAACTGCAGGTTTTGCAAGCTGTTTTTAGGGAGGTGGAGCGCAGAAAGGGGTGAAGCCTTAGGGTGTGCTATGCTGCGCTAACGGCGTTTAAGCCAAGCTCACGCAGGACGGCATAGCACGCCCTAACAGCGCTAAATGGTTCATTAGACAATGCAAACAACAAAACGTTGCTGTTGCAATACAACGCCTTGCCAACAGACAATTAAAGGAACGTCATTGCATTAGGAATAGAAACCATGTATTCTCAACGCTATAGTGTCACTTTACCTACATAGCCTCCTCCTGGCAGGGTTTAAAGGGTAAGATTTGCTTACCTATGTATCCCATAGTGCAAAGGTCTCACTGTGGCTGCCCTGCCTCCTTCACTAAGAATATCACCCTGATGATCTCAGCCAATGCGCACTGAGAGGCTGCCGTGCAATGCATGGCAAATGACCACACTGTGTCAATCACAGGCTCGCCATGACAAGCATTTCATGGAGCAATCAACTGGAACTCAATTACTGCTGTGAAAGTGCCTCTAGCTGCGGTGAGCACGATAACCATAAGAGGTGTGCTAATTCTGCAGTGCAAAGATGGCAAATTATAAACAATGCCAATGGTTTACATCGCAGGGCTAAAGCTACAGGGCCACGGCACCATAAGCACTGCACGGAGTGGCCCGGGTGCCTGCAGGGTCTGCCAGCAGGGGATCCAGTCACTATGGAGACACAGGAGGGCACTCGCCGCTCAGGCAGCCATGCTCGTAGAGCAATACACCCCAACGGGGACTCCATGCTTTAGGCCTCAGTGCTGGGCGGGAAACAATCTCCCATAACCTGCAAAGCTCGGAGCCCCCCTCCCTCCCGGGAGCTGGTTACCCCCAAACTCACTTTTTCAGCTCGGGTGGGTGCGCTTTACTCATCTTCTCTCCGCGTGAACAACCGGCAGCAAGCACACGCTATCGGCAACAGAAAGCAGCTCACAGGCTGCGGCAGACGTAAAGCAGATGAGACGTAAGGAGAAGACCAATCGTAGGCTGAGACGTCATTGGGGGTGGCGGTCACGGTCCGCCATTTTGACTGTGGGCACTGGGACCCACTCCCATTATTAATTAGTAGCAGACACTGAATTGTGAATGAGAGAAACATGACATTGGATGCCACACAAACATACACTCGGAATATAACGGGACATTGCTGGCATTAATGGCAGAGACTGAAACGCACGTTTTGCCATTTCCATGGCTTGTATAGTCACGGTGTTTTTTTCCCGTCTGCCGTAAAGTATAACAATACTGTGACAGCATGGGGATGTTCTTTACTCCCCCCTCAATTGTCGTAGAGATTAACAGGCTCAAAAATGGCGGCCGTAAAGTAAGATGAAAGAAAAAAAAGCAGGCATGTGGTGGTTGATTTCCGGAAGTGACACTGTGAGGGCGGAAGCTGGGATTTATGCCCTTGAAGCACATGCTTTTGTACAGAGAGATGGCAGAAGAGCAGCAGACCCGATTGCAAAATGCAGTGGACTCCATGGTTAAAAACCTGGAGAGAGAAAATATCCGGAAAATGCAGGTGAGATAATGAGCAGGTGAGCTGCATGCTGGGTGGGTTCCAATTATTACTGAGTTGGCACAGTCAGTGTAACACATAGAGCATAAAGTATCTAAGATTTAGAATAATTTATATATTAAGGTTACTGTGACCAGTCAGCCCATGTTTTGGTGAAACAGGGGTTAATAATGTGTCTGCATTCTGTATTGTACACAAAAGTGAGAATTGGGAGTTCAAATACACAACTTTAAAACCCAACTAGCCAAACTGGAAAAAAAAAAATATCCAAGTCAACTGAGAACTTCCAAATTGTAATATTTCTACGATGGTGACCTTATCCAAGCCATGTCACTAATAAAATAGCTTACTAGGGTGAAATTTGATGCTGAGTGCTAATTACTCTACACACATCAGGATTCTTGGGTTCAGTGTCAACATTTTCTTGTGCTTCTTTTAAAGCTCCTAATCTGCTTGTGTGTTTGAACTTCTTCATAGAAAGCTCTGTGTTAGCACTTGTTTGCACAGGCATTCTTTCTGCAATGCTTTATTTTCCCATGACACCATGATGGTTAAGCTAATCTAATCTGTGTCATGACAGCTGGGGAGCACTATTTACATGAAAAAATAAATAAATAAAAAAACAACGCAATCAATGGTCACTATTGGGTTGTGCAAAAACCTCAGTGACATTGGTAGGACCTGTGAATGAATAAAGTACTCTTCTATATAACCATAAAATTGGGATGCTCATTAACCCTGAAATAAAGAAGTGGGCAACCAGCAGGGGTTGTTCAAATTAACTATATTTGTAAGATTAGAATGGTTGTACATAAATTAGTCCTGAAACTAGCAACAGTTTGCACACACTTTTTCTGTATGTAATCCACAGTTGCAAGTTCCAAAAAAAACATAAAACTGTCTGAGAATAAATAAAGTAAACCGCTACTACCACATCACATAATGTTAAATTCGTATATTTAAGGAAAATCTCCCGTTAGGTATTTATAGGGAGAGCTTTTCCATTTTAGGGGCTCAAGAGGAAGAGGGGACCTGCAGTGCCAGGAAAACGGATTGTTTTCCTGGCACTGGAGTATCCCTTTAAAGGAAGGCTATGTAATTCACATGCAGGGAGTTGTGACAAGGCTGCATAAATGGCAGAGAATTGAGCAGTGAAACTATCTTTACCAAAACTGCTTCATTAAGCTAAATTTATTTTGGTGACTGTAGTGTCTCTTTATTTTAGCTGCCAGAGTTATAAGTCTACCTCTGGCTGCATTAATAGCAAGCCCAGAATGGAAATCCTACCAATATGTTGGGAAGAAGTGATATTGACAGATTGCAGCTTTGCTAACTTAACTCACAGGATTAATTACTAACATATTACAAATGAATGTAAATATTAAAATGGTTGATCTGGAAAAATTCTCAGCTAAAATCACAAACTGTTATTTTTTTCAGTTTTTCCATTTCAAATTACGGTAATTAGCAAAAATTCGGGGCTTCAGGGAATAACCTAGTCAATGTCGCAATGAAGGACACATTACAGTTTATTTGTTCTGTAGTTAACCTTTGAGTCTTTGACTGTAGCAAAACCACTGCCAAACCAGGACCTACAAATAAAATAAAGCAAGCACAGTTGCATCTCTAAATTTTCTGTCTTGTCCCGTATTTCTAAAAGATCAATAATAATTACAGGATTAATAACAAAGTCCATATTTTTCTTTATGAAAGAAACGGCAGCAAGTCTTTATGTTTGTAGTTACTATGCAAGACACAGTTTGCTTACTCGCTATTAAAGGAATACTACAGGGTCAGGAATACAAACATTTTTCCCGGACCATATAGTGTTAAAAACACATGTAGGGTCCATACCCCCCAACCCCCCTCCCTTCACCCACTTAAAATAAGGGGCGGAAAGATACACAATGCATCTCTATGGAGAGTATTCAATGTCTTCATGCAGAGCGTGGACATGCTGAACAGCAGCACTGCCCCAGGAAGCACCTCTAGTGGCCGTTTGATTACAGCCTAGAGGTGTTCCTAGGCTGTAATGTAAACACTGCCTTTTCTATGAAAAGGCAGTGTTTACAGCAACATATCTACAGGAACATGGTATAGACACTAGAACACGTACATTAAGCTGTAGTTGTTATGGTGACTATAGTGTCCCTTTAATTATCGTATCACTATCACTTTTGTGTATTTCAGTTTGAGATGGCGTCTGCAGTCTTTGTGCTTGGATGTAAATCATATGGTTGACTCAAGAGGGGCAGCTTTAGAAAAGAGCCTGCCATGATAATTGGGTCTACATCATACAGAGTACAACATGTATTACAGCTCAGTCGCTGCCTTGCAATACATGTCTGTACAGGAGAGCAATAATACCCATACTAATACTCTGTGTGGGCATGTATTGCAGGACAGACTGAGTTGAGTGTTATATTACAATGAGAGGATGCTGAGCTTTATACATTATCCTGTCATTTTTGTAAAGTTTATTCTTTTATATGTAGATAGTATATAACGTCTCCAGCGTATTATTTTGGTTTTATGATAATCCTGGTTTTATCTCACCAACTTTGATTTTCTTACAGGGCAGAATGTTTCGATGCAGTGCACAGTGCTGTGAAAATGAAGGAGCTTCCATTCAACAGGTCCACCACTGCATCGAGCGCTGCCATGCTCCACTGGCGCAGGCACAGAGTCTGGTTACCAGCGAGCTGGAGAGGTTTCAGGTGAGCAGAGTCTACACAATGTAACCCTCACAACCAAATGTTTTCACATGCCAACATAATTGTTAAAGGAGCACTCTAAGCATCCTAACCAATTTAACTAATGATTGTGGTGCAAAAGAAACATAGACTGTGACGGAATATAAGAACCACTCAGCCCATCTAGTCTGCCCAATTTTCTAAATACTTTAATTAGCCCCTGGCATTATCTTAAATCTAGGATAGCCTTATGCTTATCCCATGCATGCTTAAACCCCCTTACTGTGTTAACCTCTACCACTTAAGCTGGAAGACTATTCCATGCATCCACTACCTTCTCAGTATAGTAATACCTTCTGATATTATTTTTAAACCTTTGCCCCTCTAATTTAAGACTATGTCCTCTTGTTTTGGTATTTTTTTTTCTACTTTTAAAGACTCTTTGGATAATATCCCCCCCCCCTCCCCCTTCCAGTTTATATTAAACCGTTTCATTGGGTGGTCAAAATCCGACGCTTTCCTAAATGCCACCTCCTTGCGTTTACCTTTTTGGACACCAAACTAATACACAAAGGAAAAATCCCTATCTAAAGGACTGACCTGTTAATTGACTGTTGAATGACTGTTGCATGTTTAAATGAATGGGTAGTAGTAATGTGTGCTGTTATCTGCCTTGTATAAGTAATGTACATTCTGATATTGGCAACGAAAAATTCAAAACGCTCTCAGTTTTTGAGCATGAGCGTTTAGCTGGAGAAATAGTTAACAATGTTGAATATGCACTTAACCAAATAGTAAAGAGAGAATTTAATCATCCTACGTTATACCATTTAGCAGCTGATTGGCTGCAATCCACAGCTCCCACAGGGGATTAGGGGGTATAAAGGAAGCAAAGAGTCAGTGTGCGTCTGACCCCTGACGAAGGTGCACATGCTGTGCATCAAAACGCACGTCGGGCATCTTCTTTTTTTCTTTGGCACAAGGCACTATACACCTATTCACAATGGTGTTACATATCATGCAGACCTAAACATGATATAATTTTATAGCACTTTACTTTTCTTTTTCTTACTCCTCTGACTATCGAGCAAGTATAACAGGGAGAGAGGATTGTCTTTTACCTATACTACTCTGTCTACTATAAAAACGTTAGGTCACTATGCTGCAGCATTTTGCAACTGTATATTTGTTGTAATTGATACATTTGGCAACACATATATAGAGACCAACAAGGAACATTTTTAATTGTTTAATATTTGCATATATTTGAATGTATCCATTCTTATCATCCTATCTAATTTAACTACTTAACCCTGAGTCGTGTTAAAAGGTATTATAGGTCCACCTTTAATTTAATGTGTGGCAGATCTACTAACAGTTCTCATTCCTGTTTAGATGTGTATTTATAACTGCAGCCCATGATTATACTTACCTGAATATTCTGGTGGAAAGTCCTCACATAGTGGAGACAGATATCCACATTATTCTGGTAATTAATATACCAAACCAACTCACCTAACTAGCATCTTAACAGTACGACAATTTGCACTAATTAATATTGTACCTTGATATTTAGATCATCCCCCTACATTGGCAAATAAATTTAATAAAGCCAGATATTGAAAGAGTACTACTATCATGGTTTCCATGTATCCGTCAGAGGTTTAGCCAACAGGCTTTGATAATAAACACCTGCGCTCTTTACTAATTGGTTAAGTGTATATTTAACATTGTTAACTGTTACTCCAGCTAAATGCTAACACTCAAAAAATATTTTGCGTGAGAGTGTTTTGAATTTTTCGTTTCTATTTTCAATACAGGGGTTAAACCATTACTGGAGGGTCTCTCTGGTGATCTAATTTAGTAAGGGTGGACCTGCAAGCGCATCCCACCTTGGCTGAATATATTTTAACATTCTGATATTACCCCCCAGTATTACTCTGTGTAGGACGTATGTACCACCCAGTATTACTCTGCATAAGAAGATTTTAGCTTTCTATTGTTGCTGCAAGTACAATTCAGCTCAGAGGAAGACCATGTCCGTTAAATGTTTCTTATTTTAATTATTAAAACTCTCCTGGCCAGATATAATAATTAACACAAAGTATATACAGTTTTTTTTTTTTTTTTTTTAAATGATTGAAGGATTCAAAATAAACCTATATTTATTATTAGGTGACGATTTCTAAGTTATACGCTTTGGGAGTTTGTTGATATTTTATTTGTGTATGGTTGATGCATTTGGTCACTGACTTTTCCATCACAGGTTAGCATTGTACTATTGGCTTTGGTATGTATGTTTGTTTGGAGGCATTTTTGGATTATTTATTTTTAAAATTAAATTGGGGTTATGCTTTTTCAGATCTGTATAAGCGTTCTTCCTTTATGGAAGGAAAATTCTCTTATTCTGTAATGTTTTGACTAGGATTAAACTGACTTTTTCAAATGTTTGCTTTCTTTACAATGTGTCTGTGTTTTTTGGCAAATTTTTTTTTTTTTTTTAATATGCTTATCTTCCTTACACTGCAGAACCGCCTTGCTCGCTGTACCATGCACTGCAATGACAAAGCCAAAGACTCCTTTGACTCTGGTTTGAAAGAGGCCCAAGTCAAGTCTCAGCTGGAGAGCTGTGTTATAAAGTGTGCAGAAGAGCACATGAGTCTCATCCCAAGCCTAACAAGGAAGCTAAAGGATGCACTAGCTGAAGTTGATAAGAAGACCCAATAGGAATCCGCAGGAGATACTACAATGTGAGACTGTCTATCCTATTATATGCTGAAGAGAATCTTTTGGGGCAGTGCTGCTAGCTCTGCTACAGCTGAATAGTCCTGTTCCAGTTATTAGGACTGACACCTTCCATAATGTTGGGGTTCAGCTGGACTGGTTATTGAGGTATAGAGAAGCTCTTTTGTATGAAATCTTATAAAATGCATCAAACCCATATTAACAGTCAGCAATGACATTTAAATTTATATAAATTTTTTTTCTTTAATTTATTATTAGTATTTTTAATTGAATTTTTTTTTTTTTTTTTTCTCAACATGATGCACTTTTGGCTCTGCTATGTTGAACGGTGGTTACTATCTTTTCCGCAGGACATCTCTGGAATTATTTTATGTGCTGTTGTTCGGTGTGAAAATCTTAAAGGACCACTCTAGGCACCCAGACCACTTCAGGTTAATGAAGTGGTCTGGGTGCCTGGTTCCTCTAGGGTTAACCCATTTTTTAATAAACATAGCAGTTTCAGAGAAACTGCTATGTTTATGAATGGGTTAAGCCTTCCCCCTAATCCTCTAGTGGCTGTCTCATTGACAGCCACTAGAGGCGCTTGCGTGCTTCTCACTGTGATTTTCACGGTGAGAGCACGCAAGCGTCCATAGGAAAGCATTGTAAATGCTTTCCTATGCGACGGGCTGAATGCGCGCGCAGCTCTTGCCGCGCGTGCGCATTCAGCCGACGGGGCGGATCGGAGGAGGAGAGGAGGCAGAGAGCTCCTCGCCCAGCGCTGGAAAAAGCTAAGTTTTTAACCCTTTCCCCCTTCCAGAGCCGGGCGGGAGGGGGTCCCTGAGGGTGGGGGCACCCTCAGGGCACTATAGTGCCAGGAAAAAGAGTATGTTTTCCTGGCACTATAGTGGTCCTTTAATGGAAGCTGTCATTTTAGCGTGCTATGTACACAGAGTCCCATCTGTGAGTGTTTAAGGTACTTTTTAAGAATATGATTGAGATCTAGTGTCTGTAAAATTCTGGCTACCACAGCTAAAAGTAACCATAAGGGAAACACTATGGCCTCAATTTAATAAACTTTCCAAATGATTCAATACTGTTATAAAAACGTTCCAAACAATTTATCTAGAAATTACCATAAAATCTATTTTTGTAGCTAAATAATTTAGAAAGTTTTTCTAACCGTACTGAATCTTTTGAGCTAACTAAATCAAGGTGTATATTTGAATACATATATAAGTCTTGTTATTGTAGTCCAGATTGGTGCATTTGGTATTAATGTCACAATCAACTCCCTTTTTTTTTCTTTTTTTTTTTTGAAACCTCTTCTACCTCCGTATTAACTATCATCAATATCTGTCCAGAACAGGTGCTGTGTCCTTGTAGGTTCATTGTTTAAGACTTAAAAATATGATTATGAAAAGACTGTTCATATAATATGTAATACATTTCAGTGTAGGTCGAAGGTCGAAAACTGTGATTAATGATTTGTTCCAGGATTTGAAAATAAAAAACCATTAAGATATTTTCCCTGCATTCCTTTTTCTTTTTCTTTCTTTTTTTTTTTTTTTTACAAGAGCATATGGGAAGGTCATTTTAAAAACCTCCAACTAGAAGCTGCTGATAATTCAGCTACAAACATTTTAACCTTTTTTCACGACTAGTCAATATGAACACTAGCATTTGGTTCCCTGGTTTTACAGATGCCTGGCTTAGCTAAATGCTTCCAGCTCTTACGGAGGATGATACTGACACCCAGCTGTTAAAACTAGAAATCTCATTTTGTGTTTTGCTGTATACAATTTTAAAGGACATGACAGCACCATAACCATTTATGTTTATTGCATAGGTTATTATGCATGGATTTCCCCTTGTAATGTGCACTGGCACACTTATGGTTCTAGAAGTCCCGTCACAAAGTCTAGTAGATGGTTCCTCGGATTTAACTTACGAAGTGCCCTATGGAATGTAGTGCTTTTAAACAGGCAGACATGGAAATGTGTATATATGTGTGTTGTTGTTAATGATCTTTGTTATATTCAGAGGAAGCCCAAATTATTATTACAAGTGCACTTGGAAAAGCAAGAATTAGACACCAGACACCTGTTGGTATTCAAAATAAGCCTCTGCAGTTTTATTCATCAGCTGGGTTTTATACATTTAAAAAGTAAGTGCTTACGTGCAAATACTCATAGGACAGTAATAGGAAGGGAGTACAAATAAGACATAGGGATGAACGTCATGTACACATAACAAATAAGTTCCAAGGTAAGAAAGAACAAAAAGATTAGAGAAGAGACATCTCAGGTGGGGGCTCTCTGCTCCCAGAACTAGACATATATGGTCTTAAGTGTTGTGTTAAGCATCAAGCATTTCCTGAGTCCAAGTTAGCCAATTTTAATATAGGATATCATTATATGACACCTATAAGCTTGAGCCTTGGAATCAAGATAAATTCTATCACAGTGTATAAATATTTAATCTTACATGCTTTTTCTCCTAGAGTTAAACTTCTGACAGCAGAGGGGTCAAACTCTGTTTGTGCAGTGTTTCATAGAAATACCGACTCAAAGTACCATGACCATTTTAAATCATAGAAAGGGTGTTATGGTGCTTGGAGTAACCATTTAAAGGAGACTCCAGTCTGTATACAAAAAGGCAAAAGGTACTGTCCGTTTTTTTTATAAAGACACAAATCAATTTGGCATGGTAACAGATTTACGGCCACATGTCACTATAGAATGTGGTCCCTACTTAGTATGATTTGTCAAAGCAAAATCTTTTTTGAGCTTCCTCAAGTAATGATACTTTTTTCTGGGTCTTAAATTTAGTCTGTTTTTCTATTAATTTACTTGTTAATCGAAGGCAAGTAATGTTGATGCAAATGCTATCACACCTTCTAATGTATTTTTGGTTTAAAGGAGCATTTTCCTTCAACATAACACAAGGTATGCTGATCTATTGAGCAGAGTTCCAGTATATTCATCTCGTCTGTTGAGCAAGTCCCAGTGTTAATAACTATTTGGAGGATTATGAATTTATTACAAGAACTCTGTAATTTTTGAAGTGTAAGTGGCCTTTTGAAATTCATGTAGCCATAATGTTACACGGTTAAACACTATGGTTCTATTTGTTATTTCGCTTTTTACATGTGGTATACATGACATAAGAATATGTGTCAGTCCCTGATCTATTTTAAAATAAATGGCATACAGCCTATTAAAAATGCTGGGCAATAGATCATGTGAAATGGTTAGCTGATGTTATATCATGCAAGTCTAGTTAAATAACTTTTGCCTGTTTTGTTTAACTAGCTAACTTTGGTGTCACGATATCAAGTTTCACTAAACTGAGGCTAAAATAGAATGTGAACTTTTTCCAAATCAGGTGTTTTAGCCTCAATTTTACCTTTTTAAAGGGTCACTTCAGACCCCTGAAGCACTTTAGCATGTTGAAATCCTTTGTGTGAAGATCTTGACCTCTTCTTTATTTTACAAATTCAGCTTTCACTTTTATAGATTTACTTTGTTACACTGCCTCCCCATAGTTGTCAGTCAGGCAACCTGTGCTGTTACTTCTTGGTTTTGTTAGCTCAGTTAAAGGGATTCTATAATGCCAGGAAAACAAAGCAGTTTTCCTGGCACTATAGGCTCCTGCAGTGCCCTCGTGCCCCCCCCCGCCCCCTCCTGCGGTACTGAAGGGATTAAATCCCCTTTAGTCACTTACCTGAATCCAGCGTCGATGTCCTTCGGCGCTGGCCAGTCATTACCCACGCTCCTCCCCCTTTGACATCAGGAGGAGACCTAATGCGCATGTGCAGCAATGGCCACGCTTGAATGAGGTAAAATGAGGTACAATGGGGTAAAATTACCTTTTTGTGTCATTTTACCCCACTCCCTCTAGCATGTAAGCTCATTGAGCAGGGCCCTCAACCCCTCTGTTCCTGTGTGTCCAACTTGTCTGGTTACAACTACATAAGAGACAAAAGTGGTTAAACGCGCCCAAACAGTGCAAATAATAATTAAAATATATACATACAGAGAATCCTCTAATTTGGAATGTATAAAACCTTCAAGGCAAAAAAGTACAGAACAATAATAGTGCAATATGTCAAGTGAAATAAGAGTATATAAAAGCTTATAAAAGACTCACTCACACTTTGCAGAGCTACTCAGAGCCCTGCCGTATAGCGCCTAGACGGTATAATCTCCGTCTCAGGATATCAAGTGATGGTATAATGCGGTATCCAATCCTCCACAGTGGTATATGGAAAGATAAAAATAGAAATAAAATCCAATAGTGTAGTATATGTATTAAAAAGTGTGCAAATAAAGGAAAAGTATCCTACTTACAAATTTCAGAGCAAATATCTTGCTCTGGTATAGACAGCATGTGGTGGTATGATCCCCACCAAAGGATATAAGTCAGGATTCAAGATGTATCAGGAACAACAAATAAAGTAGTAAAAACTATAACTTTGTTACAAAATAAAAAATATATAATAAAAGAAGTATCAGATCTTACTTAACGCGTTTCGCCCGGTCTGGGGCTTCTTCAGAAGTAATAAGTCCAAAATTCAGTGGAGTCCTCTTTATATAAGTGTTCCTGATTAATGTGATTTAGTCCTGATGCAATTTCACTTCCTACTTCCGGGTCGCGTGTGTCGCCCGGAAGTGACGTCAGCGACTCTTCTCGTAGCTTGCTGGAATATGTAGTATCCCTCCATTCATGTTGTGTGCGGCTCCCGGAAGTGACGTCAGCGTATCTCCCAGTGGTTGATGGGACATGTAGTTTACATTGTCCATTTCTCTATAAACACAGTTTCGTCACCCGGAAGTGATGTATCACGATCTGGTATTGTTCATGGGAATTGTAGTTCGGCAAATTGCCGATATGGGATACAATACATATAAGAATAAAATAAGTAAATTATGTAATTAACAAGGTGATAAAATTTAAAGAAAGAATGTAAATATAAAAACATATAATAAAAGCAAATAAGACATATGTTTAATTACAAAAGATAGCCAGCATATTTTAAATACTAACTTTTTTTATTTTTTTTTAAAAAGACATCATAGAGCTATACACACAAAATATATAGGTTTATACCAGGTGTTGCATACCAGAAAATAAGCATGCATAGAAATCTATAAAAAAATAACCAATATTATAAAAAATGCTATACACAAAGTGAACCATGCACATATATGGAGATCTTAAAGTGATACACAGGGGAGGTGGTGTGTAAGCAATAACAATAGTATATAAATATGCAAAGTATATAAAAACTGGTGTGAAAGGTTTTTTTCTTTTAATATTTATTATAAAAAATTAAAAAGATCAAACTCTGCATTAAGACCTTTAGGGTGTAGTGTGTCTAAAAAATAGACCCACTCCATTTCTTTCTTGCCCAATTTATTAATTATATCACCACCTCTCCAGTGTTTGGACAATTTTGAAATGCCCATAAATTTTAAGTGCCGTGGATCATTACCATGTAACTCAAAATGTGAGGATACCAAGTGGGTTTTTAGCCCTTTTTCTATGTTTCTACAATGTTCCCCAATCCTGACCTTCAACGGTCTTATAGTTCTCCCTATATATTGCAGTCCGCATGGACATTCTAATAAATATATCACGTTTTTAATACTGTAACTTTTATCTGTATTATTTGATTTAAAACTATGGATATATCGGTCCATTTTTTTAGTTTTTTGCACGCTACGCAGCAATTGCATCTAAAAAATCCATTCTTGTTTTTCATAAAATTATTTATAACTTCTGACTTTTTCTGTTTTGTATAATTTTGTGTGAGTTGCATTCTCAAATTTGGAGCTCCTCTAAATACAATTTTTGGCTGGTCTGGAATAATTTTTCCTAATACAGGATCTTCTTTCAATAAATGCCAGTTATTCCTAATTACTTTTTTTATTTGTTTATTTTTATTATTATAATCTAAGACAATAGGCAATACAAAATCTTTCCCATTATTCTTAGTATTTTTTGAACCCTTATTTTGGGTTAGAAGATCCTTTCTATCTGTGTTTGTAATATTTTCTATAGTTTTATCTATTTTCTCTTTATCGTAACCTTTTTCAATAAACTTATTCTTCATCATGTTCGCCTGAGTTTTAAAAGTATTAGCATCGGAGCAATTTCTCTTCAAGCTAAGGAATTGACTTTTAGGGATGCTGTCAAGCCAGCTCCTATAATGACAGCTATCTGTTCCAACAAAATTATTAACATGAACCGGTTTAAAATGAGTTTTTGTATTTAATCTCTTATCTTTAATATAAATATCCAAATCTAAAAAAGTGACGTGGGTCTGACTAAAATCTGCTTTTAAAACTATACCATCATTGTTTGTATTTAAAAAATCTAAAAAAAGTTTAGCTGTAGAAATTGGACCTTTCCATATAAAAAGGAGATCATCTATATAGCGGAAATAGGCCACCAGGCTCCTCACCCAGCCATGCCCGCTCCACACCATTCTCTCTTCTCACTCGGTCATGAAGAGGTTGGCATAGCTGGGCGCGAACTACATGTCTGTTCGTCCACCCATTGTAAAGCGCTGCGGAATTTGACGGCGCTCTATAAATATCATAATAATAATAATAATAATAAGGAATTCCCCATAGGAAAGCATTATTCAATGCTTTCCTATGTGGAAATAGCTAACGCTGGAGGTCCTCATGCAGTGCTGGTCTGTTTCAATTCAGGAAGGTCCTCTAGTAGTTGTCTGGTAGACAGCCACTAGAGGAGTTTACCCCAAGAGGTAATTATTGCAGTTTCTCAGAAACTGTAATAATTACCACTGTAGGGTAAAGGGACATGGGACACTGCACCCAGACCACTTCAATGAGCTGAAGTGGTCTGGGTGCCTACAGTGTCCCTTTAAGCTGAACTTAAGAGGCAGCAATTGCTCAGAGTACCTACCCTGCAAAGACTTCTCTACTCTTAGAACTGCATTGGGAAGCCTGTGATTGGACAGTCACAAAAAGTCTGGTCTGGGGAAGAAGGAGAGAACTTGCAAAGGCTTCAGACAAAAGATCTACAGCTTAAATGAATAATTAAATTGAAATCATTTTTTCAATGTCTTTTTTTTATTTATTTATTTTTTTTAGGGGGTATTTGGGCAGTGGAGTGTATCTTTAATCCCTTTCCATTTGTAGTTTAATTATTAATCCTGGAAGTGTTCGGTTTGCTGTGTAAATCAGTGTTCAGATTAGGAATACAGGTAACTGTTGAGAAACTGTGGAAAACCTTGATCTTCATAGCACAGTCTTTATAATATAGACTGAATTAAACACACAAAAGTTTATCTGGTTTATCCTGTTGTGGATTTCAGACATGTCTCACCATAATATCTTAGGAATCCCTTTATCATGTTTACCATCTCGCCTCTACGGATATCCTGAGTGGGACAGTAAGTTACTTATTATCCAGAAGACGCCCTTGCATATGTGTTTAAACCACCTCTGCTTTCCAGCTCCTGAAACTCACAGGGACTCTCCCCTTGCCCACATGGATTCTGGTTCCCAGCGTGTCTTCTCATCTGTCACATTTCTATGTATGTGAGTCACTCACATCAAGACCTTCTGCTCATTCACTGAATTCTCCATTTAACCTTTAAGTTCCCAAATACAAGAGGCGATGGAGGAAATCAGTACTCAGGGAAGCAAAGGTTTTGCTCCGTGTTTGTGAAACAAGTCTTCCCTCTTCCAGCTACCCAGTGTTAGTTTATTTTATGGCCCCCTGTATTTATAAGTCACAGGAAAAAAAAGTGTATATATAATCGACATATCTTCCAAATAATATTTCATTTTCCATTTTTGTTTTTGTTTATTTCTATTACTGCTAAATCTTGGCTTTGAATGATGGGAGTTAAGGTCCTCAGCATGTTAATAGGCATTCTAGTTTGATGTGTCACCTGCTGTCTGAGAATGATCGTAGCTACAGTCCGCAACAGGTGCGTCCTGTCTGCAATCTAGATGGTTGCCTGAACACAGACACTGGAGTTTGGGGTATCTTAGCCCCTCGTCTTATCTGTTCCTTTACAAATATCCCTTTGTGAATAGCTTTTTAATGCTATTGCAAAAGCACCATTTTGGTGGGTAACATTTTAAGTGCTACATTTTGATTGAACCAATTTGACAAAGCATATGTGAAGTGCTCCTCTTGCTTGGTCCCAGTCCCGTCAGTCTAGTTTGGAGTGACAGTTTGCTGATCAGTGTGTGGAAGTCGGGCACAGTGCCTGCTTGGGAAATATGGGATTCATTTCCTGCGTATGGGTTGTGATTAATGTCTGGGCAAGTGTATGACCTGCAAGGGTAGAATATGCAGCAGTCTGCATCGTTTCCTCCCTGGAATGTAATTACAGGCTAAATCAATAGAGTTTCTTAGTTGGCCTGATCTAACAAAGGTGTGGTACAACTCTAATCCCAGCCCACACTGTCTAGGTCACCCAGGGCAATACAAATAACAACATTTTTTTTTTCTCTTTTTTTCTTCTCATTCTATATTTAATCGATAATTTTTTTTTACTGTAAGCCCTGTTGGGCTGCCAGGTACTGTATGTGCTACATTTTTGGCTGCTTTACACTCTTACCAAAGAAACAGTCCTTATCAATTCAGTTCTGGAAGCCGTATGTCATCCTACACACATCTACAGGCTTTGGACTTTCCCTAAAGGAGCTTTGTGAACTTCCTTAGCCGCTGATTTAAAACCCAGGTTATTAACACCTAGCATCCTGCTCCAACTAGGAGTATCCACAACGGCCTCTGAGACCGCACCCCAGCCGGTCATGCCATTTATACCAGCAGCCCGCAGGGGAAGCCCTGCAACAGTGCCGTTGCGCTGAAAACGCAGAAGACCTCTCTGTTGTGCCCAAACTGCTCAAGACTTGACAAATTTTGTGTTTCTTACTGTTAAAAGTTTTTGTTCTGAGTGAGTGATCGGGCCTTAATACTGCCTATCAGGCACCCCTAACGGTCATAAGGACCCTACGAACTCCCCCTGTGCTTTACAATGCTATGCTATATTGATCACCACTCCTTAAGTGGGATTGTTAGCCCCCTAGACACACATCAGAGGTCCACCCCTCTAGACTAGCGTATAATTCACTGGGGCCTAGGCTACAGGCTACACCATATCCTTCAATACCTCCTTCACTAACATGTATCCTTAACTTCGGAGGGCATACGATGCAGTATTTTACTTCTCTGTTGTGTACTACATATGTACCAACACAATATATATATACAATATATATACAATATATATACAAAATATAAAAATTGTGCAGTCCCACAGCCACACTGTTATGTTCTTGTATTTATGTCCTCTATTGCTGTTGTGGCAAGGCATGCTTGTACTGTCATATATGCACGACAAAAATAAAGAATTTAAAAAAAACACACAAAACCCTGGTTATTTCCAGTTCGCCACAAAACATTTTCTGGAGTTTATAGATACTAAACGTATCTCAAATTCAAAATCATTATAAAAAGAACTATTAATAGCTAGTGCGCCAGGGTTAGCATGCATATTTTATCCCCTTAGTTTTTTTTTTTTTGTTTTTTTTTACTTCTCTGTAATGTTCTTTTAAAATTATAGTTAACTTACAGCCTGCTGCAATGATCATGATGGTAGGAATATCCTGGCGCCGTTTCCCAGTAATGGGGCAGATTTGCAGCATCTGACTTCAGTAGAGATGCAGAAGCCGGATGCTGATTCTGCCGCTTATTGATTGGCTGATCAGCACCAGTTGATCTCTCTCAGACAATGAATGAGCGCCTGTGCATAAAAAATATATGCAGAATGGACATTAGCAAGCCCACTACTTGTTACTCCTCTCAGCGTTCCATAGCGAAATGCTGCACTCCAGGCACTATAAGCATGTCACATTACTGAAGTGGTCATGGTGCTTCGCATAATTTAAAATGAACTTGTATTTTCCATGTTTGATTACTCACTGCATATTTTTTGATCATGAAAATGCAACATATTGTGCATGCATATAAACACACATTCCCTCACAGCATGTGATATACCCATAAGCATGCACACTTTAAAGAAACACTCCAAGCACCATAAGCAGTACAGCAAAGAATCGTAGTTATGGTGCAATGATTGCCCTAGTGCCCTCTTAGTATTAGTAGTCAAACCAATAGTCGAGGCGTGCTAAACCTATAATAATGATGTCTTTATGTCTAACATCAAAGATCCCCAGATGTAGAACTACAACTACCACGATGCTTTGCATTCCTTTAAAATGCCTTTAGAATGACAAAGCATCGTGGAAACTGTAATTTCAAAACATCTGGGAATATACCTTCTGGGCACCCCTGGCGTAACATATGCATTTATAGAAAACAATAAAAAAAAAAAATAATTATATATATATATAAATAGTGCAGAGTGTATATTTGTGTTTGTATTTATACAAATACATTTCTAAAAATAAAGTTCATACAGCGATAAAAATATCCTCCTTATGATGCTTCAAGCCACTTACAGTAAATAGAGCCCCAATTTGGATACATAAATTACAGCAATTATAGAATGCTCCAAGAAGAGGTAAAGTAGAAACTCCAATCTCACATTCACCCCTTGGTCACAATGGTCAGGCAACACCCTCGTCTGTACAGCCACATTATACCAAATCTCAAACATATGACGTTGGTCCTAAAAAAAAGTTCAGGAATGGACTGAAACGTTGATATGTAGCTATAAATCACTGCACAATAAGGTAGCAATTTTTAAATTACTTGAAAAAGTCCTTTCAAGGTTAATTTTTTTTTTTATAAATATGTCTGAGGCCTGAGTTTATTAGTACCAAGGATGGTGCAATGATGGTGGAGGAAAAAGGTCTTAAAGGAATGTGAGAGAGAGAGAGAGAGAGTGAGTAAAAAGAGGGAATACAGGTTAGAGATTACATTTAAGAAAAGGACAACACAATAAAATTCTTTGAGAGCTAACATTTATACAAGGTCTGTCCAGGAAAATCCAGCCTTGGTAATATAATGAGAATGGTTTGCATGATTTTGTGTAACATAGCAGCCAAAGAGAGTGAACTGGAATGCGCATGCGTTAACAATGAGACTTCTAGACGCCGTTGAGTGAGCATGTGTACTGGGTGGCAGTTCCATTCAAAATGACTGGGCGAGTAGAGCAACAAATCTTTCTCTGGAAACTATTTGGAAGATTCAGAAGGCTTTTGGCAATGATGAAATGAGTGCAGTGCATATAATAGTAGGGCACAAACGCTTCAAAGATGTCCAAAAATCTGCTGAAAGTGATCCACGTTCTAGAAGGCCTGCAACACGCAGAACACCTAAGAATGTTGAATGTGTATGGGCTGCAATCAACAAAGATCGGCAGCTGACGATCTCAAAGGATTTTACAGAGTGCTTTGAACAGTGGAAGAGATGCTGGGAGAACTGTGTGAGGTACCAAGGTGCCTACTTTGAAGGGGACTGAGGCGTCATTGTCCTATGTACAATGTTTCTTGTATCTTCCATGAATGTCTCTACTTTTAATATCAATTGACTGGATACTTTCCAGACAGACCTCGCATATATAATATCCCAATTGCACGTTTATTGTTCTCTGTTACATTAGTGCTTGAGCACATTTGTTCTTTTTATGGTGACCTGGATAGTATTTATCAGAGCTATTCACGAACGTGAATTTCAAATTTAAGGTAAAAATAACCAAATTGGAGAAAACTTCACAAAATCATCTATGCTATCCATGGGCGTCCGTAGGAATTTTTCCGGTGGGGGGGGGGCATAATTGTAATGACATCTATGCTTGGCCCCTTTTTGACAGTGTCATGAAGGGGAGGAGCATAGTCATTATCACATAAAGCCAGGGTGAATAGCGTTTTCACAACTATGGTGTCAGGAATACATGTTTGTATTCCTGACACTATAGTGCTCCTTTAAGCAAATTAAAGGAACATTCTGGTCACCATAACAACTTCATCTAAATGAAAATGCTATGATGCCAGGAAGCCCCTAGGTGATCTCTTTCTTTTAAGGGGTTAAACTGCTCTCAAATGGTTTAACCCCAAAGGCTTCCTCCAGCTCCAGGTCGCTCAGTGGTATTCGGCATCTGAAACGGAGTGTCAGGAAGTGCAGATTGACTTCAGGCATGGGTGCTGCAGATTGGCTAGAGTTGACAGTTGACGCTCTAAGCCAATCGCTTGTTCCCGGTTCATAAAAGTTTTTACTTTTTTATGAATGGGGAGCTACTGATTGGATTAGAGTGCCAGCTGACCGCTCTAGCAAATCAGCAACACCCCTACCCAGCGGCACTCTGTGCTTCCTGACACTCAGTAAATAAAAGTGAACACATTAACACTGATATTTTTTTTTACCTGGGGAGATGAGAAGATCCAGAGTTTCTCTGCCAGGCCCAGGTACCAAAGCCTTATGATGTGGTCCTTCCTGCTCGTCATTTGTCCTTCTTGCTCCAATCTCCTTTTCTTCTCCTTCATTTGACAGTCTTCTTTTGTTTCTGACACTGTCTTCTATATTTGGCTCCTTTTGCTCCTTTTCCTTTCTGCTCCTTCTTACTTATTTTGCGCCCTTCTGCTCATTTCTCATTCTGATTCCTTTCTGCTCATTGCAGACCCTTTCTGCTCCTTCTCCTACTTTAGCTTTGTGCTCCTTGCTGTCCCTTTCTGCTCCTTCTTCTACTTTACCTTTGTGCTCCTTCTGATTCTTTCTGCTCCTATACCTTTGTGCTTTGTGCTCCTTCTGTCCCTTTCTGCTCCTTGCATACCCTTCCTGCTCCTTGCAGAACCTTCCTGCTCCTTTCTGACTCTTCATTTAGGCTGCCCCCTCACCCCCATGCCTCACTTTCCTAATCTATAAGCTGCGCCCCTCGTGCCTCACTTGCCTAATCTATAGGCTGCCCCCCCCACTTGCCTAAACTATAGGCTGCCCCCCCATGCCTCACTTGCCTAATCTATAGGCTATTTTAAACTCCCCACCCCATCCCTCACTTACCTAATCTGTAGGCTGTCTCTGGCTGCATGTGTTGCTCCCCTGCGGTTTCAATCAGCAGAGAGAAGCAGGGATAGATGCAGCTTCCTATCCCTGTCTTTCTCCATACACAGCTGGCATTGCAGTTCATTTTAAATCTCACACGAAAAATAGCAGAAGAAGCTGAGTGCCCCCCCTGCGGACGCCCATGATGCTATCTATCAGCTACACTAGCCTTAAAATTAAAATTAATTTTGAATTCCCACTTTTGTAAATAACCCTGTATCTATTCTTTCCTTACACTTCTTGCTATGCTTCTTGTCCATATTAAAAATAAATAATATCAGAAAGTAAAAATCACAGTGCTGTAAGGCAAAAATGTTTGCTTTAGGAGTAGTAAGTTATGATTAACAACGAACAGTCTGTACATGTTACGCTTTTTTTTTTTTTTTTTGCAGATCTCCTAGATTTCAAAATATCACCTTGTGTAAAATCTAGCTGCTCTTCTGTGAACGTCAGATCAAACTAAACAATTTAGGGGGTGAAATAGGGCATAATATTTCTCAATGGTTCCCCCCCCCCCCCGACTAATGCTGTAGTGTACGTGATGACTATTCAGAGGTGCCCTGGTTCATCAGACAGGTGCGGTTCACACGGTAATCTGTAGAGGCTCCCATGTACCTGCCATCTCTTTGTACCTTTTACTTCTATTGAGCAAGAGAGAAACAAGCCTAGTATAAGCTCACAGACTGGAATTTGCAAGAGATCATTTACTCAAGCAGTAGTCATTGTACTTTTGTACTTTTTTGAAGTTTACACCAAATGTTAAAGTTTTTATGTTTTTTTATATTGATTTTATTATCCTTAGAGTATTTCCATAAAGTAAAACAAACTATGGCAAAGAGAAAGGAGACCAATGTATGGATACATAACTCATATTCAGTCATCAAGAGTTTTATGTGCTTCTCCTATTGCCAGGTACTGACTGAGTGCACAGGTAAACACAAAGGGCGCAAAATCAAAGTTTTTCGAATAGTATCTTATTTTTGGTCTCTAAACTACAGAAGCCCAGAGAGGCCATTAAAAATACATGGCCTCTGGAAAGCGTAAGGAACAAAAATGAGATGGGCCCACCCGGCCGAGAAAGAATGCAGACAGAAAAGCCAATACTAAATGAGTGGGGAAAAAAGGCAAATAAAGCTCCCAACTAAACCAAGATAGTAATAGGACATCAAATTCTGCAGGACTTGATTTGATTTTTAGTTAAGAAATATCCTAAGGAATTTAAGTCAAGAAAGGACAATGTGGTCAATTGTCTCTCCATAAAGGTCGGGTAAATGGAACAGTACAAATATGGGCGGCAGCAGGTACCATCTTTGCTTCTATAAAGCAGACTATTCAAATTTGCATCTTAGGCCATCCTACATGAATGACAATATGGTTCACACTTGGCTAATTCATATTAATTTGCATAATATATATTCAGAGCTAAAAAAACCTAAGGGTCTTGGTTTAGCTAATGCATTTACAATATTTACATTAATTGTGTTTTTTGTGTGTATAGTGTTGAATTCACCATGAATAATATTCAGATCAGTATGATTTATGACCCAGAGAATTACAGAAATAAGCAAACATGAATTAAAATGAATATTTATTCATCAGGCCTGTTTTTATTTGTATGGGTGTTAACATTACAACTCATTGCAGCAGTCCACATTGATTCACCAATAGACAAGAGTGTCCTCTTAACTAAAGCCAACTGATTCCCTGGAATTTTTATGTCGCTTCTTCTAAAATTCCCCTTTTTTGTGCCCACTCCTGGCAGGATGAATGTGTTGATTTTAATTCGACTCTGGATACAGTATTTTGTGGTTATATCAGGTTTTTCATGTTGGAGAGACAGACACCTACTTGCCAAAGCTCAAATTAGCTTATTCCCAGAACACCTCTGTGTAATTACCACCGTATAACTAATCACTCTGTTTATATTTCATAAGCATCAGGAAGTCTTCTCAGAACAGGCGTTTATACTCATTGTGTAAGTCAATTTATTTATTGCCGAATTTTACTTTGTAAACTATATTTTATTGACATTATTAAAACTGTAATATAATGTGTGTGGTAAGTTCTCCGTAATATTAATATTGTATGGAAGCCCAGAAAAGCCATGTATATTTACTATTTTTTTACTTGTTGTGTTGAGAAAACAACTTTTTCTCGACATAACAAATCAGAAATAAAAAAATATGTGTGGCTTCATGGGTTTCTGTAATATTGTGCTCATGAGCATTCAACATTAAATAATCTAAACGTTGTGGTTAGCCAAGAAGATATAGAAAAGTTCATGGTAGGAGATAATCCAGAAGGATTGTGAATAGTGTGTGAGAAGGAAGGAGTGTGTGAGGTTGGTTCCTGTGACAATGGACCAGGAGGAAAGAATATTGCTCATAAGGCAGGAGATGGAAGTTTAGAATTAAATATCCTGACAGGCATATGTCCAGATTTTTAAAGTGTAGAAAGCTCAAAGTAAGATGGATCTGGAGGAAAGGGGGAGAAGAGTCCAAACTGATTAGAAAGGCAGACATGGCAGGGAGGGAAAGTTGAGAGAGCCTTGATAACCAAAACAAAGAATATGAAGTATGGAGAATGGTGCTCAGGGCAGGAGATAAGAAGAGATCTACCGTGATGGTGGACAAGAAAGGAAGCAAAGGACTATGAGATATAAAGTAAAATGAGAGAGTACAGGTTGGAGGTTAAATTTCACAAAAGGCGAACCGAATAAGATTCTTTGACAGCAGGCTAACTTTTTTTTTAAAGTATTTAACCGTATGTGTGTATACATTTTGTATATGCTCAGCTGTATATGTCGGCCATGGATAGTATGGTGATACTGATGAAATTATCTACCTCCAGCCCCCATACACCAAATTAAAGAGTGATTTATTAAGTATCATGGAAGATGAGCTTCCACAGCTGTAAGTCTAACTGCCGTCTTATCCTGGCCTAGCTTTATACGTGTTATAAACGGTGATGTATATTATATTAAGCTGCACAAATATGAGATAATATGAGTAATCTATTTCCAAGTTGAACTATATTGAGGAGTACCTAAATTCCTGTATAAAGTATAAAATGTTTCATATTTAATTACGACAATGTTGAAAACAAATTGACATGTAAATATATAGTATACATATACGTGCTACTTGGCTTTATGTATACTTACTCCCTGCTGATTATTATTATTGCCATTTATATAGCGCCATCAGATTCCGTAGCACTTTACAATATTATGAGAGGGGGGATTTACAAAATAGTATAATTACAAAAAACTTACAGGGACGATAGGTTGAAGAGGACCCTGCTCAAACGAGTTTACATTCTATACGAGGTGGGGTGTAAAACAATAGGACAGGAATTGATGCCACTGCTCTTTCTAATATAACCTAAAAGCATGGCTGTGGCACACGTACGTTGAATAAAGCATAATTTTTATTAAAAAAAAAAATCTTTTTAATAATCCACATAATTGATTACACAGCTACTTAATTTAGAACACCAGAGTGTCCATATACTGTACATGAAAGAGAAATTCAGTTCCTGATAATGCCCAGCAGGGGTCGCAGTGTATCTTTTTATTGCTGTTTTGTTTTGTTTGTATGGAAATCTACTGCTCTCTTACCCAAAAAAAATCTAAGACTCTAATCCCAAATGTCCATGAAATAAAAATATTGCTAACCCATTTAGAACTGTTTTAAAAAAAAATTAAAAAAATTAAATCTATAAATTATGATTAAAGTCAATGTGAAGCCAATGTGAAGCCTCTTGCCCACTCCTGAACAGTCTAAATGTTGAGAATACACATGGGTTTAGGATTGGAATTAGGAAATTAATCAGAAGTTACAATGTATCCACGATCTGTTGTATAAAGTTCCACATCGCCACAATTTATCTTGTGGCACATGACGCCAAGGAACCACATTTCGGTTGTGATTCACATTTATTAGTTTTGGCTATGGATTGTAAATACCATACTTTTTGGAATATTAATGTAAAAGTAGCATTTTTTTTTTTGTAATCCGACATATGACTCCTAGCATATGTACTCATTAATAATGGGATCTTTGAATATTACGTTTTATTGCTAGATTGTCTGCTGATTGGTTTAACCCCTTAAGGACCAAGCTTCTGGAATAAAAGGGAATCGTGACATGTCACACATGTCATGTGTCCTTAACGGGTTAAAGAAGCACTATAGTGCCAGGAAAACAAACTTGTTTTCCTGGCACTATGTAGTCCTTAGGTCCCCACCGTCATAGCCCCCCTTTTGCTAGGCTGAATGGTTCGCGAACGGTTCGCCACGAACGGTTCGCCGCGGACTCATCATTGAGTAAACTTTGACCCTGTACCTCACAGTCAGCAGACACATTCCAGCCAATCAGCAGCAGACCCTCCCTCCCAGACCCTCCCACCTCCTGGACAGCTCACTAAGAATGCAGCTTCACAATGAATGTAAAATGGATGCTGTCTGGGAGGGAGGGTCTGCTGCTGATTGGCTGGAATGTGTCTGCTGACTGTAAGGTACAGGGTCAAAGTTCACTCAATGATGAGTCCGCGGCGAACCGTTCGGGACATCACTATCTATAAATTATAAACCAATTAATTATATTAATACACCACAAAGTCAATATAAGTTGCTCCAAGATTTTCAGAGATGTATCTCATGTATTGGGTAGATCAAGTCTGTTCTCCTGACGAGGTATTGAGCTTCCTTGGTGTGCTGATTACATAGCTAGATTACAAACTCACAGAGAAGTGATGGCAAACCTTTTTGAGCCTGAGTGCTCAAGCTGCAAATGGAAACCAACTTATTTATCTCAAAGTGCCAATACTGCAATTAAACATGAAAACAGAAGTCAGGCAGTGTCTGATATGTGCTGGTTTTCATATTAATATAACTGTATAAACAAATTAGAATAGAAAAATATTATACCCACCCTGCTCACCTTACCTGCTGCTTACACTTTCCTGGTGGTCCAGTGGCGGTTAATAACAATAGGGGGGGTGAATGATTCCCTTGTAGTCAGTGGGGGTAAATAAAAGTCCCTGGTGGTCCACTGGGGTTTAGATTTCTTAGTGGTCTGCTGGTGAAGGGCATGGTCTGCACCTACTCCTGGTGGAGACCATATTAATCGGTCCTGCTGGTCTAGTGCTCAACGTAGAAGTCAGAGGACAGGCTGGGAGTCCTGTCTGCTGTGCTGACTCCCTCAGTGAGCACTAAAACATCAAGGGAGCAATTAATATGATCTACACCAAGCATAAGTGCAGACCATGTGTTCCACCACCTGATCACCATGGAATCATTTGTGTTTTAAATCTAATATATTGCCGATTTCAATAGGGGCAGCAGTATCCAAGGACATGGATCCCCTCTACTGGTGATCCCTGAGGCAGCCGTCTGTACCACCTTATGGCAGTAGCGCGCTCCCCTCTAGGGTACCTTCTGCATGCCGATGTTTTCTGTTAACCCAACATATTGTCACTTAACGTTTCTAATTATATCACATTATAACCTATATGAAACTGGTTCTCTAAATATATCACTAAACTGTGGAAGTCATGGGAAGGTTTTTCACAAGGTGCCATTTTCCCATCATCATGCTGTGCATGCCATACTAAAATACATTTTAGATGAAGCTGCATATTTACTCTCAAAACAAGGAGAATGAATGAAAATGAATAGAATTCATAATTAGGAGAGAACTAACAGTGTAAAAATGCATTACATAATAAACATAACCTTTAGTATAAAGTATGAAACACTCTAGTGGGTAAACCTCACCTTCGACATTTTTATTTCACAAATACGTTTATGTAATAATGTAATTGCTTGTAGAATATTTGCAGCATAGTGAAATACAGACATATTATGGTTCCTAATTCCCCATTTACAAATACATTCCAGGTTGGGAACAAAGTTCTGCATTATAGAGATGTCAGATTATGCATAGAGACAGCAAGTTCATCACCAAGTTCATTGTGTTTGTGTGTGGGGGGATTGTGGGTGTAGGGTATGTGGAGGTTATAGGGGCTGTAGAGTGTAAGGTGATATAGACAGGCGTGTTTGGGAGTATTGGGGCTAAAATGTATGTGTAGGGTCTGGGGTTGATACAGGCTGCAGTAGTGTATGTGGGGATAATGGCTGATGTATGGGCCTGAGAGGGCAAGTATAAAAATAAAATATTTATTAATTTAAAAAAAAGTAAAAACCCTAACATTTATTCCCCAGTGGCTTACCTTGGGCCAGGGAGGGGGCTATGATGTACCCTAATGGAGGTACTTTATGGGTTAGTATGAAATTAGGAGAAATATTCTGGTCTTCAGATGGGCATCACCAGTGATGGGGAGCCCTCCAGCTGAAGTGGATATCAGCCTGGTGTCAAGCATGCTAAGTGGACAGACAGCTTCCTGGCCAGCTCCAATATACTAGACCAGGGAGAGAGCGCTGCTGAAGTCCTAACGGTCTGCTAGGACTGTGCTGCCCTGGGGGCCGTGTTCCTGGTGTCCCCGCATGTGGAACACTAGAGAACAAATTCAGGGCTGCAGGAGAGGACCCTGAAATTGAGACTGTCCTGCCAAAAGCAGCACTGTTGGGAGCCCTGTTACTACATTAAATTGTTATACTCTAAGTTCGGATGTAGTTCCGATTATTTAATGAGTTTAGTGACTGAGAGACCATTTTGCATAAGCAGTCTCGTCCTAAGGGCTAAAACAAATGTTTGGACATTTCTCCTGATGTGGGATGATATGCTAATGTTAGCTATTTGATGTGGGAGATCATTAATCTTTAGCAAGCTAAAATGTTCCCTGTGGGATAATGACATCATGCATCTCCCACCCATCCTCTGACATAGTGCAAGGCTCTGTAACAGGAGATGTAAGCCACATAGGTACATTGTACTAGAGCACACGTTAGTGCTTTCCAAATACAATATAGGTTAATCCATCTAAGCTAGCATTGAGCAATTTAAATGGCGATTCTCACAGCCTAAACTTTTATGTGTCTGAGCCACATGACCACTTGTACCAATGTGCAAAAGCCATCAGAAAACCATCGCCATAGCCATCAGTTGCCAATATTATTGACATAATCAGTCAGCACAGCTTGGTGAGCCCCATAGACAGTGGCAAAAACACTGCTCACCCCACCTGTCAATTAAAAAAACAGCTGGGAAACTGCAATCCTATGACTGATATTTGGATTACAACTCAATATGCTCAGCCAAGGAAAAAGACAACGTAATGTGGCTGTCTTGCAATGGAAATAATATAAAAGAAAGGTATTAGAAATGGCTGGTCTATCAAGGAGATGTAATTAGGACGCTGTGTAATCTCACGCACGTGCCAGGCGTATTATTAATATGACAGTCATATTTGGGTATCAAAATAAAGAGTTTAGCTTGCGTTTTCCTTGTGTTGTTTATATTCGTCATTCCAATGCCATAATTAGCCCTGTGTCGCATACTCATGGAATGTCATTAGGAGGGGCCTTTCAGAAGCAAGACGTACTACTTACAAGTTATTTCAAACTATTATCTGTGGCCCCAAATTACCAGGCTCAGTAAAGGGAGTGCACAGACTTATAATAAATGCAGCAGTCGGCATTGTTCGAATATAACATTCCTGAAATGGCTTGTGGAAGGCGGTCCAGTTAAACTGGATCTAAATACCAAACCTCTTACATCCACATAGCTCCCTGTGGAGATTCTTATATTATAAGGTTCAAAGAGTGTTAATGCTACAGTTCAGCTGAGGTGGAGCTGGGTAAATTTCATGAGCCGCTTTGATTTCATGTTTGATAAACTAAAAATATGGATGGTTCTGAATTTAACGCAACTCTCCTCATGCTCAGCCATATCACTAATGGTGGTATGGATAGATTGATGGGCACTCACAGGGTGCCATGACAGCTATTTTATGAATATGTTGCTGGCACTAAACAGTCAAATATAGCTCACGCTCACTGCCAGAGGCTGATTTGCAAAGCTTCAAGCTGAGCTTGTTAATCTGAGAACATGGCTGGGGCCTATTGATTTCATAGGAAATCTGGTCACAGGGCAAGATTCAAGCTGGCTTTGGCTAATCTGTGGAGAAAGTTATCTTAATATTTGTGGCTGTGACATACAAACTAGTTGGTGACTTGTGTTCTGCTGAATATCAACATATAAAAAATATTTATACGGTTTGTGTCAGGGATAACACATTAAATCCAACATGTTGGTTATAGGCCGGAAATGGGAAATAGGAGGGTACTGACAGTGTATTAAGCCTTAGAATCGCCAGGCTTTCGGCAAAGAGACTTCAGTGAGGAAAGTAGGCATAGAATAGTAGTGAAAGGAAAGTCGAGTTCGAGGAAGTTAGAAGTACTCAGCAGCAGAGAGTTTAACTGGGATATGGTTTCCCAGAGATCAGAACTGTCGGGATGCAGCTGGGTCAAGAAGTGCAGAGAACAGGATAATTATGGATCTATCTGGGTTCAAATTTAAACCAAGTTGTAACATAGTGGACTTTAGGGAGTTTTTTTCACATAGATTATTCAGAGTACAAATGTTGGGAGATGTTTTGTTTCAATTCATTAATCTCAGAATTTTGGACAAACCACCAATCAGGGCTGTCGTTATCTTGAGCACTCCTCTAGGACTGGGTTCAAATGCCCTGAAATTCAGCTCAAGAGTACTTTTCCTTAAGGTCGGACTGCATTTTCCCAAAGTGTTCCTAAAAACAAGAGACAGAACTGATCCTTTCGGTGATTGGGAGGACAGAGGGAAAACCACTGGGATATAGTGTATTTTGGGATCTTGAAGTAAAATTGATTCCATTTGTTTTTTATGAAAATACCTACAGATTGTTCTTGCCTTGTTTTTTTTAGGTGATGTACTACTGTTACATATCACTTCTAGTAACGTAGAAATCCATTTTTGGATGAATGCACTGCATCACGGGAAACCTCTGAAACATTATGTTTTTTTAAACCCTTTTAAACTAATAACTTGCTTTACTCCCAGAACACTTGAAGTAGCCAGAAGACTTAAAAAATAAAAGAACCCTATATTGCATGGACCAAGCTATACAAACCATGGTGGAAGCTTCTCTCCGTGGGAAACTTGGAAGCAAGTTGAGTCCTGACCCTGTGCCAGCGTATTTCACTTAAAAGGGACTTTGTCGAATGTAGTGTGCCAAATCAATTTTGGAAAGCTGGCATGTTTTTCCTTATTGGCACATCTACCCAGAAGTGTATTTGGAAAATGAAAATGAAAAGCCTCTGATGGGAATTAGATAGATAGACAAGTAGATCCCCCCCTCCCCCACCCCTAGAATATCACTTGGCCCACTTTATGTCCTCAGTCACCAGAATCTGAATATTGTAATAAAGAGGAGTATGCGTGATATGGTTGATAATTATTTGCCATTAATTGTATTCATAATTTTAATACCTACTAATAATACACTCTGTGTAATAAATGTTTTGAAATGGGTAATAATGACACTGCCGCACCAATAGATACTGTTTTGTTTAACTTTTTTTAATCAATTCTTTTTTAGTCGATCCTTTCTTTTAAAGCTTGGAAATAACTTAGTAGTTGTACTTTTTATACATTCTAATGTCTGTATTCCAAGTTCTAATGCAAGTTGCCTCTTGCCAATGTCTCTGAAATGAGAGCCAGAGTTAGAAGCACAGTAATATCTATATACCTGGAGTTATTTGAAAACTAGAGAAATGTAAATGTATCCTCCATGGGAAACCATGTGGATATTATAAATAATTTGTATTATTTTAGGATGTAGATTTCACAAATTTGCATTTATCCTTTTCTAGAAGTGACTACCTGTCCCCTTAACGATAATGGACTACCTCATGCAAAAACCCAATAGGAAAGATTTGATTCAATACTTTTTTATGGGGAAGGTCTAATGCACGATCATGACTTGCCGCGCATGTGCATTACGTTCCCCTTAGGGAGACAGAGACAGTGCCAAGGGACATCAGTGCTGTAATCAGGTAAGTGTTTTAAGGGTTATTTAACTCTTGATGCTCTTCAGGCCAGGACTGCCTATATGGTATGTTTCCTGGGAGACACCATCATCTGTGTCCAATTGGGTGGTCATCTTGCTATCATCCTCCCCTTTACATATGTCCAGCCCAGACATTCATGTTTCTGTAACAACACTGCCTCTCCATCTATAAGCTCCACCCTTTTTGTAATCAAAATGCTTTGACAGTGTGAGGAGGGTGACAGTGTGTGTGGGGGTAGGGGGTGACAGTGTGTGTGGGGTTTGATAGTATGTGGGGGATGACAGCGTGTTGCGGAGAGGCTGTGTTTTAGTGACCAGCCTCCCCATACTGAAATACCATTCTAGTAATCGAAGTCCTGGTGGTGCAGTGGTCTCCCTCCCTGATAGTCCGGTTGGATAGCTAGCCGGTCTGCAGCTCTGCTAAGTGCAAAAATGCAGACTATGTGGAAGAGGTCTCACGAGCTCCGGCACTTGAAGTGTGAGCGCGTTGCCATGGTAACCCATGGCAATTCTCTGATTGGTCAAGCTTGTGAGATCTCTACCTCATGGCAGAGCTGCAGACCGGAGGCTATACTAGGCTCTGTCTTCCTTGGAAGAGATCCACACCCAGCAGCATACAGGGCAAGCCGCTGGGCCCTTCCTGGTGTTGGTCCCTCAGTCAGTCTGCCCTAAGAAGAGTTAGGCGGCTGTGAGGCCGCAGTCAGTACCAGGCCTTAGGGCTCACCTAACTCGTCTAATTTTAGAGCCGTCTCTGTCGGCGTCCCCTTGTTGCATAAGCTCCCTGGCACCTGAGCACAGTAAACCCTGTGCACCCACCCTGCATCTACTCTGCTGCTGCCTGATATAAAATGTAAAAAAAAAAACAACAACCAAAAAAACACTTATACCCTCCACCAAGTGTAAAGAAGATCCAGGGCTAAAGACAGAGGCGGCTCTCTAATTAGGCGATTTAGGCGGCCGCCTAAGGCCTCGCGCTGGCTGGGGCCTCGCGGCCGCCTAAATCGCCCAAGGGCAGACTGACATGTCGGGTCCTCGGTCTATGACCGAGGATCCGACATCAGGGGGAACCCGGCGGCTTGCCCTTTATGCCGCCGGGTGCGAGGCCCCCTCAGTCCGCCCGGAGAGCCAGCCTTCAGTCTGCAGCTCCTCCGGGTGTGAGCTGCAGACTGAAGTGCCTCACGATCCCCAGCCAATCAGAGCGTTGCCGCGGGTTACCACGGCAACGCTCTGACTCCTGGAGATCGCGAGACTCCTATCACGTGGTCTGCAGCTCACACCCGGCGGAGCTGCAGACCGGATAGGAGGCCCACCGGACCACCAGGGAGCCAGGACACTGGACCACCAGGGACACCTGCAAAGGTAATTCCCCCTGTCACCCCCTAAGTCCCCTGTCACCCCTCAGTCCCCTGTCACCCCTCAGCGTCCCCTGTCACCCCTCAGACAGGCTGTCACCCCTCTCCCCGTCACCCCCTAAGCCCCCTGTCACCCCTCAGCGTCCCCTGTCACCCCCTAAGTCCCCTGTCACCCCTCTGACGTCCCCTGTCTGCTTCTTTCTGTCTATTGAACATTTTAATTTTAATTATTTGTAGAGCTGTGAATCCCTCTCCCTAAAGAGCTCTCTCGGAGTGACAGTAACTTAGAACTGTGAACTACAAAGAAAACCACATTTAGAAATTAAGGGTAGCAGACAGAACACTCCAAGAGAACCCCTAAAACAAAGGGATTCATGGTTCTACAATTCAAATTGAAAACCACAGAGTGTATACATAACTTAGCATTAAAGGACCACTATAGTGCCAGGAATACATACTCGTTTTCCTGGCACTATAGTGCCCTGAGGGTGCCCCCATCCTCAGGGTCCCCCTCCCGCCAGCTCTGGGGGGAGGAAGGGGTTAAACTTACCTCTTTCTCCTAGCGCCGGGCGGGGAGCTCTCCTCCTCCTCTCCTCCTCCTTGACTGAATGCGCATGCGCGGCAAGAGCCGCGCGCGCATTCAGCCAGTCTCATAGGAAAGCATTCACAATGCTTTTCTATGGACGCTGGCGTCTTCTCACTGTGGCGCCTCTTTATCTGAAACTGCTATGTTTATAGAAAAAAGGGTTAACCCTAGCTGGACCTGGCACCCAGACCACTTCATTAAGGTGAAGTGGTGTGGGTGCCTATAGTGGTCCTTTAAGTTGGAAGAGAAGATTTGTAATTATCTTGTCTAGCCTCCACAATCCCTTGTTTAGTGAGTGACCCTGATAGTGCTGTTTTAAAGGGGCATTGTAGGCACTGTAACTGCTTTATCTCATTAAAGTGGTTATAGTGTCTGGAGTCCTCTGGTGCTGTCCTGCCATTCAGAATTAAAATAATGTTTTAATGCTAAACGATAGTCCTTAGCATTCTAATCCCGCTGTGCTATTTGCATTAATGAGGAAGCTTTATTCTCAGAATCAATGGGCATCTGTGATTGGATAAGGGCATCAGCTGACTGCTTTCAGCCTATCACAGCTGCCTTTGCTGGTATGAATTGGTATGGCTAAAAGGAAGTGTTGTTTAGTGTTAAACCGCTTGATAGTCGTATTTGGTGGGTCTTGATCTTTTGTTGTCTATATTTTGTGGTGAGTGTTGTTTAATTTTAAGGCATTTAAGCATTGAAATAGGGACATGAGTCCAGAAACATCTGTTTGGTGTTCTCTTCATTAAATGCGGGTTTCACAAGTGGGCTCTTTTTACTAAGTTGTACATTGTGTTGATTGTTATGCTTTCTGCTATTTGGACAGTCTTTACACAAATGACCACACTCTATGATCTATTTTTTTAATGGAGGGACAGTGCCAGAGGACTCCAGGCATTTTATGCAATTGAATGAGATGAACTTGTTATACTGCCTAGTGTCCTTTAATTGTACAGCATGTTAGCATGAAGAAAAAGTTGCTATATTGCTAATTTACATTTTGATAATAATTTTGCTAATAATTAAGATTAAGATTTTAAGTACTACAGTGATCTAATTCCTACCTGTTGGAGTGAAACTTTTTTGCTTTTTAGTATATATTAAAATAAAAAATCACAACCATTTAAACTACGCAAAGCAGCTTACATTAATATAAGCTATAACAAAACAAAAATACTTTTTAATTATAGGGTTCATTTAAGAAACACTGACATTTTGTGGTTATTACTTTATTAATAAAGGTATAAATACTTGCCATATAGATATATTAGCAAATTTTAAATACAGACACATCAAAAAGTCATAACACATAAAACTATACATTTTATGAAGTAAGCATGTAATTTGCTTGTATAGTTTCCCTATATTTTATTTAATGACTAGGAATTCATGACTGTTGGGGTAAAGTCTGTTTTAAAGGAGCCTGAGACACACAATAATTATGCATGGATTTCCCCCTTCTATCTTAAAGGGTAAACAGAATTCTTTGATTTTATCCCTTCTTCATTTTCATCAGCATTTGAAGGGTCTCAGATGTAAATAATTTTTTTTTTATAATAACTAGCATTTTTTTTTCTCTGTGGCACATGTAGCCATCCAATTTATTTCTTGATGACATATTTGAGCAGCAGGAAACATCTACAGGTAAGTATATTTAAACAATGTTTTCCTGAATATGATTTTGTCACCGACATGATTTGTGGTCTGCAAGTTCACTGTAACCTTTTAATAATACAGTTAATGAAGTCTTGTCAATTGTGGTAAGTTTAACAGAAAGGCTCTGAGAAGTGTTCTCTTAGAACCATAACATCAAGATTTAATGATACTTTTAACTGTGGCATCTGTATTCAAGCAAGCATTACAGCCATGACATACTGGTGAGAAGATCACCAATTAGGTGACTCAAGTATCATCAAGTCATAGTACAATATAATGGTTTCATCTCCTGTCTGAAGATGGGGGGGATCTGTCTATTCATCCAGATACAATTACGTGTCTGTTAGTCCACCCATTGTACAGCGCTACGGAATTTGATGGCGCTATAAAAATAAAATAATAATAATATATAGAGCTTGGAGCCAACCCCAGAAACTGAGGGGATAATTTGCTAAACACCAAAGTGTGAATTAAGAACCAAACTGCAAAATTTAGGCAAAAAACGTGGATTTGAAAATGTTCTTCAAACTCATCTATAAACACAGGCTATTTCAGCTTAAAGAGAACGTGTCCATCTATAATCAAGGGAGTGGGAAAAAGCAAATGGCGAGCACAATATAATAGGTATAGTAGATTTTGATACTCTGCTGGTGTTAATTACAGAGCTGCAGATTCTCTGTGAATTGTGGCTGGTTTGTAAAAGATATGATTCCAAACTGTTTCAACATGAGGAAATGCTCCAGTATATAATGCAGGAACCAGGAGCACATGTTAATTTACTATACCAGAGCTGCTGGGAAAAACCCATTGTAAAATGAGCTGTCTACAAATGTCTTTTCTGCACCTCTCTCTACTGATACATAAAAGGTATTACACTAGATCTTGTCTTTGATGTCTATTCCAGCTGATACTTGCTTGTAGTGTCTATTGATACTATGTTACTTGGTTTCACACAGCTTGTGTCTAGAGATGGATAATGCAGGATTTCATTGCATTTGTTGGACTTGATGAGTCTGGTCTGAGACACAGTACAGCTACTGAGCAAGTTTTATTTTATAAGACTAAAGGGAGTTTTAAATAACTTGATTGTGAAATAACGTTCCAGTTTCAAAATAGGTATTCTCTGCCTTTGAAGTCATGTCTATTTTATTACAGAATGGCTCAAATTACCGCTTTCTGTGTTTTTAGAAAATGGGTGATTATCTAACCTCTGCTGAATTAGCCATCCCAATTCCATGTGTGCTGAAAGGGGCACCATCACATGACTGTGAGTCTTGTGCACAATGCAACAGATAGCTAAAAGTTACATACACAATCTGTATTTTTAAAACTACCTAAAACTTTTTATTTTATTTAAATTTTCATTGAATGTAAGGCCATTCAGAGGATGGTATATAATTTAACCGTTCGGTTCCCATAGATGCTGTTACCGTAAGGGTGTATTTTGCATATGGCATGTTGTAGGAAGTATACCCAAATATAAATTTGCTTGTACTTTATTTGTCAACAAATACATGAGTGCACATTAACCCATTAAGGACCAAACTTCTGGAATAAAAGGGAATCATGACATGTCACACAGGTCATGTGTCCTTAAGGGGTTAAGAACAAGAACAATGCTGTTGTTGCCATGGTATATGGTAGTACTGCTCAGGTAAGTGTGTAACATACTTCATCTGCAGTGCTCCTCTTAACAGGAAGTGCTTCAACAGTGTTTACTGAGGTGTCTTAACAAAAATTAGCTTATTTTTGAATCCATATCGAAGAACTGTATTATTTGTAGGGGCCTACAAGTTTATACGAAGAACAAACGATGAGGGAATGAATATTATTAATAATATGTGTTGTCAGCAGAATTGATCTGTTATGAAAGACAAGGAGCTGATCTAACATACTAAATATATTTCAGAATGAAGAAACTGCTGGAGTGTGTTACCAAACCTTAGAATAGTCACAGTAATGCAAATAGACCTCAGTGAGGTAACAGGTATAAAATAAGCAAGAGGAACTAGAGGTACATAGAATATTGTTTCAACCAGTCTAGTCAAGGGTCATAGAGAACGGGACCAGAGTAGGCCAGTTCAACTACCAAAAAACACTTTGTAGCATACGTTATCAGCTGTAGGACAATATGTACAATAACATATTATATAATATATTTAATAAAATACAACTGGAATTCCTAGGGTCCCCATTGTCCCTTACCAGAGGGGCCAGGATATAGTCAAAAAAGTGAAACATTTGTTATCTGTTTTGAGAGCCAAATCACATTTAAAGTGGTTTGCCATTTCTTTACCAAAAACTCTTTTCGGACAGGAATAGTGGTACTTTGATAATACAGTGCGTATTAGAGATTTTTCTCATAATTTTCTCCTTTTTATTTTGTTGTTTAGCATATTTTGTTTGTAACATAGTTGGTATTTGTATGCACTATTGCGTTGTTGTGATTACTTTGGGTCGTAATAAAATCCCTTTAAGAACCAAGTTACTGAATAGACTTATATAACAGTACTGTGGTTCTTTAGATATTTTTGCTAAATATTTTTTGTGGGTTTTTAATCTACTTTTGTTGGAATAAGACTCACGATTTATAAATTGTCGTAATTGTGTCAGCTTTTATACTAGAAGAGGTGTGGATGGTGGTAAGATGGATTTTATATCATTATTTTGCTTCTAGTCCAGATAAATAGTGATTTTTAACACGTTTAACAACTGACGCAAGACAGTACCAACCTTGGAGTGGTGGTTTTAATGACAAACAGTGGAATGGTTAAAATAATTTTCCTTTTTTTTACCATATTTTAGTGTTGCCATATTTGTGTGAATCCAGGCAGTGAAACAAATTGTTTCTTCACTGAACTCAGTGCATATTATATATTTACACCCCAAATAGCCGCTTCCCCCGTTATTCTTTGCTCCCATTTTGTTTTTGGTTGTTTGCAATGTTGAAGTGAGTGCTGGACTAACTTTGCCGGAAGGGACTGATTCTCTGCTGAGGAGAAATTAAACAGGAACTGATTGAAGCTCTTTTGGACTATGACACACAACTGGCAGCAAAGGGTGAAGCCTGAAACACAGCCAGTAAGGAGGCTTAACCACAGAGGTGATACCTGCAGTTGTGGTCTGTGATTCACCAAGCTCTGAGGACACCCTGGAGTTTTATCTGCAAACTTGTTTTGAAATATGTGGACACACCGGACACATGCTGCTACCAGCTGGGGCATGTTAGGCTGAGAGGAAACACCAGCTAAGACAAGCCAAGTTGAAGAGATCAAATGCCTCACCTGCCAGTATTAGTTGGAAAGACTCCTCTGCACTCAAATCATGTACAGAGAATTTACCTATTTTGGACAAAGATGTGGATTTACATCTTTTACTTGCAGACAGTATCAGCTGCCAAAGTACCAGTGTGCAAAGTATCTTAAACCTGGTCTGAGAGGGACTGTTTTGGAAGTACTTTCAGGGCTACCAACAGAGTCTGATCAGGACTATGACACAATTAAGGCTGCACTGCAGAAGTTGTACAAGCTCACTTCTGAGGTCTTCACAGAGAAATTCCAGACCATGTTCTAAAATTAGAATATGTGTAAAGAAGTCATTATCAAATTGGAGCAAATTAAATGGAGTCCAATAGAAATGGGATTATTTAAAAGTTGCACTGCTGAAGGCAACAGAAAATTGCATTAGGCTTGTCAGTAAAAGCAAAACATTTAGGAAACTACTGTGGTACTCTGCAGATGTGGCCAAAATAGTAAAAAACAAAAAGTAAGCATTTAGTAATTACAAAAAAAACCCTAGAGTGAGTTAGACAGATCTATAAGATTATGCAGAAAGAGGCTAAGCAAGTTATAAGAACTACCAAATCACACACAGAGAAAATAGCAGTCAGTAAAAAAAAAAAGGGGGACAAAACATTTTTAGATACAAAAATGAGAAAAGGAAAATAAAACAAGGATTAGTTAGATTAAAAACAAAATAAGGAGGGGGCGGAGCTAATGGCATTCAGGAGCAGATGCCATTTCACCCAGCTCCTTGTTCATCGCCCGAGAAATCACCCATAATCGGCGTAACGCCATACAACCAGAGCCGTAATAGCGATCCTTGGACTGGGGTCCGTATACCGGACCTGTGGATGCCTTTTTTATGCCCGTCGGGCACAAAAATCCGGCGCAAAGTGCCTCAGGCCTACCTTGCGGGACTCCCGCGGCAGCCACGTATTACCTCCTGGGACGGAGACTACTGGGACACAGACCCACAAGCAGCCAACATACCTTGGGGCATACCAGAACCCTCGATGGGCCGCAAGTCACAAAAACCGTCTCCCCTCGGTGCAGGGGAGGGCTGGCAGCCTTAGGCCTGGGGGGCAAAACCAGTCAAGTGGCCCATTGCACCACCAAATCAGTTCACCATCCATGCCCACCTGGTTTTATAACGGATATTGATGTTATGCTAATCAGTAGCTCTTTGCCATACCCGCTCCTTCACGGCTCTGACTTTCAATGTTGTCAGAGCGCAGGCTGAGAATCTCTGAGCCTGTGCTCTGACTCACTAACTGAGCGCCAGAACCATGAGAGAGAGGATATAATCTGACTGCACCTACTGCTGGTGCGCACCAGTGGACCACCAGCGAATCATTTAAATTGAATATGCTGGGGTCCCCAACTTGTGAGCTGTGTTGGGCGCCTCTGTTGTCATGGCACCCTGCGTGACCGCACAGCTTGCACACCCCAACGTCTGGCCCTTCTGACACATACTGATGTTACTACTTAGAAATCCCTCAATATTAATACAGACATCAGAGTAAACACCAATAAACTGTGCAAACAGAGCTGATCCCCCCAAAGATTTGCTGAATGGATTTGTTGTAAGATTAAATCATGCCTCCTCCTCTCCCTCTCCCATGCGCTGCGCTGTAGGCTGGGAGGAAGTGAAGAGTAATCACATTCTCCCAGCACAGCGCCACCTGTGGCTGCATGGGGCACAGCTGTTTAATGTAATGCTTGCAGGACGGCCACCTGCCGCAGAACCTCTTTGTTCCCATCGCTGCAAAGGGCTCCAGGCACTGCTTGCTGTGAGTGTGAGCCATTGTAAATTAGGGGCAGAGGGCACTTGCACTGCGGTAAAGACAGGTCTGGGCAGGAGGAGAGTGCAGTGCAATCCCCTCCTGTGGGTCACCAGTAGACACAGTGTAGACACAGTGTGTGTTTACATTAAAAAGCCTGCAGGGACCGGCTATAGACACCAGAACCACTTCATTAAGCTATAGTGTCCCTTTAATGTGAGGTAAATTATAGATTAGTGTCACTAATAATATACTAGATTGCCTACTTACAACCAGATGAGGATGATGATGGGCTGTGGTTTGGCTCCACTGGTCTGGTGTAGAAGAGGATCTCTGAAGGCTGTTTGTAACTGTGGTCACAAAATTCAAAGTTCTAGTAGAATGGGAAGCAGCTCCATTTTTTTGGGGCCCCTTAAACAGCTCAAGGTCTGGGTCCCAGGGCCTGACGGTGAGTATGCCCATAAGGCCCACCTAAAAGTCCACCTACATGTTCCACCCATGAGTTCGCTCACAGGGAGTGGAGTGTGTAGGGGATGTGTTATGTGTTATTGTAGATGTAGATCTAATGTGTGTGCTTATGGTATGTAGTGTATAGGGATACCAGTTTGTGTAGGTGATGCAGTGTATTTGTAGTGGAGGCAGTGTGTTTTTGTGTATAAGCGATGTACTGTGTGAATCTGTGTTTGTATGCATAAGGGATGCAAGGTGTGTGTCAGTAGTGTGTGCATTGAGTGTGTGTATGAAATGCATTGTGTTTCTGTATATATGTAAGAGAAGCAGTGTGTGTGTTTGCATGTGTGTGTAAGGGTTTGCATTGTGTGTTTCTGTATGTGTGCAAAGGATGCATTGTCTTTGTGTGTAATGGATGCATTGTGTGTTTCTCTGTGTGTAAGGGAAGCATGTTGTGTTTCTGTGTGTGTAGGGATGCATTGTGTGTTTGTGTATGTATAGGGATGCATTGTGTGTGTGCGCGTAGTGTGAAAGAGCTCCCTGTCCTGCCCCCTGTCCTATAGAGCTCTCCCCTGCCCCTTAGTGGTCTCTCCCCCCCATTCCCTAGCAGTCACTTCTCACACCCACCCTCCCTGTGCTCTTCTCATCCCCCCTCCCCCAAACCTACGGTATTCTCTTCAGCCCCCTCCCTCCCTGTGTTCTTCTCACTCCCCCCCATGTGTTCTCCTCACCTCCCCCCATGTGTTCTACTCACTCCCTCCACCCTCCCTGTGTTCTTCTCACTCCCCCACCCTCCCTGTGTTCTCCTCATCTCCCCTTCTCTCCCCTCCTCCCTGTGTCCTTCTTACTCTTCCCCATCCTCTCTGTGTTCTTCTTAACCCCGTTCTTCTTAATCCCCCGTTCTTCTTAATTCCCCCAATCCCCCTGTTCTTCTTAATCTCCCCACCCCGTTCTTCTTAATCCCCCCACCTCTCCCCCTTCTTCTAATCCCCCCTTCTTCTTAATCCCTCCCCCCTTCTTTTTAATCCCCCACCTTCTTCTTAATTCCCCCTCCCCCCTCTTAATTCCCCCTACCTCTTCTTCTTAATTTCCCCCCTCCCCTTCTTCTTAATCCCCCCTTTTACTTAATTCCCCCTCCTCCTTCTTCTTAATTCCCCCAAATCTTCTTAATCTCCCCACCCCTGTTCTTCTTAATCCC
>OW240914.1:116287967-116500492 GCA_933207985.1 Pelobates cultripes
ACATACAGATGAAACCTTGTAACACTGTAATTCACCTACAAACTTCTGGAACACTACCTTCACTAAATATAAAATGTGATGTCTTATCTGCCATGTTATAAATTGCTATGGAAGTATTGTTATTGTACCCGCTGTTGTGGCGCTGCAAAAATCTGTTACTCTATGCACAAGTAAAATAAAGAATTAAAAAAAATAAAAAATAAAAATAAGGAAGGTATGTAGAAGAGGATAAAGGTCTAGCTGACTGCCTCAATGAATATTCTTAGATGAAAATGAAGGAAATGGACCTCAGTTAGGAAAAAGGAAAAATTTGTCATTTGTTACATGTGAATTTACAGAGGAAGACTGTCAAAAGTGAAGACAAATAAGTCAGTGGGGCCTGATGGAATACACCCAAAGTTATTAAAAGAGCTTAGTGGTGTACTAGCAAAAAGCCTTAACATATTTATTGAACCAATCATTGTTAACAAGAGTAGTCCAAGAAGATTGGAAGTTAGCGAATGTTGCACTAATAGGCCAGTAAGCCTTACTTCAGTAGTGGGGAAAGTAATGGAAACCATGTAAAAGGATAGGATTGTTGAACATTGAAAATCACATGGATTCCAAGATCAGAGACAACATGGGTTTACTTCAGTCAGATGATTCCAAACTAATCTTATAGATTTTGTTGATTGGGTAACTAAAATAATAGATCAGGGTGGTGCGGTAGACATTGCTTACCTAGATTTCAGTAAGGCTTTTGACACTTTTGCACATAGAAGGCATATCAATAAACTGCAATCTTTAAGTTTAGATTCCAATATTGTTGAATGGGTAAGGCAGTAGCTGAGTGACAGGCAACAGGGGGTTGTAGTCAATGGAGTATATTCAAAGCATGGTCTTGTCACCAGCGGGGTTCCTCAGGGATCTGTATTTGGACCCATTCTCTTTAATATTTTATTAGTGTTATTGCAGAAGGTCTTGATGGGAAGATATGTCATATCGCTGATGATACTAAGATATGCAACAGGGTTGATGTTCCAGGAGGAATAAACCAAATGGCAAATGATTTAGGTAAACTAGAAAATGGTCAGAGTTGTGGCAGCTGTCATTTAATGTGGATAAGTGCAAGATAATGCATCTTGGACATTAAACCCCAAGGGTAGTGTAGAGAATATTTGATAAAGTCCTAACCTCAACATCTGAGGAATGGGATTTAGGGGTAATTATTTCAGATGACTTAAAGGTAGGCAGACAATGTAAAAAAGTCTCAGGAAATGCTAGAAGAATACTTGATTGTATAGGGAGATGTATTAGCAGTACAAAGAGGGAAGTGCTCATTCCATTGTACAGAACACTGGTGAGACCTCACTTTGAGTATATTACACAGTGCTGGAGATCATATCTCCAGAAGGATATTGATACTTTAGAGAGAGTTCAGAGAAGGGCTACTAAACGGGTTCATGGATTGCAGGATAAAACTTACCAGGAAAGGTTAAAGGATCTTAACATGTATAGCTTGGAGGAAAGACGAGACAGGGGGGATATGATAGAAACATTTAAATACATAAAGGGAATCAACACCGTAAAGGAGGAGACTATATTTAAAAGAAGAAAAACTACCACAACAAGAGGACATCATCTTAAATTAGAGGGGGAAAGGTTTAAAAATAATATCATGAATATCAATATTTCGAAAATTGGGCAGACTAGATGGGCCGAATGTTCTTATCTGCCATCACATTCTATGTTTCTATACAATGGAAGGGGTATTAAATCACCAGGAATGTCTATTAGTGATTGTATGATGCGGTTCAGGAATAAAATACAGGTCTTCTAGGGGGAGATGTATGAGGGCTACCCAACCCATCGAAAAAAGGGCAGCACGATTAGGATGCCAGAGAGAGTGTGAGAGAATGGACAAAGGATGATTGATTTGATTAAAACCACCTACTGCCTGCAGTGTCTGTGAGTGAATGATGTGAATTGTTTAGGGTCTCTGGCTGTGGATGGCATAATGTGTAAACCGATAAGAGCATATTGTAACTGAGAGCACAATGCATAAGCCATATGTAGTTTGCCTGGGGACAAGCAAGAGACTGACCACCATGTTGATTTATTGGCAACAACCATGACTGTAAATAGCAGCCCAGGTTAATGTGCATTTACCTAAGGAGCAGGAAAGACATGTAATAGCAAACCTGGACTACGTTGCTGTGCTCAGGGAACCCTGGGAGGAGAAACTGCTTCATTGTGCCTTTGTCAAAATATTGTTAACTCAAGTGATGTGTGTAATAGGTGCATGGAATGATTACCCAGTAGAGATGGCATGACCAATTATCTCTTTAAATGGGGTTTATCTGGCTTGTTTGTTAACTAGACTAAAGTAAGTAAGGCCTATTTTATTGTGTTGTTTGTAAACATAAGTTAGAGGTATTTGCAACAAGTATTTGGTATCTAGGTTGATTGATCTTTATTACTGGGTCTTATCGTGTATGTTTTTGTAGAGGGCTTGAGAGGCAACACAACACTTAATGTTCTGGGAGTGATTTAGATGCTATTTTATTTTGGGGCATTATTTCTGCAACATATGTCGTGTTTGGCCTCAAATTAATTGTCTGCATTCACCGAAATGATTGGACCTGTTTGTCAACAACCCCTGTACACCTGTACATAAATATATTGCATTGTACATTTTCAGACAAGTTTGGAATTCATTAATTTCCCCTTGATAAAACTGGAATTCCTATTTTCCTTTTTCCCCTCCTCAGAAGGGCGGGCCTAGAAATACTGTTTGACTTTGGGTAGTTGTTTTTTGCGGTATCTCTGATTTTTGATCTCCTGATTACCAACAGTCTGCTGCTGTGTATTCTGGTTTCTAGTTTTCTGATTATAACTTGTTTCTCTTAATGGTTTAGTCTTACCTGTCGTGAAGTATACTGATTTCCCATCATACATGTCCATCTTTTGTTAAGCCTGAACTCCTCTAGGGACCATAATACTTTATCTGTCTCTATTCCTATATCTGCGTGTAGGAATCTAACTTAGGCATTGAAGTAATAAGCTTTCTAAATGATTCAATACTGTTAGAAAAAAACAACTCAAATGATTTATCTACATTAAAGGCTATGAGAATTGTTGTAGATAAATAATTTGGAAAACATATTACACAGAGGCCTTAGTTTGTACAGATCCCTTACAGCTGATGAAAGCATTGGTATTCCTTACTAAAAAAAAGTAGTTGAGATACACAATATTAACAGAGACAAGAGGTTAAGAAGACTCTGCTTAAAACAAGTTACACTCTCAAACAGTGGCGTACCTACAACGGTTGCAGGGGTCGTGGCTGCGACCGGCCCCTCACTGCAGGGGGCCCGGCCGCAGCCATGACCACTGCGACCGTGGGCCGCCTAGATGCTGCCCCCGCCGTGTTCCCCCTGTCATAGGGGGGCCCAAGAGGTGGCCCACTGGCCACCTAATGGACCCCCCTGGCGGGCAGCAGAGTTCTTGTCAGATGCGGCGAGGGAGCTGTGTTCTTTCTGATCTGTTCCCTCGCGTGCCGTTTGCTGATGCCGGGAGTTGGAATATGACATCATCAGTAGACAGCCCGCGAGGGAGCAGAGCAGAGAGAACACAGCTCCCTCGCCGCCTTGTACGGGAACTCTGCCGCCCGCCGCACTGAAGCCCCACTGGACCCCAGGGACAGGTCCACGCCAGCTCTCCAGGAAGGAGGCTGGGTGGACATTAATTATTGATAATTTGTGTGCGTCTGAATGTGTATGTGTGTATGAGTGTGTGTGTCTGAGTGTATGTTTGTCTCAGTGTGTGTATGTGTGTGTGTCTGTGTCTGAATGTGTAAGTGTATGTGTGTGTCTGAGTGTGTGTGTGTATGTGTTTGTCTGTGAGTGTGTGTGTCTGAGTGTATGTGTCTGTGTCTGTAAGTGTGTGTTTCTGTAAGTGTATGTGTCTGTATGTGTGTGTCTGTAAATGTGTATGTGTGTGTCTGAGTGTATGTATGTGTGTCTGAGTGTGTCTGTGAGCGTGTGTGTCTGTAAGTGTATTTGTGTCTGAGTGTGTGTGTGTGTCTGAGTTTATAAGTGTATGTGTGTGTGTCTCTACATGTCTACGTGTCATTGTGTTTGTGTATGTGTGTGTGTGTCTGTATGTATGTGTCTGCATGTGGATCTGTTTGTCTACATGTGTGTGGGGGGGGGGATGTGTGGGGTAGGAGATAGGGGGGGCTCCAGGGCAATTTTCCCACCGGGACCCTGTGGTTTCTAGTTACGCCAATTCTCTCAAAGAATAGTTCAGATGTATGTTGGACAGTCCCCTATCTTCAGTAAGACACTTACACTGAACATGTCAAATTTGCGCAAAACATTGCAATTGTCTTCATTTTATAAAATCTGCATAGGGCTGAGTCTTGGAGACAGGAAGACAGGAAAGTCATTAGCATGTGTTGTACTTTGCTTCAATCCTTCATCAGCTAGTTCTTTCATGTTGCTTTGATATTCTAACATGTGTACACTGCGACATTGTCACAAAATAAACCAGTGCCACACTGACAGAGTGTGCATGTCTGCCAATGTGTGTGATAGTGTGAATTCCTACCCAGGGGTGACAGAGCGTGCACGGCTATAATTAGGACACATCTAAAAATAGTCCAGGCAACATTACACTCTGTCTGACTCCTGTGTAATCGAGAGCAGGATTCCCTGCACCCACATTGTCCCAAGGCTTCTCGCAGAGCCATGAAAGGGGTCAACCACACACACATGTCTGCAACTGAAGGTGTTTGCATGACAGTGGTTTCTTGCGTCAACAGGTCAATAACTCTATATGTCAGTGTGCACAAATGTGATTTACAGTTTGCAGATGCCGAACTGCGCTACACCTGGGACTGTTTGATGGACTCTTAAAAGTTGGGATTTCCAGCAAACCATCTAATCCTTTTATTGCTCAGATCCTTTACTGTAGCAGACACTGTCAGTTAATAGCCCTGGGGGATATTGTTTGTTAACCTCTGTGCTGCCAGATGTTCTAGATATATAATGACTTTTGTCATGGAGAAATTATTACAAAACATATAATGAACAAATCAATGGGCAGGATTTATACAAAACTATTTCCAGCATCCTTGGGGTTAATTAGATGTAACTAGTGGACAACACAAGAGACTTAGACTCACTTGGATGCTGGTTTAATAGATCTCTATAAATATATGTCTGCTTTTTAATTCATTCGTGCCACATCCATACATTTCGTCTGTGCCGTCTATTATAGGCCTGTTCTGTAATTGGATTGTGTTACACATCACATAATATTTCTGGATTTGGTATGCTGTCATATCTGGATGCTCAGAAGCGTGTGGTGGATGACTAAACCTGTGTAGATTTTGTTACTTTCAGTAGTGAGCTTATAAAAAGCTTTATTAGGTCTGTGAGTAATACTAGAGGCACAGTGATTTAAAGAATAAAGGGGTGTAGGGAATAGTTTTTCTCCTTCTTGAAATATTCCATGACTTTTTCTTCTGAGCTTCATCTGATACTCTTCTGGATTTTGAATCATGCATTTCTCTAACATAAGTGAAAACTGTTATCATGCTAGATATTACTCTCATAAGAGTCTCTTCTGATAATTTCCTTCTAATAATTTCTTTCATATGTCCTCATACCCATAAAATATTTTATTTTGTTTGACCTCAATTGTCATTGACAGGGCTTATTCACTAAATTGTGAATACTCTTAGGGCTGACTTTCGGCCTTTATGCACCCCCTAGTGTTCACCTTATATTTATAATCATGATTAAATAATTTAACAATTAATTGTAATAGTTGTGAAAGGCACTTATGACATTAAAGAGACACAGACAGACTCATACATTAAAATAAATAAATAAAAAATACATAGTATGCGCAATATCAGTGCATTTGAGAGTTTTTGAGGGTAGAGGCATTGAATATTTCACATGTTAATATTTCTCTTTGCAATATGTAGCATGTCACCATATGTGCATGTTTGGGTTCCTGTATGCGTAATATCAGTACATGTTAGTATTTGCTCTGTGTATGTGTGCATATTTTATATTCTTGTGTGTGTGTTTGTTTGTGAGTGTTTTTGGATGTGTGATTGTCTGTGTGTGCAATGTCAGCACGTGTGCTTGTGAGTGCTTCTGTGTGTGCAATATCAGTGTGTTTGTGTGCACAATGGCAGTATCTGTGTTTCTGTGTATACAACATCAGCAAGTGTTTGTATTTTGTGTGCAGCAGCTTAGTGCACACCCTTTGCAGGGGTGCAAATTGATGGGGCTGGCTTGTGACTGCTGCTCCTCCCACAACTCAGCTCCACACAGCCAGCCATCCATTGAGGTAGTACAGCAGTGCGCCGTATGGGTGTGCCATATTGAATTCACATTTGTGCCCTTTTCCCCTCAATTTGATATTCTATTTACATTTACTTTGAATTACCAACAATTCACATTTTAGTGAATCAATCTACTTGTAGCCAGGGCTGGTGCAAGGATTTCTGCCGCCTTAGGAAAAGATCCATTTTGCCGCCCCCTCATGTCACTAACTCACTGACAGACACACACTGGCAGACACATACACTCATTGACAGACACACAGACAAACACACTTACTGACAGACAGACACACACACTCACTCACTGACACACACACAGACACTACTGACAAACATACACTCACTGACAGACACACACATGCGCACACAGACAGACACTGATAGACATACACTCACTCACTGACAGACACACAAATACACACTCACTGACAGACATACGCTCACTCACTGACAGACATATGCTCACTCACTGACAGACACTCACTGACATACATACTCACTGACAGACAGACACACACTCACTCACTGACAGACACTCTCACACACTTACTGACATACATACACTCACTCATTGACAGACACACACACACACACAAACACACACACACACAGACACTGGCATACATACACTCACTCACTGACACACACACACACACACACACACACACACACAGACACTTACTGACAGACATACACTCACTTACTGACAGACACACACACACACACACACACACAGACACTCACTGACATACATACTCACTCACTGGCAAACACACACACAGTCAAACACTCACTTCCCTGGGGTCCAGTGTGGGGCAGCTCCTCACTCCTCCAGCATGCCATTTAGTATGCCGGGGCCATAATGACATCATATTCCAGCTCCTGGCATTACAGAGGGCACACGAGGGAGGAGTGAGAGGCTGCAAAAACAGCCTCCCCTGCCGCCTTCCTGCTCCGTCCCCCTCTCCTCCGGTTACCGGCATTTTTTGGCAGTTTAGGCACCTGCCATCAAGGTAAGCAGGTGCCTGCTCTGCGTTACCTAATCCAGATTCGGTGGCCAGATGGCTACCTCCTGGGCCCCATGCGACAAGGATCCACAAGGCGCCCCCACCGTCGGGCACCTTGAGGATCGGCCCAGCGCTGGGGGAGGCTCAAGAGCCGCTCTCCGAGCACTGCGGCCCCAGACAAGGGGAGCGCACCAGGAAACATCCCGGTGGGCGCCCCCAGCAGGCCGGCACCCTAGAATGTCTAGTTTGCCTAACGTTGGCGCCGGCCGTGCTTGTAGCATGGTATTATCACGGAATAAGCATTGTCCAATTTGTTTATTATGGGAGGGTAATTACTTGACTTGCGCATTGGTGGAAAAAGTTAGTTCATCCAAATCGATTAATCCAAAATAAAATAACATTTTTTTGGATGATTCGGAATTTGTCAATTTGTTTCATTTTGAATGGATTTCTTCTATGCGATTGTTTTGGTAAAAACAATTCAGATAAACCAAAAGGGCATGAAAGATTATGTATATATTTTGTAGTACACTGAAAGGTGCATTTTTGCTCCTTTTGGGTCACAGATCAAGTGAGAAGAAGTAACCAAAAGAGAGAAAAAGAGGAGGAGCAGTAAAAAAAATTCCATGTTTATTTATTTATAATATATTTATTAAATATATACTGGGGTATTCACAAAAGTGAGAATTCAAAGTGAGTTCAAAATTAATTTTATATGTAATGTCACAGCAGCCCAAATAGAAGCTGAATTTTCCAGTACAACTATTTTGCCCTTAAATTTAAAATTCTCTTTAAATTTACTTTGAATTCTCACTTGAGCGAATAACCCTGGTAATATATAAATATAGATTTTAATTTTTTTTTTTTGACTACTCCCTTTTTCCCCGTATTGGTCACTCACTTCTCACCTGATCTATGAATAAGAGCAACATTTTATTTTATGTATGTCCCCTAAAAATCATCTTTGTTTCCATCAATCATCTTTTTTGTGTGCCACAGATGGAACTCCAAATCATGAATCTATATTTATATATTTCTATGTTTCTATGAATCATAGAAAATGGTTTCATAAATTGTCTGTTTTCATGATTCATCCATATAGAGTTTCAAATGTAGAATTACTTTTGCCCAAAACTCTAATGAATCACATTTTATTTGTAACTGAATGAACAAGTCTGTTAATTGACATTCAGAAGGCTAGGCTTGGGGATGTACTCTAACAAATCATGGACCGTCATGTCTAGCCACCTTGCAATATTTATTTTGACTGTCCACTGTTTGTAGAAGACAGTACACACTGATCTTGGAGATATGCTGTAATTCCTGTCTCTGCCAGACTCACCATTTACAGCTGGATATGCAACTTAAATTAGGGTTTCCACCTGGCCAGTATTTTGCCGACACAGCTGGTACTTGAGTTTTTTTGGCCGGTGCCCTTATTGCAAAATTACAGGTACACAAACACTGGTATTTTTCTATGACTGGACACTGGGTGAGGGCTACATTGGAGGTATCACAAACTTTAACCAGTGCCCGCGCCGCTCCTCTCCTCAGGCCACGCGGCAGAACGCACCACATGGCCGCGCGGCCTGAATAGAATGCTTACCTTCGGTCCCGCGAACGTCTCCCTCTGCTGGTTTGTGGGACGAACTGCAACCCCTAAAAATAAAATGTAAAGCCATGACGTCATTACCTTAAAGGGACCACGTCATCTAGGCGAACCAATGCTGGTTGGGCTCACAGAGATGACGTGGACCAACGGGAACTCTTTTGAGCCTATTTAAGTCTTGTTTTAGCCTCCACTCCTTGCCCTATCGTGGTTTCTGTTTGGATCCTCGTTTAGTGCTCCTAGTGATTCCCTTGTGATTTCCTGTGTTTGACCTCAGCTTTGTATTTTACTTGTGATTTCTGGTATCCTGACCCTAGCTTTGTATTTGACTCGTGATTTCTGGTATCCTGATATCGGCTTCGCATTTGACTTGGGATTTCTGATATCCTGACCCTGGCTTCGTATTTGACTCGTGATTTCTGGTATCCTGACCCCGGCTTTGTCTTAACTTTAGTATTTCTGTTATTCCTTTCCTTGATTTATCCTGACCCTGTTTCTTGTTGTATTGATACGTTCGGCCATTCTAAGGCTTGGTAATACGTCTTTCCGATCCACCTTTTGTTGGTTTCCTCTTTCCTGCATGTTGGGGTAGACTACCGTGACAGCAGGTACACAGATTGCCATATTCACATAGTGACATCGCCCCACTCAGAAACACGCAATGAACACATTGCCACACACACTCAGACACAGTAAGCACACACTGTTTTATACACACTTAAATGAAGTATACACACAATGACACACTGATATGCACACACACTCAGACACAGTATACACACAGTGCTATACACACACTAAGACAGTACACACACATTGCTATACACACACTCATTAAGAGAGTACACACGCAATGACACCAGGGCCGGCGCTATCATTAGGCGGGTGCCGGCCTTTGGGGAGAGCCCACCTGGCTGCCCTGCTGCTGCTGTCTGAGGCTGGTATGCTGGGCGAGTGGCTTCTTGGCCACCCCCCCCAGCGCACCCATCCAGCTGCTAAGCTCCCTCTGCAGCCCATTACCTGCTCAGGGAGCACCTGAGCACAGCATTCTGCTTCCTGCAGGCAGGGGAAGCCAGGACATGACCTGGTATCCTGGTTGCCCCCTGCCTGTGAACATCAGAAACTCTCTGAGGGGAAGCAGCTTGTGCTCAGAGTGTACTGCTCTCCTGCTCCCCCAGCAGAAAGAAGGAACAACATCCTGCATGCTGGTGGCTGGACCCCTTCTCCTCCATTCACAGCAATAGGACAGGTATGTAATATCTGGAGGCTAAGGGAGACAGGCTATCCTGTGCATCGTTGTAAATTGGTGTGTGCTAAATTACTATGTGTGTAAATAAAGTGTGACTTCATGTAAAGTAGTGTGAGTTTGTGTTTGAGTGACAGTGTGTGTGTTAGTAAGACTGTGTTAGTGACACTGTGTATGTCAATGTACGTGACACTGTATGTCAGTGTGTGTGTGTGTGTGTGTGTTAGTGAGACTGTGTGTATGTCAGTGAAAGTGTGTAAGTGACACTGTAAATCAGTGAGAGTGAGTTAGTGAGACTTTGTAAGTGACACTGTGTGTGTATGTCAGTGAGAGTGTGCAAGTAACTGTGTATGTCATTGAGAGTGTGTGCATGTGTTAGATTTTGCAAGTGACACTGTGTGTATGTCAGTGAGAGTGTGTGTTAGTAAGCGTGTAAGTTACACTGTGTATGTCAGTGAGGATGTGTGTGTTAGTGACACTGTGTATGTAAATAAGAGAGTGTGTATATTAGTGAGAGTGTGTAATTGACTCTATGTGTATGTCAGTGAGAATGTGTTAGTGACACTGTGTGTATGTCAGTGTGAGTATAAGTGTATTAGTGAGAGTGTGTAAGTGATAATGTGTATATCAGTAAGAGTGTGTAAGTTACACTGTGTATGTCAGTGAGAGTGTGTTAGTGAGTGTGTATGTTAATGAGTGTGTGTATATGCCAGTGAGAGTGTGTGTGTGTGCTAGTGTATGTGTGACCATGTAAAGAGATCCTTATTATATATTATATTATTATTATTATTATTAAGTTCACTGTAACGTAAATTAAGTCCCACCATTATTAGAAATTAAATCCAAACCAAATGCATTGATGTACGTTTTAGGCAGTATGATTGTATGGATATATGTATTAGGCAGTATGAGTGTATGGATGGATGCAGGGCCGTCTTAAACACTGGTCAAAAGGGGCAGTTGCCCCGGGCCCAGTCAGTCTTAGGGGGCCCAAAGCAGCTGCCTCTTTAGTCCTCTGGCCACCGTGGTGCATGCGGCCCGCGTGGAACTACCACCGCAGGCCGCATGATGTGGAGGCTCATCGGGTGGCCAATGCTCTAAGGGCCACACGATGGCAATGGATTTTCAGGGACCCAGCCACTTTGTGAGCGCGACCGGGCCCCCAGTGATGATGTCAGGGTGTAGGGAGGAAGAGACAGCCGGTCACTTCCTCCCAGCATTCACCGAGTGCCGCGCGGGAGGAGGAGAAGAAAAGGAGGGAGTCAGAGTGGGTGCTCTGACTACCATCAGCCTGAGCCAGCCTCCTGCACTCCAAAAGTAGGAAACACATAAAAAATGTGCATGTATGTATGTGTCTGTTTGTATGTATCTGTATGTATTTATGTATGTGTCTGTCTGTTTGTATGTATGTGTCTGTATGTATGTAAGTGTCTCTCTGTATGTAAGTGTCTCTCTGTATGTATCTGTATGTATGTGTATATCTGTGTGTATGTAAGTGTCTGTATGTATGTGTCTGTCTGTATGTATGTGTCTGTCTGTGTCTGTTTGAATGTATATATGTGTGTTTGTATGCGTGTATCTGTTTGTATGTGTGTATCTGTTTGTTTGTCAGTGTCTGTATGTAAGTGTCTGTTTGTATGTATGTGTCTGTATGTATGCATGTGTGTATCTGTTTGTATGTATGTGTGTGTCTGTTTGTATGTGTATCTGTTTGTATGTGTGTATGTGTGTGTTTGTGTGTTTCTCTATCTGCATGTGTCTCTTTGTGACCCTGTGTATCTGTATGTGTTGCTGTGTGTCCGTATGTGTGTCTTTGTATATATGTGTATCTGTGTGTCTCTGTGTCTGTTTGTATATGTGTATATCTTTATGTGTATATGTTTGTATGTGTATCTGTGTGTATGTTTGTATGTGTGTCTACATGTCTTTGTATCTGCATGTGTGTCAGTGTGTATCTGTATGTGTGTCTGTGTATCTGCATGTGTGTCTGTGTTTGCATCTGTGTGAGTGTCAATCTGCGTAATTGAATGTGTATCATTCTCTGTGTATGTGTAGTTGCATGTGTGTCTGTGTATCTGTATATGTGTCAGTGTCGGTATCTGTGTATCTGCACGTGGGTCCGTGTATGTATCTGTATGTTATTGTGTGTATCTGCATGTATGTCAGTGTGTTTGTTTGTGTGTTAGTGTTTCTGTTTATCTGCATGTTTGTCAGTGAGTGTATCTGTGCATCAGTGTATGTAGGTGTGTCAGTGTGTATCTGTGTCTCTGCATGTGTGTCTGTGTATCTCTCTATGTATGTCTGGACCTGTGTATGTGAGCTTCTCTATGTATGTCAGTGTTTCCATCTGTATGTGTGTTAGTGTGTGTATTTTGTCTCAGTAAGAAATGAGAGGGTGTGTGTTCCTTTTTAATTTTTGTGTGGGCGTTGATGGCATGATTGCATGCTAGGAAGGGAAAGGGCTAGGTCAAGGGGCCCCAATCAAATACCAAGGGTCCAATCAGTATTAAAAACAGCCCTGGATGAATCTATTAGGCTGTGTGTGTGTGTCTGCTTTCACTTAATGTCTACCCAGTGCGTCTCCTTCCCTAAATGTATCCTCACTGCAATTTAGAGTTTAGTAAAAAACCTCTGAGGGAATGTAGTTGCATCCATGAGGGGGCGGCAAAATGGATTGTTGCCTAGGGTGGCAAGAATCCTTGCACTGGCCCTGTTTGACACTATACCACACACACTCGGACACAGTATACACACACTGCCACAAGACTGTCATACATTGCTTTACACACACAGTATGTACACTGCTACAGAGACAATATAAACAAAAACTTTGACACATTGATAATGCTACATGCACATTTATTATTATTATTATTAATTGTATTTATATAGCGCCAGCTTATTCTGCAGCGCTTTGATCTATGGACATTTCCTCTTCGAATGTTTATGTCAATTCTTGTGATGTTACAAAATATCCTGTGATGTCATGTCCTGTGATGTCAATCATATATATTTGAATGTGTATATTAGCATGGCCGGTATTTGTTGTCAATAAAGGTGGCAGCCATCCATTAGGTACACACATTGATATGTAACCTTCACAGTGTGCAGTATTAGAAACTATTTGGAGTGAATACAGTGAGAAATGAATTTGCATAATAAATTACTGGCATGAGGAGAGATACTAATTAAAAGCACTCTTAGGACTTGTTGTTCACCTGTTTTTTTTATCTGTAGCAATATTGATGAAAGATTGATTTATCCCTTTCCTTTCTTCACAGGAACGCAAGAGTAGGTTAACCATGGTTTAGAGAACAACTAGGGGACAACAAAGGGAACGTAAGGAAGACCACCAAAGACAGTAACCGAAAAGCATCACACACTGGAAAACTGACCATTGGAAGGATAGATAAACGGGGTAAGAAATAGGGCAGAGGAACAGAAAAGAGATTGAGGAAATATAGTCATAAACTGGACAGCGGTAAATAGCAAACAGGACTCACCACAGTCTGTCTTGAACTTCATGGGTTACCTGGATGAAGATAAACATGACAATCGATTCTTTGTAGTCTTGATAATTGCTCATGCAAAACTTGGTGTTTGGCATCTACTTTTTTTAAATATACTTTTTAAAGAAAAGCTAACTTGCTTATTGAAAAATAATTTCAATTGAGTTTTAACTTTGCTGAGCAATTTGTTTGTTTTTTGTGACTGAGTATTTAACACACATGATTTTTTTTATAAAATAGAAAATAAACACAGTGATGAAATGTGTTGCTTATTATGTGACCTGTTAAATAAATGTTACTTTGATTCTGAATGAGATTTGGATTCTTGATTTATGGCTGAACAAAAAGTTGTTGATTTCATGTCTGATACAATGTCATGTCTGATTGACATCACATTTTTCAACAAAACACATTCAAGGTTTCAGGAGATGCAGTGTGCAATTAAGTTACTCGTAAAATGTTTTCTGATGTCTTCTATACTTTTATAAAAAGAAATCCCCAAACATGCCAACAGTTGTGGATGACATCCATGTGTTCCTTTGTCTGAGTCAGCCAGTTACTCAGAGTTCCAGTGGAACAGTTATGTTTGTGATTGACAGAAGTCAAATCTTTGTGGTGTGGTGCTTTTATTGGAAATGGGCTGAAACATAAGTCTTTAAAGTAAAAATGTCTATTCAGCAGAGTTTACAGGTCAATGAAACTTTAAATGGATATTATCATGTTATGACAACTTACTGTGTGCTAAATAAACATGACGCTGTAAGAAACAAACCGTGACATCCGGAAGAAAAGAGTGATCATTATCTCAGGTTCAGAATGTACGTATTAATTTATTGTTACACGAACTGCCATGTGGTACATAGTGTATATATTCACACAGTCAGGGAGGTGTTTCTGCCACCTTTATATAAAGTGCAGATTTTTACTGTAATCTGTGCTTTTATAAATTGTCACAAACATAACAGAGTCCAGGCACATAAAGCACCTCATCAAGCAGAACTGCATTATATGTCTGGAGTGTTCCTTTAAAATAAACATCACGCCCCCTCAGGACCAATGGCCTATTGGTTGAGTCATGATATAAATGGGACTTGTTAAACATTTGTACATAAGGAGACCAACCTCTATGAGGAAAAGAGGGTAGACTAATCATGACAGTGCTGGAACTTCATCCATCATGGAGGGGTGAGCAATAAAAAGTACAAAATCAATACAGTTCACATACTGCATATACAGTATATTCAATGGGTTCCATAGCCACACCATAGCCATACAGATGATTGTGAAGTTGAGTCCTTTTGATGACTAACTACCAGAAGTGAATCTTAGGGCTCAGGGACTCCCATATTTCTAGACATATGGAAAAAAAACCTTTGTATGGCAAACAGAGGTGGCTGGGCCCTGGCCTGGGATCTAGATTTCTCCCACTCTGCTGTCGGTACTTGTCCAGCTTCAAGGTAGTTCACCGCAGGGAACTTTTTCTTCCTATCAAGTTTGGTAGGCTGCTCCTCTGTAATGCTAAAAACACTGCTGGGAGAATGGGGAGATGTAACTTTCCAATGCATATACTTAGAGTGGTATAGCTTTTCCCTGGGATACCCACAAACATTGTCCGAGACTGAATCTAGTGAGTCAGAGAACTGCCTTTAATGGGAGACACATAGGGTAATAATACATAATAGACAATTTAACAGCCAATTACACAAAGTCTTGGATTGTCCCCTATTGTTCCCAGTTGGCATTATTAAATTGGAGATTGCATCCTTTGATAGCCTTCTCAGTCTCCAGTTCAAGGACTTTACTGAACTCTCCTTCTGCCAGTCTCTTGGTGAAAGTTTGGTGCATGTCTGAAATGGCATTGCCTTGAAATTAACAGCAAAGATAGATGGGGGAATCTTGGCATCATAACAAAGCTCTCCTGGGATGTACCAGGAGGGGTGATCTCTCTGGTGGTCAACTCAGGAATAACCTCAGAAAACAAGAACATTTACAACTATACGGGCAAAAAGAAATTATCCCTGCCAAGTCCAATTTGATTTTGTTACAGTTACAACTGTGCTAGAGGATAAACTGTCGGCAAGGTCTGAGAGCTGAAGCAATCTACCACTGGTAACAAATGCATACAAAAATTCAAACATCTAGTATCAACCATAAAGGATTAATACACTTATAGAGCAATATTTTTACTATCGCGGGAAAGAAATGCAACATGTTCCCCCTCCTGGGAACAAGATTTAAACTCTAGAAATTTCTCAATTACATTTCTAACACTTAGCCCTTTGTATACCAAACATATGGAGATGATCAGGATACCATTTATTCAACAAATGTAATTACATTCCAAAATCATGATATATTTCTAAAAGAATAATAAAGAAGGAGAATACATAGTGTAATCTGTAAGAATTATAAATATACAATCTATTCTTACACCCAAGGGTGCCTATCCAGGCAATGATACCTCCTCTGTGTGAAGGAAAGAAGGAAATAGACAGCAACAAACGTGGGTATCAATATAAAAATATTTTATTAAACAAAACAAAATAAAATCTATTAAAACATTGGTGGGATATTGGCACCTATTATATGGTGGTAAGGTGCTAAACAGCCAAAAAGAATGGCCTTACCGCTGGTGATGTTCCATGCAACTACTATAAATAAAGCAGATACAATTTGACCTTCTAGCACTGAGAAGAAGACTAGAGGCTTTCTTCTGAACCCCATGTACAGTTGTCATCTCTGTAGAGAAGAGAGAGCCCCAGTCATTAAAAGTGGTACTCCTTGGGCTGTGTGTACTGGATCTCCAGGAAGGGAGAGCATGAACTCTCCTGGCTGGGTATTTTCAAAAAGTGTCTGGGGACCATAAAGTAAAATTTTAAATGTTAAAAAAGTAGAAATTGTCCATAGCCAGTAGGACAGAAAACTCCCCCTTCTGGAAAACCTGTTTAGTAGAAGGGGTATTTATAACATGGTTTACCCCTGAATGGAGGATCAGCACCAGGGGACTCCATGCTTTATAACCAAGTCAATGAGATGAAATACTTGTAATGACTACAATGTCCCTTTAATATTTTTGACAGGAACCTAAATGATTTAAACATATGGAGATTATGAATCGGTCATATGGTGACTCCGAGATTTGGATGACCCTATATGTCTCAATATGTGCCTAGGAGGACTGTTTGAACCACTTAAATATCCAAGTACCACTGCAAAGAATGTTCTTCCTCTGGATTATTGGACATACCTTTGGATTTAAACAAAGGAAAACATACATTTAAGGAGAGTTTAAGCAGTATATATTGCACTTAGTATGTTTATCTCTCCTGCTAAGATTAGTGTAGGACCAACTTAAATTGGGGTATTTTGAAGCAGTGGTGGGCTGAAACACGGTATGACCATATGGTGTGACTAAATTCCCATATTTATTTGATTACATAGGAGATTTTATTGGCCTTCTAAGATTTAAATCTGTGTAATAACACTGTTCCTTTAAGTTGTTGTTTTGCGTTATAAAAATACATATTCTGGATGTGCCCCCAATTGTGCCCCAATTCTGTTTTCCTTTATATGCATTAATGACACAATACTTGATGGTAGTTGTTCACTGCATAGTGAATGATGGTGAAATTATGAAAGTAATTACAATATTTATATTTACATAAGATGGGTGAAAAAATTAAAAATGTTGAATTTCCCAATATCCCTTTATTGACCTAAATGTTCCATATCCACTAGTTTGTGAATAAACCTCATAGCATGACAAATAGAACCAAATGTATACATTTCATTTTAAGAACTCCTTCTATTAAGCTTAAACAATATGATATAATTATCTGGCTCCATAATGTACTAATTGAATCTATATTCAAGCTAATGTTTACATTGAGAGTAATCTAGTATTCACACATACTCTATAAATGTCACCATTATATACCCTGCTAGTGTAATTGAGATTGTGTCTCGTCACCTAGTATACAATTACTAATATCATATTATAAATAGACAACATAAAATATCTTGCCATGTTGGTCACTTAGGTTACAGTGTCACTTCACATTGCAACTCTTCAAATGTCAATGAATATGGTGTAACGAATGCAACTCTTCAAATGTCAATGAATATGGTGTAACAAATGCAACTCTTCAAATGTCAATGAATATGGTGTAACGAATGCAACTCTTCAAATGTCAATGAATATGGTGTAACGAATGCAACTCTTCAAATGTCAATGAATATGGTGTAATGAATGCAACTCTTCAAATGTCAATGAATGTGGTGTAACGAATGCAACTCTTCAAATGTCAATTAATATGGTGTAACGAATGCAACTCTTCAAATGTCAATGAATATGGTGTAACAAATGCAACTCTTCAAATATCAATGAATATGGTGTAACGAATGCAACTCTTCAAATGTCAATGAATATGGTGTAACGAATGCAACTCTTCAAATGTCAATGAATATGGTGTAATGAATGCAACTCTTCAAATGTCAATTAATATGGTGTAACGAATGCAACTCTTCAAATGTCAATTAATATGGTGTAACAAATGCAACTCTTCAAATGTCAATGAATATGGTGTAACGAATGCAACTCTTCAAATTTCACTTAATATGGTGTAATGAATGCAACTCTTCAAATGTCAATGAATATGGTCAGACTACAATAATCCATTCATAACTTTTTGCAGGTAAAGAATCAGGCCACTTGGAAAGGGAAACTGTGTCATATATCAGAAACTATTTAAATCTGTGCAACATGTTCCCCATTCCCTTAGTACATCTTATCTACACAGAAGTGGGTGGGCTAAAGGCCATAATATTTTTTGATCTAGTAGTACCGTTGTATTATTCACTAATTGTGAATCCTGGCATACTGACTATCCCCATACATCCTAAAGTATAGTCAGTTACACACTTATAACACCTGGCCTCGTTTTATCGATACTACTATTATATAACTGATATCTGTATTAGTGTGTCAGGTTTCATCCTTAACATTAGCATGTCTTAATTTGTATATTGTATAAATCTATTTGTGACAAGAACAGACAGATTTTTGTAAATCTTCATAGTCTTCATCTACAATGAAGTGGTTAAACTAGAAAACTAGTCAACAAATTTCCTCTCTTTTGTTGTTTGATACCTTTTCACACAGGCGGTTACACCATTACCTTTTGATGGTGATCTTTTTTTAGATTTAGCAAACAGATATAGGTTATTTTAGGAGACAAACAATAGATTTAGGGGCATGTATAGTTCTATCTCTACACATAGAATGTGTAACCAAGTTAATGTTTTGTTCCCAGGTCCGGTGGCTCATTGAATTTCATTTCCTGTACTTTTGTGAATACATTTAGGGACATTTGAAATGTTTTCAGTTAATAATAAAGATTATAAAGGGACCGCTTTTTAGTTTTGGCAACTGAATAAAGTTTACATTTATGTTGTCAAAATATTTCCGTTTTGGTCCAAACTTCAGAGCTTCACTTCAATGCCAATTGTTTTTGATTTCCAGAGAAAGTCTCTAATTAAGCAGTCATGTTATTTATTCCAAATTACAAGTGTATGCTTATTTTTCAAGGTGCATTTATCAAACGTCTTATCAATATTTAATTGTGCTTCAAGAGAATATTTTTCTATTCATTCAAAGACAACCAGTCGTAATGGAGAAAAACACAAGTAGTTTACATTCTAGAATGTAAAAGTAGTTGTTACCTATGACTTTCTTTCCATTGATGGTATTCACTTAAATAAACACTCCACTGCTCAAACTGTGTATTAGATATACCCCCAATTAAACCATGCATGCATTTAATTAATGCATGTTTTCATTGCGGGTAATCTAATAACAACTTCCAAACCTGCAGTCCTCTTGTCTGCTACCTTTGCAAGCCCTCCTCTCCTAACCCAACCCAGATTTTCTCTGGCTTACCAATCACAGACTACCCAATGCAGCTTAATGAGAAGTCTTTGCAAAGCAGGTGTACTGAAAAATTGCTGCCTCTTGAGTTCAGCTCCATCAAGCTAACCAAACCAGGAAGTAACAAGACTGGTTGTCTGATTGACAGCCAAGGAGGGTGTAACAAGGTTAATTCATAAAAGTGCCCATTTCTACTTAAATCTGCACCCTTTTTAAAATGAAAAATGAGGACAGACTTTTAACATGTAAAACCACTTTAGCATGCTTAAGTGCTTTACATGTGTGGAGTGTTCCTTTAATTCTTATATGTTTAAATTAATAAAACTTGAGATGTCAACATCCTTCTGAAAAGGCATGTAAAGAGTATTTAATGCATATTAAGTTTCCTATGATCTTTCAGTGCAATGAAGTAGTACTCTTTTTTCATAGCTTTGCCAGCAGTGCATCTCCCATTTTCTTGAATGTCTGTGACTTTACATTTACTTGCTCCTTATGTATGGATGCCAACATAGCCCTAGCATGTAATTCTGCTACAAACGTTCTCCTCTAAATTTGTAGTGCTGTCAATTGACTTCACATTGTATAAACTGACACACAGAAGTGAACTACTGAGTGCTCAAGTGTCTCTGGAATGTATTTTAAGATACTGGCAATTATGCCTTTCCCTACATTCTGCTATGGTCTAAGTGACTATAGCATCAGGGATTTAGCTACATGACCAGATTGTCAGGCAGAGAATTAGGTGCTGATGGAAGTCCAGTAGCAGAGATGGGGATCTGGGATGTAATGTGAGCGGACAAAGGAATGGTCAGGGGATCATGAATAACTCTCCCTCTCAATCTGCTGCTTTAGTTTATAAGCATTTGTTGACAAGCTGTGAAGCAAAGGATAATATGTCTAGCCAGCCCAGTCTCTAGGGTATCTCTGTATTGTTTGTGAAATGGTTTTGCAAAGTGTTTTTATTTTGTACATTGTGTTGTAGAATTATGTTAGAAAAGGCAAAGATCTTGTTCAGAGCTTTGAAGGCCTTCTTTAGTATCTCACTGGTAATTCTAAATTATAGAAAACACACACACACACACACACTCTCTCTCTCTCTCTCTCTCTCTACTGGAAGCCATTACCATGTGCCATGTCATGCAACATTAGACCAATCTGTTCCTCAAAAAATCAAGTACACTCTAGAACTTGTATGAGCATGGCCCTTTCCACCTTTTGTTCTCGCATGTTCAACCAACATGTGTTGTTGCAACTACTTTTTGTTTGTCCACCTATTATACAGTATTGAAGAATACACTGTAACTTTATATAACAATAACATTACTAATGATGCACTCAATCTCATGCACAGAGTCCTTCAAGGCAGATCACCCTTAACATGCCTTGAATCCATTATATATTTTGATATTTTAAGATTTTTAAAAATATATATATTTTGAAAGTTTCCAAAAAATAATAAATCATTTGAAAAGCTTATCAAAATATATTAAATTGAGGTCAATATTTGTTGGATGGTTGATGCACACTACCAATAAGCTGCAGAGCAGAAGTGTAGCAGGAGGCAAATTCCACTTTTATTCATACACTACATGGCCCTTTGGCTAACTCTTAGTGAAATTTAATTATTAGGCTTTTAAAGTAACATTTTGTCATATTTTGCAGGACAACATTGCTTTAAATCAACCTATACATTAAATGAAAAATGAATCTCAGTTTCAAGTGCACTTATTTGCTCTTGTTTCTCGTATCTAAAAATATCATGTGGGATCCTAACCAGTAATGAATATATGTGCAATAATGATCCCAGATCCCACGCCACCTTAAATCATGCTTTTTCTGGGTGGAGCGATGGTTTAACTTTGTGTTATTGTTTGGAAGCTATTTTAAGAATCTGATTGCTTTGAGAGGGTGGGGTAATTAAAAGGCATAAATAAACATTTGCGAGGCTTAGCAGGCAGGGTTTAAAAGCCTCAGGTGTTTTTACCTTTAACGTTCTGCTCCTTTTACCAAAAGCCAGGGAGGCAGCTGTTCTTTTTTATTGTGGGAAAAATCCTTCCTCTATGTTAACACAAGCAGCTGTAATTACTCTAGATCTGCAGTTTAATAATTGCTGTTCCTGGTTAAAAAGGGGATTATAATTTAAAGCAAAGATAACTTTGCTTTTTGTCCACGTAAGATTATTGTTTTAAATGGACACTATAGTCACCAGAACAACTACAGCTTAATGTAGTTTTTCTGGTGAGTATGGTCAGTCCTTGCACGTTTTTTAATGTAAACACTGCCTTTTTAGATAAAAGGCAGTGTTTACATAGCTCCCTTCAGACATCTCTGGTGGCAGTCACTAAGACGACCACAAGAGGTGCTTCCTGGGTCAGTGGTGCACACTGTGTAGCACTGACATTCAACTTTGCCCCTGCTGGAATAAAGGTAAGTTTTACAGCTTTTTAAAGAGGAAAAATGGGGGTGGGTGCTGGTCACCTAAATTGTGTCTTTAACTCATATTCTCTGTTCTTGTTGAAATGCATTAACTTGGCTCTCACCGAGTTAAAAGCATAGTCTAGATGTGGCCCCCATACTTACTGGGCTTAGAGGGATATAAGCTACACCTTACTCACGAGGCTCAAAGAAGGCCAAAAGGATCATCTGGGAATGATTTATGTCTCATACAAAGAGAACAGATCCAAACGCAGGCCAGTTCTCTCTGCACGAGAAATAGAGCAGCCCCAGATGATCGTTTCGGTCTTACTAGGCCTCAACAGGTATAGCCAATATCCCTCTCTGTTTGGATTACCCTTACCCATATTCACATCAATAGTGTCACATCCTGTTCCTAGCTGTGCATCATTCTTGCTATGGCTTCTGGTATCCACTACTCTTTTTACAATTCTTGTTTAGTTTTACTTGTTTTTTTGGTTTTCTATTCTATGTCTGGTTTTCTTTATGCTGGGATTTCTGGGTTCATTCTTATATTCCGTCCCTGGATTTCCCAGTCTCTGAATCTCTTGGATTCATTTAAATGTTTGTTTTATTTGCCACACCCATTTGTTTTCCCATCATTGCTTTTTGTTTCAGTGTCCTGCAGGCAGCTGCTCAAGGCTTCTGCCCTTTCTTGCAGGTAATATATCTTCTTTGGTTGTTTTAGCATACATTAGGCAGTGTAGGACCTGCCAGATATGGGGTACATTGGTGTTGTTGGCAAGCTTATGCAATGTATGATCATATAATGTGACTAAACCCCATGATTTTCATATGTAGTACTTAGTTATGTCTCCTCTTGTTTTGCCTATCTTTTCTTGTCTTGTTTTAGTTTGTATACCCAGTCCATGTACAGTCCTGTCCAGTCATGCCCATGTTATGTTCATGTTTCCCTCATGTCTTGTGTACATGTTCTGGGTTTAGCTTCCTATCCTTCTCCGGTTCTGGGTTCTATTAGTTCTGTCTTGTTTCCATGTCTGGTGTCTATCTCTAGTCTAGCCTTGTTTCTGTACTGGATACATTCTTGCCGCAGAGCCTCCCTATTCAGCTCTGAGAGGTCTGCTTAATTCCTGCCCCTAGTTCCTGGGATCCGCTGAAGCTGAATCAGGGTTCTGGTTGTGGCTGCACAAACGCTGGTGCTCAACACCAGAGGGCGTGCGGTTACCCTGCACCAGACCCTGCTAATCCACCTCCACACTGTGACTCCTACTCTGAACATCAGACATACTGGGTCTCGGTCCTTGCACCACCGCCCGGACAGTGTCTGGATCCTGGGCACCGGACCGCCACCCTGACAAATAGCCTATCAGGGAAAGACACCTTAGCATGCCAAAATGTTGAAGATTATGGGGCTTGTGTCTTGCTCTGGTTGGCTATTGATGTGAATGTGAATATTGTATGTTTATTTTATAGCCTTATCACGCCTAGTTTGTCATTTTATATATTGGATCTAAGTATTGTCATATTGATTTGTAAATAAAGTTACATTTATATTTGCAGTACTTTCAGTGTGCACCCTGGTTCGTGATTATATGTCTTGGAAAGTATAGCCATGTGTGAAAATGTGTATGCGTCTGTGAGTTTGTATGTGTGCGCTTAAGTGAGAGCGTGTGCCAGAGAGCACCACAGGTTGGTTTTTTAAGGGGTCCTGCAATTTCTGATGACAGTCCTTGTCCTGGGTCCTGGCACTAGTATTGCAGTGTTGCATGTATTTAAACTTGGATAAGGTTACCACCTGGCTGGTATTTAACTGACACAGCCGGTATTTGAGGCTGTCTGGCCAGTGCCAGAATTGCAAGAATACCAGCAATGCAAATGACCGTATTTTCTTCTGATTGGCCTCCAGTGGAAGTTCCAACGGCCAGTAGGGAGATAAATGGCCAAGAGTTTTATCAATACCAGCTTCCTGGGAATCAGTCTCTCACATTTTAATGCCTTTCTCTTGACCCCAGAGTGCTGAAGATAGGTTCTGAGCCAAGATCTCCCTGCTGAGATTTACTGCATCTCTACCTCTCCTATCTTGTCCATCCTAGAAGGGAGGCTAGAGTCTGGAATGTACCCTCACTGTGTTTTTAAAACTTCTGCATTCAGCAGAAATGGTGTCATCACACTTTAACACAGGGTCCTGAGACCCCACAGATAATGGTGAACTATTTGTTATAGTGATTCAGATTACCCCCCTCCTCTGGCTGCCAGAGGCTCAGCTGCCATCTGGTTGTACGTTAAACAGAAGGTTCAGACTGGAAGGTGAGGAGCATTTTAAAAAACAAGGTGGGCTCAAAAGGCTGTGATGGCACCTGCATATATTGCTCATGCTGCTTTATTGATGAGAATCAGGGGATAGTTTAAAAGGATAGTGTAACTTGCCTTATGACTGTCAGTGCATTACCAACAATCATCTGCTCATGTGTGTGTTTCTGAGTATGTAACTGTATGTATAAATTTTCCTGAGGGTGTAATTGTATAATAAAAGTGTGTGTGTTTCTAGGAAAGTAATGTGTGTGTGTAAAGGTGTGTGTTTTTGAGGGTGTTATTGTATGTGTGTGCATATTTTAACTAATAAATTGTGAATATTTATTAAAAACTATAAATAATTAACAATTCAATTTTAAAAACAATCTTAATGAATTTTATATTTAAGAGGCTGCGTATATGATGTGTAAGTGTGCGTTGTGTGGGGACGTTTTGTGTGTGCAGGGTTGCTGTTAGTGCTGTGCTGTGTGCTATGTTTCACTGGTTGTGTGTGATTTATATATTTTGGCTGGGTGATGTCTGTTCTTATGTGTGAAGAGTGGTTGTGTTGTGCGTGGATAGCTGTGAGTGATGATGTGGCTGGCTGTGTATGGTTAGCTGCATTGCATTCCTACTGTATAGAAAAAACGAATTGTAAGTAGTTTTTTAGTGAATGTATTTAATTTTTGCTCTTATGTCGCTCCCTCCGATGTCATGCACATACTGTATAATTATGCAAATAAGCCTATTTTTTTCCAAGAAAGGTGGCAACACTATTAGTCCACATGTGCAAACACAACAATATCAATCTGTGATATTAAGGCTGACGTTTTTTCATTACCATATTTTGATAACCTTACTTGTAATGCATGGGAAATGCTAAACGCTATCATAACATTTGAGTAATACTTCATGTGATAACGGTCATCACTATTTCAGTTGCTGTCTACAGACTTATTGACTGCATCATTCATACCTAAACCTTATTGCAACCAGTATTATTAAAAGGGTATTAAGGTATTATGCATAGTTAGTAGGTCTAATTAAATTGTTACAACGTATTACTGCTCTTCTTTTCTATTGAATAAGTAAATGTTATGTGCTATTATCATATTCTTTGACCGCGTTAGTATTTGTCGGATAGAGTCAGCATCTCTTCCGACTTTACAGCCCAACTTATGCATGCATGCAAGGCCAAAGAGCATTTTCTCAGAAATTTACTAAAAATTTATCAGTTTCTATATTCAGGATTATACTAAGAAAATGGTAATCTGGTCTGATATTTGTTCCTTTTACAAGTAGCACACTCCATTTGGCTGAAACGTTACAATATGGGGATCATTCAGGATTTGGAAATATATATATATATTATTTTTTATTTACATAGTGCATCTATTTCTTCAGGCAGGTTGATGGCAAATACAATGAACATTCAGAATTGCACAAAGGTGGTTTGAACTTTGTCAGCTAAGCATAATGCTATGAATTTAGTGTTCAGTAAGTTAACCTCTTGGTTTCTGATTTTTGAGAAAGCCTATGTTTAAGTGAAATGCTAATATATTCCTAATATATTGTTTTATCTACTTTTTACCTTGTTATTTGCTTTTATTGTTTGTTTGTTTTTAACATTAAAGTATTTTTTTTTATTGGACTTGCTTCTGCTTCTGCTTCTGCTGGATCTTTGGGCTACATCCTTGGTGGGGACAATCCACCTAAGCGTATTGGATTGAGCAAACCATACTTTGCTCTTAAGCATGTGAGTAGGTTTTCCATCTTTTTATTGTGCTTTACACTCCATATTTACGGTGTACACTATTGTGGTTTTATTTGTTCTTTTCCATATATCCACGGAAAAAGATTGTCTACACCCATATCCTTGAGTGGTGATCATACCACTTCATACGCTAATTTGGAGCCATACTTACGGCTCCATTACATGTGAGTGCACACTTTATAATTATACCTACCCCTGCTCCATAGCTCAAATATACTACCAGGGATAGGCAACCTTCCGCACTCCAGATGTTGTGGACCACACCCTCCTTAATGCTCTTACACGCATAATGCTGGCAAAGCATCATGAGAGGTGTAGTCCAAAACATCTGGAGTGCCGAAAGTTGCCAATGCCTGTCTTACACTATTCTGCGTTTTTTGTTTTGAATATGTTTATTGTATGCACAACAGAAATTCATGCATCAAACTGATTTGTAGTAGAGCAAGTGATTGCCCACGCAGGGGCTTAAGCATTGGTTGAGCACAGTATAAACATTTGGTTGCCTGAGTAGAGGCGGATTAATCTACAAAACTACAGGTACAAATTATGCATCACATGCGACTGAATATCAACACAGGCTAATGTTCTCTCAAAACATATCAATCCTTTTATATTGCTCGGTCCGAGGTATGCCGGTTCGAACGATGCATTGCTAATAAAAGGGTATACACACTACCTCATGATTTAACATGCTGTACTCCGTATAGTTAACATGAGAACTTTAACTCTTTTGTGGCCAAAGCGATGCATTTGTCTGGTATCGTGTAGCCCTAGTAATTCATTGCTTATCAGCATTATGACAATGTTTCATTATCTGCACAATAGGCATGCTATGGAGTAGATATACAAACATCAAAAAATAACAACTTTCAAACTTTAAACATAAGGTGTATATTTGTTTTTACGTTGCTATGCCGTGCCATATAATGGAGCATTGTCATGTACGCAGTAATAAGCAACCTTACTACAGTTTAATGCACCTTCGTGTATGCAGTCAGGAGGGCATAATGGTAATTGCTGCCCAGCATTCAAGAAGTGAAAACCGTTGGGTAGCATATTTTTGCATCAGCTACGGTGCTGACATGCGGGTATCCTTTATATAATGTGGCCATCTGGAAGCCCTTTTGACTTTGGTGAGTTAGGCCTATAATAAGACATTTTGATACATCTATTTTAGTATAACATGGTATTATATGGCCAACTAAAAATGCATTTATCAACATGCCTGTTTTAAGCAAGAAGCCATATCATCATCTACTATATGCCTACAGGTTGGCTACTAGCTATGTGCCAAGTTACTTTAGTTAAAGGCTGATAATCAGAACCTGCAATATTATCATCGCCATATGTTAATATATGCATAACAACCGTAGTTGGGGACTCTACAATGGTCCGATCTGGGCCAGTCATGGCACAGCAGCAACATGACCCCAGTGCATTGGGTTTCCTTCTGTCCTCCCCAGACCGGTCACTGTCCACCCGCAGGGCTTTCCGTGGCTCCGTGGGCACTCGGGGCCAGAGAACGTCCACAGGACCCCCACACCTAGGGTCTGAGCGCCCCCTGTCCCCTGCACCTCCCCAGCACCTCTCAAACTTCTGCGAAGCATACGCCCCCATCTCTCGTGGTGCCGTCCACACACCTGGGGACGACGCGAATCCCTCACGGCCACCGGTCCGCCAGAAGGCCCGCATCCTCTTCATCCACAGGACTTTCAGCAACAGGGACTTGGCACCCCGAGGACCCCCACAGACTTGGCAAGTCCGGGCCGTAACTCCTTTGGCGGGCAGGTAGTCGAGGAATTCATCTAGTTGCCGGCGACCTCTGCGGCCACACGTGCCGTACCTGCCGGCCTCTCCGAAGCAGTTAATAGTCCCCTTCACGTCTTCTTTCTGCGTAATGAGCTTGTATGTAAAAATGGTCCTCACGACTCTTTTACTGGCAGGCTCCTTTTTGGCTGCTCTTGCCAGTGCAGGAGGGCAGTCTGGGCCCAGCCCGGGGGATTCCCGGCTTGGCGCGTGTCGCCTCCATGAGGCCGGATTATCCCACCGGCCGGGGGGGGGGGAGCGGGGCCGCACCCCGAGCCAGCAGCGTCCGTTGCCTGGGTTATGTGCTTTTATTTTTCTTTAAAATGTCTGTGTCCAGGCGTGGAGGAACGGCATGTGTTCTGACCGACTCAGGGACACTCGAGTCCTTTAAGGTGCTCACAGCCTTCTTTTAGGGTCCAATTGACATCTTTGTAAAGCTGGTATTATCCTTCCCTGTATTCCAGTGGGTGACCTGGTTTTTGTGCCTTCTGTGGGCGTTTCATAGCCAGTTTAGTTAGTTTGGGCCGGGAGCCCTGTTAGTCTGCTGCCATGCGGCTCAGTGGCCCGGCCCCGCCACCCTATTCTGCGTTTTTCATCTATTTTATTTTTATGAGGATACCTCCTACAACCTCGATCATACCAAAAATCAGCACTGCATTTTATCCTTAGGAGGGGATCATTTCGCCCAGGTGCAAAAGTTGGAGCTGTATTGAAGCTCCAAAAAAGTGTGAGTGCACATTTTTTTTTAATCATATTTATCCTAAGTATAGTTTTACATACTACACTATTAGTTTCTTCTGTTTTTTTCTTGTCGTTACATACTCCCAAATAAGGACTATTTAGGCGCTGCACCTACCTCCTGTTTTACCCAAAATGTAAAACATGTCTCCTCTCCTATAATGCTTACATTTCTCTGCAGTATGAAATGAAGTCCTAGAGGTTTATGCACTGCAATATTAAGCTCTCTTATTTCCCAAAATCTTTCTTTATTGGTCCTGGGATTTTCTCAGTTACTATTACATATACAGTATTTTTCAAATAAATCTCTTGCCTCACTCATTCCTGTCTTGTTGATTAACAGACTCCCTTTCTGACTTACGCAACCATATAAAAATTGACCTCCTGAAAGATATATCCGATTACTACTGAATAAACATCTGAATCATCCAGACTCCAAAGGACACATAATGAGTATTCCTTATGTTTCATTATATCTACATCTTTTATATATCAGCATGTAGTAGTAGTAGTAAAAGTGCAAAGCTAATTTTCACACTGTCACACCATTTACATATATCAAATTACATTCCCCCCACGGCATTTACAAACAGCTTAATGTGCAAATAAAAATGGTTTCATGCTGGCAGTTGCTGTGTACATTTAAGTGCTTATGGTCTTTCTCAATGTTAATTATAGGTAGTATAACTACTAGAGATATGTGCTTCAATTTCTACACATTGACCATTGCATTGAAAGAAACAGGGGGAAGGAAAGAAAACTGAAACGTTTCCCACGAAAATATACTGCAGTCTCTGGTTATAAGGAGAGCTTTTACAATATTAAATATTACCACCAAAGCAACAATCCTGCAACCAGTCTTGAAGTCTCTGAACATTTTTGCTGTTATCCTAAACCATTAGTGAAACTGGAAGACGTAGCGCAGGGCCACGACTATTTTAAAGTTGCACGGTTACGTTTTTTTCTTTTAATTTTCCTTATGCCCTTTGTGTCTTTTAAATTGGTTCTGTCACCGCTCATAAACACTGTATTGGAACTTCATTTGCATGTGAAACAGTACAGCATTGACGTCGGCTCCTGGTAGGTGAAGTGCCAGGAGCTGCAGAGGACCTTGCAGAAGAAGTTGGTGGCAGCCCCCCATTGGAGAGGTTCCGGTAAGTAAAACTGCCTTACCATGCACCCATCGAAATGCAAGACCTCAGAAGGCGAAAGAGACACTTTAATAATCATAGTCCCTACAGTGCCACTTGCACTGTCCAAGATGTCTGCAGTTTGCCCTTTTGTGGGATTCTTTTGACTGATGGATTGCGGGTAATTTAGCAACTGAAATGGAACTTTGCTAGATATCAAGAAAAGGAAGTCCCTAGTTTATTTTATGTATAACTAAAAAAACTAAAACTAAGGTGAATTCAAAGAAATATAAAAATAAGGGAAATAGAGGGACAAACAAGATGAAACATAGAGTGTGACAGAGCCAATTTAAGGCAAATAACGTTAATGGGGTGCTTTCCAGAGCTATTGGCAGGTTGGGGAATAGGATTGGTGGAGCATTGTGCATCAAGAAGGAACATGTGATTTACGTTTTTGTCTGCTATCAAACACCACCCACTGTTTCTGCTTCACTACTCAGCGATGAATCACTGTACTAGGATATGGTGATGTCATAGCATGACATCATCATATTGACACTTTACAATGACCAAGTAAAGATGGTAATGAAATGTTATAATTGTATATTATGCTATCTTTTGTCTACTTTTAATCTTAATTTTAGAAATGGCAGGCAAATAGTTTGTTTACGTTTTTTTACTGAACTCTACAGCATAGACTCTAAAGACGCCTCCTCTTTCTTAGATGTCGAATAACAACAAATCCGAAACAGAACTGTAAATGAGTCCTAAAGTAGGAAACAATGAAGGAAACTATAGAAAACCTCAAAGTGGAATCTTCAAACAAGAACTTGTATCCGAAGATCAAACTGAAATAAAAGGAAAAACAAATTAAAAACATCTAATGAGTGAGGCAAGCAAATACCATCACACTAGTAAACTATACAAGCATATATGCAATTGAAAATTCTTTGTGCATATATACAATTCAAAATAACAGAGAACAAGAGCCATAACAGTCACTGGAAAAGAAGTCATACAAATAATAGAAAATCAGAGTCTTGATCCCATGAAACACAAAAAATATAAAACAAAGAGAAGGAATGAGAGGGAACGTATTTGCCTTCTGTCATTACTAAAATTAAGGTTATAGGCTCACAAAAGTCAGCATAATCTACAATTTTACTAAACAACAGGAATGGGGGGATTCACAAAAAAGCTATGAAACCACTGGACAAATTTCGCATCTTTATTGAACGCAAAATGCGTCCATTGTTTTCATAGCTCCCTCAATTATCACAAGTGTATGGATTTTTATTTTCAATATTTGTCTATTCACATATATTAGAACAGAACAGAAATAATAAATGTCTTTTCTACCCTTCAAAAGCGCAAGATTGGATTGTTCTACTGTCCATCTACAGCAAAATACAATAGTCGATGAGTCTTTATAGCATCATCTCCAGAGGCAGAATGACCTGCCTGCCAGTCAACCAGGACTGACTGTAACGGGCCGTTCTGCACACAAGAGGTTAAAAAACGTTTAGGCGATATTCCCCTTTTCAGATGCACAGGCAACTACTGCAATCATCAATCTCCCGAACTGCAAACACATGAATTCACCAATCTCCCGAACTGGAACCAGGGGAATGCTCCAAACTCCTGAACAGGAAACACACGAATGCTGTAAACAACCGAACAGGAAAAACCATACGAACAGTTTACACTCCTGGCAGTCGCACTGTAACAGCATATAATCCAATTCCCCCCAAGAACGAGATGACACTTCGTTTGAGGGTCAAGCAGAACTCATTTACTGGGGCTACCTGCCCGGCTTTTATGCAGGTCTCCCACCTGGTGGACCCTCCCTAGGGGACCAGATGGAAGACTGGGAAACATATTGGACATTGACCAATCACAAGCTTACAATCCCACAATGCATCACAATCCCTCCTCTCTGTCCTTGAGATAATTGGGAAGTAATCCAATTATCTCCAAGGACAGAGGCAAAACTCCATTAACCACATAAAAATACATACTGTTACATTTATCACATAGAACATACACATTCTACCTATCCCCAGATAGCTTAGACATTATTACTGAATGGCGCTCAAATCACATATATACAGTTCAATCGCCATGGAGCCAAAGTCTTTCCCATAGTCTTTCGGTATACGAATGGGCTCCATGGTTTAGCTATCTGGGGTAACACTGCTCACATAAGGAAAATAAACGTTTTTAATGCAGGGCAACCAGGCTCCTCCAGTGGCCAGTGGTGAGGGGAAAATACACAAGACAAACAATGGAGAGAAAAGAAGAGGTAGACTTGAAAGCATAAGCACGATATATACACAATGGATGAAAACAAGGTAGACAACTGAGAGGAAAACATGACTGACTGAGAGAAAGCAAAACAAGACTGATACAGTCATGAGAGAGAACAGATAGATAGGGAGATAAAAGATAACATGCAATGCAAAAAGCAAAACAACAAAAACAACAGAGAGATTAGAGAGAGATAACACGAGACAGGGTATAGTGCATTAACAAACTGTGTTATATTTGACTGAGATAAACTACAAAAATATTTACATGCACGTGGTTTACTTTGCATGATTTTTTTTTTCCACTAAGCAATTAAATTAGTTATTTTTTCACTTGTAACGCGCATCAGTATCCCACACATGCAAAGATATATCCTGTGAAGTCATTTGTATGTTTTGGGCACTTCCTCCACTAAAATTGACTGAATTTGTAAAAAAATTTTTTTATATTTTTATCTGCTAATGTTTTTTCAGTTTTGAAGAGCTAAGTACTGGATTCATCATGGGAAGCTTACACAAAACATGGTAAAATTAGCCATGTGCTAAACAGTTTGCCTGCTATCAATTTTGCTACACAGTGCTTGACAGACCAGCAACAAAGGAAAAGAGAAATACAAAATTTCACAACGTTAATATATATATATATATATATAAATGGATCTCTATGTGACAGGAGTTACCATGATTGAAAAAAAAACAAAGGAGTGACAATAAACAGGATATCCTAATAAATAACATCAAAATTATCAGAAAAATCACTGTTTTTGTTTTAAAGGCTGCAGTGGCAGCAAGCTTGGGGCCTTTAATACCGTAACCCTAACCTATTAATTAATTCCCCAGTAATGCCCAATCATTGACTTTGCAAATTTCATGTGATTAATTATAAAACTATTTGTCAGCACTTCCTCTTCTCGCATTTTAATTTCTGTCCCTAATTACAAAAAGAAAAGGTCCAAGCAGCTATCTCCTATTGAGCTCCCCAAGTGTGGAATAACCTACTGGAAAATATCAACTCTGCTGCCAGTCTGAAATCTATGAAAACATTCTGCAACCATTAAATGTCAATAGACAAATGCAAAAAATAGATAACCACATCTTAAAACACAGTAATGTACAAAAATGAAGTCAAATATAAATAATATGTAAAAAATTTTTGTTATAAGTCTATGATGTTTTTGGCTGTTAAACAGTGCATGGTATCTCAAAGTAAAAGGAAAGACAATAATAGGGCAGTATGTCTTTAACACAGTGAAGTAGAGTGCAATAGCAAAAACTCACTCACAATTTATAGAGCTCTGCTGTGTAGGGCATAGACGGTACAATTCCCGTCACTTGATATATTTTCAGCTACAGTGGTGGTAGACTTTATCTGTGTCTCGAATATGTGAAGACAAATATTGGAATATCCACTAGTGCAATATGTATATCAAAGTGGTAGTGCATATATGAAAAGGTAGGTATCTTACTAACATGAACTAGAGCCTAGACCTGCTCTAGTATAAAGCACTTTGGTGGTATGATCCCCACCTGGTATATATGTTGATCAGGAAGCTAAAAAAAAAAGCCAAAAAAAATAAATAAATTCAAAATAGATTAAATTTATATTTAAAAGGATTCATTTTATAATGATAAACAAGACATATATATATATATATATAAAATATATTTATATATAAAATATAAATATAAAAAGGTATCCAAATGGAAGACAGAGCCACACTTTACTTGTTTCACCCTGGAGGTTTCATCAAAAGTACCCAGATTTTAGTAGTAACATGATGTAAAGACATGATTTGTATTTATTATGCGTTCTTATAGTTTCAAGTCCCTCAGAAACCAAGGAAAAAAAATAATAAAGGATATGAAAGCGTTAACAGGATTCTAAAACCTAGAAACAGAACCAGCCAATAACAAGCAAGCCTAATACATAAAATGTATGAGGCGTTATATCCACTTCCCCTTTTTTTGTAACATTGAAAAGTCAACATCATGAACACGCAGAAAAACACAGGAAACTAGTCTTCAAGCTGTCATGAATCAAAGACAACCAGAAAACTTCCAATGGAGAATAACAGAGCTCATGGCAAGGTTAGCCTGGGACATGGGTAGTCAACCTGGTCCCTACCGCCCACTAGTGGGCGGTTTGGGATTTCAGGTGGGCGGTGGTGGTTTCTGCAGAAAACGCCCAGTGGGCCTTGATGGCCGTGGACCAAGGCCGGCAGGGGAGATCCTTTCATCTCCCCTGCCGGTCCATGCAGAGTCAGTCTTGCTGTAAGCCCTCTTGGGCTGGTGAGGAGATCAAAGATTTCCTGCAGAGGGAGGGGGCTGGAGGGCTCTGTGTTCCTTCCGCGAGCAGGTTAGTCAGAGCATTGCCGTGTAAGAAGAAAGGAGTGGGAGACATTAACATAGATTTTTACATCTCACCCACCCACATAAAGCATAGACCTTACGGACCCTTCACACACACACACACACACACACACACACTACACCCCTTACACACACTGCCCCCTCACACACACACTACAACTCTCACACGCACTGACCCGCTTACATACGCACTGCCTCCTTCACACGTGTACTGCCCCTCTCACACACGCTCAGTGCCTCACACACACTGCACCCTTCACCAACATACAGCACTCCTCACACACTGCCCCACACACACACACACTACACCATTCACACACTCAGCACCTCACAGACACATAGAGAATAGAAAAAATGGGGGGGAAAAATAGAGAAATGAAATGTAAGTACATTTTCTTAAAAAAAAAAAAAGAAAAAGAAAACCCTCAATTGTAAGGCTGTAAGGAAATTTTACCATCAACAAATATACAAAAGTGGGCGGAAGGTATTAAAAGGTTGACTACCCCTGGTCTAGGAGAAAGAAAATAAATATGGAAATCTCCTGAGAGCTCAGGAAATCAATTACAATATCAATCAATGCATAAATAGTCATTCATAACCAAAGCATATGCTGTTATAAAGTAGAGGCAATATGAATTAATAACAAACGATGGTTCACTGGATGATAATACTCCCAGCAACTAAGCAATAATTTACCAATACTCACTGAAAACAAGCATCCACATAACCTCAAGACCGATAAGGGACTGAAGCAGAAGATACAGCAGATATATTATGGGAAGGGAGGTAATAATACTTGCCTCCTCGTAATTAATAAAATCATGACTTTATGTCATTTTAATAGTGAAATCTTGGAATTTTATGAAAATCGCGGATGCTCCTATTATGCATGTTTAAAGCTGTGCAACAAGCTAAACTGCAAAATGACGTACCAGTTTAAAGTAAAAATTACTGAATGTAGATTCAGATGGCCAGTCTGCCGCTCTTGTGATATTCTCTAATCTATAACCAATCAACAAGGCCTTAGAGGCCTTAGCGCTTCTGATGGAATAAGAGGAAAACAAAAAAGTACCAATTCCTGCTAACGATTAAAGCCATTTAACCCAAGAAGTCATTGTATGAGTAGGAAATGGAAGGTACAATTTATGGAATGAAATAAAGAAAGAAAAATGAGAAGGAAGTTGAAAAGAAGATGTGCAAGATTCCTATGACTTAAGAAAAGAATGGAACAAAGCCCACGTCTTTCTAAAAAGGCTGGATAAAGCACTGACTTCATTAAGGTTTTTGTCCGCCTGGAATTACTGAACATCACAGCCAAGATGTGTCCCATCCAAGCCATTGTTTCTGCCTATGATTGCCAACCTGTACAAATTAATGGTTCAGGAAACTCAACTTGAGTCAAAAAAGGGGGTTACACATTGAAGAGTAGAAGTTAAAGGAGCTGATAAGAAATCCAAATGTATGTCCACGCACCAATCATTCCATGCATGACAAGCAGCGTGCCCATACACTAGGTGCCCATACACTTGCAGGAAGGTTTAGAAGTTATTGCAGAATCCCCATCAAGAGACCAGGATCACTAGAAATCAACAAGGCTAGAAGTTGTAGGAATACTGATCAAACAGATCCATCCAAATCCAGAAAGAGATTGGCACTGTCTGGAAGCAGACATCTCTTCAAGTTGAGGGACCCATGGATGTGACGGCCAAAAGGGAGTTATTAGAACTACATTCCTTTCTTGACGACACAGATGAAGGTGCAGGTGAAGTACTGTTCTTTAGACATGTGCAATTCATTTAGTTCTGAATGTGAATTCGGACAAATTACGGACAATTCGGACATTCAGATGCTTCAGAATGTCCGAAGTGCCGATATTCCAAATTTCCGAAGTGCCAAACGCAATTACAGAATTACCGAGGTGTCGAATTGCTGAAGTGCTTCAGATTTCTGAAAAGTGGCAAAACAACAGAGGGAGAGAAAATTAAGTAAGTGATGACAAGGGTAGGGGCAGAGTTAGGGGTAGGATTGGGGTAGGGTTAGGGTTAGGGAGCCATACAGATGTTCCAAATTCCGAAGTGCCACATTTTTTTACTTACCCGAATTTCCGAACCAAATTTTTGGTCCATGCACATCCCTACTGTTCTTGCCACACCCACTGGATCTGGATCCACATCCAGATCCGACCCCAAAATTAAAAAATTTGGGAAAGTGTGAAAATAAACAAGAAGCAAACAGATCCATGTCCAACAGACCCCAGAGGTGAGAGAGTTCCACATTGGACACTCCTGGAATGTGTTCTGCTAGAATCAAGATATTGATGTTGAGGCAATAGTTCCAGAAATACCGATCTAGGATCGCCAAAAGCCTAGCTATCATTCCTCTGAGGTGGTTAATGTAACGAACCATGAAAACATTGCCCAATTTTAGGAAGATCAAACACCTGGAACCCTTGGAGGAAATACTGCTTATTGTGAAGGAACTGACCAATATCCTCCTTGATGTTCAGTTTGACCATCCAATCGGCCGGAAGCAGTAGGTCCCAAGAGCAATGAATACCCTCGATCTTGAAATAGGGGTACTGCACAAAACGAATTGAGTGGCTTTAGTTTGATGACTGGACAGACCCTGCATCCTTTCTTGATGACAAGGAAGAGGTTACTCACAAACTGTGCCAAGATATTAGTTGAATAGAAGCTTTCAACTGGAGTTTGAAGATTTTCTTGGAGATTTCCTTTCACCGGTTGAAGAACCCATGAATCTGATGTGATCAGATGCCAGTTATGAAAGGAATAGGTTAGACTGCCTCTCAATCCTGGAAGAGAAGAAAGGAGAGTTAGATAACTTACTGTAAGGTCATTTGCCAGGAACTGCACCATGTGCTCCTCTGCCATACTACTCTCTTTCACAAGATAGGATGTTGTGAAAACACACACACTTTGCCCTATGGTTAGTTCCTGTTTAGGTCACAACAATGTTTTTGCTCACTTATGCCATTACAGAGAGAACCTATACCATTTGCAAATCAGACTTATCCCACCCAATTTCTCTCTGTATTAGAGATACAGTAACCCAGATGATTATTTCTCCTGGGAGATCATTAACTACTGGGACTGCAGAAAAGTTTGTGTAATGAAATGGGAGACGGAGGTCGACATCACTCCCATTGCAGACACAGGCACTTTATTGATAGATTTGGATATGGTAGAGTCCAGCGGGGCTTAGAATATTTCTGAAGCAATACTGGAGGCTTCATCTCCAGAAGCATGGTGAAAATTCTCCATCAGTGCTCCAAGGGGTGCTTGGGAGGCTGAGTGTGCATTGCCTTGCAATTGAATGATGTCAGTAAAGTATTAGCTCAGGGCAAAGTAGAGCTGACTGGTGGTGTAGTCAGACAATTAGGGCCACAGTAAATATTGTTAGGATGCTGACACAAATGTAAGGCCCAAATAATAATGTTACAGGTACAATAAGTATAGCCAGGAGCTATGTCATCTAAACAAGTTCACCACAGGGTTGAATAACCCTAAAATACAAGGAGGAAAGAAGAGGAGAGGTCAAGAAGTCATCCACCACAGAATTTGATGGCAAAGAAGAAATACAATAAATGAGCCCAAACACCAAAAGTAAATATCAAAGCGATTTATTCAACCTCTGTTTAAGGGGCAATATTTCAAGCAAACCTCAGGGTCTTAGTGAAGCCTACTTTCCAAACTGGAAGATCCTTATGGGGGCTGACAGGGAGGAGATCTAATGGCCATTCCCAGTTGACTTACGCTCTTTTGGTGAGCACTGGAAACGCTCTTTTGGTGAGCATTTAAAATGGGCACCGCTAATGCAAATGCATGTGCTAGTGCAACCAGGCAGGTCGGGAGCAGTGAATGAGAGGGAGTGCCGAAAAAGAAGGGATAAGCAGATGGAGCAGGAGTTGGCAATAGAAGTCGATAAAAGGGAGAGGGGAATCCTGAATTGGAGCAGAGTTGGGAAATAGAGACAGGTAAAGGGAGAGGAATTAATCGGGTCATTGGGAAGAGGGGCACACTCAGTCTACCCAGAGGAATACAGAAGGGTTGAATAAAAGACACAAAATTGAGTAACAATGATAAGAGATAAACTGCAACCTAATGAAAACTGATCCAAGGGAGCAGCAATGAAAAAGGAAGTGGATACAGGGCTTCACACCCTTTATGCATTAGATTTGCTTGTGATCGGTTGGTTTTTCATATTCTTTGTTAATATTTTCTTTTGCTATTGAGGGAGTTAAAAGAAAGAGAAAGCATAATAGGATCCTCCATGTATTTAATAAAATCAAAAGTCAGGTGCACTCAGGGTTGATATCAGAAATTGTGGGACCCCTGACACAGCTCATGGTCTGCCCCAGAGTCCGCCCACAGGATTGTACTGATTATAGTGTGTGTATAGTGGATGTAGAATGTGTATGGTGGATGCAGAGTGTGTTTGTAAAGTGGATGCGGTGTGTATCGTGGATGCAGATTACACATTTGTGTAATGTATGAGGTGTATATTAGATGCAGAGTGTGTGTGTAGTGGATGTAAATCTCGCGGCCAATACTCTATCCTAATCCTCCTTGATCTTTCTGCCGCCTTTGACACTGTTGATCATCAATAGCTTCTTCACATTTTCCGTAACTTTGGTCTACGGGATACTGCTCTCTCCTGGTGCTCCTCCTATCTCTCCCAGCGCTCTTTCAGTGTTTCTTTCTCTGGCTCTGCCTCTTCTCCCCAACCCCTCCCTGTCGACGTCCCCCAAGGTTCTGTCCTCGGCCCCCTACTGTTCTCTATCTATACTGCCTCTCTTGGTAAACTCATCAGCTCCTTTGGCGTCCAATACCATGCAGATGACACGCAAATCTACCTGTCCTCCCCTGATCTCTCTCCGCCCACCTTGACTTGTGTTTCTGACTGCCTCTCTGCTATTTCCAACTGGATGGCTGCTTACTTCCTTAAACTCAACCTGTCCAAAACAGAACTTCTAGTTTTTCCTCCCTTTTACTCCCCATGTCCAATCGATAGCTAAATCCTGTCGCTTCCAACTCAAGAACATAGCGCGCATCCGCCCATATCTAACGCCGGACGCGGCTAAAGTACTGGTTCATGCTGTTGTTCTCTCTCGCCTTGACTATTGCAATCCCCTTCTCACCGGTCTTACATGTTCCAAGCTTGCAATCTATAATGAATGCGGCTGCGAGGCTTATTTTCCTGTCCGGTCGCACCTTCCACGCCTCCACGCTCTGTCAGTCCATGCATTGGCTTCCAGTTAGATATAGGGCCCAATTCAAAATTCTGGTGCTTGCTTACAAATCCCTACATAATGCTGCGCCAACATACCTATCCTCCCTCATACACAAGTATGTCCCATCAAGACCCCTGCGCTCAGCCCAAGACCTACGCCTATCCTCTGCCCGGATCCCCACCTCTGATGCTCGCCTTCAAGACTTCTCCAGGGCTGCACCTATTCTGTGGAAGTCCCTTCCCTCCTCAATCAGACTTTCACCCAGCCTCCACTCCTTCAAAAAATCTTTGAAAAGTCACTTCTTCATTAAAGCGTATCAATTAAACTGTCAGCAGGTTTCTCATCCCCCACCCCATGACTCTGTTCCTGCACCTGTCAAAAATGACCTACCAAGCACTCAATAAACCCTTCTGTAGCAAACTATTTAATTCCCCTACTTTAACCCTTTGTGTCACTATACCCCACTCCCTTTAGCATGTAAGCTCATCGAGCAGGGCCCTCAACCCCCTCTGTTCCTGTACGTCGGTGGTCGGATCTCAATTATGTGTCTGTTAGTCCACCCATTGTACAGCGCTACGGAATTTGTTGGCGCTATATAAATAATAAAATAATAATAATAATGTAGTGGATGTAGCGTGTGTGTAGTGAATGCAGAGTGTGTGTTTGTGTAGTGTGTGCATAATGAATGCAGTGTGTGTTTGTGTAGTGTGCGTATAGTGAATGCAGTGTGTTTGTGTACTGTGTGTATAGTCAATGCAGTGTGTTTTGTGTAGTGTGTGTATAGTGAATGCAGTGCAGTGGCGTACATACCAGGGTCGTAGGGGTCGCGGCTGCGACCGGGCCCGGCCCATCAGGGGGCCCGGCCGCCCCTGCGACCCGGTATGTACCCACAGGGCCAGCCTCTTCCCCTGGGGGGCCCAGGAGCCGGCCACCCCAGGGCCCCCCCAGGCTGGCCCTGCTGTCACCGGGCAGGCGGGTGGCCGGTCGGGCAGGCAGGCGGGCGCGCGAGGGAGCACTTAGTTGCTTCCTCTTCAGCTCCCTCACGCACCGCACTGATGCTGGAGCCGGAAGATGACATCATCTTCCGGCGCCGGCATCCCTACACGGCGCGCGAGGGAGCTGAAGAGGAAGCACTGAGTGCTCCCTCGCGCGCCCGCCTGCCTGCCCGACCGGCCACCCGCCCAGCAGCACCACTGGACCCCAGGGAATCCCCCCAGCACTCCAAAAGGTAAGGAGGCTGGGGGGATTAAATTAAAAAAACAAAAAAAAACTAGTGTTAGTGTTTGAGTGTGTGTTAGTGTGTGTGAGTGTTAGAGTGAGTGTTAGTGTGTGTTAGTGTGTGAGTGTTAGTGTGTGTGTCAGTGTTAATGTGAGTGTTAGTGTGTGTGTCTGCTAGTGAGTGTTAGTGTGTGTGTCTGCTAGTGAGTGTTAGTGTGAGTGTTAGTGTGTCTGCTAGTGAGTGTCAGTGAGTGTGTTACTGTGTGTGTCTTACTGAGTGTGTGTGTTAGTGAGTCTGTTTGATGTCTGTTAGTGAGTGTGTGTTTGTCAATGAGAGTGTATGTTTTGTAAGTGAGTGTGTATGTCTGTCTGCCGCTGACTGTGTCTCTGTCAGTAAATGTGTGTGTCTGTTAGCTAGTGTGTATGCGTCTGTAAGTGTGTGTGTGTGTCTTCAGCACTTACCTTTCTCCAGCGCCGGACTCCCTTGGCGCTGGGGATCTCTCAGCCTCTCAGCTCCGAATGCGACCGCGCACGCATTCAAACCGCCCATAGGAAAGCATTACTCAATGCTTTCCTATGGACGTTCAGTGTGCTCCTCTAGCGGCTGTCAGTGAGACAGCCACTAGAGGCTGGATTAACCCTCAGTGAAACATAGCAGTTTCTCTGAAACTGCTATGTTTTCAGCTGCAGGGTTAAAACTAGAGGACCTGACACCCAGACAACTTCATTGAGCTGATGTGATCTGGGTGTCTGTAGTGGTCCTTTAAAGGACCACTATAGTGCCAGGAAAACATACTCGTTTTCCTGGCACTATAGTGCCCTGAGGGTGCCCCCACCCTCACATGGAAAGGGGAAAGGCAAACTTACCTTTTTCCACCGCTGAGAGCCTCTTCCTCCCGGAAGTCGCTGTATGCATCGCTGCGCGTTAGCTGCGCCGTTATTTGCCAGGAAAGCATTCATAATGCTTTCCTATGAACGCTGGCGTGCTCTCACTGTGAAAATCACAGTGAGAAGCACGCAAGCGCCTCTAGTGGCTGTCAATGAGACAGCCACTAGAGGAAATAGGGGAAGGCTTAACCCATTCATAAACATAGCAGTTTCTCTGAAACTGCTATGTTTATGAAAAATGGGTTAACCCTAGCTGGACCTGGCACCCAGACCACTTCATTAAGCTGAAGTGGTCTGGGTGCCTAGAGTGGTCCTTTAAGTGTGTGTGCATCTGCATGCACTGGCGTACATACCGCGGTTGCAGGGGTCGCAGCCCTGTAACCCCTGCGACCAGGTGCCCACCGCCATGTGTTGCGGCCCGGCCCGCGCGCGGGGGGGGGGCCCACGGATCAATTTTCACACCGGGGCCCCATGGGTCATGTGTACGCCACTGATGCAGTGTGTGTGTTTGTGTAGTGTGTGTTTGTAACCCCTGCGACCAGGTGCCCACCGCCATGTGTTGCGGCCCGGCCCGCGCGCGGGGGGGGGGGCCCACGGATCAATTTTCACACCGGGGCCCCATGGGTCATGTGTACGCCACTGATGCAGTGTGTGTGTTTGTGTAGTGTGTGTTTGTGAAGTGTTTATACAGTGAATGCAGTGTGTGTTTGTGTAGTGTGTATAATGTGTGTAAAATGCGGGGGGGAGGCATTTAAATTAAAAAATAAAAAAAACATTTTATTTCTAAACATGCCCTGGTGGTCTGGTGGCATAGACTCTGCAGAGGGGGCCCAGCACACTCTCACTAAACTTCCTAGCAGCTCCCCTGTCTAACTCTCGCCAGACTTGCAAGATTTAGACAGCGGAACTGCTGGGAAGGTTAGTGAGAGTGTGCTGCGGGTCCCCTCTACAACAAACCAAGTAGCCTGGGTCCCGCAAGTATATATATATATATATATATATATATATTTATATATTGTGTGTACTTAGGCAATGTGGGGCTCGGAACTCCCAGAGCAGTACCACCGGGCCCATGGCAACCGTCATGGCCCTGGCTGCACTCATTGATTAGATTGATCAAATAAGCCAAATATATGTATTATTTATGAGGTAATGAAGTATGTGTATCAAATGTTTGTATGGATATAATGCGACAAAATGTCCGATGTTGGAGGAATTATATCATCCAATCTCTTTATTCTTGTAGTTTTACTCGTTTTACCTGACTCTACACATGCATAGCACATAACAATAGCATGTGCATGTAGAGAGTATTACCATCTAAACTTTGCATAAAAAAATATTAATTTAGAAAACCATATTTTTATTGAACCGTATCCATCCTCACAGTGTTTTTTTTTTTTCTTCAATATTCACACTCCAGTTAAGATTGACTTTGAATATTTTATATGAGTTTAGAAGCACTAGACTGGGTAATCATTAAATTAATCTTGAATAGTAAGTGGTCATGCCAGCGGTGGCCACATCCAAAAAAAACAATATTCTGTGTTAATCGCCACCACATAAGCAGATAGAGAGTGACATATCTGGAGCAATACATTAGCTAAGTGTTGTTTATTAGACTGAATTATTTACTACAAAGACTTTGCTTCACCACTTGTGGTTCAGATAATGGGCTCACGTGATGGAAGGGTTACTAACAGAATGCTATTTAGGTTTAGTCTAGAAATTGGTGAAACGTAAATAACTGTGTAATGAGAAGAGTTAAATTTTGCTACAGACAGAATGTACACTTTTGTATCTTTGCAAGAAAGCAATTGTATACTATACACATTTGATCAAAGCCAACAAGTAGTAGTTATCTTTCATATATACTTTCAAATCACTATCAATGGACTATGCACTTCCTTTCATCTATTCTAATGTATCTTGTTTTTCCTGATATATATATATATATATATATATATATATATATATATATATAGGAGTCCAGGCCAACTCACTGGTTTTGCACCCCTCCCTGTCACAGGTGCCTCATTCAACAGTCGTATTTAACTTTGCCAAAAGAGAGTTGTGACAGATCCCTCTGTCTTGGACTTACAGGGACTTATTATTAATTCGTTTGCTTGATGCGTGTTTCCCCCGTTCCCCCGTTCGTATGGACTCCCCGTTCGTATATACTTCCCCTGAAACTACCGAACAAAACTCCCGAACAGCCGGCCACCCAGTAAAGAAATGTGCTGCTGGTTAACCTCTTGGCCCCATTAGAACGTTGAGGTTATCCGCAGACACCTCTTAATTGGTGCCTGTAGCTGGGTGGCCGCCATTCGTATCCCGAACACGAGGTTGCGGCCATTTTGAATCCACAAAGGTTCAGCGGTGTTCGATGACAAACTCATGGAACTCAAAACACTATTTGGCACGAACACCGCTGAAGCCACTGACCTCTCTTCTCCTTCGGTAGAAAACCCACGAACATCCCTATGTTCGGTACTTTTGTTCACGAATAAGCTATACCCCAGATAGCCATCCCGTGGAGCCCATTCGTATGGAGAACAGACTTTGTGAACACTTTGACTCCATGGCGATTGGACTGTGTGCATAGGATCTGAGCGCTGTTAGGTATTTTTGTGCGCTCAGATTCCAGCTATCTGGGGACCTGTTAAATCCCTGTGTTATATTGCAATATTGTAAAGTTATGTATTTTTGCATAAATACCGGGCAGGTAGCCCTCAATAAACCAGATTCCTGCTGACCCTCAATACAGAGCTTTGTCTCGTCATTGGGGGGGATTACTCTTATTCGGCTGTTTGGGAGACTGACTGGTTCGTGTGATTGCTGTTCGGCAGTTTGGAGCGCTCAGTGGCTACCTCTGCAATCGGGAAGGGAATGTCCTATACGGCAGTAACCCCTCTCCTACCGGGGGAGCTGTAACAAGAGTCACAGGATGAAACATTTCCCAAATAAGTGGATTAACCTCATAAGAGCAAGCATTAGGCTGCTAGGATAGGACCTGCCAAAGATGGGGTACATTGACGTTGTGGCAGGCTTATGCAATATATGATCATATAATGTAACTAAACCCACATTGTTTTTTGCCTAGGTATTTTGAGGTATTATGAGGTATTTTTAAAGGACCACTATAACTTTTTTGGTGCATTTCTCAATCGGTGGAAAGGTAGGGAGCTGAGCTTTGTCGTTTGCATGCCTTTTACTGTGTTTTCTGCATTGTGGGTTGGTTTCCATGTCAGCTTATTTTTACTTTTTTCTGACCTCCAGAACGGATTAATTGGTTTTCAATGCATTCCTATGGGATACCACGTTTCGGTTTACGAATTTTTCGCAATAAGAAAAGTCCAGGAGAACGCATTAAATTCATAAACCGAGGTACCACTGTATGTTGGAAGCTGGAGAAATGGGCAAGTGAAAAGATCTGAGTAACTTTGACATGGGCTAAATAGTGATGGCTAGACGACTGGGTCAGAACATCTCCAAAAGTGCAAGGAAGGACAAGTGGTAAACTGGCATAAAGGTCATGGGTACCCAAGGCTCATTGATGCATGTGGGGAGAGAAGGCTAGCCCGTCTGACCAGATCACACAGCAGAGCTACTGTAGCTCAAATTGCTGAAAAACTTAATGCTGCACATAATAGAAAGATGTCAGAATACACAGGGCATTGTAGTTTGTGGCATATGGGGCTGCATAGCCACAGACTGGTCACAATGCCCATGATGACCCCTGTCCACCTCCAAAAGCACCTTCAAAGGGGATTTGAGCATCCAAACTTTACCATGGAGCAATGGAAGAAGGTTGCCTAGTCTAATGAATCACATTTTCTTTAGAACATTTGGAGGGCTGGGTGAGTGTGCGTTGGATACCTAGGAATGAGTGCCCACCAGGAATGGTTTGAGAAAAAGACAAAGAGTTCAAGGTGTTGCCTTTGGCCTCTAAATTCCCGAGATCTCCATCCAATTGCGCATCTGTGTTATCTGCTGAAACAACAAACAAGATCCATAGAGACCCCACCTCAAATCTTGCAGTCAGTGTCCTCTTTCAGGAGATTAATGCACCCTGCCACACTGCAAACATTGTTCAGGAATGGTTTGAGAAACATGACAAAGAGTTAAAGATGTTGCCTTGGCATCCAAATCCCCAGTTCGCAATCTGATTGAGCATCTGTGGGATGTAGTGGAACAACAAATTATATACTAGGAGACCCACCTTGCAGGTCTTAAACGGTCTTGTGGAGTCCATACCTCGATGCATAAGAGCTGTTTTGGCTGCACAAGAGGGACTGCACAATATTAGCAGGTGGTCTTAATGTTATGGCTGATCAGTGTACATATGCGTAGTGATAAAATAATTAAGGATGTACTCATCATGTATTATAAGGATCACTGCAGATTCTGAAACAGTATTGACACGTATAACCATATATGGTAAGAGCTTGAATGGCCCACTTTTCAGCCCAACAAAAAGTTTAGTAAGTGGAAAAGTACCTGTGTTTGTTACCTGTTTACACATGGATTTGTGTGTATATTTTTATGCATAGATGAGAATGTGAGCACATATGTGTCAATATGGGTTTATATCCAAAATATATTTACATAAATATATATATATATATATATATTCATACTATTAAATATAGTACATAGTCACACAAATGTAACTGTGCGATAGCAGTAGACACAAGCAGCCCTCTGTATGGATGTGGCTTTGACTCACAGAGACCATACAGGGCACGAGAAGGACAGGCTGGTGTAATCTCCTGCATCAGAGTTTCAGCCTAAACCCAGGAGATGTGTTCACCATAATCTAAGAAACTGCAGAACAGTATGGCTCTGTGTGCCCAAGCCTACGTGCAGCCGGGTGTCTGGGGACGTGAAGGGCCGATGCTAGACTTCATGAGATCCATCAAAGAGCTGTTGAGTTTAGACTGTAGTGTTTGCTCATTCAACAGAAATGTGAGTTTATAGAAAAACAACCATGAAACCGTTCAAGTGAAACACAGAGCTAACAGAGTAATAATAGCATTCTGTGGCTAGGACACGCATACATTTATTTTTTAATTTCCAGATTGTCAGTCTCTTTCCAGGGTTTTCACCCTTTCCCTGCTAGATGTCAGACCCTTCCAAGAAAAAAAAGACAAATGACAATCATTCAGGCAGAGATTGTATGGTGATTTTAGCAGGGCCTTCTCACCTCTTAATAGGTTTATCAATTACCTGTAACCGCCCCATAAATTCTGTCTTCTTTCACATTCGTTGTTCGTTTTACAACTAGTGCTTCCCCACGTCGGTGTTATCTTCTCCCCGGTGGCATAGGTACATGTAGCCCACAGTCCTGGTGTCTTAATTACAAGTCAAGAAATGAGCAATTCAGAGGATTAATCCACCAAATAGTGATAAGGTGTGAACTTAACACAAAAGATGATATAATGCCAAAAGTAGTCTAATACTAAGAGATGAGGAAGAATAAATAAAAATAAAGACTGTAAATATCAATATGTACAAATAAACCCCTTAAGGACCAAACTTGTGGAATAAAAGAGAATCATGACATTTCACACGTCATGTGTCCTTAAGGGGTTAAAAACTATATGCTCACAGGTAGACCAAAGAACAAAAAACAAGGCTTTTTTCATTATATGTAAATAAGTGCAGAATTTAAATAGGCTATTAATTGTCTATTATGTATAAAAATATATATAAACAGCTTAACACTGACTATAAAAGATAAAGTCAAATCTAATTCAGCGGGATAAATACAGCATGTTGTAAGGATAATGCCGCATACCTAAGGAATAATATAATTGTGGTAACCATTTTCTTAGATAAAAATAATACGGCAACCCTTTTCCTGGAAAAAATAAATGAATTGGAAAAAAAAACTAAGAAAAACAAAAAAAACAACAAAACTTGTTGTTATTGAGTGCTCATCACACACAGCATGTATAGTGTGATAAGCTAGACTCCATCACTATAATATGCTGTAAGTTATACAAATGTACCAAATAACCACCACCAGGGCCAGACTGGGAAAGTAACAATGACATGCACGCTATCTCAAAGTGAGTATGGTAGCTTGCTGTCTCTCCAGAGTTGTAGAGAGAGAGCAAGAAAGCAGGTATGTGTGTATTTATAGTGTTTCTAGAGGGTGAAGTGGGTCTTATATAAAGGGTGAAGTGTGTTGTATAGGGGCTGTAGTTTGTGTGTACAGGGTTGTTTGTGTTTGTAAAGGGGCCGTAGTGTGTATGTACGGGGACTATAGAGAGTGTTTATGTGTCTAGAGGGTGTACTGCATGTGTTTGTCTATGAGTAGAGTTGAGCGAACCTGGACTGTAAAGTTCGGGTTTGTACCGAACATTACGTTTTTTGGACCCCGGACACGAACACGGACATATCACTGTATGTTCAGGTTGGAGTTCGGTGTTCAGCGATTTAATGCAGGGCAGCCAATCAACAAGAGTTTGACTTGTTTGCCCTTAGAAGCCATCACAGCCATGCCTACTAATGGCATGGCTGCGATTGGCCAGTGCAGCATGTGACCCAGCCTCTATATAAGCTGGTTACGTAGTATTATTAAATTATGCCCCTATTCGCTATACTGCGAGTAGAGGGCATGTCTATTAAACAGTGAGCAGCCTGTGGCTGCTCACTATTAAAAACAAACAAACAAACATTCCCCCCTCCTGAGCCCCGACCCGCTACGCGCAAGTGGGGGCTTTTAAACCTGAGCGGTGGGTGGGGGCCCTAAATATCAATAAGGGGGGGACCTATTATCCTACCCCCCAGCCCCCACCCCTGCACGGCGGGTGGGGGCCCTAAATAACAATAAGGGGGGGACCTACTGTCCTCCCCCCTGACCCCCACCCCTGAGCGGCGGATGGGGGCCCTAATTAAAATGTAACCTCCCCAGGTGACTAGGGGTCCCCAATTCCCTAGTCACCCCCCTCCCCCCCAAAAAATAACCCCTACCTACCCCCATCATCCTAAAAATAATGAGCGGGGACCCTTATCTAAATACCTGTAAAAAACAAAAAATAGACTTACCATTTGATGTCTTCTTTCTTCTAAACTCTTCTTTTTTCAGCCCCAAAAAAGGCCCCAAAAATCCATAATAACCGACGCACTTTAAAAAAAAAAAGCGCAAAAAAATAATAATCAATTTTCACCCATGGAGGGCTTCACGCAGACTGAGCTCTGCAGGGTGGGGGAAGGCTTATAAAGCCTTACCCCGCCCTGCAATTAGGCTGAGGGCACTCTGATTGGTGGGTTTAAGCCATCCGATCAGAGTGCTCTGACAGGTAAATGAAGAGACTGACAGGTAAGTCTCTACATTTACCTGTCACAGCACTCTGATTGGTTGGCTCGAAATCCACCAATCAGAGTGCTCTGTGTCATTTTACACAGCACGGGAAAGTTCTTTGTAATTTTCCCACGCTGTGTAATTTGACTCATAACACTCTGATTGGTTACTTAATCCACCAATCAGAGTGCTCTGTGTCATTTTACACAGCGTGAGAAAATCAAAAGAACTTTCCCACGCTGTGTAAAATGACACAGATCACTCTGATTGGCTGGATTTCAAGCTAAACAATTAGAGTGCTCTGTGTTCCAAACGGTCAACGTTTCAGCTCTTGTACAGAGCTTTCATCAGACATGATGTACAAGAGCTGAAACGTTGACCGTTTGGAACAATAAGAATAAAGAAGATCTCATCTTTTTTTTTACCAAATCCTGGAGTGCCGGTATTTCTTTAAAAATAAATAATATATATATATATATTCCCCCCTCTCTTTTGTTACCTTTGACTTAGGAAGGGGGTGGGGACATCAGAGGTGTTGGGACATCCTGGTGGTCCAGTGGGCTCAGGGCACTCTCCTGCTGAAGGCACGCTTACTTTAGACGAACTACAGTGTTCCTGAATGTGTTGCCGTGGTAACCCGCGGCAATGCTGTCAGTGACCGTAGCTCACGAGAATTTGCCCCAGCCGGCCCCGAGCACGAGGTGAGAGAAAACACTCCCTGCTCCGCCCTGCACATCTGATCTCCCCACCGGCCCATAAAGATAAAGGGAATTGGTTCCTTCTTTGATCTCCCTGGTCAGCCTCGGTCCTTGGCCATCATGGCCACCGGACATTTACCTAGTTTGACCGATGGCCAGTTTGTGCCTGACCACCACATATATAATGCAACATTATTATACAGATCTACACTAGTCACATTGCCAGCACTACAGTCACTACCTTATGTCAGCAGCTGACCTTGTGTCCTTTATTTACCCTGGTTGATACAAAAAAGGTTTTCTTTGCACACACTGTAATATGTTTGTATAAAGTCATTATATCCCCTCAAAGATGCCTTGGTTCCAGAGTAAACACATCTAATTTGGCCAGCCTTTCTTCATAACTAAAGCCTTCCATTCATATTTTTAATTTTGTTGCCTCTCTCTGAAGGTCTTCCAACTACTTAATGTCTTTTCATAAATCAGTGTCGGAAACTTTTTAAAGTGAGGTCTCTAGCATGAGGTAAAACTTTTTTTCCTTCTGAATCCACAACCTTTTTAATACCTGACAATATTTTGCTGTTTTCTAGAAATTTTTTAAAAAAATGGAAAGCAGCAGTTGCAAACCCAGTGCTGGGATATTTCTGCCAGGACCTACTCACCCTGTAAAATTATAGATATTCTTCATTAAACAGTGAACTGTCATGAGGTATTTTGATTTGCAAAATTCGGACTAAAATAGCTGTTTTGGAAATGAGGCATCGTTTATCTGGGAAATGTTATTCTCTGATGTGATCTCCTTAAAGTGTATTTATACTTGCATGTTTCCCTTCTTTTTATTTCTGTATCCCAACTTATTTGCCTTAATAAAAGAAAGATTGCCAAAAAAAAAAAAATTAGCTGTTTTGGAAAAATCCTCCAACTCACATATGGTCACATTCACTGACGTACATACCGCGGTCGCAGGGGTCGCAGCTGCGGCCGGGCCCATCACTCCAGGGGACCCGGCCACCCTGCGGACCCCAGCGACCGGGTACCCGCCATTATCTTTTGCGGCCCCGGCCCATGCGGCAAACTGCCTGGGCTGCCATCCAAGGGGTCCATCAGGTGACCCATGCTGTCATGGCCACCCAATGGATATGGATTGTAAGGGGGCCCGGTCAGCGCTGGGCGCTTTAACAGCGCGACCGGGCCCCTGGTGATTACATCACACGCTGGGAGGAAGTGACTGCACATCACTCCTCCCAGCTAACACTGAGATCCGCGCGGGAGTCAGACCAGGGAGTCAGAGTGGGAACTCTGACTCCTATCCACCTGAGTCACCACTGGACCCCAGTCACCCTCCTGCACCTAAAAGGTAAGAAACAGAATGGTGACTTAAATATTGTATGTGTGTGTGTCAGTCTGTGTGTGCCTGTTGGTGTCTGTGTGTGTGTGTCAGTCTGTATGTATGTGTCTGTGTGTCTGTTTGTATGTATGTCTTTGTATGGGTGTTTGTCTGTGTGTCTGTATGTGTCTGTCTGTATGTCTGTGTGTGTGCTTGTCTGTTTTTATGTATGTATGTATGTATGTAGGTATGTGCGTCTTGTGTGTGTATGTATGTATGTATGTCTGTCTGTATGTGTGTGTGTCTGTCTGTATGTGTCTGCCTGTGTGTATGTGTATGTGTCTTTGTTTGTATGTATGTCTGTCTGTATGTGTCTGTGTGTCTGTATAATCCCCATGGATTGTGTGTACGCCACTGGTCACATTTTAACCTGAATTATACAATTTGCTATTTAGTAAAAAAAAAAAAAAACACTGTATATTTTTTTTGTATAGATTTATTTGTTAAGCAATAACTTCTGATAAGCTAACAACTGTTTAGCAAAATTGATCCAAAATTATTGAAAATGGAAATTCTACCATAATGCTTTGTTGTCAATGCACCACAACTGATTGTTAAGTCAATAAGCCTATATATCAGGGCGGTCACACATACAGCCCATACACAACCCCCAGAGCCCACAAATTCGCCCCGCAGGAGTGCTGTTAGATTAGGGGACCAGTTGGGCCTGCTATCCATTTAATAGAGTACTGGACTGGGCCCCTGTCACAGCATTAGCTTTCCCTGAGGCCCTTGCAATAGGAAGTTAGTTCAGGTAACTTATACCCAGCTTTCTCAGAGGAGGCAAGAGCAGGCACATACACACAAGGCTGGAACCTAAGACTTTCATCATCCTTGACTAGTCAGCTCAAACTAGACCCCAGGGAAGACACCCAAGAGAGTGGATGAAACTATGTTAATTATATATGTGTATCTGTGTGTATGTGTACCTGTGTGTGTGTGTCAGTGTATCTGTGTGTCAGCATGTTAGTGTGTATCTGAAAGGGTGTACATATCTGTGTCAGTTTGTGCGTGTATCTATGTCTGTATGTGTATCTGTGTGTCTGCATATATATTGGTGTGTGTGTGTCTTTGTATGTGTATGTGTGCTAGTGTGTGTGTCTGTGTATCTGCATGTGTGTATCTGTGCATATGGGTATCTGTTTGTGTGTCAGTATTTGTGTATCTGCATGTCTGTACTTGTGTATCTGTATGTGTGACAGTGTGTATATCTATGTGTCTGTGTTTTAGCATGTGTGTCTGTGTGTGTGTGTATATATGTGTGTGTGTGTATTAGTCTGTGTGTAACAGTGTATATGTGTGCACATACATGCATTCAAACTCTAACACTACACACAAATACATCACTGCATTCTAATGTCAACACTACATAGATATGCTCACCTACATTCAAAGGCAAACACTATATACAAGTTAACCACTGCTTTTAAATGGCAACAGTAAATAAAAACACACAACACTACACACAATACATCCCTTCATTCACATACACAAATTACATACAAAAACATGCTTACATCCAACCATACAAACACTGCTCAGTGTTAAATACAACCCTGGAAGGGTGAACAAATGGTAGATCCCCAGATGGCAAAGCATTGTTGGAGTTGTACGACAGATCCCTTTTTCCATCCTTGCGATAGGGGTCCCCAAAATGTATTTTTCCACCAGGGCCTTCTCTACTGGCACAAATACACTACTGCATTCAAATAGCAACAGTCTAGATGTTCTGCAAGGACTCTCTGACAAAACTGGTAATTGGAGAGAACGGGACTATTTTGTAAATATTTACCTACTTTCATGAAACAAAAAGGATGTTTTACAAACTGCTGAGTCATTTTAAAACTGGTTTCACTAATATTTGCTTGCTGCCATAAGTGGCTGCAAAAGCTAAACTAGCAGAGCTGGCCCTATTTTTATTCTTAAGGTAAATGTTAAAGTTTTGGCTGTGCTGAGATTAGCTCATTAATACTTAGTATGCAAGATAGGTGGCGCAGCCTAGTGGGTAAAGTGAATGAACGTGGTTTGCAAGTGCTCTCGAATAGATCAATAAATTCAGCTTCTGGCAGCTTCTGGCAGATCTGTCAGATGTGACCACACTTTGCACTGACCTCCTGTGCCTAACGACTTGGATGGGATCTTTGGAGGAAAAGTCCACGGGATATACCTAAAAAATGTCCTTGATTGAACAAACAATATATGAAATACAACAGAACCACAACCGGTTTGAGAGCAAAATTGTGGCAATTGAAGACATGAGGAGAAATAAGAATCATAAAATTGGTTATTTTTGAGGAGATGCCAGCAGTATCTGTAACCACACCTATGCAAGCCAAAGCCACGCAACTTGACAGGTTCTTTTGGCTCCCAAAGCCTGACATCAATGGCTGATAGTACCAGAGATCTGGTGGTCCAACTTGGTTTCGATAGCATCGCAGTTATGGCAGGTACTAGAGGAAAGACCCCTTCACCTGTGAAAATATGTCCCTTTACTTTTATAAGGATCTTTCTATCTTTGGCATGGCAACGATCCCTCCTCACCGTTACAGCTCTCCTTTGAGCGAATGAGATCTAGTATTGGTGGAGTACATCACAAATCCTTATGGCAAGCCATGAGAACGCAACACAATCCGCGACATGCAAGAGACGGTGACTGCACTATGGCCTATAGTACTACCACTGTACTCTCTTAGTTGGATAGGCCCTACAGAGACACAACACCACTGAAATTGCTATTGTTACACTTTTCATACCTCAGAGATTAACATCAAACCCATATGCGACTCTACCACCAGAAGATTCATCTGTTTATGTCGAGCTTTACGACTGGATGAAGCAAACTCCCTGCAGTTACAGTGGACTGTAAATAGTTTCTTCATTCTTTATTTGGTGCCATTTAATGATTATTTTTTAATTGAGGACATAGGCCTACACGTATGGTAATTGAGCATACCATCGTCTTATTTTGTAACTAGAGTAAAAAACAGCTACCAAACTAATAAGCTAGCATTCACTTGGATGAGCGTTATAAAAACCTTAAAATTGTGCAATATTCTCGACATGGAACATACCAGTATATTTCTGTTGATGCATTATGTATGCTGGAGACGACATGTCTCAACCTGTTAGTATTGTTCTCATTGCACTATAAAGTTATATATATAAAAAAATAAAAATATTTTTTTTAGCATGTTACAGAAATATAAATTAAATGAATTGGTACCTTGATGCTTAAATATTTTTTTTTTTTTTTTAGAAAAAATTAGAATGCACATTCCATTTCCTTGTGTTTTTTTAGCCTATGTGTAAAATTATCACAAGCATATTTTGTGGCTCAGTGCACAGCAGGAAGATTCCTATTTTCAGAGCCCTAGACGGTAGTTCTAGGTAGTGAGTAATGCAGACTAGCCCACAAGGAAAGATTGACAGCAAGTCCCTTCATGGTTTATACAGAGAAAGACCACACTTGGCAAAATACCTTTTAAAAAAAAAAATATATATATATATATAAAATACATTTCTTAAATAACATTTTTATTTAAATAATGTATTTTGAGTTTTTGCATCTTAAAATAAAATATACAGAATTAAAAGTAATGATCCCTTTTGTGATATATATATATATATATATATATATATATATATATATATATATACACACACATACACAGAGACAGCAAAAATGTGAGGGGTGTACTCACTTTTGTGAGATACTGTATATCAATATATATATATATATATATATATATATATCTTAACAGCAGAGCCGATCATGGGCAGGTGTGTGCCTAGGTGTTCTGCAAATAGAGGCTCATGGGCTGGGAGTGCAGCACTAGGCTCCAACTCCTTGTGTTAGACTCTGGACGGTAGATTTGGGAGGCAAAGATTATGACACCTCCTGGCGTTAGGATTCCGCTGACAAGCTATTTGAGGACAACATGGCACTGGCAAGCTGATTACCCATTTTTGGACAAAGATTGCACTGATAAGCTTTTTGGGCAGAAATATGGCACTGATTAGTTATAGGGGAAAGATATGGCACTGGGAAGCTGTATGAGGGTACGACTGGCACTATAAGAAGTGTGTGACATCTTCTCTGATGAAATTGTGGGGTCCAAAGAGGTGGAGTGGTTTCCATAGAAAATGGGTGGGTTCAAAGGGGGAGGGGTTTTCAATATAACCACACCCACCAATATTATTGCACCCAGGTGTCAGTGAATCAGGGATTGGTAAACCATGACAGCCTTGACATTTGTGGTATGCTGAGTATGACATACATAGATATAAGCAAAATTAGTTGTGGTGTGCCGGAGATATAGCAATCTGTGTGTAGATACCCCTATGTAATAGTAAACCATGGTGAAGGTACCAATATTCTGAACCAAGAGTAACATCTATTCATCAGATGGGTTGGCACCTGGGTAGGGAATGGTCCATGGACTGATGATGGTAGCAGTGATGATTGATCAGGGGCTGTTTGGGAAAGGAGGAGCAAGGACATAGACAGCAGTTCAACCCTGCAATGCAAGAGTCGCCAGAGACATATAATTTATATGTTTATATTACACTCAGGGCCGGTGCAAGGATTTTTGCCGCCCTAGGCAAAAGAAAGATTTGCAAGTCGAGATATACAGACACAGTAGGGACTACTTTGTCACAGTATTTCTCCTACGCCCAGGGCCGGTGCAAAGATTTTTGACACCCTGGGCAAAATAAAAATTTGCTCTCCCCCCCCCAGGACATCGCAATGCCCCACCCATATGATCTGCCATATGAACTAGTGCCATTGCTGCACACAGTGTGTGTTTACATTAAAAAGCCTGCAGGGACAAACTATAGACACCAGAACAACTTTATTAAGCTGCAGTGGTTCTGGGGACTATAGTGTCCATTTAATGTGAGGTAAATTAGAGATTAGTGTCACTAATAATATACTAGATTGCCTACTTACAATCAGATGAGGAAGGTGATGGGTTCTGGCTGCAGTCTGGCTCCACTGGTCTGGTGTAGAACAGAATCTCTGGAGGCTGTTTGTAACTGTGGTCACAAAATTCAATGTTCTGGGAGAACGGGAAGCAGCTCCATTTTTGGGGGCCTCTTACATAGTTCAAGGTCTGGGCCCCAGTGCCTGACGGTGAGTATGCCCATAAAGCCCACCCATAAGTCCACCTACATGTTCCACCCATGAGTTCGCTCACAGGGAGTAGAGTGTGTAGGGGTTGTGTTATGTGTTACTGTAGAGGATCTAATGTGCGTGCTTTACGGAATGTAGTGTATAGGGATACCAGTTTGTGTAGGTGATGCAGTGTGTTTGTGTGTAGTGGAAGCAGTGTGTTTTTGTGTAAAGGATAGAAAGCAGTGAGTGTTTGTGTATAAGGGATGTATTGTGTGTTTCTTGTTGTGTGTAAGGGATGCATTGTGTGAATCTGTGTTTGTATACATAAGGGATGCAGTGTGTGTGTCTGTAAGGGGTGCGTTGAGTGTGTGTAAGAGATGCATTGTGTTTCTGTTTGTGTGTAAGAGAAGCAGTGTGTGTTTGCATGTGTGTGTAAGGGATGCATTGTGTGTTTCTGTGTATATGTGCAAAGGATGCATTGTCTTTATGTGTAAGGGTTGCATTGTGTGTTTCTCTGTGTGTAAGGGAAGCATGTTGTGTTTCTGTTTGTATAGGGATGCATTGTGTGTGTGTGTGTGTGTGTGCGTGTGGTGTGAAAGAGCTCCCTGTCCTGCCCCCTGTCCTATAGAGCTCTCCCTTCCATTCCTTAGAGATCTCCCCTGCCCCTTAGTGGTCTCTCCTCTCCCTCCCACCTCCCTTAGTGGTCTCCTTTTCTCCCCGACTTTCCATTAGTGGTCCCTCCTCTCCCCCCACCCTCCCCTAGTGGTCTATCCTCCACCCCCCTCCCTTAGCGATCTCTCCTCACACCCCTCCCCTAGTGGTTTCTCCACCGCCACCTCCCTCTTTTAGTGATCTCCCACCCCCTGTGTTCTCCTCTTCGTCTCCCCCCGTGTTCTCCTCTTATTCCCCCTCCCTTTGTTCTCCTCTTCTTCTCCCCTTAAATCTTCTCTTCTTCTCCCCCTCCTCCTGTAATGGTCTTCTTCTCCCCCCTCCTCAATCTTCTCACTCCCCTCCCTCCCTCAATCTTCTTCTTCTCCCCCCTCCTCAATCCTTCCACTCCCCTTCCTCCCTCCAAGCTTCTTCTTCTCCCCCCTCCCTCCAATCTTCTCCACTCCCCATCCCTCCCTCCAATCTTCTTCTTCTCCCTCCTCCCTCCCTGTAATCTTCTCCCCCCTGTAACCTTCTCCACTCCCCCCTCCCTCCCTGTAATCTTCTCCTCCCCTCCTATAATCTCCCCTGTCTTCTCCCCCCCCTCACCTATAATCTTCTCCCCCCTCCTATAATCTTCTCCCCCTCCCCTATAATCTTCTCCCCATAATATTCTCCCCTATAATCTTCTACCCTTCTATAATCTTCTCCCCATAATCTTCTCACCCTCCCCTATAATCTTCTCCCCCCACTCTATATTCTCCCCTATAATCTCCCCCCCTCTGTAATCTCCCCTATGATCTTCTCCCCCCCTCTATAATCTTCTCACCCCTCTATAATCTTCTCCCCCATAATCTCCCCCCTCCCTATAATCTTCCTTCCCCTCTATAATCTCCCCCCTCTTCTCCCCCATCTCTATAATCTTCTCCCCCTCCTGTCTCCCCCTCCCATAATCTTCTCCCCTCTATAATCTCCTCACATAATCTTCTCCCCACCTTCTCCCCGTCCCTCCACCATAACCTTCACCCCCTCTCCCCTTCTCTCCCCCCCTATGATCTTCACTCCCCCCCTCCCTCCCTTTAATCATCTCCTCACCTCCCCGGCACTGTAGCGTGGCCGTGCTCCTATCCGGTCCGCGACCCGGCAGGACACTCAGTGTGCACTTCCTGTCAGTCCGGCCGAGTCGCGGACCGGAAAGGAGCTCGGCCACGCTACAGGGAAGGGGAGGTGAGGCAGTGCGGCAGCCGTCTGAGCGCTCTCTATAGAGCGCTCAGGCGGCTGCAGAATTTAAAGGGCCGGCGATGGGGGCGCAGGGCGCCCCCTCCTATATGGCGCCCTAGGCGGCTGCCTAGTTCGCCTTATAGGAAGCGCCGGCTCTGATTACACTGTTTACCAGCGTTCATACTGGAAACATGAAGTTCCATTAAACAGTTTACAAGTTTACAAGTTATGATTGTATAATATTACCTCTGACCACCAAAAGACCTGCAAGTTCTGTTTCTGTCTGTTACCTAATCCAACATCAAGGTCCTGCGTGACTGAAAGTACTCTTTGAATTGGGGACCTGAGATTCCTACTGTCTTAAAGGACCACTATAGTGCCAGGAAAACATACTCGTTAAATCTTACCTTTTTCCAGTGCTGGGCAGAGAGCTCTCCTCCTCCGATCCTCCTCTTCTCCTCCCCGTCGGCTGAATGCGCACGCGCGGCAAGAGCTGCGCGCGCATTCAGCTGGTCACATAGGAAAGCATTCACAGTGAGAAGCACGCAAGCGCCTCTAGTGGCTGTCAATGAGACAGACACTAGAGCAGGGGTTCTCAACGTTAGTCCTCAGGACCCCCTACCAGTCCAGGGTTTAGGGATTACCTGGGTGTGTCTAAGGTGTTTAGAAAAAGAAAAAAAAACACCTTGGAGTCTAAGGTGTTTTTTTTCCCTTTTTCGAAACACCTGAGACACACCCAGGTAATCCCCAAATCCTGGACTGGTAGGGGGTCCTGAGGACTGGGTTGAGAACCCCTGCACTAGAGGAAATAGGGGAAGGCTTAACCCATTCATAAACATAGCAGTTTCTCTGAAACTGCTATGTTTATGAAAAAATGGGTTAACCCTAGCTGGACCTGGCACCCAGACCACCTCATTAAGCTGAAGTGGTCTGGGTGCCTAGAGTGGTCCTTTAAGGACCAAACTTATGGAATAACAGGGAATCATGACATGTCACACATGTCATGTGTCCTTAAGGGGTTAAACTATGAAACTCAATGAAAAAACCTCAAACAATAAAATGTTATTAAACCCCCCCCCAAAAAACCTTACAGTTTAAGAATGCATCAGATAATATTCCTCTGGTGAAATGCCAGCAAAGGGTGGGAAATCAGTAAAAGGAGGCATATCGAACCACAAAAAGGGAAACCAATCTTACCTCCGCACAAGGCTTATACCTAATCACACGTAGAGCTTATATCAAACCATTCCTAATGCTGTACAAATTGTACACAATAGTGTATGCACAGAGTGTGTGGTAGCACCTCCACATAGATCATCCAGTGGAAACCGCCACATAAGGGCGTACATTGAATCAGAACATAAGGTAGACAGTAAAAGCATGACAACGTATTCAGAGAAACCACGCATAGCTTTGTGAGGCAAAACTGCAAGGTGTAACTGTAAAACCACTCATTGGGACACAGTAAAATAACTCGGAATTCGCATGGGACAACATGGTGTCCCTCGGAGATGAATCTTCATGCTACTCTGAGGATTTTACATGCGGTCCGGGAGAGGGAGCCTCAATACCGAAACAGCCGGCACCTAACCCTTCTGAGAATGTTGAACGGTAACCGGTCACGGCAGTGCAACTTCGTACAATGCTCGCTGAGCTGTGCACTAACATAGCAGGGGACATGGTCCGCTTTCAAAAAGCTGTGGAAGGTGTAGCATCACAGATCACCCATCTTGAAGCCGCACACAGTAAGCACAATACCAGACTTAACGCGGCAGACCAGGGCTTGGAGGAACTAAAGCGGCGGCAGCATCAAGAAAATAGACGCCCTGGAAGACCATAAAAGGAGATAAAATTTAAAGATACGGGGAATTCCGGAGTCTGTGACTATGGAGGACTTACCTAATTTTTTCATTTTTTTTAAATTATATTTTTATTGTGATGGTGACAAATAGTACAAGATAAGTAAAACCCAGCACAGGAAAATTCACTTAAGCGAATTAGAGACAGCATATGGTAAGGGCCTAGTTGGTAAGAGTAATCATCACATTTTATAGTAATAAAAGTAATGAGAGTAAACAGATGCATAAGTATATTGGACTTTATCCCGAGATTCATGACCGTCCTTCTACCGCCTAAACATGCCAAAGCGGTTAAACTCGATGGCATGTTTCGCCTTCCCAACCTGGCAGGCGCACCACCTTCAGCAACACCGGACCTAATCATCAGACTCCAGTCCCTGCAAGAAAAAGCACTGCTTCAGGCGGCAATACGAGGAGAAACCCCAATCCCGTTTGAGGGAGCCTCGCTACTGATATTCCCTGACCTCACCAGAAGTACCCTAGCCTGGCGTCGATCCCTGAGACCCCTGCTGCAGCAACTATGAGATTGAGGGGTCTGCCACGAGCACTCCTGTACACTGTACAGGGCACGACCCACAGAGCTGGTACGTACAAAGCATTAGAGGACCACATGATCAAACTGCTGCAGGCAGCGAGGATCACCAAAACGGGCTTGTCCCGTCTGGACCCAGTGACGATTCAGGAATTCACGATTCAGGAATTTTGTATGATCATTATGGGTATGCATCGTTTGGTAGAGTTCAGAGATTAGTTTTTTGGGGGGTGAGAGGCATGAGCATATTTTTTCTACCACCGTCAGCTGTAGCCCCTGTACATTTCCAGTCCCAGTTAAGACTTGTTTTCTGAACCATGAGTGTAATTGCAAGAAGGAGAAGGAAGCCATTGGGGTTAGATGATAGGAGGTTGTTAAGTCTGTGAGACTTCTAAGTGTATGTCCCTGAATTAGTTGGTGTAGGTGTGTTACTCCGTATCGTTGCCACAGGGTATAATTAAAGTTTGGTATCATGTAGTGTAGTGCTTTTATAGGTGTGGCAGGTAATATTTTACTTGTCCATCCCATTGTACGACAGTATCTGTCCCATGTTAAAGTTAGTGCTGTGGTGGGGAGCATCGCATTTGTTGCTGGTCTGTGTGGTCAAGAGAGCCATGCTAATATGGTGATTGGGATGTTTTTCTCTCTTGCTTTTAACTACGGCACCCTAGCTTCTCGATAGCTCACCCTGTTATACCTCTATACCTTACACAACCTGAGGGCTCTGAGGCTACCTCTGAAGTTAAAATTTTACCTAGGCTCAGACTACTCGCCTGCTCATATGGGCATTTAACCTATTTGGTTCATGGTCGAGATACAATTGTACTACTAGCAACACTACATTACTCATCCTCCCTCCTATAAAAGACTGCAAAGTACTCCTTGCGTTCCCTACATAATATGAGGTCTATCCCTCCCTCCACCCCTCAACCTCCTGGGAGGTCCACTTATCCTCAGGCAACATTTTTATGTGCCTTCAACCTCCAACCCAGGGGGCTCACATACGAAATGTATACACTACAACACCTCTCCTCAAATTATCCCTACAAAAAATAAATCTCACCCCATTTCTTCCTCTACAAACAGCACACTGTGATGACATTGTCGTATATATGTTTCTCTTTTGTTTTATACAATGTGCTGTTATGTCAAATGTGAACCTGAGACAAAATAAAGAATTTAAAAAAATAAAATAAAAAATAACTCGGAATTATAGTGTATCTTTGCATTCGTATATGAAAAAACATAGCGCCAGGCAAATATTGAAAACATGCCTAGAGTGAATAGAGAAATCAAGAAAAGTGACTTATAAACAACCCAATACTGTGTGAGCTATAGTACAGAACATGCAGTGAGAATGAGAAAGACAACAATGCAAGATAGTACATATGGTGATTTTGCAAAACAAAGCATAGGATGACTTAGTAAGATACTGCATAAAGTAAAACAATACATAGGGTGACTAAACAAACCAATGCAAATAGAGGGATGGCACAGAATGCCTAACAAGGAAAGCCAAAATTAGTGCAGCCAAGGAATATGTAGAATGCCCGAGGACACAAAGTCAATGTAACCTAGGAAATGTCACACAGGTGCCATAGTAATAGCAGATCGTGGTATGCTGTAGCAAAACAATGCAAAGGGTTAGTAAATGAAGTAATGCATTTGGTGGTATAGAAAACCAATGGGCAGTTTCCATAGCCAAACAATATGTTAGTAATACTACAAACAGTAGTAGTAGCAGTAGTAACTTAGTTAGCCAGCAAACCATGTATCGAATGACTTAGCAATACCAAGCATAGAGTGAAAACGCAATGCCATGCACCTCTAGTGACAGAGCAACAAGTGTAGTGTGACATCGCAATACAATATGCATCGAGTTACATAGCAATACCAAGCATAAAGTGATATTGCTATACCAAGCATAGGGTGACATTCCATTACCATTCAAAGGGCAACATTGCTGTTTTTGAAGACAATTACATGGAAACAGAGAATTCAACTAACGGAGGACCACGTTGGGATGAGCTCTGTGTCGAAATTAACATCGCCACTTGTGCCTGGAGAGGACTGCTTGCCAGCCTCTTGTCATGTGATTATGGTCCCTGGGAGGTTTGACCCTTTAAATACAAGATTTTGGCATAATGGATTTTTGTTGTGCTGCTGCTGGCCCTTTAACTCCCAGAGAAAGGATTTGTATTTTTAAATTGGCACTTCAGATGCAGTCGAAGTGCCGAAGTAATCGAAGTGGCCGCCATTCGAAAACTGAACACATGGCGGTGGCCATTTTAATTTAGTCGAACACGGTCAGCGGTGCGTGCCACTGAATCTATGGAACTAAAATCAGCTACACATTTGCACGAACACCGCTGACCCTTACCTTCTCATAAACTTCGACACTTCTTCTGGAATCGAAATGCGTTCGACAATTTGAACGTACTGTTAGACTGGGCTATTTGCACGAACGACCTCCTTCGTGCATTTGAATGAAACATTTTTCTGTGTGAAATTGACCGGCCGCACAGCCCAACTCTATGGAACTCTTTTGGGCATGAAAATGTGCTTGCGGTCAGTCAAAGGTGACTTATAGCTATCTCCCGAATGGCTAAACGGATTCAAATGATTTTTGGGTATGTTTGTATTTGAAATGTGCTGATTAATAATATGATTAATTAATATTGGATGTATAGTTTTAGAGTTATGAAAGTTGTGTAAAAAGTACGTTTTAAACTGTACGGCTAATTGTGTTACCTCTCAGGCTAAGGGGAGGAGATGTGTGGGATGTAACCAGTGTGTGATTGGGTAATTAATAATTGTCTGTGGGCGTCTCCCTTGCACGGGAGAATTGCATAAAAGCAGAGTGTGTGTCATTAAAAGTCAGTTCTTCTTCACCCTCAATCTGAGTCCTGTCTCTTATTGGGGGAATCTGCTACAAGGGATTGCTGTGCTCTGCTTATTCCCTTGCTATAATCACTGAGCTCTTGTAAGAGCTGTTCTGTTCCTGTTACGCTCTCTGGGGAAAGAGAGGTTCACCCACTGGAAGCTGGATCCTGGCCTTGGCTCCAGGGTGGGTGGAGACGGTGAGACCCGGGCGCAGCTGCATCGCTGGAAGTGGGGTCTGCAGTGCTGATGGTGTCGGTTGGAGTGCTTGGAGTCCTCAGCGAGCACTAGGAGGATCGATTGGCAGAGGTACTCAGTTGGAGTGCCAGCGGTCCGTCACAAGCTCCACTAAGATTACCTCACACAGCACAATAACAAAAATAAGTTGTAGCACAGAATTTACAAAGAAACAGCTGATGGTAATTTATGATACTCTGATCAGATATTATATCTTAACATCTTAAAATCATGCCTGTAGGACATATAGAGTTAAACTCAACCCTATATTATAGGGTCAATGACTGGTGTTTGAGTCCCCTATATTAGGCATCAATGGCATGTTGAACATTTAATTTAATTATAGTAGTTGTTTAGAAATGACATGTTAGCTCATTCTAGACTTCATTGTGACATTCTGTTCCTCCTTGAGAATTAGAGTGGTTTGTGACTGTACAATACTAGACGTGTTGGTATGTACTGGAAAACTTTTAATCAGTTATATGGAACAAATTAAAAATGTGTTAAGGGATATTGTGACACCATAACACACACATTGTGTTAATTGAAATTGTGACACATCACCCACCCACTACGTGAATTTATTGCCCATCCTAAAAAAGCAGGGCTTCTGTTAAATTTGATTATGTCTGGGATTAGGGTTGTGCAAAACATTCTCACAAATCATGCATGGAACCTTTGCCCAGCTATATTAACCACTTGTAGCCTATGCTCCTATCATATTATAAGGAAATGTAACTGAACAGACAATACTGTAACTGGGCCACATCGTTGTGGAAGTGGATCCGACTCACCCACAAAGACAATATGGGGCAAGTAACTTGGGAGGAGGAAGTTGAGGCCTAGTAACTTTCTGCCCCTTCCAACCCTGAGTCCCATAGCCATACCAGGGCCAAACAGCGCAGAAGGGATTTGTAACGGACCGTTTTGCACACAAGGGGTAAAAAACGTTTAGGCGATCGGCCCCCTTTCCAGAGATGCAGGCACAGCTACTGCAGAACACCAAACTCCTGAACTGGATACAAAATAGCACTCCAACTCCCGAACTGGAACCTCCCAAATAGGTGCTAGCAGACGAACAGGAAAAGCAGACGAACAGCTTACACTCCTGGCAATCAGTCTCTAACAGCATACAGGGAATCCCCCCAAGAACGAGACAAGGCTCCGTGTTGAGGGTCAAGCAGTGGTCTGAGGTGCTGGCACACCCAGCCTGGTTTTTATTACAGTGTTTCAAATACAGGACCACCCACAGGGAGGGATAAAACAACCAATCATATCACAGTTACATCCCACATATTCCCTCCCCTTATCCTGAGAGGAAACTCAATTATACAAACAGTTAAAACATACTTTCTACCCAACTTTCATAACTCCAAAACCATACATCACATTCACATAAAATTACATATTCTCAATCAATCCATTCAGGGGAACAACATATTCAAAAATGGCACAAATCAGACAAGGGGTTCAAAAGTTAGTAAAAAGTCCTTTGTGACTAAATGAAGCATGGCTTTCTGGCCCAAACCAGTTTCAGAGTCTTCTATCCTGGAGATAAGTAATTCAATTATCCCCCAGGACAGACACAAGACTCCATTAAGCACATGGTTGCAAAGAGACACAAAACACTTTAAAATACATAAAGTCACATTTATTACATAAAACACAGACATGTAACATATCCCCAGATAGCTCAGGTCCGAGCGCACATTATTAAGTGAATGGCGCTCAGACCACACGAATACAGTTTAATCGCCATGGAGCTAAAGTCTTTACAGTCAGTTTCATACGAATGGGCTCCATGGGATTCCTATCTGGGGTATAACACATTCAAACAAATCTACCGAACCACAGGCAGAAAAGCACGAATACAGCTTTTCTGCAGGCAAAAATAAAGTCTTTTAAAAGGGGGCCATAGTCCAAAGGCAGCAGGCGAGCAACCAGGCTTCTCCAATGCAATGTGGCGAGATTGGTCTCGTCACAGGATTCATCAGCTGTTCAGGGTCCTCTTCAGGTGACATTGGCATAGATTAGGTTAGGGAGAGGCACAGCAGGTATTCTCTTGCCCATAAAAGGAGATCTGTGTCCTGGTTCAGGTCCAAGCAATGTAGGAGTTCAGTGGATGAATGTTACAGGGATTCAAGCAAGCGAGACAGTCAAAGGGGGCATGATGGGTGTTCTTCAGCAGCACTTCCCATGTCTGTTTCTTCTTCCAGGAGGGTAAAGCTTGGCTGTGGGCATGAATTTGGTGGGTGCACTGGGGATAGCAGCCATGACGGTTGGTCTTCCCGTGTCAGGGCACGGATAGACAGGCAGAGACTTTGCTGAGGAATTATTGGAGGGGGTGCCAGACTCGACCCGCTTTAATTCCTACATGTCCTTTTCTTGACTCTAGAGGGTCAATTTGAAGGCTGATATCAAAGATAAAATATGGAAATGTGAGTACTTAGTAGATATTTTCTTTACTTCCTCTGGTGGAGTCAGTAGACCTGAAAGAGGATGATAAGAAAGAGGATGAGCTAAAAAAGAGGAGGAGGAAAATAAAAAGAAATATTGGAAGATACTGAAGACCTTTGGGAACTGGCTCAGATTATTTTATCCTTGCTAATGTTAATGGGGAAAAGACACCGGGAAAAATGTTTGTCAGTGTTTTGTTTTTTTGGACAGGATATGTGATGCTTACTGGGTGTATAGGGGACTAGATTGGTGGAAATATAATAAGCAATTTTGTCAGTGCGTAGGAGTCAATTTAAGGTGGGAATAGTTGGAAATCAGTCTTTGGTTAAAGCTTATGCCTCCAGGAGGGGCCACCGTAGGGAAAAGAACTTCCTCATCTGCCTCTGGGAAAAGAAATGCTGGTGGCTGTTTAATGACAGCCAGTGCAAGTGGGGTAGCTCATGCCGGTTCAAGCACGAGTGCTCCAGATGGGGGGGAGCCCATAGCTACTTCAAATGTTATAAGCATGGAAAGGCAGGCTGATCAGTTGGGCAATTGGGGAGTAAAGGAAGAACTCTGGTGAACACAAAAGATATGCTACTGTGAGGCATAACTAGAAACCACTGGGCTACGGTGCAAAAACTGCACTGGGGCCCCTTGCGATGTGTCTCATCCCCTTGCCAGCCTCTCCACAAGCCCCACCACACATCTCATCTGCCCCTGCAATCCCCTCCACATGTCTCATTCTCATTGTCTCAAGTCCCTACTCCTTACCCACCCAACAGCCCTCTTGTGTCTCTCCCACCCATGAGCTCCATGTGTCTCTCCCACCCCCATACATTTGTGACAGACACACACTCACCGACAGACTCACACACACTGAAAGACACACACACAGACACACACACACAGTCAGACACACACACACTCACAGACAGACAGACACACACACTGTGAGACACACTCACATACTCTCACAATTACATTTTTGCTAATTTTTGCTCATTACTCTGCCTCACTGGGTAAGAGATGATTAGAGGTTGCCCTAAGGTGGCCAGATGGCCACCTCTTGGGCCCTCTGTGAGAGGGCTCCTCTCTGCGTCTCCATCTTTGGCGGCCCACGGCAACTGTGGTAGTTCCGCCACTGCTAATGTGGCTAAATCACTATGGTAGAAGGGAGGATGCATTGTTCCTAGATCAAGGGTTTTATGATGGGTTCAGGATACCTTGTATTACACTTCTTGGCTTCTTTCCCTGATATTGTGAGGGACAAGTTGAGGAAAGAAGCAAGAAGTCTGGGGCGCATGACAGGGCTTTTTGTCACTATTCCTTTACATTGCAGGACATACACTGTGAGGTGAGTTGTTATTCTTTTGCGAATATACAAAAGGGACGTGATGAAAAAAGTGGTATGTACCATCCTTTATGGAGTTCCGGGCAATGGGGGATTAGATGGTACTTATCAGTCGATAGCGCCCCTACCGACCAGCCCTTCTTACGAATGCAGTAATGAGCTACTATACTTGTAAGTCATAAAACAGAGGGTACAAATATATAAAAATTAAAAATGAAACATGGGTTAAAACTTATTACTTCAAAAAAATATATATACAAAACAACAAAAAAGGTTAAAAAAGAGGGGGGAGGATGATATAAGGGGGCCTACAGACAGCTCGCAATAATTAGGCACCAGGGAGAAGGGGTTTGCACACGAGGGCAGTTAGGGATACCGAGAAGGGATTACCGGGGGCTGGGAAAGCCAGGGGAGGGGTGCCCAATGCATACAAATGCTGTTAATAGGTTCACTTACACCTATTTACCCTTACAGGCGCACTAGAGGAGAAAATAGCCTGGAGCTTATATAAGGCTATTTACTCCAGGGCCACAGCTCAACATGGACCCCTAACCAGCATAGCTGCCCCTATGGGGGGGGGGGTAGGAGTGCAAAGAACATCGGATACTAAGGCCCACCCACGATATGCATGGGAACACCGGTGCTCAGAGTAATTAAATGTAGCGTCCTTATCGACAATGACTGCATTTATCCCTCCATGGGCCCCGACTGGTACCGATTTAGTCCATTGGCAGGGATATTAGATTGGAAGGTTAAATGTTAGGGCCAATGTTATTGCATTGTTCAAATGTTTTATTTGTGATGTATGTGAATCCTGAAGTTTAGATAAATGCTTTACCAATGTTTTGTATGTAGGCGGATGCTAGGTTTCTACTGTCCAAGCGCTTGGACAAAGCGAAATGAGAGGTCAACCTGAGGCATGTTTTGGCGCATGCGAGTCATGGCTCATGGTTCCACAGCTCCTACCATCGTTGATCGTGGGGGGGATGTTGGATCGTGTACCCCACAGGTGTCTGACGACTGGTAAGACCAGATCAAACATGCGTACGAAGGATTACATTGGCTTTTTCTACTCTTTCTTTCTTCTTTTCCTTTCCTTTTGTGTTTTCTGGGGGGTGACTGTGGGCAGAGTACCGGATTGACAGGACGAAGGGGAGAGGGCAGAGCATAGGTGGGTGTATCATATAGCAAAGTACTACGTAGGAGGACATGGCTATAACTATTACCTCTTTGAACGTTAAGGGTCTTAACGCCTCTAGGAAACGTAGATTGCTGTTTAGGGAATTGAAAAGAATGAAATCTGACATCAAGTTTGTTCAGGAGACCCATTTGCCAAAACAAGTGAATTTTAGGTTGAGGGATCACACCTTCGCTAAGTCATATGATGCTAGGACACACCGCAAACGAAATGGAGTGGCCATTCTTATCCAAAACAGCTGCCCTTTCCATATGTCCTCCTGTGAAGTCAACCCAGACGGACGGTACATAATTCTGATTGGCACTTTATATTCGCATACAATACACCTGGTGAACGTATACGTTCTGGATCAAGTTAAAGAACACGATAGCAGCATTGCCGCATGGCATGATTCTAACAGGGGGAGATTTTAACGCGGTGTCATGCCCCGCCGTATACAGGAGTGCGAGGGGGGGAGTTCCTAGATCTCAGGGGAGGGGAGGACAGGACAAGCTGTTTAGGAAATTCATTGCAGCAACTGGCCTGGTAGATGTCTGGCGTGCACATCACCCAGGAGACAAGGACTACATGTTTTACTCGGCCCTCACGGGACATATTCTAGGATAGACTTATTTCTTGTGAACGCACCCGGAATGGCTAGGATAACAGGGTCGGCTTTGGAAAATATCTCATGGTCGGACCATGCCGAAGCATCTATCACGTTGGGTAGCCTATGCATAGCGTCCCTGTGGACATGGAAGCTCAACGCATCCTTACTACAGGATTCGGAGATAACGGATCAACTTAGGACTGAGATCTTGGAATATTTTCAAATGAAAGACACCCCAGATATGCCGATGAGTACAGTATGGGCGGCCCACAAGATGGTAGTGCGGGGGACCCTCATAAAACTAGCAACTAGGAAGAAGAAATTAAAATATCAAAAGTTAGATACCCTCCTGGCCCAACTTAGAGCGCTAGAACAACAGCATCAAGCGTCGCCGGAGGACGAGACATACCGACAACTGGAATCGGTGAGACGTTAGATCTGTACGTTGCTGCTAGATGATATGGCCAGGTCCATGGTATGGTCGAAGTGGACATATTATGAAAAGGCCAATAAAATGGACACCCTTCTAGCTAGGACGCTCAGACCCAGACAGGAAAGATCCCATATTACGGGCATTAAACACCCAGACGGCACCGTCAAAAAGACGCCGTCAGATATAGCCTCAGTCTTTGAAGATTTCTATAAACTTCTGTATAATCACACACCAGATACCGTCCCTCAAGACGGGCATGAAGTAGAACACATACTAGCGGCATAAATTGTGGAGGAAGACGTTGACAGAGCAATCACAGGCTTGAAGGGGAATAAGGCTCCCGGACCTGACGGGTTAGATGGAGCCTATTATAAAACCTTTCGGGAGGAGCTCACGCCACGATTGGTGAAGCTCTTTGCTGACCTGAGAAAGGGCTGTAACCCCGATCCGGATATGTCCCTGGCCACTATTGTCTTGTTGCCCAAGCTCATAAAGTTCTGCTTCAGCCGGAAAATTACAGGCCCATATCCCTCAAAAATCATGACATGAAGATACAGGCGGACAGATTAAACACGCTGCTGAACTCATTAATCAATGCTGACCAGGTCGGATTTATTCCTGGAAGACAATTATTTGAAAACACCAGGAGAAATATAGATTTAATCTGGAGGCAGGTGGCCACTGGGATACCTACGTTGGTCTTTTCAATTGATGCGGAGAAAGCTTTCGATAGGGTCCGTTGGCCATACCTGTTCACATTACTGACGCGTTTAGGTTTCCCGGGGGAGTATGTGGCAAAAATTAAGGCAATGTACAATAATGTGAGGGCACAGGTGCATAGAAACATAAAATGTGACAGCAGATAAGAACCATTCGGCCCATCTAGTCTGCCCAACACGTGCAGATGACGGGAGCCCCTTTACGCCTGTTTCGACTGTACAATGGCACCAGACAGGGATGCCCACTTTCCCCTCTTCTATTTGTGCTCACGTTGGAGCCCCTCTTACAGGCGATTCGGAGACATCCGAATATTCGGAGAGTCAGAGTAGGAGGTAGAAAATTCATGGTATCGGCATAAGTGGAAAACGTACTTTTGACACTTACGAATCCGATAGATTCGTTGGGGCGCTACAGTAATTAATAAAGGAATATGGGGCAGTGTCAGGTTACAAGGCAAACATCAATAAGTCTAGCGCCTTACCGGTGAGGTTGTCAGTAGTGGACATGGCCGGCTGCAGGACAATTACCATGTGTGACTAGAAAAAGATTCCCTAAAATATTTGGGAATCCAATTGATGGCAGATCCAGGAAAACTGCATGCGGCTAACTACTCGCCGCTGTTCCAAACATTGATTAGAAATATATGGAAAAATGGACGGATAAACCCATCTTGTGGATAGGGCGGATTCACTCCATCAAGATGAACATTCTCCCACGCATTCTATTCCTGTTTCAGGCATTACCCGATAGCATCACTAAATCCCAAATGATACCCTTACAACGAGCAATAGGGAATTTTATCTGGCAGAATAAAAGACACAGAATCTCCAGACAGGTACTGTACCGACAGAAGGATAGAGGTAGGCTAGGGCTTCTGAACCTTTATTTCTATTATATAGCGGCACAATTGACACAAGTGGCTATGTGGCACACCCCTCCTGACGATAGGAAATGGGTGGAAATTGAGTCCCTCATGGTGGGATCGGACATCCCAAAGTGTACGATGTGGGTCCCCAGGGAACACAGACCTATGATCAGGGTAACCTGCCTAGCAATACTCAACTCACTAAGAATATGGGACGCGACAAATGTTGGACTGGCTTCTTCACCTTCTCCCTTAATGCTGCTATTTTGCAACAGAACACCCGACTTTCTCGGGAGTAATCTCTAGGATCAAAGAAAGAAAACTGATGGACGACTTGACGGCTAGGGTAAAAGGGACCACGATAGCTTTCCAGAAGTATGGGAACCTTGGGATAACAGCCCAGTAGGACCGGGAAGGGACTGAGAGGGCGATCATAGACAGACTTGGGGGATGGTAGCACTGAGACGGATATTTAAACCCTTCCAGGGGTAGCCAGAATGATGAGCAGATGCTCGGGGGTAGTGGCCCCCCTCTCCTCTCTGTCCTCCCTGTCCTTGCCCCTCCTCTTCTCTTTATCTCTAATTTCTTCTTTTCCTCTATCTTTTTCTCTCTCTTTCATTTCCTGCTCTACAAGGGAATAGGCGCAAGGTAGGACAGTACGGAAAAGTTACGGGTAGTAAAATCCATTGCGAAATGGATTGATGTGTAATGCTTACTGTTTATTATTCGTTTCATGTTAAACTTACAAATGAAAACCTCCTTGGCGGATAGTGTAGAAAAATAACTCAAGATGAAAATGCAGTGTCTTAGGTAGCATATTATACAACAATGTTCATATGTATGACATGTATAAAGGGCTTTTGCACAAGCCTAAATGCCATTTGGTATATCGCTGTACCTGCTAAGAAGTGATGTAAATAAACAAAAACAAAAGGTTAAAAGGCCATTTTTACACAGAAAATGAAACGTGTAGTGGTGAGACATTACTCTTTGGAAGGGGTACGTACAGACCTCCTTTAAAGGATGGGTGGGGTGCATTTATCTTATTTGGGTTGGGATTTCTTTCTCCTGGGGCTATAGTAAGGGGCAGAAAATGGCTTACTTTTGTTAAGTGGGGTAATCCACATGGAGAATGGTGTCATCAGCTAGGGTCTTTGTGGTAGCTTGCACTCAGGGGTGGTCTATGGCTTTAATGAGTACTTGATGATAGGCTTGGCGAGTCATTTTGAACTAGGATGGAGGCTCTTAGCCTAAGAAGGAGACTGGGCAAACAGTTTTGCCCAGCGGTTGGTTTTGGTTTTAAGTTGAGAATCACTGAGAGCAAGCTGATTTTTTAATTGTTTGTATTAGGTATGCTATAATTATGGTTATGTTTACCCTGTTACAGTGGCATTGTGAATGCCAATTTTACTGTGTACATAGTTACATTATATGTATATATTTGGTCGGAGGCAATGACTATTACAATTAATAAAATGGCTGTGGCCATTTCTACCCACTATGTCTGTGCCATGTGGTTTGATTCATGATAAACACAGCCTGGTAGTGGAGGATACAACTGTCAAGTTGCCAGGTCTAAAAGTTACTCTCCATTGCATAGATCCTTCTATTTTGTGATGTCTGTGAACTGACAGGGCAACAGCACAGGCAGCAGCAATCCTATAATGTGAAGTAACTCTGAGAAATCAGAGTGAAGTTAGGGTATCAATACATTTTTAATGTTGCTGTGATTAACACATTTATTTTTACATGTTTGAGGAGGAGAGAGGAACTTACCTGTGATCCTCCATCCCTTTAAATCTGTCATGCTCTCTGGGTGGTATTCAAACTTGTGTCAGACTCAAGTGTCAGAAGATACAAAATAATCAGGGCTCCCACCAGCCCTTCACTTGGATGATCCCTAAAATGAATTTGGATCCATAGATGCCCTGCTTTTTTCTTTAATGTCTTTCTTAATGGCCAGATATATCTGCCATACAGCCACTGTTAATCTGCTGCTTGCAAACAGCAGTGAGGATACTCACAGACTGTGGAGTTTCAATGGCACACTCACAGAATTTCCCCTTGCCAATAGAGAGTATCTTGTGTGAAGTGGAGGACAGGAAAGATGTGGTCTGATGGTAAATTTTAACCAAAATTGCCTTTTTTGTACACAAAAATCCTGCATAAACATTCATAAACATACACCCCAACACAGCTCACACTATTAATGTTAAGAAGAATGGTTTGAGACTGCTAACCATAATGATTGCCAGCCCTTCCATTTGAGTGGTCATGGCCTTTTCAGGGAAATGGGCTCTATATTTCTTATCCACATATCAGACCTTTAGACATAAAATATATATAGAGATTTGTTTTTAGGTATGTTAATTATTGCATATTGGTAATTATTAGACCCAAATACAAATATACTTACGTCCCAACATTTTGGAACCTTTGATATAACAGCGAATGTTCACAAGGAATGGGCTTCACTTAATTCAACAAACAAAATCTCATTGAGTTCATCTAATATGTGTCAATATCCTGGTTCTAACTTTAGTCTCCTCATTCCTTGAAGCTTGAAGAGATAGATGTCCAATGTGAATATACAGATTCAGAACTCCAAATATATTTTAAATCCTTTTTTTTTTTTAAAAAAACAAACACATTTGTTAAATCGGTTTAATTTTCTAAATATGTGTGGAGGTCCCTTTCGGGCTTCTCCCTGGTACATTTATTTCATTATGAGTGTTAACCATTTTTTAGTACCAAGTAATTTTCTGCACACTTATCTAGTAGTACAAGGGTTGTTTGGCTGACAGAAGTCATACAGTCAAAACACAAAGGCAAGAATAAAAGTGTCAAATTTTACACTAGAAATGGAAAAGAGATGCACCCAGCACTCTAAAGGTTAATAATAGCCAGACACTGACATTTGGAAGGATGGAATGTGCAGAGTCAGTAATTATGCCTATGACACTCTCTCCTTTGTTATCAGGCCGAGGTGTGCGTCTGTGTCCAAGTGCCTGACATACAGCTGTAAATGGGATCGTGGGATGTAAGGAGCTGTTGACTCTATGCAGTTCTCAGTATACTGCTTGTCTGACCACGGCCTGCCCTTATTGTTCTCTCTGGACGTGGGAAAGAAAAGGAAGTTTGTCCACAACAGTGGAAATGTCATGCACATCACTGATGTAGTATAGAAAGATAGGCTTTTGGTCATACATTGAGACAAACTCTAAAAATGTTTTCTGTGGATTTACATATACAATTACTGGGACTGGTCGATACTATGCTGTCATTAAACTCAGTCACAATACGCATATAAAACAATCACTTATTCCAAAGTTATTCACAGGAGGAGAGTGACATACAGGCTCACTCAGTGGAATACAGTGCCAGGGACATTAATTCAGGCTCACTCATTAAAAAGCAGTGTCACCAAATGAGAAGCTGGCTCACTCATTACTGCATTCCTCCCATATGTCCAATTTAGAAGGGTCAGTCCCTATTTTGGACCCAAATCCTCGGCCCCTCTTTTCTATCCTAATGTCTCTCTTTTTAAAGATGTTAATATTTTTGGTGTGTCTGAATTTAGAGAGAGCTCCATAGCAATAATTTCCCCAGTAATGTGTCTTTAAACTAAAATAAATGTGATTAGAAATCAGTTTGTGTAAATAAGATACATTTTTCTTGTTTCAAATTTCATTTCAGTTGCATGAATTGTTATCAGTAGGACATATAACATTTCTCAGATCAGGTCTGCCCATGGCCACACACCCAATCACACCCCTAAAATTAAAATGCCCCTCTTGTCCAGGGCTGGACTTGCCTGGCACACAGGGATACCAAAACATTTCTCGGCAGCCGGCATACCTTTGGGCTGGTGCACAGGTGCCGAGGCCACACTAATGCTGATTGGCACAGTGCAGTCTGATTGTCATGGAGCCACAATAATCTCCCAATGCTTTCCTATGGGTTTTATGATCTCAGCCAAAGTGAAGAGCACAATCATAGGACTTTGAAATAAACACGATAATATTTTTTACAGCTGTGCAACAGCATACATTCACCATTTCAGTCCCATTACCAAATTTTTCTCAATATGTTAAGGTAGTTGGACGGAAATATTGGTTATATGCAAATGCACGTCTGCTTAACCCCTTAAGGACGGCGGGTGTTCTATGCCGTCCTTTTTGGGGTGGCTCTAAACATCGGAGGGAGGCATAGAACATCCCTGCCATCCTTTATACTTACCGGGTCACCGTTGATACCACGCCGGCGTGCGCGATCCTGGGGTCTGCCTGGGAGCTCACCTCTGCCCGATCCGGCCCTCCTGCGCCATATGATCGCAGGGTCCTTGCAATCACATGGCTGGAATAGCCGGCTTGTGCAGTGCCTGCTGTCCCCCTAGAGCCTGTACAAAAGTTTTAAAAAGGTGATAAAAGTTGTAAAATAGTTTTTAAATTAAATAAAAGTACTTAGATCATATATTTATTTATATATATATATATATGATCTAAGTACTTTTATATACACATACACATACATAATCCATTATTCTAAGTGTATGTTAATATTAATATATATATCATTATATATATATACATATATATATATATATATATATATATATATATTAAAATACACTTAAAATTACGTTAATTTTTTATATATATATATATATATACAGAAAATAAAAATAATAAATAAATTGAAAAAAAAGAAAAAATAATAATAAAATTAAATTTTACAAAAAACTTTCAATCGAAGTTTGAACTTTGATTGAGAAAGCCTGAGGGCGAAACGCGTCTCGAAGCAAGGATCAGCACTAACGTTGGACATTTTATTTTTGTTTTTACTTGTTGATTTATTTTTTATGTTAATACCCAATACATCTATTTTAAGCCCTATTGGCTGCAACTCAGTCTACTTCCAGCAAAGAAGGGTCACCCCACCCCCCTTTAGTGGGTAACAGGCTTTACACCAAGAGCCGGGTTAATTTACAGGCTCTGACAAAGGTGAGCAATATATATTATATTTACCACTTCACCCATGGTGTCTTATTTACTACACTAGAAGTCCCTCTCTCTGCTTTCTTTTTGAGCACAAGGAAACCAACGAGAAGAGGGAAAGGTGTCACCTAGTACACCAAAGCGACTGTGATTTGATACAGTCCCATACTTGGCTCTTTATTTGTGAGTGTGTTTTATTTATATGTATAGTTTATTTATTTTACCTTATGTACTTCAACATTAGATTCTTTTTATTTTTTCATACATGTGAACCGGATTTTACGTACCCCCAATTTTAAGGGTGAGTGAATACTGTTAAGCACTCCACTTAAAGGTTTTTTTTTTTTTAGACGGTGTATGTCACCTTATTAAATACCTTATTTACATTATATATTATATTTGGTAGATAAGAGAGATTTCCACAACAATGTTGCAGCAGCTTAGCGTGGCATTTCAGACACGCTTAATTTAATTAATGCACACAGCACTTTTCACAAATTGTATATCACAATGATGATATCGTCAGTGAAAGTGAAGTTTTTTGCATTTTTCACACACAAACGGCATTTCAGCTGACAATATAATTGTTGTGATACGTTTTACTGTTTTGAAACATTAATAATTGTGTTTGGCGGAGTCTCAGGTTTTATGGTGTTTTCAAAAATTAAAGAGTCAAATATAAGCATTTCTTTTTTTCACATTGAAATTTGCCAGATTGGTAATTTTGCCTTTGAGACCACATGGTAGCCCAGGAATGAGAATTACCCCCATGATGGCATACCATTTGAAAAAAGTAGAGAAACCAAGGTATTGCAAATGAGGTATGTCCAGTATTTTTTAGGAGCCATTTAGTCACAAATAAATTTTTCAAACACAAATAAATATGAACACTAACTTTGGCCAGTGTTTGTGACTAAGTGGCTACTAAAAAAGACTGGAAATACTCCATTTGTAATACCTTGGGTTGTCTACTTTGCAAAAATTGAATACAAATACAAAAAAAAGTGCAGGACTTTTTTTTTGTATTTGTATTCACTTTTTGTATCACATAGCTATGTTACAATGCTGCCGCCCATCCCATGTGTTCCCTATTAAGGGTTAATAAGTATGTAGGGCTGTATATAAAAAAATACCCCTCTCTGTCTCATTAGAGATATCTTTGCCAGAAGCTCAAGGAAGCAGGGTGAAAGGTCAGTGTAGGACCCTCTTGAGGGGGTTTGCTTTGATGCGTCAGGCGGGCATTTCCTCCAATGGCCATTGGAGTACCTAAATAACCTCCATTTGTTTAAATATACATAGGGATTTGGGAGAGAGCGCAGGGAACTTTTTCTTTGAAGTTTACCTTATGCCTACAGCATTCCCATGCATTCCCCTTCCCCCAACTGCGCCATACCGGGCGAGGAACAATCTTGGATCAGAAGAGGGTTAGATCTTTAAATAGCGCAAAACAATGTGCCAAGTCACGTTTCATAGCATGTATGAGATCCACTGACCACCGTCACCAGATATTATTACCGCCCGCATGTATAACTAACGTGACCGACCCTGACACACAGAAACTAAGCTTAACGCATTCGGGATGATCTACAGGTTTGGGGCTCTTTTCTTGGTACATATAATGGTCAGTCTTGCTGATTTCATTCTGCTGTATCGAATGGTGACTTATTTATTTACTGATGCGTCATGTTCCGTGGGTTTCAAGGGCATTATTGCGTGGAGGCTTGGCCCCAGCAGTGGTGTGACAATGAATTGATGGGCAATTTGACATTCATTGAACATTTCCACATAGTTGTGGTAGTTGAGCCTTGGGGTAGGGAGTTTGCCAATTGTAAGGTTTTTGTTCACATGGACAACATGAGTGTGGTTCATGTGGTCTGCGTCTCCCCCGGTATTGGCGCTTCTTTGGTGATTAGTATTGTTTAGTTTCCCTCGGAATGTGTGGCTTGTTGCTTGTCCTGTTCCTGGGTTCTTGAACATTATAGCCAACTCTCTTTCTCGGTTTCACTGGGAGCGGTTTAGAGAGGCGGCTCAGGAGGCGATGCAGACGGGAACCATATACCCGAATGACCTATGGAACTTGGTTTCCCGCATTTGAGACGTTTGGTGTGCAGGTCCTTATCGGAATCTCCATGCAAGTCCTATTTGTTGGTGGTGGGCTCTCGGAGCTACCAGGGTATCTCCTCAGATGATGGTAGATTGGGAACGATGTTGGCCCTATTGGAGTCACTTTGTCAGGGACCCTCAACTAATCCTGCCGACTGGAAAGTTTCACTCCTTCTCTCCTCAAAACCCCTCACTTTGCCACATTTGTAACTTTTCTTAATCCAGACCACAATACATGGGCAACAGTCATACCCCCCTTCTCCTAGATGTCCAGGGAGAAACTTCAGGTGCATAAGTAAAAAAATGTAAAATAAACAGATTTCCTTACAAAAACACTCCTACTTATTACTATCTTTGTGTCGTGCTATTCCTCTATAAAAGAAACGTAATATGCCTCCCAAATCCTCAACAGCTCCACTGACTGATGTCATTAGTATTTTAGTTTAAACTAAGTAAGACAGATTAAATGTGATTATAAAAAAAATTACAATAAAATGTAAAGGGTTTGAAGTGAATAAGTGGAATTGAATCTTAATCCTTTAATGTCTGGCTGACTCTCACAGTTTCACCTGTAAAATAATATTCCAGCCAATGAGGAGTATTAATTTGCTAATATGTTTCTGTGCCCTGACAGCTGACAATGGAATTTCAGGAATTTCTCAGTTGGGATGCCAGTGATTTATTTTTATTGTATGATAATTTGTTTTACCAGCTTGCTTGGCCAAAGAATTTACGCAGACCGACGTGTAATAGGAGTGATGTTATATTTTCTGCCCTCAGAGAAAAAGCAAAATATGGAACTAATAGAAAACACAGAACATACCAGCTGTGTTCAGGACTGCCAAGAGTTGGGAATTAAACCAGACTGCCCTTTTAGGGCACACTCAGTAGGGTGAAAATGCCAGATACATTGATTCTAATGATGAAACCGTCAACATTAATTCTTGGTAACTTATTTATGTTTGAATTTATTTATATTTCTTTAACAACTTTTATAGTCCTTCAAAGATAAAATAATTAATTTCTTGGCCACGTCATACTGATCAACAAAGCTGAGCCTTATCTAACCAGGGTACTATTTAAACTGAGGTTGTCACAGTGGCCTTTTTGATATTTAGTGTTTTTGAATAGTTTTTTGCCCATGGTAGTATTAATATATTCAAATTTATACAAATAAATGTTTGTTTTGCTTATATTAAAAAGGTAACCAAAGGACCCAGAGAAACAGCCCAGAAAGACAGCATTCAGCTGGTACTTTTTGCATTATAGTTCAGATTTCTTTTGAATCAAGCAATGGAATAGCCATATCCTGGAATGCAAACATTATAAAGATATTCTAAATGATTTACTGATCGGCCACAACATTAAGACCACAGACAGGTGAAGTGAAAAAAAGGAGTGGGATATATAAGTACAGTTTTTGAATTTCATGTGTTGGAAGTAGGAAAAAACAACATGCCAAAACATATGAGTGACTTTGGGCCAAATAGTGATGGCTAGACGACTGGATCACTGCTAAATATATATATAAGTGCTCTCAAATGTGGATTTGGTTATGATTATCATAACCCAATTGAAAATGTTTTAATACATTTAGACTCTTGTCCCATTCAGTTTCTCCCAGGGGAAAAGAATTAATGAGTGTACAAGGTTAAGTATATTATGACCAACATATTTGGCTCTATTCCCATTTATAATCTCAGCTAGGTGGTTTATGTAGTTTTATTGTTCTATAGTTTGTGTTCTGCTTTTCAGAATGTCCCATATGAACTGCTAGCTGTTCCTTCAGCCCAGAGTATTCTGACTGACTCTCACTTATAGGCAGGAATTCACGTTACATAAAGATTATTATGACATGAAAAGTGCTCTGTAGGTATCTTCATGATTTGATGTGACACTATAATGTGAGCAAGGCTATCAAACTATAGAAGCCATCAGTGGCAGGAAGCTCAGTGGTCGGGAGTAGTTTGCTATGCCGATTTCTCGGCCCTTCAGGTTGGATTTATCAGAGCTGCTATGAAAGGGAAGTTTGGGAACTGAAATGTCATCATCTCATTGCATTTAATCCGCTCAATTTGATTCAAAGAGAGATGTCAGCTCTTCTGCATCTCACTGGAACCAAGCTTTAAATTTAATCTCTTTGGAACCCACTGAGATTTTAAAGAACCATATTACAGATTTCCAGCATTATACTGAGTAAATAAGTGAATGAAACTGCACAGTTAGCTAGGAAAGTATTAAAGCAGAATTGACAGTAAAAGAAATTGCAAAGACATAAATGAAGAAGATAAATGTACATTCCATTTCCAGTATCTCTCTTTCTCTCTCTTGAGATATATATATATATATATATATATATATATATAAAATCAGTTTTTACATCTACATCACTGGACTAATATGGCTACAATCTCTACATATATATATATATATATACATATATATACATATATATATATATATATATATATATATCCAACAAGATATGGTATATATGTATCATATGTATATATGTATCAGGTCTGAGGAATGGTCATATTGTATTGAATCACTGTACAAGTTACTTTGACCACTGAACTCACTGCAGGGATGAAGAAGACCAATGACAAACCTGTTCAGATTTTACTGATAAACAGCAGAGATAAACACCCATTGACAGAGCCAAACAATATGCATGTGAAGGCCCCTCAAATTATGGTTCTAGCATTGAGCTAGAGTAATGGCATTGAACGTTGTGGCATTATTTGACCCACTGAACTTCTTGTGGCCTGGACAATATTATCAGCAAGATAAAAACATTCTTACACCTGGCATATTCAAGATTTTTCCCCACCATCATCAAGATGGGAAAGGCCTGGATCTCAGTTATCTCCAGGAAGGTTATTGACAAGCCAAGGCAAGGGAGGGATACTGTCCATACGATACTACTATTGGGGAAACAGGTCCAAGTTCATGTGAAAGTTAGTTTCTTAGTTTCTAAGACTAAACTGCAAAAAAAGCTCCTAATATATAATACTCAATTACACCTGTATTGGCAAAATCCATACATGAGTCTATGATTTACCAGTTTAATTAATACATATAGTATGAAAGTATACATATGACCCCCAGTGTGGTTCACTGAAAGTATTAACAACCTCAAGTTTGTTCGTTCTCTGCTTGGTTTTCTTACTTCTACTTAATTCATCTGCATTTTCTCATTTATGTTCATGGCTACAAACTTATAACATATGATTTTTTATGGGTGGGAAAGAACATCTTACGTCTCTATTACACCATGCTAAGAGCACCTGTGCACACATTCCTTTCACTATCCTAGATTTTTTGAAACACGCCATGTTTAACTTTTAGTGACTCTCACCCTGAGATACACCACTACAGTTAAGATAGGACATGAAGGCTCTGAAGTAGTTATAGGGAACATGTAAGCTCATTTAAGCAGGGCCCTCAACCACCTCTGTTCCTGTCCTGTGTGTAACAAATTTGTTGGAGCTGTATAAATAATAATAATACAAGTAAAATATTTGTAGGACCCACAGAGATTGCAAAGTCAAACCAACAGTGCAATATCCATACATAACATGTATCTATGAACAGATAATACATATTGATGATGCCTCCTCCCCAGTGTAGAAATGTAACATAGATTGTATGTTATGGTCTGGCCACCCTTCCATTACACTAAATGAAATAATCCTATGTAAATGCAGGCGACCTTGGAGGATAGACAAGTATTTTCTTCTTCCATTAGAGAGAGATTTATTTTCTGTCATCCTCTCTTTCTCACATATTATGTCTAATAACTTATTGTATATTAACACTTTGTAAAGCAAGGTTCCTAATGCATTTGAATTGATTAGCTTTTTCTGTGAAAAAGTCAGCTAGCAGTGCATTAGCATGCTTCCCTGCCATAGAATGTTCAACCCAGGATGCCCTTTTATCACATATTGTAGAAATTCACCTTGATCATCTTGCACAGACATTCCAACTCTATGTCTGAGTAGCTTTCAATGAAGACAAATACCTTATTTGGGCAATAAAAGAGTTAAACCCTCATTGTAAATGGAGGTGGGAGAATTTAAAAAGAGCTCTAAAGAATAGAAGCAAAAGAAGTGTAAACTGATACGCTACTAATGAAAAGACAGGGGGCTTTTATTATTGTATGAGTATTTTAACCGGGCTGCCTCATGGGACCAAAGAAAGATAGGTCTCCGTATTGAGATGGAAAGACATCGGGGCGTGTGAAGTGGTGGAGAAGAGGACAGGATTGTCCCATAATAAACAAAGCCTATTCGAGCACTTACAGACCCTGCTTTGTGTCCATACACTGAGTTTCTCACTATCCTAGTTACTCCTGTCTTTTAGCTGGGAACATTATCACAAGCAGATTGTCTCACATCAATTGTTTTGTTTTTTATTACTAGGTTCCACACAGAAGCTTTTCTGCTTTTTTTAAAGGAATATTTTCAAGTTCAGATTTGGTAAAACCACTAATCCAGTGGCACATACTTATTATACTTCAGAATGGACTTTGCATAAGATGCATACATACACACAGCATTGGAGATGTTAATGGAACATTATAGTGTTAGGAATACAGATATATATTTCTAATGCTACAGTGCCCTAGCAGCCATTTAGGTGACTGGGCCCACGCTGTCAGAGTTAAAAAAGAAAGTAGTTTGTGTGAAGCTCCGCCTCTTTGGCTGAGCTTCGAAATCAATGACCTCAGCCAATGCAATGCTATAGAGTGCATGCGCAGCAAAATGCTGCACCAATCAAAAGGTCTCTCTGACACTATCTGATAGAAATAGTGGAGTTTTACCATTAGTTTTACTGTCAGTGTGACAGCCACTAGAGGCAATTTAATTCTGCAATAAAAACATTGCTGTTCCTGCAGGACATCGATGTTTTCAGCTGCAGGGTTAAAACAGGGGGAACCTAGATGAAAATTGAGATGAACTTGTCTGGATGCCAGTAGTGTTATTTTACTAGCCTGTAGGATGTAAGAAAATCAACATTTAAACACATTGTAAACACATGTAACGAAAACCCATTTTTCTCATATGTAAACCTTGATTCATTTTTTAATGGAAGACTAGAGTATCAGAAAAATATAAACAGGCAAAATTCAGAAAATCAAAACAAAGGTGTTCAGCCATTACACATCTTGTTTTGGTTCATGATTTGGGTACATTTCAACTCTGATTTCGGGAATTCGACCGGTGATGCTATTGGTCCAAATTCTGATAACTTGCCGACTGAAACACATCTCCAGTTCTAGATATTCACCCATCGTGTTTCTTAATTGATTCATGATTCTGGTGTATTTCAGCTTGGAGTTCGGGAATTCAACTGATCACCTATTCGGATCAAATTCAAATGAATATTCAAGTCTAGTTAAAATGTATTTTACATTTTTTCTTCCTAAAACAGTGGTACAACTGTTTAATTCTTACAATCAAAACAAGCAGCCAGCTGATAGAACCACGCCATGCTTTACTTAGTAAATTGCAACAACATTGTGAAAGACAAAAGAGGCCATCATTTATGCTGAACAAATGAAGTAATGTAAAAATAATGATTTTTGCAACTTGTAATTGAGATGTTCGCATTCCAGAATGTATGTAGTTGCATATGTGCTGTCAGGCTGGGTCTAAAAAATTCCAGTAGGGTGAATAAGAGTTTGTTGTGGTCCTAAGGGTGCAAGACTTTTTTTTTTAATTCCCAGGAGTGTTGCGTAGGAAGTATGACGAGCCCAGTAATGGGCCTCTAGCACTCACAAGTTCCATGTCAGCTTGGAAGTTTTGCATGGCGATGATATTGGAAGTAATGCTATGTGCAATTACGTAACACATATGTGTTGTATGGACATGACTAAAATGACTAATTTACGTGAATGGGGTTCAATATGTTTAATAACCTATTTCAAGTTTGGATATTCTGGAAATAGAGAATTAGGTTTGGAGGTGAGGGTTCATAAAATGGATGTACCACAGAGAACAAGTCATCATTGACTAGTCATATTAAAGAAACATCAAAGAAAGCAGCTTACTAGTGCAAGATTGTGGAACAAATAATCCAAAAAGGGATCGAGGGAGCACAACCGGAAAATAGTTGAAATTTACAGCTTTTTAAAACAATTTTTAAAACTGTAAAAGCAACACGTTCATTATAAGACTGTTTGAAAATGATAACCAAAGTGTAACAAGAGGAGAAAATGACTAGACGCCAGACATTGGAGTCCAGAAGAGGGTTCTCAGGCAGCCTATAACAGAGTCCCTGAGAAGGGGATAACCCTAAAACATAATAAACAATAGAAAGAAGGCTAGGAACCCCCTGAGCAGGAGGTCCCTAAATTGGGACTCTGAGAAAACAGAGATAGACCTCTAACTTCTGATAGAAAACAGATAAAGAAGGGTGGAGGTCTGTACAGTAACAGGAAACAGTAAACACAAAGAGGGATGGTTAGGTAGGAGCCATGGAAAGGTGAAGGAAATGTAGTCAGCTGATACTGTCAGCTGAGGTCTAACTCGCAGCAGCAGTATACCCCACATAAACACCTAAAGAAAGAAGCAATTATACCTAACTCATAAACTCTCATAAGCTTGAAATACTATATGTAATCCCCCAAATGTAGTAAAGTCCAATTCATGGTGAAAAAGCAAGAAAAGAGATCAACCCTAAGAATACCTCGGTACCATGGGAGATGCCACTTATGTCCTATTAGAGCTACTTCAATAAAGCTTGTTTTATTTATTTTTACCAGAAAGGTGATTGAGACCATAATCAGAGTCTCTTCTCTAGACATAGGAGTTAACCATTATAGGGTTATGATTGCACTTACTGGTTATACTCTCTAATTCTTAATATCTCTAGATACCTACCCTACTTTTGGTTCTATATCTGTGTACAGACTAATAGTAGGCTACTATATTTACTTCCAAGAAAGGGATTCAGGGCCAACTTATGGGTACCTGTATACCTCTCTTTTCTTTGTGGATTTAACTCTAGTAAATATCAGAAATGCCATTCCGAATTCAGAATTCGGCCATTTTCACTGGACAAAATGCGATGTTTGTTGAATAAACCTGTAAGTGACCGTCCCCTAGCCATCACTGATCTTTTTTCCCATCAGTCATATTTTTTTGGGCCATTACAGGCAAAATTCAGAATTTAAAAAATCAAAACGAATGTGTTCAGCCATTATGCGTCTATTTTGGTTCATGATTCGGGTATTTCGACATGGATTTTGGGAATTCAACGATCATCGGATTGGCCCAAATTCTGATAATTTTCAGTTTAGACTGAAACAAGTCACCAATTCAACGTGTTCATCTATTGTTCTTCTCATTTGATTCATGATTGAGGTATATTACGGCTTGCAGTTCTGGAATTCAACAGATAACCTGATCACCTGGCTCAAAATAAAAATAATGATTTTTGTAACTTGTAACTGATGTTCACATACCAGACTGTATGCATCTGCATATGTGCTGTCAAGCTAGGTCTACATAATTTCTCTAGGGTGAATAAGGGTTTGTTGTGGTCCTGAGGGTGTAAGACTTTTTGTTGCGTAGGAAGTATGACGAGCCCAGTAATGAGCCTGCAGCACTCACAAGCTCCATGTCAGCTTGTAAAATTTGGATGTTGTTGAGATCGGAAGTAAAGCTATGTGTGGTTACGTATGTGTCTAGCATATGTGTTGTATGGACATGAGTAAAATTAGTAATTTACACGGATGGGGTGCAATATGTGGTTTCAAAGAGAGTGCTGAGTTTCAAAAACCTTAAAGGAATACTCCAAACATATAGTTTGTAGAGTACTCAGATATTAATCTAAATCGTCGCTTTTATAAGTGTGTGACGCAACACCTCACGGCTGTCAATCAGACAGCCGGGGAGGTTTCATCTGCTTCCATTAGACCCACAGAGTTAAGTGATCTGGAATGCTCACTAGGATAGAACATGCCTACTAGTACTTCTAAATGAACTGTACTAAACTCTATTTATCAATAAGCAGCTACTGATTGGGAGGAAAAGGGAGAGCTTGCAAAACACCAGATTGACAGTTTTCGCAAGATCAGTCATTGGTTGGCCCACCTTTTTCAGCATGTTCTCCCATGGAGATATTTTCAAAGATAGTGTGATTTTTAATTTGCTTCAAATCTTATTTTCTTATACAGGCCCGTTAATTGGATGCAATCATCCATTCTCACTTAATAATTAATTAAAACCCATATTTCTGAGTGAGGCTGTTTACAAAATCACTTCAGAAGTGATGGATTCAGAGACGCCTGGTCAGTATGAAAAAAACATCCCTTTTTCCATAGTATACTGATTCTATCATTGACACTCACACAGAGTATCAATCATGATGCCAGCTAAACCTCAGGTTAGATAATTTGGGCTCGTTGGGCATCACAAGAAATATAGTTCCAAAGTTTCAAACATCGTAGGTGCCAATATGAGTCACTATTGTCCTATGGTGATATGATCAAACCATTCATTGCTTCTTTTCAATGAACTTCACATATCAGCATCGTATTTCATTAAAACCCTTCTTAACATTAGAGTTGTAGGAGAAATACAAAAGAGGAAGTTTTCTACAGGATTTTGTTGCAATTTGTATTATCATTTTACCACATAGTTATTCTTTCCTGTAAACATTGTGTATGAAAATTAAGTGTACAAAGTAATTGGTTTATTTCCACATAACTTGCAAATAATAAGTTGCACAGGAGTGCAATAGGATACTAAAACTATTTTTACCACCATTTTATGTCTGGTAAATCTGATGCAACATTTGAACACAAAATTGTAGAAACAGGCTCTTAAAAATACCTGGAAATATCACATTCTAAATGCTTTCTTAAAGGACTACTAAAGCCACCCACGCCACTTCATCTTAATGACGTGGCCTGGGTGCAGTGGTCCTGTACTTGTAACCCTGCAATGTATACCTTGCAGGATTAAATCCTGCTCTAGTGGATGTCATACTGATAGCCTCTAGAGGTGCTTCCGTGACACTCCTCTATGAAGAGCATCGGATTGGACATCGGTGGAGTAAGCCATAGCTCCTCCGAGATATCTTGGGAGACATAGAGGTGAGCAGCAAGGGGGGGAGGTTAATTTATTCCCGACACTTTAGTGTTTATGTAACAGAGTAATGCTTGACTATTCTGTGATTAAATGTTTAAAGTACAACTGGCACTTCACAAATGTTTTTTTTTAAACAAAAGTTAGTCTCTATGGTCCTCCATGCTTCACAGACCATAGTGACTGTTAGTTTTCAAACACTGTGTGACCAAAGGTGCATGTATATGGCTGTCATATACTAAGGGTAGGAATGAGTTCCTGTCTTTTTTTTAAGTATACTGTTTTTACAAAAACAAATCTATTTCCTTTTAATACTTGATGAAATCGTTATTATAGTAAAACATATTGTTGAGGTGACAGTAGTCTTTTAATTTGGGTCAGAAGCAGCAACGTTACATCTTAGCACATAAGAGAATTAGTAGCTGCATCTTAAAACTCTCCACTTCCATTATTACATCAAAATGCTTTTCAGGATTTTCCTTAAGACAGAAGAATAAATCCTACATCCTCTTACTGATTACCATCTGTTTCGAGAGCAGAAGCTTTAACGGTGCTTGAACAGGGGAGATTTGATGCAGTCAAGGGATAATCTTTTGGGATTTTGCTATTTAGCCATGTGCTTCATAAACGGGTTAATGCTGGAGGAAAAGTCACAGGTAGCAGTCAATCATTTTTATATTTCTAAAAATATATTGTTTTTTTTTTCTATGGAAACAGACTTTGGTCAGCAATAAGACAGCAGTTTCCCACTCAAATGCTGTTTTGCGTGGTTTGTAAATTCTGATTGCCAGGTGGAATGTGCTATAGACGTGCCAGGTTGTGTTTATCAGTGATTGCTATGCTTAGCTTGCATTATCTCTCATTCATGCAAAAAAGGAGTGCTCATTTACACATGTAGGTCACTGTGTTATTGTTATCGGAAAGTGATTAGATATTATCTATTATTCCATACAACTGAGAACTGTTTGTAATATAAAACATGTTGTTTGATAAAGGGGTAGTAACTTAAATCCAACATGATACTTCCTCCTCTATTAATGCAGTTGCAACAATGGATCTATGTGAATATGTCCAACTAAAAATTAGGGATTATTCTAGCTTTAGTGACCGAATAATCTAAATTTTATTAACTACAGGAGGCAAATATTTGCTTATTTTTCTTTACTGAACCTCCCAGCAGCAAAGAAATAGTTAACAATGATGTAAAAAGATTAACCAATAAGAGTATATAACAATATCATATAATGTCATCAAGCTCCTCCCAATTCCTCTTTCTTGCTGTAGCCGAGTGTGGCAGAGATCAACCATGTAAACAGTATAATGGACGAAACTGTAGGTCCTGTGCTTTGGTCAACTGTGTAAACCGAGAACTGAGTTACCGACTCCACTTTATAACAACTGTAAAGGTTCTTCACACTAAAAGGAAACAGAGAGAATTCCATGAGAGTATAGGTTCTCTTACCAGAGAAAACAAGTTTATGAAACACATATAGTGAACAGCAATCCTTGGCATAGTTCATATTAAATAATAGTGAAGGAATGATAAATTCTTAAATATAAGAATAGAGTGTAAACCTATGGCAGATGGTGTGTATATTTCACGTTGGAATAGAGAAACACTTTAATTTACCTAATAACTTACCTCAAAGGGCGGGAGTAAACTATACAAAGAAAAGAGGGGGGGTGGGGGGAAATTCGCCTCCTGTCGTTAATAAAATGTAGATTATTCGGTCACTGAAGCTAGAATAATCTCTAATTTTATGGCATGACTTGGAGGCTTCATATTTGCTGTTTTCACACTCCTATATAATAGAAGATATAGCATGTGGCATAGGTTTAAAATAGAAGGTACAAAATGTTGATTCCCTGGACCAATCCGCAGATGATGTCGGAGAGGGAACTGCCTGCACGAAAGGCCCAGGATGCGGCTGCTCCTCTGACTGTGTGCTCTAAAGGAGGGGTCAATCCCCGCTTGGACAAGAATCCATCTGATCCACCATGAGACAGTGGGAGTGGAGACCGGTTTGTGCGGTCTGACGTAAGAAACCAGAAGGAGTCCCGTAGGAGGATGTAGTGTGGCTGTGTAGTCTATATAATGTCGAACACAACGGGCTACGCAGAGGGACGTTCTGTTCGGAACAGAAAATAAGTGTAGAAAACTGAAGAAGAATTCGTTTTCATACGTCTTGTGATATTAAATTTAACTCCCTCATGTGTGAAAAATACAGCATGGTAATCAAACGCTCGAATATCGTAAACCCTATGGAAGGAAACTAAACATAGAAGTAATGCCAGCTTGGCCGAAAGTTGGCGTAACATCAAAGCCTCGTTGGAAGGTCAAGATTCCAAGAAGGAGAAAACCTGGGTGACGTCCCAGAAGTTGGAGTATCTTGGTTGAGGGGGTCATGCCCCCTTAAAAATCTGCAAACAGAAGGGTGCTTCCCTATCGATGAATTGTCAATAGAGTTGTGAGCTGTGAAAACAGCGGATTGAAACACATTAATCGACCCATAGGATTTGCCTTGATCAAAAAGGATAGATAGAAAATTTAGAATGGCTGTGAGAGGTGCTGAAAAGGGATCGATATTCCTTTTCAAACACCAGCTGACCCATGTCTGCCATGCAGAGAGGTAAGCGCATCTAGTGTCTGGTGCCCAGGAGTCCCATATGAGAGCCTGAGCTGTTGTCGAAAGTCCTGAGACATTCCAAGATCCCCTGAAATGGTCCAAGCTACCAGCTGGAGCCGTTCTCGAAGAGCGAGCGGATGACAGACCCACGCTGGATTCTTGAGGATGTCGGGGAAGTGAGGTAATAGAATTGGGTTATTCACTGATAGTTCTAGAAGAGTTGGGAACCAGGTCTGGGCCCTCCATAAAGGGGTTACAATGACTACCGTCATTACCAGAGCTTTGGCCTGATAAAGGGTGCGTTGAATCATGGAAAAGGGCAGGAACGCATAAGCTCCTGTCTCTGGCCGAGGGTGTTGAAATGCATCAACTGCCCAGGATTGAGGATCTGGGAGCCAGCGGTATAACCGAGACGCGAAAAGGTTTAGCGTGAGGGGTCCATGAAGGCAATGATTCTGATGAAATAGAAGGGGGTCTAGTTGCCAGTCGCTGACAACCCTGCAATATCGGGAGAACCAGCCTGTGACTAGATTGTGACTAGATTGTCCATGCCTGGAAGATATTCCGTTCGTATGGATAGATTTCTCTCTAGGCAGAATTGGTAGAGGTCCTTCATAAGGTTGGACAACAATTTGGTTTGGGAACCTCCCAACCGATTCACATAAGGTACTGCAGAGACATTGTTCATGTGTAGTACCAGTGAACAATTGAAGAAGTCTTTTGCGAAACTGCAGATCGCAAAAGATCCAGTGATTAATTCTAGGCAGTTGATATGTATAGCCGGTTCCGAGGGGGACCATAGTCCCACGGTGGACTTTTCCGAACACGTTGCGCCCCACCCAAGGAGGCTGGCATCGGATTCCAGGACGAAGTCTGGCTGTGATCCAAATATTGCTTTGCCATTCCAGGCTTCCATGTTGTGAAGCCACCAGTGGAGTTCTATATGGACTTCATCTGTTAGATAAATCAACTGGTCGTAGGAAGTGGACCGGTGTAGGTAATAAGTTTTGAGCCGCTGCATGGTTCGGTAGTGTAAGGGTTCCAGATATATAGCCTGTATAGAGGCCGACAGGAGACCTATAGTATGTGCCAGATCACGTAAGCGAATCTGTTGGGCTCACAGCAATTTCCGAATGTGTCTTTTTAAAGATTTGATTAATTGTAAGATCACCTGTATCAAATCTATTAGAAATCTGAGGAATTGTACCATCTGAAAAGGTTCCAAATCTGATTTCTGAAAATTTATGACAAAACCTAGATTTTTTATAACAAGGCGTCTGTCATGTCGGTATGCTGGGGGAGAAGATTTAGATTTGGATTATCAGGATGTCATCCAAATATATGATGGAATGAATCCCCTGCGATCGGAGCAGTGCCATCACTGGTTTCATTCATTTTGTGAAACACCATGGCGCTGAGCAAAGACAGAAAGGAAGGCATGTGAACCGCCAAATTTCCCCTTGCTAGAGGAATTGAAGGAAAGCCAGATGGCTGCAAGCAACTGGGACTGTGAGGTATGCGTCCTTGAGATCGAATCTGGAGAACCAGTCTCCCACACAAAGGAGGTCCCTGAGAAGATGGATGCCCTCCATCTTGAAATGGCGATATCTGACCTGCCGCTTCAGATCTTTCAGATTGATAATTGGGCGAAAATCACCTGTCTGCTTGCGAACCAGGAATATGTTGCTGAGAAAGGTGTGTTGGAAAGGCGATCTTTCGATCGCTCCTTTTCCCCCTAGTTTGTGTAACTCTGTTTGTAATGTGAGGTTGTCTGTTACAGACATTCGTAACGGTGTAGGTGGTGTATCCTGGAAGCGAGTGGAAAGGAAATCTATTTTAGGATTTAGGATCCATAGATCCTGCGAAAGTAATTCCCACTGTTGGAAAAAATGGGTTAGTCAGCCTGCTATAAGTACATTGAAAGAAGGAAGGTTTATTACCTGTGCGTCCACGCAGGGAAGTAGATCCACGTCCCCGGATGGATCCCCTGTTGGTGAACAGTTGTCAATGGTATGGTCGGGGGGTTCCCGTATTCCAGTAATTGTCTGTGAGATGAGGCCTGTAGCCTGTGAAGGCAGCTCTGCTGGTCGTTCGGCTCCTGTAACGACCAGCTCTCCTAGAAACACGGTGTGGCTGGGAACGAAATATCCTGCGTAGGGAGGATTGGGCTTTATTTAAGGTCATAAAGACTGACACATGCTTAGATAAGTCTCTCATAAAAGAGTCTCCAAATAATAAGCCATTGGCTTCCAGTCCCAATTCCCGGGAACATAAATCCGCTAGTTTAGCGTCAATTTTATATAGTGCCGACTTACGTCTTTCTGTGGACATGGCCACATTGGCATTGCTTAAGAAGCATAAAGCCCTCTGGGTCCATTATCGCACAGTGTGCGGGTCAAATTCTCCACTGCTAATAGCTTCATCAGCCAAAATAAAAATGTGTATAATAGGACTAGCAATATCTAGAAGCTTGTCCTGAGTTGCCTTAAGGCCTTGCTCAATACCCTTGCGAGCGAGGGTCTTTGCCTGATCTATTGAGGAATGTCACCAACAAAGGGTCAAATTCTGGCATATGTACCACTTTATTCAGTGATAGTTGGCCGAGGGCTCTAAGTTTAGCTCTTATCTCCTTTTCTAGGGGCTTACGCAGCCACATCTTACAGAAGTTGGAAATGTGATCAGATGGGGGCCCATTCCGCAAATCGTGGGTGTTTAATGACCCTAGGGTCAAAAAAGGGAACGCCCAAAGCATCCAAAAGGTTGTCTGACTCGGGTGCCTTGGGTTTAGTGTGACCTGAATCTGGGTCTCTGTTGTCAATATAAGTCTTTTTGACAAATTCCGATGAGGGGTCCCGTAGTGCATTTGCTGAACACTCTCCAACAGAATAGCCGAGATAGTAATTATCTACCACAGATGTAGAACCCTCTAAGGGGACCCCTTTCCAGGGGCGTTTGCGCGTTACTTCCTCCTGATCCGAAGGAATCAGACCGTTGAACTGAAGTCCATGACCGCAAGAGCGGGAAAAAAAGCCGTCGGAATATGGCCGCCGTCACTCAGAGGAGCGGGAAAGGAAACACGTCATAAAAGAGAATGGGCAGAAAGCCTTAAAAGGGCGCAAAATTATTTTTAGCCGCAGGCTCAAAGGAAATAGAGTCCGCGACGAGTAAGGGAAAGAGTGAGGGGGATGGGCAGCGGTCTCCTACTGAGGAGAGAGCCGCGTCCACTTAATGCAAGTAAAATTGTGGGCGATCCTCCGTGTGAAAACCGGTGGTTGCGCTTGACTTAAAGAGATAGGCACTTAAAATTCTAGAAGTAAAAATAATAAAAAGTTTTAAACATTGGGACCAAGGGTATAGTTAGAATATATAAAGGAGTGAAATATGACAGGAAATATAATTATAAAATTGAAACATCCACTTAGGAAGTAATATAGGATGTGTAAGTGATCTATTAAAATTTAAATATTAAGTATTGGTAGATAAATCAGTCAATATATGGCAACAAGCATTTACCAAAAGGCAATATAATTGGAATAGATTCACCTGGGAGGCAAGCAGCAAAGAAAGAGGAATTGGGAGGAGTGTGATGACATAATATGATACTGTTATACACTCTGATTGGTTAATCTTTTTACATCATTGTTAACTATTTCTTTGCTGCTGGGAGGTTCAGTAAAGAAAGATAAGCAAATATGAAACCTCCTGTCTTGCCATAAAGTTCTGACAGTGGAGGCATCCCATAATGCTTAGCGTGGGTTGCATGGCCCTTCTTTAAAACATAGGAAATAGACGTAAGCATACCCACTGTTGCGTACTCCTGGCATGTTTTTATGTACCCCTTTATCACATCATTTTTCACTGTTTCCCTGTCTCATTATCTGTAGGTCAAAGGGCAACACCTTCATGTCAACAAGATGGATAACAGCTATAACTCCTTCAAAGGCGGTTTATAAGAAATGGGCAAAAAATGTCTGCAGAGGAAGTCATTTTTTTTAATAGTTCCATGGGATTATTGAAAAATAAGCCTTATATATAAAGATATATGGTTGGGTATGTGTGTATGTTAATGCCATGTAAATTCAGTTTAAATGAGAACTACTGGTAGTGTGCACTTAACTTGTGAAATCTGTACCTGTAACTTGTAGCTATACTCCCAATTTAAAGCCAGTTAGTTACTAGAACAAATGTGCAGAGTATGTCCACATTTCTCTGGAATTAACCATTTTACTCCTGTTGGGTTTGTAAATGCTACTTTGCCATATATGATTAAAGATTAAAGGGGTACTGTATGCACCATAACTACTACCAGAATAACCAGTTACAAACTGCTTCGAAATGGTTTTAAACAAACTGTGCATCCACCAGGCATTAATGGCCTGTCCTCTTGCTGGCCATATAAGTAATGTGGAAAATACACTTTGCACCAGGGACAGGGTAAAGCCAATTAATCCACAAAAAGAGTGGATTAATTTGCGTTTCAACATAAGAAAGCTGCATCTTAATATGCATTTAGGACTAGGCATTGAGGTTAGAGCTAGTAAATGCCATTGCATGTAAGGGCTTAACTTGCAAGACCCATTAATCTATGGAATATGGCATACTAAAATGGCTGTTCCAAACATCGTAGACCCAGCCTTTTATTCACAGAATCTTGCCTATATAGCATACATATTCATATAACACACCTTTTCTAATGTACAAAAGAGGGCATTTTTATATTAGTGTTATGAGTGGGTTGGGCTGTTCTGAGAAATTTCAGGTGACTTACTAATAACCATGTCTGCAAGTTTACAGATACATTACTGCATAATTGCTGTGGAGCTCTGACATACATTCAGACACATTATAAATATGGAGTTCCTGGAAAAGAGGGACATTAGGATAGAAAAGAGGTATAGAGGTAGTTGGGCTCAAAATAAGGACTGTCCATCCTAAATAGGGACACTTGTAAGATATACATATTACAGAAGGCATTTTGAGACAAACTGCTCCATATCTACTGAATATAGTGCAGGTTCCACCATATGAGGACAGAACTGCATTTATCACTCCTTCTGTGATTCTCTACATAAGTTAGGGTCCATGATGATGAGAGTTATGGGACATTGTGTGCATGCATATCTAATGAACAAGAAGATTGCCGAACAAAATTATGAAAACCTCAACTGAGAATATCTAACATTTTGTTTTAATGAAAAAATTTTATTCTGGGCATGGTTTATTCTTATAAATATATTTCTTTTTAGCTAGACTGACATCTTATCTGGACTAATAATTATATTTATAAACGGTAATTCAAACTTAGGCCTCAATATGATATAGTTGGATAAGCTATCTAAATGATTTAATAGCTATGGACAAACTTTATAAATAATTAAATCGTATTAAAATATATTAATCATGCAATAATTGCATAATGCTATTTTAATATTTATTTTATAATGATTTAATACATATTTTCTAGATTTTTTTTTTTATATTTTAAAATGTTGTAAACAACTATTTTAAAAGTTTATCCAAAAATATTAGATCATTTGGAGAGCTTATCCAACATATAAATTGAAGCCCTATTATTAAAAAAAAAAAGTTTTTTGTTTTGTTTTTTTTACTCGGAAACATGCCATCTCAATTTAGCTGTAACACAATTTACTGTCCTTCATTCTTTGTGCCATTGTGTTCTACAATATGAATATAATACCCTTCAGGTGAATGAACGTGCACATTCAGGCACACCCAGTACAGTTTTTCACTAAGTACCTAGCAACTTATCTGGAAAGCTCCCACACTACATAACAATCATGGTCACGCCAGCTACTCATTGCCCATTTCAATAGAAAGCTGCAATACACATACAATAAATGCTGCATTCCATCTGAAATCTCATCCAATTTGTGATCTCTGCAGAATTTGGGAATTTGGAGTAAAATATCTGCAGCACAAAATTCAGAAGTGAGCCATTATTTTTTATGTATTTTTAAAAGTGTTTTTAATTGGGGAAAGGGGGAGGGTGGTGCCTGGCCACCATGCAGATCAGACGTGGTCTGAGAGAGGTCTTTATTTAATTCCTGATTGCAGAAATTTAAGTGCATTGTTTCAACAAACTTTACCACACTTACTTGGTGAGGGACTGAAAGTTTTCTTCCTTAATGATTCTAGTGAAAAGTTGGGGTGTCCGGCATGGAAAACCTGAGTCATAACGAGCTCTGAAGATGTGAGAGATGGCTGATTTTCTGGGCCAAAGCAGTCTGTGGATCCAAGGTGCCATAGGCGTGCGCATGGGGTGTGTCGGGTGTGCCTGGGCACACCCTAATCCCCGCGACACGCCTATGGAGTGAGACCGGCAGGGGAGATCTCAGGATCTCCCCTGTCGGCTCATGCAGAGCCGGCGCTATCCGAGCCCCGGCTCTGCTCTGAGCCTCCCTCCCCATGGACCCACATGCAGGGAGGGAGGCAGGAGAGGACCCGGGGAGCTATTGCCAGCAGCTCCCCCGGGTTCCTCTCGCAAGAGTGAACTCTAGCCCTACAGGCTAGAGTTCACTCACCACTGGACCACCAGGGAAGGCAGCAAGGAACAAGAATCCCCCCTCCCTACATAAAGTAAGAAGGGAGGAGGGATATTAAGTAAATCCACACACATACAGCACCCACAGACATACAGCAGCACCTACACACATACAGCACCCACAGACATACAGCACCCACAGACATACACAGCACCTACACACATACAGCACCCACACACATACAGCACCCACACACATACACAGCACCAACACACATACAGCACCCACAGACATACACAGCACCTACACACATAGAGCACCCACAGACATACACAGCACCTACACACATACAGCACACACACACATACACAGCACCAACACACATACAGCACCCACCCACATACAGCACCCACACACATACACAGCACCAATGCACATATAGCACCCATACACATACAGCACCCACAGACATACATAGCACCTACACACATACAGCAACCGCAGACATACATAGCACCTACACACATACAGCACCCACACACATACACAGCACCAACACACATACAGCACCCACAGACATACACAGCACCTACACACATACAGCACCCACAGACATACACAGCACCTACACACATACACAGCACCCACACACATACACCACCCACACAAATACAGCACCCACAAACATACACAGCACCTACACACATACAGCACCCACAGACATACACAGCACCTACACACATATAGCACCTACACATATAAAGCACCCACAGACATACACAGCACCTACACACATACAGCACCCACAGACATACACAGCACCTACACACATACACAGCACCCACACACATACAGCACCCAGGGGCGTTTTAGCCGCGAGGCAAACAAGGCATTTGCCTTGAGTGGCATTTTCCAGGGGGCGGCAAAAAACACCGCCCCCAAATGCCCAGGGCAAATGCCTTGTTAGCCTCGCGGCTAACAGACATGCCGGGCTGGCGGGCGGCTGGCGAGGGAGCTCTTCTTCTGAGCGGTCAGCTCAGCTCCCTCGCGCGCTGTAGAGTGAAGCTGGGAGCCGGAATATGACGTCATATCCCGGCTCCCAGCCTCACTCTGCAGCGCGCGAGGGAGCTGAGCAGACCGCTCAGAAGAAGAGCTCCCTCGCCAGCCGCCCTCCCAGCAGCCAGCCCATCAGCCCGACCGGCAGCCACTGGACCCCAGGGAGAAAGAGAACCCCCCCCCAGCATTCCCAAAGGTAAGGAGGCTGGGGTGGGAGGTTAAATAAATAGAAAAATATGTTAATGTGAGTGATTGTGTGTCTGTTAGTGTGTGTGTGTGTGTGTGTGTGAGTGTGTGTCTGTTAGTGTGTGTGTGCCCATTAGTGTGTGTGTGTGTCTGTTAGTGTGTGTGTGTCTGTTAGTGTGTGAGTGTGTGTCTGTTAGTGTGTGAGTGTGTCTGTTAGTGTGTGTAAAACCGTTAGTGCCCGTTAGTGTGTGAGTGTGTGTCTGTTAGTGTGTGTCTATTAGCGTGTGTTCGTTGTTAGTGTGTGTGTGTTCACAGTGTGTGTGTGTGTGTATGTGTTCGTTAGTGTGTGTCTGTTAGTGAGTGTGTGTGTGTCTGTTAGTGTGTGTGTCTGTTAGTGAGTGTGTGTGTCTGTTAGTGTGTGTGTGTGTCTGTTAGTGAGTGTGTGTTAGTGAGTGTGTGTCTGTTAGTGAGTGTGAGTGTGTCTGTTAGTGTGTGTGTGTCAGTGTGTGAGTGTGTCTGTTAGTGAGTGTGAGTGTGTCTGTTAGTGTGTGTGTGTGTTTCTGTTAGCTAGTGTATGCGTATCTGTCAGTGAATGTGTGTGTGTGTGTATTTAGAAGGCGGGGCTGGGGGAAGGGTTGGGTGGGGGTGGCACGGGAGGAAGGTGTGCCTGAGTTTTGTCCTGCCTAGGGCAGCACAAAACCAGGATACACCACTGACAGCACCCACACAAATACAGCACCCACATACATACACAGCACCTACACACATACAGCACTCACACACATACAGCACACATACACAGCACCAACACACATAAGCACCCACACACACATACAGCATCCACACACACCGCACCCTCACAAACAGCACCCTCACAAACACACACAGCACCCTTACACACAGCACACAAACAGCACCCTCACACACAGCACACAAACAGCACCCTCACAGCACACTAACAGTACCCTCACAAACACAAACAGGACCCTAACAAACACACACACAGCACACTACCAGTACCCTCACACACAAACAGCACCCTCACACACAGTACATTAACAGCACCCTCACAAGCGCACACACACACACACACACACACAAACAGCACCCTCACACACAGTACATTAACAGCACCCTCACAAGTGCGCACACACAAGCACCCTCACCCATATAGAACACTACCAGCACCCTCACACAGCACACACACACACACACAGCAGTGTATATGTGTGTGTATATATGTGCATATATATATATATATACATATATATATATACATACATATATATACGCGGCGTGTGCTTGTGCTTTAGGGTGCACACCCTAATGCAATAGGCTACGCACGCCTATGCAAGGTGCCAGAGGGTGCTGACCACCCTTTGGGCTGGTGTGTGTTATTATGGTCCTCTGGTCCTCATCAGAGATGCTTTATCTCCATAGGAGTTATTATTACTAGATCGACTACAAACTGGCATAAATATTACTCACCTAAAATGGCGACAGTCAAACATAAGTCACATGCTGGTACTGCTATGTGTTTGTTGCGTGCTAATATGTCAATAAAATATAACATTGTGACAGAGCTCCAGTACTCCGACCCAGTACCTCCACCAAGTCTGCTTCCTTGTAGCTATCAGGGACCCTGGAGCACTTCAGACTCAGTCGCCGAGGCTTGACTGGGATGACTGAGGGCTTTTTCCACCCTGTACCAAACACCAGACGACACTTGGTGAAGATTAAAACAACTAACTTTAATAGACATAGCACACATTTAAGTCCCCAACAGCCTAATTTACATACAATAGGGTACATAGAGCACTATAGTACAAGGAAAGGTGGGCTCAGGCAATAGCAAGGGCTGATGGGAGATTGAGGACGGACATGGCAGCTACTTTAAACTGGTCTGGCAGTGTCCCTGGGACAACGCCCTGCTGGGGAAACAATAGGACAGGAAAAAGGGGGGAGGGGGAGATGCACAGACCAGCAATACATTCAACATACCTGGAACCAATAATGGGCACAGGGTGATTAAAACACAAAATGAATCTGGGGATCCACACATAGTGTCTGTTTTTCATCCCCACAAATATATAAATATATAAATATATATATAGTAAAAAACCTTTACTATTGGACTAACAGGATTATTTTAATGACAAGCTTTCGGGAGAACCTCCCTTTCTCAAGTCTGGAGCATTTCTGAGCAAAGACAACACAAAGAATTCAAACCTGAGTTGTGATACAGGGGTTAAAATGACAAGATTGCTGATAAGACAGGTTTGATAGAACATAGACACTATTCTTGCAGAGAGGGTCATAAATATATTATGCAAAGATCACAGAGTGAGGGGGGAGAGAGAGAGAGAGAAAAAAAAACAAGCGAACAGTGCAGAAAATTGTGCTAGAAGGAGGGAGTATTAATATAAAGAATGCATGAGTGTTACAGGATATGCATGAAGGCCTCTATCCAGCATACACAGACACACGTACACACTTACACTCATGTACATATACATATACACAAGTAGTGCATATGTACAAGTATAACAAGAACATACACACTATACACAAGTACATACAATATACATATAAATACTACCAAATTCCCATATATATGTACATGCACACCTACACATCCATCCACACACAAGCACCAATACATGTACCTACACATATCAAACAAAAAATGAAAGTGTAAGTACACTTGAAACAGAGTTGGGTTTATTAGCAAATGAAGACCAGGAAAAAGCAGAAATTTTAAATAACTATTTTTCTTCAGTATATATTAATGAGGATCCTATGGCAAGAGATATGCAAATGATTGCTGCAAAAAACTTGCAAATAACTTGTGATTGGATAACTTGAGACAAGGTGCTACAGCTATTAAAGAAAATTAATGTAAATAAAGCTCAGGGGCCTGACTGTATTCACCCACGAGTACTTAAGGAGCTAAGTGGGGAAATAAGTGAACCTCTGTATTTAATTTTTCAAGATTCTTTTGTTTCAGGTGTTGTACCGGAGGATTGGAGGAAGGCAGATGTTGTTCCTATATTTAAAAAGGGTTCAAAATCCTTGCCTGGAAATTATAGACCTGTGAGCTTAACTTCTGTAACTGGGAAAATATTTAAAGGGCTATTAAGGGATAATATTCAGGAATTCATTGGGAAGAACTTTGTTATTAGCAATAATCAGCATGGTTTTATGAAAATAGGTCATGTCAAACTAACCTAATTGCATTCTACGAAGAAGTAAGTAGAAGTATAGATCAGGGTGTTGCAGTGGATGTGATCTACTTGGATTTTTGCCAAGGCATTTGATACGGTTCCTCACAATAGGTTAGTCTTCAAACTAAAAGAAATTGGTCTAGATGAATATTCTTGTTCTTGGGTAGGACATTGGCTTAAGGATAGAGTACAATGAGTTGTTACTAATGGTAAATTTTCAGGCTGGACAAAAGTGGTAAGTGGTGTCCCTCAGGGTTCTGTTTTGGGACCACTTCTATAACATATTTATAAATGATCTTGAAATAGGCATTGAAAGCCATGTATCAGTGTTTGCAGATGACACAAAACTTTGTAAAGTAATAAAATGTGAGCAGGATATTGCTTTGCTGCAGAGAGATTAGGATAGATTGGGGGACTGGGCACTAAAATGGCAGATGAAATTTAACATAGAGAAATGCAAAGTTATGCACTTCGGGGTTAAGAATGCACAAGCAACTTACACACTAAATGGTGGTGAATTAGGGATAACCACACACGAGAAGGATTTGGGAATTGTGAAAGACAACAAATTAGGCAGCAATATGCAATGTCAATCTGCAGTTGCTAAGGCCAGTAAGATTTTGTCGTATAAATAGGGGCATAAATACTCGGAATGAAAATATAATTTTGCCTCTTTATAAATCGCTGGTAAGACCACACCTTGAATATGCTGTGCAATTTTGGGCACCTGTTCTAAAGAAGGATATCATGGCACTGGAGAGGGTCCAGAGACGAGCTACAAAATTGATAAAAGGAATGGAGCATTTTAGTTATAAAGAAAGGTTAAAAAAATTTAATCTGTTTAGTTTGGAAAAACGGTGCCTGAGAGGGGAAATGATAACTTTATACAAATATATTCGGGGCCAGTACAAACCTTTATCTGGAAATCTATTCATAAACAGGGCTATACATAGGACACGGGGTCACACATTTAGGCTGGAAGAAAGGAGATTTCATCTAAGGCAAAGAAAAGGTTTTTTACAGTAAGAACAATAAGGATATGGAATTCTCTGCCTGAAGAGGTGGTTTTGTCAGAGTCCATACAGATGTTTAAACTGAAATTGGATAAATACTTACAAAAACATAACATACAGGGATATAATTTCTAATTAGTGGGTAATAGCTGATTGATCCAAGGAGACATCTGACTGCTATTTTGGGGTCAAGAAGGAATTTTTTCCTAGTTTGTGGAAAAATTGGAAGTGCTTCAGACCAGGTTTTTTGCCTTCTTTTGGATCAACAGCAACAACATTTGTGAGGAAGGCTGAACTTGATGGACGCAAGTCTCTTTTCAGCTATGTAACTATGTAACTATGTAATATACCAATGTGCCTGCACATACATAGACCCATATATATGCATATGTACACATACACCTATTCATGTATACATACATGTATGCATGTATATATACACTTTACACACACACACACACACACACACAAATACATACATATATACGCACACACATAAATACATGAACACACATATATATATATATATATATATATATATATATATACACATGTCTTGGTCCAGTTAGGACATACAAAGGGAAAAAAGAACTAAAATAGTGTAATATGTTTCAAGCAAATAAGAAGATATAAAATGTCTGCTGTAGATTCACTCACATATTTAGTAGCTAGTACAAGCTCAGATAGGATGGGCATTCAGTGGTGTTGATCCCCCACTGCTGGGATATAGGTGATGATATTCGTGTGTATGTCCATCAGAGTAGAGTTTTATCTGCAGAAATTTTTTTTTTTTTAAATAGTGCTCTCTGTATACACAATATAATATATATAGTAAAAATAAGAAGATCTTATACTCACATTTAAGTGTGCTGGCTTTTTACTGTAAGTAAAATATATATATATTTTTATTTTTCTATTATACATTTTATATACTATTTGCAAGGCGCAACCTAATTATTAGTTATTATTTGTATGCTAGATATAGGTTTTCATGCATATCCTGTAACTCTTGAATGGGAATTCATGTATTCTTTATACTAATACTGCCCCCTTTTAGCACCATCTTCTGCACTGTTCGCTTGTTTTCTTTCTCTCTCTCTACCCTCACTCTGTGATCTTCGCATAAGATATTTACGACCCTCTCTGCAAGAAAGGTGTCTATGTTCTATCAAACCTGTCTTATCTGCACTCATTTAACTTTAACCCCTGTATCACAACTCAGCTTTGAATTCTATGTGTCGTCTTGCTCAGAAATGCTTCAGACTTGAGAAAGGGAGGTTCTCATTAAAGCTTGTCATTAAAAAATTCTGTTAGTCCAATAAAAAAGGTATTACAAGATATAAATTGTATCTGCTTTTTACATCTACATCACTGGACTAATACTACTACTACAATCTCTACTTGAACACTATATATATACTATATATATAAAGTATAAGTATTTTTATTTAATGTATAATTTCAAGTAAAAGGGAGATATCTACATACCTTTGCAATATCAAGTTATTTTAGTAAAATGCACATATTCCACATTACAGATCACAAATTTAAAAACAGAAAATTAATGTTTTGTTTTTTCTACAAAGCTTGAAAACGCAGTAGAAATTTTACTGTTGTGATTTCTTTCCTTATGGAAGTCTTACAAACATTTCCAAAATTTTTTTTAGTTTTTGAAGGTATAAAATAAGTCTAATATATTGACATGGGAAGTGCTTATGAATCATCTCAGAAAAAAAACATGTTCGTTCTGAGTAAGCCCCTGAGGGGATGAGCAACAAATCATGACAAGATTTCCGTTTAACAAAATGCCACATTCTCGAGATAAAGACCACCCCAGACCACTTAGTATGCTCCAACAGGTATTCTGAGATCACCTGCTGGCTTTGAATTGAGCTGTCAGAGATTGGATACCATGAGAACAAGTCTGCATAATGCCCTATCTTCTAAGTCTGTCACTGGGTAACAGCATCAGGGATTGAAGGTTATTTAAAATTCCATAGGTTATGGTGCCAACAGTTCCGCTGTCAGTCTTCCTCTGTGCACAATTGTGAAAAAGTAATTAAATAGAATTTTAATACTATTTTAATATTTTATGTAGTATAATGCTTTAAAAATTTGGAATCCAGCATGGAGTATCACAAAGCGTGTTATTGGAACATGAACAATATTCAATCACCACACTAACTCACTAAAGCCTGTGCCCATCTACTCTGCCCCAGTGGTATTTGAGTAAGTACATAGGTAAACCATAAGAAGGGCTGAGTCAGGCAGCCACCCCCCTCCCACTTCATGTTTAAGAATTGCTGTTCTTGCCTTCTTACACGTTCAGCACACAGCACTCTCTGTCCTGCATTCCTTTACAAGGCTGGGCCTTATTGCATAACATGTTCAACAAACAGATAAAGATTCCTAGTTCACTAACCTGCAGAGATATGGATACACCTGAAACTCTTTCAGATAATTTCCTGGCCCAGGTGAGTACAGTTTACTCCATTCAGGAACAAATAATGATTCAAGGGCATAGTTACAGATATGCCTTGTATTATATATATATATATACATATATATATATATATATATATGCTGATCAGCCACAACATTAAAACCTCTGACAGGTAAAGTGAATAACATTGAATATACCGTTACAATGGCACCTGTCAAGGGGTGAGATATAAGAGGCAGAAAGTGAACAGTCAATTCTTGAATTTCATGTGTTGGAAGCAGTAAAATGGGCAAGTCAAAAGATCTGAGTGACTTTGATAAGGGTCAAATAGTGATAGCTAGACAACTGGGTTATAGCATCTCCAAAACAGTAAGTAATTTGGGTTTTGTCAGTGCGAAGTGGTTAGTACATAAAAAAAGTGGTGCAAGGAAGGACAACCAGTGAACAGGTGTCAGGTTCATGGCCGCCCAAGACTTGTCGATGCACTGGTCCGATCACACAGAAGATCTACTGTAGCTCAAATTGATGAAAAACCTAATGCAGGCCATGATGGAAATGTGTCAGAACACGCAGTGTGTAACGGCCTGCGCGTACTCTGGCTGAGTACCCCGTTATATTCAGCTTCCAAGGCTATCTATGACCATCCAGTATAGCCTTGTGTAATTTAAGTATGTGGTGTCACTAGGAACGCTCCAGTGTATGGAGCTGTGTAACTGCAGACCAGTCAGAGTGCCCATGATGACCACTGTCCACAGCCAAAAATGCCTTTAATGGGGACGTGAGTGTCAGAACTGGACCATGGAGCAATGGAGAAGGATGCCTGGTCTAGTGAATCACATTTTCTTTTAGATCAGGTGGATGGCTGGTGCGTGTGCGTTACTTACCTGGGGAAGAGATGGCAGCAGGAAGCACTATTAGAAGAATACAGGCCAGCAGAGGCAGTGTTATGCTCTCTGCAATGTTCTGCTGGGAAACCTTGGCATTCATGTGGATGTTACTTATACACGTACAACTTACCTAGAGATTATTGCAGAAAACCCTTAATGGCAATGGTGTTTTCCTTGACGGCAGTGGACTATTTTAGCAGGATAATGCACCCTGACACACTATAAAAATTGTTAGTTTAAGGAACATTATAAAAAGTGCAAGGTATTGCCTTAGCCTCCAAATTCCCCAGATCTCAATCCGATTGAGCATCTGTGGAATGTGCTGGATCAACAAGTCTGAAACTTAGAGGCCCCATGTCGCACGATATGCTATTAATGTCTTGGTACCAGATACAAAAGGACACAGTCAGAGTTATTGTGGAGTCCATATATCAATACATCACAGCTGTTTTGGCAGCACGAGGAGGTCTACACAATATTAAGCAGGTGTTTTTTTATGTTGTGGCTGATCACTGTATATGTAGTTTATTTTTATACTGGTTACCTTTTAAAAGAATGTTGGTTTGCAAAATGAATAAGGAATGCATATATTGACTGTTTTCATTTTATATAAAAAGAAATTGTATTCATCCCATTTGTCAGGTCCCTTGCCACCGTGCCGCTCGTGATGACCTTGCTTACCTCATCACAGTGAGCGGCGTCATCTGGTCCCTGTCTCCAGACGGGCATTGTGTCTGAGGCTGCACGCTCCAGAGCTGCTTCCTTATATGTGTGCTGCACCCGGTCATGTGACCCGGCACACAGTGATATGTTAACACTAATTGGAGATTAGCCAATCAGACACATCCTGTGTGTATATAAACTAACCTCTCCCTTGCCTCAGTGCCCTATTGTGGTCTTTGGTTTACCATTGAGCGTTGCACTTGTTATTTGGATTTCCTGGTTACTGATATTTGGTTTTGTCTCTCGTTATTCCATCTCTCTGTTTCCCTTGACCTCGGCTCGTGTTTCGACTATCCCTTTTTGCATAACCCGACCATTCTAAGGATCGGTATTGCAATTTTCTCTACACTATCCTGTCTATGTGTTAGAGTTCCCTAGTAAACGTTACACCATTGACTCCTGCAACAATCTCCAGCACCTACAAGACAAAAATAGTAAGATGAATAGAAAAGATCAAAATGAGTCAAGGCAAATCAATTGAAATTCAGTCAATTCTCAGCGTGAGTAATATCTGTGGTACAAATACAAAGGACGATATGTGCTGCTTTCACAATGAGAGATAATGGGATACTAATAGATGAATCCTGAATCAAATGACTATTGGGTCTAAATTGCCTATATATGAAAAGAAATAGGAAGCTGAATGAAAACACTTTATTCAAGATGTATGAAATAGAAATGATTTATATATTTGAATATATATATAATTTTTTTAACATCCTATAATGGAAAATCAACCTGAAATGGGGCTGGGGCCACAATGGACCCCTATTTGACAATTGTTCAGCGAGTGGATAATTTCAAGAAATTCCCAGATTAATTGGTCGCCATGTTCACCTGACTTTTCAGCTTACCATTACTTCATGTGGAGATATCTGAATGAGTGGATGTATGTGAACAAACTGTGTGCGCACGAGCTTCTCAAGGAGAACATACGTGCAGAAATTTGAGCACTGAGCCTTAAACATTAATTAATGTTATGAACAATGGAGTCAAAAGAGCCTGACATTGCGAGGCGGAAAATGGAGCTCATTTAAAAGATGCTATCTTCTGTACCTAACTCTCTATACCATAAGCATTCATATGTATATAAAATTATTGAAATTGTTTCTTTAATAAAAAAGTTAATTAAAGAGACACTATACTCACCAGAACAACTATAGCTTATTGTATTTGTTCTGGTGAGTAGAATCTTTCCCTTCAGGATTTATGCAGTAAACACTGTGTTTTCAGAGAAAATGCAGTGTTTACATTACAGCCTAGGGATACCTCCACTCACCACTCTTCAGAAGGCTGCTAGAGGTGCTTCCTGGGGAAGATATAAACTTTCCTCATAGAGATGTATTGATTTAATACATGTCTATGAGGAGATGCTGACTTGCTAGGGCTGTGTTTGACTTGTGCTGGCTTTGTCCCTGATCTGCCTCAGCCAATCCAATGCTTTCCTCTGGGAAAGCATCGTGATTTGCCAATAGAATTACTTGTGATGATGTGAGACAAGCCGGCAGATCAGAGGCAGAGCCAGCAGCAGCAGACACGAATACAAGTATGATTTTACTATAATTGAGGGGTGGCAATGGCAGTCAGGGAGGTTAGATGGTGTTTTTTAACACTATAAGGTCAGGAAGACATGTTTGTGTCCCTGACTCTATAGTGTTCCTTCAAATAAAAAGTTAAGACTCCTCAATTCCTACTCTGAATTTTGGCCCACCCTTTACATATATATATATATATATATAACATTGATTATATCGTTACAATGGCACCTGTCAAGGGGTGAGATATAAGAAGCAGAAAGTGAACAGTCAGTTCTTGAATTTCATGTGTTGGAAGCAGGAAAATGGGCAAGTGAAAAGATCTGAGTGACTTTGATAAGGGTCAAATAGTGATAGCTAGACAACTGGGTTATAGCATCTCCAAAACAGTAAGTCATTTGGGTTTTGTCAGTACGAAGTGGTTAGTACATAAAAAAAGTGGTGCAAGGAAGGATAACCTTATAATTCATTAATATATATATATATTATTTTTGTTTTTTTTGATCATTTAAAACTTAAAGGACAACTGACATCACATTCATTCTTTTCAATCTTCAAAGGTTTATTACATTTAATGAAATCTAATGATATATATTTTTTTTTTCATCTGGCCGAGCAAACATGCTAGGCCAGACTCTACTGTAATGTTATTGTATGATACATGTTTTGTATGTGTGTGAGGCAGCTAGCAACATATGTGTTTATGTAGATAATTAGATAAGTATGTCTACGTGAATAATTTAATGTTTTTGTGGCTGAACGTGTGTTTTTCAATCTCACCCACCCAGATCTTTGCAGTAAGGTAGCCCTGGGCAACATACCAATGGTATAGCAGTAAGGCCCAGATTTGTCAGATTATATGAAATATAATACTCTAGCATTTTGGCTCACACCATGTACAGGTTTGCATTTATGCTCTTATAAGTGACATAAAACAATATTAGGCATGACAAGCGCTCTTTAATTGATTGATAAATAATGAAACATTTTGATTGTGGGAACGAGCAAAATAGAGGCCAGCTATTTTTTAGAGATACAATTTATTATTCCTTGTATTAATTCCTCTCAAAGGAAGCAATTTCTTAACGTTATCTCAGAAAGGAAATGGTTCTCAGAATCTTTGGCTTGCACGGAACACAGAGAGGAAAGCATGTAAGAGATTGCTCTTTCAGGTGCGGAAACCCTTGTGACACATTTTGCTGTGGTTAAGTGAAATTCGAGAAAATCACTTACAAAACAGTGTTTCCTTCTCAGAGAAATGGCGGGAAAGTGATTTACACTCATGTTTCCACTTAACAAAACTTACCAGGAAAGATTTTACGCTGTTAAAGGACAACAGTCATCTGCAAAGTATTTCTAATATATGGTAATAATCCTTACATCAAGTTTTGAAAGTTTTTTATTTAATGAAGTATATGATAGAAACCTTCAGCCATGTACATGCATCTTGGGTCAGACAGTGTTGGAAAACTGACCGTCTCTGCTATGGTTTTCACTGCTTCATCCCTGCACAGCGCTGTGACATACTCAGACCTGATAGCTGTCAAACCCTTGTCTAAACTAAGTTGCATGTATATGGCTGAAGGATACTGGCATATACTAAATGTAGGGATGAGGTTTTAAATATACTTCACAAAATATCAAAATATAAATATTACATTAAAGGACAACTGTCACATCAAAACTATTTTTTAAGCATTGCAGGTGTGTCCCGATTTAAGTCATCAGTAATGATGACCCGGACTTCACAGGAGCCTGATCAGAATGACAGTGGACAAACCTGATGAAAATCTGTTCAAGGACTGAAACGTTGACAAAGCTTATGGTAAATAAATACAAATTATTATGATTTATTGGCCACTCAGTGTGCTTCATCTGCTAATATACATATATATATACATATAATATATATTATTTTTCAAATGGGCGTCTTCTTTAAAAAAAGAGACTAAATAAGCCTTCTGTAATGTAAACCATAAAACATGTAAAACCAGGATACAAGCAAAGAATGATTAACATGCCAACATGTACAAGAGCAGCCTTGTACTCTAAATGTTGTGTTTGGGTGGTACAATCTGCATCCAGGACTGTTAGGAACCTGACTCTTTCCCACCCACCCTCCCTGTGTTTCTTGGTACAGCGTTGCTGTTTTTCTGGTTTTTGTTTTCTCATTGTCACAGCTCTGGCGGTGCTCCTGGCCAGCGAAATGGAAAGTGATGGGAAGCGATGAGTCGGCTTGGGGAGTCGCAGCCTGCTGAGGGCTAATGGCAGTCGGCAGGCTGATACGAACTCTGGACAAGGAAGTGGAATATGTCTGTTGGGGGGAGTTACCCAACGGCTGACAGTTGGATAGAATGCTGGTCCGTTAAAAAGTTGTAAAGTTAATAAAGCTGTGGCCGTTGCCCTTACCTATATTTCTGGTCTCATATGTTTTTGTTAGGGGCAACGGGGGGAGAGGATGGGCCAGCAGTCATGGATAAAAATATATATTTTTTGTTTAAGCACAAACCATAACTAAAATCTAGTGAATTATTGGTTTGTGCAAAAATAAGACAAGACATGGTTTTACTTTAAGAAGTCAAGTAAGTAAAGTAACTTTAAAACATCTGAAGTCCACAGAGTGAAAACAGTGACACTTACAGGGTTATTCACTAAAGTGAGAAATTTCAGGTGCCTACAGGCCTTGCTAAATATCAGGTCCCACTGGAAAACAAAGAGATATGTAAGCTAATGTGGCAGAGTAAGCAAGGCAAAGGAGTTCACAACATTGGACTTTTGACTACACACAATCTGTGCCAGTTTCTGATAGGAGCTTATTACATGTTATGGAACCTCTCTCAGCAGGATATTACCGGACTGGTCTAGAGCATGAGTTATTAGAGGAACATTGATCTGCTCAGTCATTGTAAATGTAACTCCTCAATCAGTCTTCTAATAACTAAAACAGGATTCTTTTTTCCCTGTCATTCAATATCTAACCAAAATTTGCCAAATTGGAAATATTTTTTCCAGCTCTGTATTTTGATTTAACATTTTCTGTTAAAGTCATGATTTTGTTGTTGACCCTGTTTCTGTGATTATTTGTTGGTGTGATACAAAAGGCTAAAAACCTGTAAACATATTTCTTTTGCTTTCATGATTTAGGTGATTGTGGAGTAGTCTACAAAACTGAAGAGTTTATTCAGTAAAATTCTCTGTGAAGAATTCAACAAGGTCATTGCAAACCTAAAATTGTTGAAAATATCTGATCTTGAGAATTCTTTCAATTTAGATATTTTTACTTGGGTTATGTAGCTGAGTAAATAAGCCTTCCAGAGTTATTCAATAAAGTGAGACTTTTCAGGAATTCAAAATTTATTTCAAATTTGAGGTCAAAGCTGAACTGGAAGCATAGCTAACTCGGAGAATGTATTTATTTTGGCTACTTTGGCCTTAAAATGTAAATTCAATTTGAATTCACAACAAGTCTCACTATAGTAAATAACTCTGTGTGAGTTAACCGCTATATTGCCAGGAAAACATACTCCTTTTCCTGGCACTATTGTGCCCTGAGGGTGCCCCCACCCTCAGGGTCCCCCTCCCGCCGGGCTCTGGGGAGAGGAAGGGGTTAAACACTTACCTTTCTCCAGCGCCGGGCGGGGAGCTTTCCTCCTCCTCTCCTTCTTCCTAGCGAGGTCATCGGCTGAATGCGCATGTGCGGCAGGAGCCGTGCGCGCCTTCAGCCAGTCTCATAGGAAGGCATTCATAATGCTTTCCTATGGAGGCTGGCGTCTTCTCACTGTGATTTTCACAGTGAGAAGCACACAAGCGCCTCTAGCGGCTGTCAATGAGACAGCCACTAGAGGCTTTAGAGGCTGGATTAACCCTCAGTGTAAACATAGCAATTTCTCTGAAACTGCTATGTTTATAAAAAAAAAAAGCGTTAAACCTAGCTGGACCTGGCACCCAGACCACTTCATTAAGCTGAAGTGGTCTGGGTGCCTATAGTGGTCCTTTAACGTAAATATTCTGGTGATGTTCTGCTACTTTTTAAGTACTCCATACCATATTGACCTATATTTGCATGTTATCACATTTGTGTTGGAGAATTTGTAGCATTTACTTTTTAAGAGTCAAATAGTTTTATAGCACTCATTTCCAACTTGTTTCTTGATATCAGCAGATAAACAACACAGGATGTATGGCATATATTTATTTATTGTCAAAAATGGAAGTTTTTTTGGGGGGAAAAAAAAGAGTTGATTTTCTTTTTATACAAGAATATGACTAAATATGTCAAGTCCTTATCGTTTTGGATTGTAATGGAAAAAATGCCAGTCTCAGCAAAATTATTTAATAAATTTCATACACAAGAATCAATTGCAAAAAGGTAAATAGGAATTACATTTTAAAGAAGAGCAAACAAATTAAGGGTCCTCAGTGTTTGAGAAAAGGGTACAAGGTGTGCCATTAAACCTAAACAAATATTTGTAGGAAAACATCTTTAATTAATGAGACATATGAAATATGTTATGTTTAAAGAGTTCTCATGCGCTAAAAGAAACAAGCATGTATTTAACTGTCAAATCACTCAAATTATATGGTACAATTACAATTTCAGTCATGTCCATTGTTACCCATGTGAACTCCAATATTTTAACAATGTAAGCCCAATTTGTATGGGAAGATATGATTGATTATAAACTTGAAAGGGAAGCATGTATCTTTGTATATGCAATGTTATATTTCATGTAGAGCTGTATATATTGTCTAATCCACTGGTTCCCAAACTTTTTAAGTTTAAGGCACCCTTAAAGGACCACTCTAGGAACCCAGACCACTTCAGCTTAATGAAGTGGTCTGGGTGCCAGGTCCCTCTAGGATTAACCCTTTTTTTAATAAACATAGCAGTTTCAGAAAAATCACAGTGAGAAGATGCCAGCGTCCATAGGAAATCATTATGAATGCTTTCCTATGCGACTGGCTGACTGCGCGCGCAGCTCCTGCCGCGCATGCGCATTCAGCCGAAGAGGAGGAGAGGAGGCGGAGAGGAGGAGGAGAGCTCCCCGCCCGTCGCTGGAGAAAGAGGTAAGTTTAACCCCTTCCTTGCCATCCAGCCCGGCGGGAGGGGAACCTTGAGGGTGGGGTCACCCTCAGGGCACTATAGTGCCAGGAAAACGAGTATGTTTTCCTGGCACTATAGTGGTCCTTTAATATTTCTGTTTGTCCAAGGCACCCCAAGTCAAAATTTCTAGGTTGCATATCTGTACAGCGCTGTGGCATTTACTGGCGCTATATTGTAATGTACAGTGTTGGTGTTTGAAGGGATGCTTGTATACATTTATTGTGTTTTAATACAGGGGTATGTTTGTATGTGATGTTTGCGTTTGATTGCAGGGGTGTGTCTCAATGTAATGTCCACTTTTAAATGTGAATGTACATATGTGTAAAGTATTTGTGTTTGAGTGAAGGGGTGTGTTGATATATATGTTATTTTGAGTTTGATTGCAGGGGTGTAGTTCTAAGTTTAAATTCCGACGCCCTCTTAATGCAAAGTTGGATAAGTACATTATACATTTTCTCCATCATACAATAGCACTTAACGCTATTATTTTAATTAATTCAGGAAATTTACATAAAGTAAGTTTTTTTCAGGTACAGCAGCAGGCTAAACATTAATGTCTAAGTTTATGTGCTTACACTGCATGATTGAAATACACTTTTTAATTAAAATCACTCCTTAGCGAAGGAGTTGACAGTGGAGTTTAGCAGTAGTGTACCAAGCTACATGTTTTATTCACTTCACTTTAGAAGTGCTTTGATTCATGAAATGATAACAGGAAACATTTACACTGTTTAACTGGTTCAACAATCAATCAGATGGATGCTCCTTCTGGCGCACAGTATCTTGAACCTGTACAACGTGGCTTGTTTGACTGCATATTTGTTTGGTTCTGATTTTGTTTGGTTCTGATTTTGTTTTGTGAAACTCTTTGTAAAATGTAAAAAAATGCCCAGCTCTTCTGGAAGCTCAGATTTGAGATCTGGAGAGGCAAATTGCAACACCGAGGGAGATTGACAATCTTGAGAGGAGTCTGCTGCTCACTGAGCAGAGTTTAGTGGGTGCAGGTAGTGGAGTGGGAGGAGATAAGACAGTTGGTGAGTAGGCACATAGCTGGGTAACAGAGGGGTGAGGAAACAGGGGGGAGGGAAGAGGAAAGGTTTCGCTAGTCCTGATCTTGTGCAGCCCAACAGATTTGCCCGTTTGAGTGAAGATGTTGGGAGCATCAGCTTAGGAGTAGCTGTACTGCAGGAAGCTGTTCCTTCTAACAGCCGTGGGAACAGCCCCTCTAGTACGGGTGGGGTTGAGAGTGTAAGGAAGGCTAGACAGGTTGTGGTCGTGGGGGACTCTATTAGGACAGTAGATAGGCTAATCTGCCACTCTGATCATCTCAACCAGACAGTTTGCTATCTCCTGGGTGCTCGGGTCCGACATGTTGCCGACAGAGTGGAGGGATTATTGGGAGGGGCTGGGGATGACCCGGCTGTCATGGTCCATATTGGTACCAATGACAAAGTCACAGGAAAATGGAAGGTCCTAAAGAATGAGTGCAGGGAACTAGGAAGTAAGCTAAAAATAATGACCTCCAAGGTAATATTTTCAGAAATATTGCATGTGCTGAGCGCTACAGCAGAAAAGCAGTTGGAGATTAGAGAGGTCAATGCGTGGCTGAAGTCTTGGTGCAGGAAAGAGGGTTTGGGGTTTTTAGAGCACTGGGCCGATTTTGTGTTTGGGTACAACCTGTATAGCCGTAATGGATTGCACCTAAATGGAAGAGGGTCTGCTGTGCTGGGGGATAGGGTGGCTAGAAGGTTGGAGGATATTTTAAACTAGTAGTGGGGGGGGGGAGGGGGTAAAAGCAATCTAGAAAATGGAGATAAGATAGAATGGAGATGGGCTTTAGCTCAGTATAAGGGGGGTAGAGATGGGGGGAGGGGAAAGCTCAGAACAGAGGAGGAATGTAATATTGATAAAAATTCACAAAAAGTACAAAGGACTCATGATATTAAATGTATGCTTAATGATGCAAGGAACCTATATAACAAAATTGGGGAACTGGAGGCAATAGCATTCACTAAACAATATGATATAATAGGCATAACAGAAACATGTTGGGATGAGGCACATGACTGGGCAGTTAACATAAATGGGTATACGTTATTTAGGAAGCAGAGATTGTAGCCGTATTAGTCCAGTGATATAGATGTAAGGATAGGAAAAACAAGAAGGGTGGTGGGCTATGTTTGTATGTCAACCATGAGTTAAAGTCAAATCTTAGGCATGTGGAGTGTGATGAGGAAAATGTGGCAAATGAAGGAAAATCAATTATTGGTTGGGATATGTTATAAACCACCTAATGTAAATATCAATGAGGAAAAACAGCTGTTAGAGCAAATTGGAAAAGCTGCAAATCAGGGTAACACATTAATTATTGAAGATTTTAATTACCCGGACATAAATTGGGATAGAGTAAATAGTACGTCACAACTGGTACAAACACCAACTACAAAGGATGCTTGTCTGGATCTTGTCATAACAAACTATGTTGATCTTTTGACCAACATTCAAGTAGGGGAGCATTTGGGAAATAGTGATCACAATATGATTTTTTTTAAAATAAACTCAAAAAAGCAAAAGCATGTAGGGTATACTAAAACATATAATGTTAAAAAAAGCCGATTTCAATAAGATAGGGCAGATCTACAACATATTGACTGGCATAAACTCCTCAGTGAAAAAAGTACTGAGGATAAATGGAAACTCTCCAAACAAATATTAGAAAGGTACATTTCTCAGTATGTACTATTGGGTAATAAATATAAAAGAAACAAATTAAAACCAATGTGGCTTAGTAGAGAAGTAAAACAAGAGATTAAAAATAAGAAAAGGGCATTTAAAGCATTTAAATCGGACAAATCAGATGAATCTTATAAAAGATATAAGGAAGCAAATAATGCTTGCAAAAAGGCAATTAGAGTGGCTAAACTAGAAAATGAGAAACTGATAACCAAAGAATGCTAAACCAACCCCAAAAATGAAAGTTTAGGTACACTGGATAGAGAGATGGGTATGTTAGTTAATGAAGACCAGGAAAAGGCAGACATTTTAAACAACTATTTTTCTTCAGTATATAGTAATGAAGATCCTATGGCAAGAGATATGCAAATGATTGCTGCAAAAAACTTGCAGGTAACTTGTGATTGGATGACTCGAGACAAGGTGCTACAGCAGTTAAAGAAAATTAATGTACATAAAGCTCCGGGGCCTGACGGTATTCACCCACAAGTACTTAAGGAGCTAAGTGGGGAAATAAGTGTACCTCTGTATTTAATCTTTTGTTTCAGATATTGTACCGGCGGATAAGAAGAAGACAGATGCCATTCCTATATTTTAAAAGGGTTCAAATCAGTACAGTGATTTCAGCTGATCACTACACACCCCGGCCAGCCGAGAAGGCGATTGGCGTTTGGAATTTGACATCAGCCAAACAGAGGAGGATCTTCAGGTTTAAATTCCGGATTTGTACAGGAAACTAGCATCCTGATCGAAAAAGCCGTATAGGTGAAAGTGCTGTGTGTGAGAGTGCTGGGAGAGAGAGTGATGGGTGAGAGAGTGCTGTGTGCGAGTGCTGTGTGTGATGGGTGTGAGAGTGCTGTGTGTGTGAGTGCTATGAGAGAGTGCTGTGTGTGAGAGAGTGCTGTGAGAGAGAGCTGTGTGTGTGAGAGTGCTGTGTGTGTGAGAGTGCTGTGTGTGATGGGTGTGAGAGTGATGTGTGTGAGAGTGCTGTGTGTGATGGGTGTGAGAGTGCTGTGTGTGAGACTGCTGTGTGTGATGGGTGTGAGTGCTGTGTGTGAGAGCTGTGTATGATCGGGAGAGAGCCGTGATAAATGTTAGAATGGATTGTGTGTGTAGGGGGCAAACCAAAAAAAAAAAAAACAGGCATTAAATCCCCCCCTCCCTTCTTACCTTTAGCCTGGGAGGGGGGGACCGGCACGCTGGCACCTGGGACTGGGAGGCGGTGTTCCCTGGTGGTCCTCATGGGTGAGTGAACTCTAGCCTGTAAGGTGGCCATGGATAGCGCCGGCCCTGCATAGACCGGCAAGGGAGATCCTGGGACCTCCCCTGCCGGCCTCGGCCCATGGCCACCGCGGCCCACCGGGCATTTGCCCAGTGTGCCCGATGGCCAGTCCGGGCCTGTATATAGGGGTAAGTCTGCCTCTTCTAGCGCTCCACTGAGAGACACCTTTAGTGGTTTGTTACACCTGGGTTATCAGTTTTTGTATTCAAATTCCTTGCCTGGAAATTATAGACCTGTGAGCGGGAAAATATTTAAAGGGTTATTAAGGGATAATATTCAGGAATTCATTGGGAAGAACTTTGTTATTTGCAATGATCAGCATGGTTTTATGAAACATAGGTCATGTCAAACTAACCTAATTGCATTCTATGAAGAAGTAAGTAGAAATATAGGTCAGGGTGTTGCAGTGGATGTGATCTACTTGGATTTTGCCAAGGAATTTGATATGGTTCCTCACAATAGCTTAGTCTTTAAACTAAAAGAATTTGGTCTAGAGGAATACTCTTGTTCTTGGGTAGAACATTGGCTTAAGGATAGAGTACAACAAGCTGTCATTAATGGTAAATTTTCAGGAGGTAAGTGGTGTCCCTCAGGGTTCTGTTTTGGGACCGCTTGAATTTAACATATTTATAAATGATCTTGAAATAGGCATTAAAGGCCATGTTTCAGTGTTTGCAGATGACAAAAAACTTTGTAAAGTAATAATGTGTGAGCAGGATATTGCTTTGCTGCAGAGGGATTTGGATAGCTTGGGGGACTGGGCACTAAAATGGCAGATTAAATGTAATGTAGAGAAATGCTAAGTTATGCACTCTGGGTCAAGAATGCACAAGCAACTTACACCCTAAATGGTAGTGAATTAGGGATAACCACACACGAGAAGGCTTTGGGCCAGTAAGGTTTTGTCATCTATAAATAGGGGCATAAATTCGAAAATTATAAAAATATAATTTTGCCTCTTTATAAATCGCTGGTAAGACGACACCTTGAATATGCATTGCGATTTTGGGCACCTGTTCTAAACAAGGATATCATGGCACTAGAAAAAGTGCAGAGACGAGCTACAAAATTGATAAAAGGAATGGAGCATTTTAGTTATGAAGAAAGGTTAAAAAATTAAAATCTCTTGAGTTGGGAAAAACGGCTCCTCAGAGGGGATATGGTAACATTATACAAATATTCGGGGCCAGTACAAACCATTATCTGGAAATCTATTCATAAACAGGGCTATACATAGGACACGAGGTCACGCATTAAGGCTGGAAGAAAGAAGATTTCATCTAAGACAAAGAAAAGGTTTTTTTACAGTAAGAGCAATAACGATATAGAATTCTCTGCCTGAAGAGGTGATATTATCAGAGTCCATACAGATGTTTAAAATGCAATTGGATAAATACTTGCAAAAACAACATACAGGGATATACTTTCTAATTAGTGGGGTAACAGCTGCTTGATCCAAAGAGATATCTTACTGATATTTTGGGGTCAAGAAGGAATTTTTTCCTAATTTGTTGCAAAATTGGAAGCGCTTCAGACTGGGTTTTTTGCCTTCTTTTGGATCAACAGAATAAAAACATTTGTGAGAAAGGATGAACTTGATGGACCCAAGTCTCTTTTAATCTATGTAACTATGTATGTCATTAGCAGTACTTGATCGGTACATTTTCCCACCATTTAATTCACATATCAAGTGAGAAAAAGTAACCATGAGAGTGTAAAAAGAGTGAAAGCAAAAAAAAAAAAAGGAAAAAAAAAAAATCTTTCTTTATATATTTGTATACTATATATATATATAATTAATATATAAAATATATATATTTTTCCGATCATCTCTTTTTTGGGGGCCATGGGCAGAGCTGAGAATACCAAATAAAACTAACATGTTTGGCTATCATTCTAGTTTGTTTGTTTAATTAATAGCGTAAATGTCCATATGACACTTCATAGCTATGGATTTCGCCCAACCAGCAGATTGGCCTAAATTTGGACGAATTGCAATTCTGCAGAAAACAAATGCACAAGTCTAGTGCATATCTGGATGTAGACCCGAGATGCTTAACCAGTTTGTCGAAATGGGAGATTTTCTTTTTAGTTTGTATACTACATTTTATATGATATATCTCCCAACAATCTAAAGGGTAGACTCTAGATGGGGCTGGCAGGCACCGCGGGGGCGTCACCAGTTACACAACCGACATCAGTAGTGATGCCCATGATGGGAGGGCCCACCTGTTAACAGGCTCCGTGGTCCATACCCAGCCTTCAGGACCTTGCAGGGCATGCTGCTGCAGTGCTCCCTGCATGGTTGTAGGGCTCACGCTGTGCTGTCCTGGGTCAGTTCCCTGGTGTCCTTGAATGCGGGACAGTGGGACAGGACCCCGAAAGTGGGACTATTGTGAGGCCTAACTTGATGTTCGTTACAGATTACATATATCTAGCCACAAAATTTTGAAGTGCCAAATGCATTCCATCAGTGATCCAGAGCAGTGCTTCCTGATCTAGTCCTTCAGGCACACCAACATTGTCAGTAACACTACTGCAACAGAATTCGGAAATACCTAAACTCTGTACTGCCACACAGTACCATACCCAATGTATAATCCAAGAATTAATTTACTTGTTTCTCCAGCAGTCCAGTGTTGAAATTTAGAAGCATAGTGTTCTGCTTCCATAATGTCAATCTTGCACTGCTCACAGCGGTTATGTCAACTGTTATGGCCATCATGATGTGTTAAAATTATTCAAAACCTTTATTACATAAAAAAAACCATTAATATTCAGAAAGTGTTGGTGACATGAACAAGAGACAGATAATATTGTAAGCAGAGATATTCTAAAACATCAACCATGCCAGTTCATTGGATATTTTTATGGATTTACTATGTTTTTTTGTGGGACACTTCCCAGAGGCAATGTCACACAGTCATGCTGTAGTGAGATATATGTACTTATACTTTGCATTATTGATTAGCCATGATATCAGTTCAATAACCCACCACCCTCCCACAACATAACCTGCAGGCACTGCCAACAACGGTCTAGCAGATACAAATTCAGCCATCCCTGAGATATACATAAGAACTGTGGATTTGTCTATATAAAACATGGGTGTTTTTCATTATGTTAAGGATTAAGGTGTGAAAACAAATTCAATAATTCAGAATGCATTGGGGTGTTCATCATATGAAATATTAATTAATACAAACAAATATTTTATTTTAAGAAATATAAATCGCTGGTTTTGTTCATTTCATAGGTTCTCTCCTGAGCTTCCATGCAATCGACACGGACATTCTGGAGATGTTTCAAAATAATCTGCTTAAGCCAAGTTAGATGCTATGCTTTTATTCATAATTTCTGTATAAAGAGGTAAAAATGTGTAAGAGTGACTGACACTTTAGACTGTGCTGAACATGTTTCTATTCTCTTTACAAATAAATACAAAATTCAATTGAGTAAAAAAAAAAATTTAATATTACAGGCTTTTTAAATAGCTAATATCCAGCCAATCACATTGACACAAAATTGCAATTAATTTACCGTACAAATAAATTAAAACTTTAAATATTACCTTTTCTTTCAGTGCAAGATATACATTTACGTAACCACTTTTAAAAATGTCTCCAATTGGTTAGAGTCTAAAATAAAAAAAATATTATAAAAACACTTAACATTATGTTGTTAGTAACTAGTACTGTCGAGTTTGCATTATAATTTTTTTATGACATGTATTGAGTACGTACATGTATGTGTGGAAGGGTTTGTGTGTATACACATATACACACGTGTTTTAATGGAGGGCTATAAGTAGACCATTATATAAAAATTATTTGAGAGAATACAAGTGAAAATGAGTACCTATAACCAGACCGGTATCTTTGAGGTTTATTCACTAAACAAGGAATTGTGGTGAATTAAATTGCAAAAATAAAATAAGAATACAATTTTTAAACTCATTTGTTTTTGCCAAAATGTAGTAATTCATTTCAGCCCACCATTTAGTGTGCATAAACCCCTAGAGTGACAAAGACTAAACTTGGCACTACCGATGTTTAAAGACTAAATTTTTCATGATTCTCCTAAATCGTTGGCTCAGGTTAGCAATCACTTTCCAAGGCTTTAGCTCAACAACATACTCTTGAAAGCACTGTGCTAGCACACACACATGTTTATATAAAGATAGTGTGATTACAGTCTTTACAAATGCCCCTCAAGAAAGACGATGCCAGAATACTTTCTTAGTAGCATTATAATGGAACACTTTCGTCATCCTGACTTCTTGCATCTGCTGATTATATTCTAAGGAATGATGTAGTCATGCTGAACTAGCAAAGCCTACTTCCATTGACCTATGTTTATAGCTTTTCACATACATTTGAGATTTTCATTGGTACAATATCTTACTTTTGGACTGCCTGTAGCATTGCAATGAACACAATCCTAGAATTGCTTTGCCATTAACCCAATCAGTTCTAGACTATAACAATCACCCCATTGAAGGGTACCTGTGTATTTGGCTAGGTTGCACATGGAACTCCACACCAAGAAGCACCTTTGGACTATTTTCTCTCTCATACACAATCTATCATTGTAACAAACACCTGTCCACGAAACAGCTGAACAAGTACCTGTCCCCAAAATGGAAGATCTAGATATAAAATAGTTGTAACTCCTACACAGTTCATAGTTTATAGAAGTAAACGCTTGCAGTCTGCACTTTAATCTCTTGGTCATGATTTAATTTCCTAACAAGTGTGCAAAAGTTGAAATCCAAATCAACTAAACAAAGTATGTTTCAATGTGGCCAGTTACGCCTTGTTTACACAGATACAAATCATTTTTTGATAATGGGCACAACATAATAATATATTCTGCAATACAGTATATAGAATTCTAGTGTTGCAAAACTGAAAAATCAAGGCAACATCCAAAAACGAATGCTTTCTACATTGGACCCCCGCAGCGTGTGAGTGCTACATATGACATGATATGCTCCCAGGAAAACAATGATAGTCTTGCAGTCCCCCACAAAATACACAGTGAATTGCTTTAAGTAATGATATTTTTTCCAGACATGTTTGTATATGTAAATGATGTTACAGGTTTTTGTGCTAAAACTTGGCTTAAGAAGGCAGTTTATAAATAGCATATTTATGAAAAAGTTCTATTTGGCTGTGTTGGAATTTAAAAATTTTTTCAACTTTGTATCATGTAATAGCCAGTCTTTGGCAAAAGGCCATTTCTCAATAGCTAACAGTCATGGCACATGAGTGTGAGGATAATAGTGTTGATAGCTCCTGAAAGATGAAATTGCCAGGAACTGAAGTATGGCAGCAAAGCGATGACAGTACAGAGGAGAGACAGCTTAAGGTAAGTTTACTTCCTTATCTGCTTCTCTCCCAGCCATTTCCACTCAAGGAGACCATTCAAACACCCTACCAGAATCTCCATTTTTACTTGATGTTTTCAGCACTAGGTTTAGCAATACAGGGCTGGTAATAAATGTTATCATTATGCAAAAATGGTAGGATGGAGTCCAGGATCACAGCATTTGAGCACATAGAAAGTTAACTAGAAACAACAATTCTGAGTAAAGTTCTAAAAGTCAAGCAATCAAATAATATTCCACTGGTTTCCATAGCAACTGCACCACTTTAGAGATCCTAAAATGACGTTTAGCCTAGGCCTGTTTAGCTAAAACAGTCTGGTGTTTTTAAACCGCATGCTCTCTTAATCACATTGGCATTGCACAAGCATGTCAAAACCTGTTTTACTGAAATAAATACTTATTTATCACCGTTTGAGGAAGGAATACAAACCCTCAGGTAGGAAATCAAACAGAAGAATGCAAAGTGAGTCTTATGTTGTCTGCACACACAACAGCTGTTCTTACACTTCCATAGATACCGGATACTGCAAGCAAGATGAAGTTCTCATGGCTCAAAGCTTAGTGACCCACACTAAAAACATTCAAAACTGTGTCCTAAACCTTTAAACACCAGGAGGAATCTGGTTGTAAAAATAAAAGGGCACAATTTGCATTTACATCATCCAGAACCTACAATTTTAACAATCCCTTACAGATTCACTAGACCCAAACAACTGATCGAACTTGGTTCCCGAACGCACTGTAGACAGACTCCGTCCAGTTCAATGTTAAGGGTTTGAAAAGATTAAAGATTTGGCTGAGCTGCTGCTGCTGTATTAAGCAGAAATGCAGAATTATTTTGCAGTTTATCCATGGAATTTACATATCCCACACACATCTAGAACTGCCACCGTGGTTTTGTTCTCGCCTGAATACTACAAGACGAACTGTCTGAAACTCTGATTGCGCTCTATGTGAAACTGCAGCAGCAGGCAAGTCAGGCTGAGAAATAAAGAGATAAAGTGAAATTTTCTCTTTAAAAAAAATAAATAAAAAGTATTAATATACATAATTTCAAAAATATAATTACGTTTCATTAACTGCAAGAAGTTTAAAAAATAATGAGAAGTAAAATTTTGATGGCAGTTGTCCTTTAAGGGCAGGAGATGGAGAGGGGTTAGGGGCAAGCTTTTAGAGCGAGGTCAAGTTTTGCTTGGGACTCCAGCCCCAGTTAAATTTTGAACAGAGCAACGCCCCTGAGTGTGATAATCATTGTCAGCTGCAAAAAGAAAAAAGTTAAATCTGATCAATTCTATTAGGAATTATTTCTGTACAAACACAGTTAAGGTTTTTAGCTAAAGTGAGAATTCAAAGTGAATTTCAAATTTAAGGCCAAATAGCTGATCTGGAAAATGTCTCTAAGCATGCTATGCTTCCAATTCCTACGTTGGTTTTATATTTGACTATCACTTTGCATTCTCACATTAGAGATTAACTCTGAGTTGGGTTAGGACATCTTCCACTAAATAATGCCATAGAACATATTTAAATCCGCAATGCCTTAGTATAGATGGATTTTATATAAAAGTACATTATAAAAAGTTCAGCTACATATATATAGATTGGTTTCATATATATATTTTATAGGGCTTAACTGTTCAAAGTTGGTAATGAATGCTGACGGCAAAGACAAACCCTTCCTATTTAATATCAATTCTGTATACCAACTCGTTATTTGCCATTTCACAACATGATCACTAATCCAAAAATGCAAGATAAGAATAAATTAATGGCAACAATATCTGATGCTATAAAAGTGCACTTCCTGGAACAAGAAAAGTGAAACTAGCTCTCAATACTTTGAGGTTTTAAAAAAAAAAAAACAGCCATGTTGGCTGTCAAAGATACCCATCTGTCCCACCTCAACTACACATGCACAAACACTCAATTCTTTATTCTTTTAAATTAGTCAGGGTTGGAGAGATCCATTTGCCAAACCAGGAAAATGGTGCAATATCCAAGACAACTGAAAAGGTCGTGCTCCAAAATTTAACATACATATTTACAAATGAAACATGTCTAGATGTGCACTTCTACATCGAAACATGTATATTGAAGTATTGCTGTCTCATTACGGTCTCTAAACTACAGGTTTTTTGTTTGTTTTTGTTTTTCAATTAAAAAAAATAAAAATTGGTTGTGGTGTAGGGAGCAGGCAAATAAATTCTAATGAAGTATTGTAATTGTTACTGTGTAGGCTGCCTGTAACTGGACTTTAGGTAAAGTAAAATAACATTAACACTAATGCACTGTACAGGTAATTTTGTGGCTAGAAACAAACAAATCAAAATGCAAAATAAAAATTGTCCTTGTCATGGCCGGATGATGAAAGTGATTTCCTTGGCTATGAATACCAGGCTGTCTGTGTATATATTTATATATACTGAAATGCTAGCAGCATGGTATATATTATAATGGTCCATTACAATAAACACTTTTTTTTCGGTCTCAAAAATAAAAATAATATGTATATGCATATATATATTTATTAACCCTTTCACTGCTTGCCAGTCCTGCAACAAGTCAATTTACAATGTGATGTGGACCTCTGGGGCAGTGAAAGTTTAAGATCTAACTCAATGACAATGCTCCTGTAACAAAATATTCCTGACACAGATTTGTCTGGTTATCGTTGTCTTTTGTATCCTGGACATACTCTGTATTCCCTTACAGAGACTTTGAAATCTCATTAGATTGTACATTCCACAGTGAAGTTAAGTCCTTCTCTTTTCTCCTCTGCTTCATATTGCGCATGACACATTCACAAACATTTTCACTTCTGCACGGACAGTAGTGTGTCCCCCGTTCAGAAAACGTGGCCCAGATTCAGAGAAAGAACCGAGTAGAAAGTTATAGGGCCTATTGTGCTTAGGATGCTCTGAGAATTTGCTCTGCAGCTGAAGTGCTGGGAATTGCCATGCTGACCTGCTGTGCTCTTTCAGACCACTGCAAAGAGAAAAGCAGGATTAGGAATTAAAGGAGATGATCTTTATCCAAACATCAAATAAACCTCCCTTTGGAGCTCCTGACAGGAATGTGAATGCCTAGAATATCATAGCCAACTTCAATCAATTGTAGAACGTGTACCAAGACTTAAAAATTGCTCTTAAATGGACAGTATAGACATAATAGCTGCTAAATCACATTTAACTACTTATAGTGTCTGGTGTACCCTGGCACATGTTTTTCTATAAAACTCCCAACCACTTGCTATAGGTTATTACTTAATTTTAAGCTCCCCTGATATTTTACAGACCCAATCATCATGGCATGTGCCTTTCTCAGTGTCCAGTTGCTTGTTTTTAATTGCAGTGGGCACTCGTTGGCTGCTCACTGTTTAGTAGTCAGCCCCTACCTGTGGCAGGGTGGCTGGGGTTTTAAGGGAGGTATTGTACCTCACTTACACTAATATAGGGGTCATATTGACCCATATAGGCATTATGATTTATTTATTTTTAACATTTTAGCAAGCATCACTTAACCCTCATAGTGCTGAAGGACAGAGTTCTGATTTATGAAACAAACGAAACGGCTCATTCATTACCAGTTTTGTTTGTTTTTTAAGATTTCCATGTGAGATTTCAGAGTTGCAGAATTCACAATTTGTCCGAAACTGAAAGGACAAGTCTATTGCAATAATACATTTTGTTTACTATTTTTAACAATGTGAACATATATTTGTCAGAGGATCATGGGAAGTGTAGTCTATCAGCACCATGAGAGGAACATTTAATCAGCCTTACCTAGAACCACAAGACACAGAGTATCTTTGTCCAAGTCCCCCATTCCCTCAGCCTCACAATGACAGCGTTATTTTCCTCTTGGCCGTTTAACGTTCCCTCCTGCTTTTGGATACTGTAACCTTTCAACGTTTCTGTTCAGTGTTTACTGCTTTTAGTTTTTTTTGGGTTTTTTTAAACTAAATTTGGCATGCAGCCACAGCTTTTAGTTTAAAGTGCCCTTTTCACCCTCTAATGCTCCTAACTTCTAAACTTCATCTAAAAGAACATTGTGCTTCAAGCATACTTTGTATCAAGTACATGTGGCAGGTTGTATAAAGAAATACTTATGGAAAAATCAGTGTAAAAATGTCACAATTCACGTTTATTTCAGAAAAAGAAATTACAGGAGATAATCCATTTGTTTTTATATTGAAGGGCTGACGCAACTCATTCATAAAACGCAATCTACGGCTTTACTGTCATTGCTTGCTACTGCTCCACAATTAATGTTTTATACTCAGATGTCCTCCAATGCATTGTTTTTTTATAGCGTCCTGTCTTTGCCTCATTGCAAAATGTATTACCGGAATACCTGCTCTATTGTATCATGCTCATGGCAAAAGGTATGTCCTGCCCCTTCTATGCGCGCACAGTATTCACTATATATACACTGAATTGTTAAATATAAACACACACATAATAGGTCCACTTCAGTATGGGATGCACCAGAGCGGATATATAGATTTTCTTACCAGTTTCTGTTTTGCAGCAGGATGCTCCTCCTTTAAGAAATCCTGGTTTTTCATGTCTGCAGAACAGTGCTCGACACCACTCACACTGTTTTCTCAACCTGCAGCAGCTGGGAAACACAACATAAAGCAATGAGCAAAGAACTGTAGGATTTAGTTATTTTGTAACACTCATTTCAATTTTGCATATGCAAACATAGCAGGATATTTACCTGGGTCAGACAATGTTATTTTAAAGCTAGAAAATCAGTTAAATGATCATGCATTTAGGGATGCTTGAAATTTATCCCAATCAATACAAGAGATTTTAAATAGGTCTCCTGCATAGGATTCCAGGCTGTGAACAAAATCCACTTGTTGCCATCAGGAAGCGGGTACTATAACCCAGGAAATGTTAGCCAGGGCACTTATAGAGTACATCCTTGCTGTATTTGTTTGCTACTTAGGCCACTACAAAGCAAAATAAATTATATAAAAAGGATAGACACAGTCGCTAGAAATATTTATTTATATTTATTAAATGCTTCTAAAAAAAGACATGCTTCAAAGATATGCATCTCGATTCTTATTGCAGTCGCAACAAAATTTCCTTCAAAGCAGTTTACGATGTTGCCTGAAGTGAAGTTACACATACAGCAGGGAGATTAAATATCTCTGTATTTGTAGCATGTCTTACAGAAACATGACATATACAAAATGCTTGCACCATGATCACTTGTAAATACCGATCTGGTCATGGTACTTTTAGGAACCTTTAACCCCTTAAGGACAAATGAAGTGTGATATGTCATGATTCCCTTTTATTCCAGAAGTTTGGTCCTTAAGGGGTTAAAGCAACAAGTCTTTAAATAGGTCACAAGGTTTCATGCTCGCTTATAACCACACACTGCCCATTTTCAAATGATCGGAACTTTTTGACCGTGCACCTTACATTTATCCCAGATAGTTAGTAAGGTAGTTAGTATAGTAAGGTAGTATTTATCCCAGATAGTTAGTAAGGTGGTCTGTGCAAAACCTCTTTTAAAATGTTATACTTACTGTATTAAAACACAGGCCAAAACAAGGACTGCTGTTGCTACCACCGATACCACCACAAGTGCTGTAATTGTTTGTTTTTTCTGATTTTCTGCCACAACTGCTAGTAGATCAGCATGCTCACAGCGTGTGCCCACATAGCCCGGCAGGCAGCTACAGAGAGACAGGATAATGCATATTACAGATGGTTCTATCGATAATTACAGTTATTTGATTTGGCTAAGAGGGAAATGAAAACTCAGCACGAAATGTATACAGTATCAGTGCTCAAGGCAATAGGTGTCTAGTATCTCCTGCACTGAGCATATGCAAAATTTAATACATTATATATACATACACACACACATTATATATATCACATTTCTAATGAGACTGGGGGAAAGCATTTCTGCCCAAAAGCTATGACAGATAACTTGGTCTTAATGCTCTTTATATACCATATACTATAGAATGTACATAAAATGCATTACAAATACGATTGCTTCTACTGAAAATATCCCACTGGGCTTTTTAAAGCCTCTTCAAACATACAAAAAATGATCAGTATATATTCATATTCTAAATTGGGTGCGGTAATGGGAACTAGAGCTCATTAAAACATAAGAAGTTAAATATAGCCTGATCTGAAGATGGCCTAACTTTAATGCTCCTAAGTTTTATGTCCTTGCCTGTCTGGAAGAGATAAGGGAGAGAATACACCCATTATTAAAAGAAAACTGAAGGATTCCATTCCAAGTAACAATAAATAAATCAGAAATCATGATAACATTTTCACCTTTCCATTGGAATTGGTATAGAGGTCTATACTTGCCCTACAATTAATTAGTGTATACTCACCTACACTTGCAAAATTAGCATTTATTTATTTAGAAGTTCTAATATTAAGATACCAGCATTCCTAACAGGCCATTTGCGTCACTAACTAAATAATGACCTGGAATCACTTGGAATTTTATCAATCCAGGTAAGTATTTCCCCGTTGACAATAGAATCGAAGGTTATGCGGTTTTTATTAGTGGTGTTCTGAAGAGTGTGGAAAAGGCAGCAAGTCTAAAGTTCATAATTTGCTATGACAAACAGCAGTTCAAGAAGAAAAAAAACAAACTAAAATGAAGTTAGATAACTCACTGTTACCTTTACAATGCTTTTAAATAAATTCTTCATTGTGAGGTAGAACATACGCAAATTCAGACCTTTATGTTTCTCAATGAGTCATTCGATACCGTTTCAAACTTCAAAAGTGCCGGCTGGTAGTAGAGGATCATTCACAGATACAAATATCCTATTGTATGCTTTGTTGTTAGTGAATGAAGTATTTGTGAAATGATAAGTCTATGCTTTAAAGACAGAGGTCTCTCTGTGTTATATAGAGCAACGTGATAGGCAACTCACGAAGGAATTTGAATAAATGAACCAGTTTTCCACAGAGATAAGACAACCTGTGTAAATGAGGGCATCTAATTTGAGCACGTTGACACTGAAACAGTTTTGCCATAAATCTTAGGAAAAGCTACAACTACTAGATTGGCTAAGACTGTTACTGCTAATTGCGTTAATCTTGCACTTTTTAAAAGGATGTTTCAGGACATTTAAACTCATACATGAATGCGTTAGTAGGTACTGGCATACCCTGATTGGTGTACTGGGATAAAGTGCTCTCTTTACGAAAGGGCATGTCATTATGACACAATCCGCATCATAGACACGTCCATTCGGCACTTACTTGCCAAAGCTAGGATATCTGCACCTGTAACATTTTTGTTATTCATTCATTTAAACCCATTTACAAAAAAACTGGCTTTTGAGGAGGCCATTTTGGGTTTAATCTTGACAGACTGTTAATGTGTGTTATAACATTGCTTGAACGTATTCAAAGTTTGGTGTTAGTCACAGAATTTTCCATCAACTGGATTATACATTTACAAATTGCAAACAACCATTCCACTTTAAAAGATAAGTAAGATTTTAATAGATTTCAATTAGGGACCAGTGTATGTGGTCGGGCTGCATGTCCCAACCAAAGGATCATTAGAATTAAATAAAATAAGCAGAAAACTATGGGGTGCACATATGTGAGACATGGAGAAATGTTGGCTAAACAATGAATTGTGGTAAAAAATTAATTTAAAAAAAAGCCATGTCCACCACCCTCCCAAAAAGCAAAAATAATAAAAAAAAATAAACACAAAAAGAAAAACCAACACAATCAAACCCATGTTTTGCAGCTTGTCTCAATTTATTCAGTTGAACAAATAAAATCAATGTTTTGCCAAATTGTCATTGCTTCCCAATGTTTCGAGTTTAATAAAATAAATCCAGACGAGCTGACAAGAACAAAAATCTATGAAATGCTGAGTGCTCAGGTGATAGGAATTATCTGTACAGCAAAAGAAATGATAAACGCAAGCAAAGATCGATAGAATAGTGAGATATGTAATAGTCTGTCTGTCAGCATTTTTGAGAGCTGAGATCACAGTTAGGTTTTAGTTTAGTAAAAATTATTACTTACACACAGGCTGGGACTGCCTCCTGTATTAAAAACCTGCAGCTCCCGTGGAAGCAAAAATCCGTGTGGGAATCTGGGCAGTCGTTAAAATGAGATACAACTGCAGCTGCAACTGGAGGATCTGCTAACAAAAACAAAACCAGAATTAATTCATCAATTCCATCCAGCACAAATCATTATTAGAAAATCAACATTAATTAATCAGTTTACCAAGAAAACTATATTGTAAACCACTGTGTATGCAAAGATTTCATTCATAACGGAATTTCTAAAACATCTGAATTTCCAATATCCTGTGTCTACTATGAATTTCCAGCACCGTGACAATAGTGCCTTATAGAGCCGCTACCACCAGATCAGAACTAGTCATACCATTTCACAAGTACACCACTCCAATCCTGTCTTTGTCCAGCACATGCTACAGTTATGTGCTGCTAGCTTTGATGCCTTGGAATCTTTACAGTTCCAAGTAAAGCATATCTGTTCTGTACTCTAAGTACACAGAGTATTCAGCATTCCATATACATGCATTTCTTTCATTAACATTCAGGTAATGTCATCACTACCTCCAATGAACTAACGGCAGTCATATAGGACTTGAACCCAGTGCATTACCACAGTGATTTTATTTCTCTAAGCACATAAAAGATTACTTCAATCACCATGACCACTTCAGTGATTTAAAATTATCATGGTGCCTGGAGTCTCTACGTGCAGCAAATTGCTATGAAATGCTCTACATGTAGGAGGTGTAACTCCATCTTCAGTAGTGCCATTGGAACATCATTATCCAGGCCGAAAAAAAAAATATATAAATTCTGTACATATCAGATGTCTGATGTCAGCATGCACAGCATGCTGGAGACAAGCATACAACGTAGGCATTCCCCACACCCATCCATGCCACCAATATCCTTCAATACATCCCTCCTCCAACAGGGAAAACGAGTCACGTCAGTGGAAGAGGATTGGGCTGCAGGTGGACTTTGGCCTCGGCACAAGATCAGAGGCACACTTTGGAGCTTTTGCTTTTATTTGTTTGAGAGGGGGTGACCAGGATAGCAAGTTTACTCTAACCAAAACCAGCGTTCTCGCAAAACACAGTTTTTTGGCTGAAGGGCAATGATTTTCAAAAAGGTGAAATACATTCCATGTAATCCCAGCATTGCATTGGACATGGCACATCAGCTTCTCCTTTTTTTACGGTTAGCCTGAATTAGTGAAACAATTGCATAAGGAATGGACAATAAGGTACGTTTTCTAGCAGAGATTCCAAGGAACACAATTAACGAACAGAATTCAAATCGTGAAAAGCAAAGTCAATTAAGACTTACTTTACCGATCCGTTACGTAAAGGTGGAAAAATAAGTAAAATTTAAAGTCAGACAGATAACTCTATTTAACTTTATGCAGTAATCTATAACAAATAGTGTCAAATTATTTAACCAGGAAGCATATATTTAGCTTTTGCTAGTTTAAAGGGACACTATATTTACCAGAACAACTACAGCTTAATGTATTTGTTCTGGTGAGTATAGTCAGTTTTTTTGCAGTAAATATTTTTGAAAAAATTCAGTGTTTACATTGCTATCTAGGGACACATCCAGTTACAGACACTTAGACAGCTACTAGAGGTGCTTCCTGGGTCAGTGTTGCACAACACTCTGCATGTAGACACTGAACAATCCCCAAAGAGATGCATCTATTTACTGCATCTCTATGAGGAGATGCGAATTGGCTAGGGTGGCATTTGGCTCTGCCCCCACCCTGCCTCCTTTGCTGAGATGATCAGAATTGACAATCTCAGCCAATACAATGCTTTCCTATGGGACATAGGTCAGCAAAGGATTCGGATCGGAGGCAGAGCTAGGATAAAAGTAAGCTACTTATTTAAGGAGAGCAAGGGGGGTAGGCTGGGAACCTAAATAGTGTATTTAAACACTATAGGGTTTGTATTCCTGACCCTATAGGGTTCCTTTAAGTATGTATTTATGTTGCTATTGTTTTCCACCTCAGTGTTGCTCATTCTATTAACCTCAGAAAGAAAAAAACATGCCATGCTTATGTGAGTGAACAGAACACCCCAAGGTTTCAATATTTGCTGGCAATACTAAAGCTGGAGCACTAAACACTGATCAATACCATAAAAATGACATGTATCCATTAGCAGTTTTACAGTTATTTCCACATTGAATATTTTTAATCGCTGCATAATTGTAAGATTTAGAATTACCACAGTTGGATCCTAAGTTGGATTCTAAGAGCAAAGACTCAAAATGTAGACCTGTATCTTGCTACTAATAAATGAAATATAAAGATAATATATGAAGTCATGCTATTCCATCATAATGTCTACAAGCTGGTGCAAGGATAGCAAGTCTTTTATCCCTCAGTGCATCTAGGAAAGATTTTCATTTTGTGGGCTGGGAGAAGTTCCATGAAGTGGGGTTTGTGGTGACAGGAGGGAAAGAGTTTGACTCAATCCAAACATTTGTTCTGTGGTTTGACACATTTCTGTATTTTCCTTTCTTACATTTCACAACAGTCTACCTTTTCAGGACAGGTGGGGAACATACTTTGGTTTCTTCTTGCTGTAGTGGTGCCCAAGATTTCCTTGAGACAACAGGTATGTCATGGTTAGTCAACAGGCTTAGCCTCCAGTTTTTACTAAAACTACATATACCACGATGCTCTTCCACCACATATAACCATCCAGATGTGGAACTAGAACTCCCAGGATGCTTTGCCAGTCTCTTGTTGGCTGTACTTGAACTATACATTCTTTAAGAATCTTCTCATCAAACTGTCTTCACATTCCGGGTTCAAAACATGCTGTGCCTTGTGAGGGCAGGGACAGACATTTTTTACATTCCCATTGTACAAAGTGACTTCCTTCACAGCAATCCACCATCTATGAGACAGCATCTATTAAGTTTGACCTACTCTTAACATTTTGTTTGTATTTATATATCCAATTACAAAGAAAATCAAGCCATTGTGGTATTTCTAATAAAGGGAATAGATTGTAATTTAAGGCCATGCAGGAAGCCAACATCCCTCAATGGTATTCATTATATGTCCTAGAAAGGAAAGTATTATTTCATGATGTCCTCAATGCCAAGATATGTTCTCATTGGAAGGTGGCCAGACAGTATTATAGCAGTGTAGGTAAGTGTAGGACCTCCATCTCATTGCCTTGATCTTAGTCCAGGTACAAAAGTTTGTTATAATGCACAGAGAGTGCAGGAATTCCCAACACAACAAAAGGATTTTAGTAAGGTTTCATTCTGAACACAAACAGTTGAATGAATTAGGTAAATGGTTGAGAGATAACCTAGATGGTGTTAAATAAGTAGCATCTATTTAGAGGAAAATCACGCTGCCAATGTACTTCCTTTTTTAAACTCTTTTTCATGTTATTTTTATTTTATTAGTGATATTATAACAGGTATTGAAGATAATGTGTGTCTTATTAGTAGATGACACATATCTAAAGCAGCGTTATTGCCATATGAATAAGGAAAATTAAAAATGACAGGGGACTCCATAACTGTATATTGCCTTTGCTAAATGTTAAACCAGAATCCAGTGGACAAAAGTGCTTCAGGGATTGCAAATTAGGATTACTTAAAGGTAAATTGGAACTGTAACTAAGTAGTAGAAAAAAAAAAAACGGAAAAAATAACCATGTCAGATTGTGTGAAAGCTAGTTTTAAATATGAAGAGGTCTTTTCATTTCACAGATCACTGATGAGAATAGTCATAGAAATTATGGAAATTTCAACTCACACAGGATTTGAATACACTGGGGAGTCCAAAGAAAAGCTAATTTGGACTAATAAAATGGCTACTTCCATAATAAAAAGAGAGAGAGAGAGAGAGCGTGCAAGAGCAAGCAAAATATATTTGCCTAGGTTGAAGGAGAAAGGTTTGTATTAAATATTTAAAAATTGCATTTCCATGGGCTGTGAATAACCCTCCCCTGAAGTGGTGGTTAGCAACCTAGGAACCCCCACTATGGGATGGGCTGTTATAGACAAATGTGATAATACCAAAATGTAAACTTCAAATAACAGAATAGGACTTGTATTTCCACAATATCCCACTGCATACAACAATCATTTGGATTTTCAGATTTTTCATGCAAATGAGTGGTTACATTCATCTCTACTCAATAACAGAGGTGTACTTTACAAGAGTAACAACTGGTATCTGTGCCTGTGTTATGTTACATTATTATCATTGTCCTTTACTTCCAGCTATTGCCTATCCTTACCGATTATCCACAGTAATAAATGTTATATGTAGTCATACTATTCTTAGAACTAAGTGGTGTGGATGCTGTAAGTAAGCAGTGGAGGCTTCTGGGAGATGCTTATTAAGCTATAGTATTAGACATAAAAGCTCTTAAAAATAAAAAATGAGTGGTTGAGTATACAGTTTTCCCATGCACACTGCTGCTCAAAATAGTATTACTGTGATGTCACCTATGTGAATTCATGTAAAATAAGCCTATAGAGAAAAAAAAACCTTGGGGGGAAAAAAATGTCTAACATTCCACCATTGAGGTCATTGTTACTGATCAGATCACAGTCTGCAAATTACATGGTTGTGTTTCTTTTAGTGGCACCTTTGGCTATTTATCCATATATATTAGGTTAAAGTCAGTTACCAAGGTTGCTTTCTCAATTCTTTTCTTGTGTATTTATTTTTAGACCCCTCTTTTCTATCCTCCAGAATTCATATGCTGATCGAAAAGTACTGATGAACGTGATATCATGACTTGGGCACCTGGGAATTGTAGTTCAGATGTTTGCTTGTTACAGTAGTTGTGTATTGTGATAGATCATATGGTACGCTGAAAAGGAGTTCCTGATTAGTGAAATGGTAAATAGTTAATGGTTCCAAACTAAAAAGGAGTATTGATGTTTTAAGATCTACTGGTTTACAATTATTGGGCACAAAATATCACTGGATCTAACATAAAGGAAAGTTAATTTTAACTGTATAAATATCTCCTGAAGCATGAATTAGACAAAGGCTACCTCAAATACAGCATCTAATTCTCGTTTCTACACCAATACCATTTTCTGTTAACCCTGCTTGACCACATCCATCTAAACCTTAAAAGAATCATGATAAAATCATAATATGTGTATATTGCCATGTACTCTAAACAGAATGCAAGTCCTATGGAGTGTGAAGCATAGAACTACTTATTACCATTTATAATCTATACTCCTTGTATTTACCGGTGTATTTCCCATTGCATGTTGTGTAGTCATGTGATGTTAAAAATAGTTCCTTATTTTACCCCATGTGATCATAGTGCACCTTTAATCATTCTTGAAAGAGCACCCTTTACTGTGTTTTGTAAATAGCATTTCCTTGGCCAATTCAGTGGACCACCTACTGGGCTTATTCTTCTCTTTGACCCATCTTTCCACACTCGAACAATGAAAAGATTCTGAACTTTATGTGACCATCTGCTCTTCAGATTCTTTGAACTTTAGCACAGGTGTACATCACTTTGAAGCAGGGCCTACCTGCATAATAGACTCGCCCACCAATCTTCCTCATATAGTTAACCACTACATGTCCAGGACAGATGAACGAACAATGGAGAGACGGGCATTTCCCTTTTTTTTTTTTTTTTATGTGCACCCCCCCCTCCAAAACAAAACACCACCAAAAAAAATAAAAACAACAAAACTAAGAAACGTAATACCGTTATAGAATATGCTTTAAATCCATTGAATAACATTCCATCATGGTTGGATGCTATTGAAACAGGGATATTTATAGACCATGCAGTCAGAAGCTTATCCTGATTATACAAAAATAGCTATTGTTAAACTAAATATAGGCCGCTTGAAAGGCCTCTGTAGCAGACACTATTATATTATTCATACTTAACCACTAGAAGAATATGATAAATGCAGAGAATATTCTGAACAATAAAATGTATCAGAACCTACTTAAAGTATAGAATATATTTTGGGTAAAGAGGTACTCAGGATAGTGTGGTATATTTAGTTATTTAAAAACATGAAGAAATTTAACAGGTAAACAGAAGAGAGAAGACCTACCCAAAGAAACTAAAAGGCTGATATGAGATTATGCCTTAAAATTAGTAAGAAAAAAATAAAATGTAATAATATTTAATTTTCCATTTTATATTTTTGAAATGCTATTACATGTATGGAACTGCCTCACAGCAACGGTGGTAAAAACACATATTGTAGCTGCACTCAAAATATATGGGAACAGGCATACAGATATCTTTTCACGTAAATAAGCCACATATGAAATTTAGGAAATTTTACACTTCTTTATTTTCTACACAATATACTATAATGGGAAATGAATCTAAAAATCTAACGTATGCAGATATGCTAATTTTAGTTACAAAAAGAAGACCAAAACACCAAGTTGTGGGCAGAAAAACCATGCTCACTCACTGTGTAGAAAATAATGGCGTATTTAAAAAATTGTTTCCAATCTGGTGTCAAGGTTTAAACTCTTTTGGATGCTTTATTTATTTTTCACTGGCTATTTTGCTTTACAGACCCACTTCCACAAAATCTTTTAGGGATTCTTGCAAACAAAGCACAAGCACAATTTGTTGATCAATAAACCTATTCGGAGCTCGGCTACCCTTTGAGAGTCCACTCTGGAGCAAGGGACGCCCCAAACCTAAAAGACCTGGTTATTTCCATGCCAGCAGACATATTTGCAGACGGATCTTCCAAAAGACACAGCCTGCATTTCAACATCACCCTGTGCAAACAAGCAGAGCAGTTCATGAATCGCTCTTTGAACCCATCGGAAAATGATTCGACTACAAACAAGAATATACACCTCCCTTGTTTCACCCTGATGCATCAATTGAAACGCCAGGAAAACTTACATTTATTCCCACCCCCCTCGGGGAAAGCTGCAGGAAACATAAAGATCTTTAGCCAGGTCTTTTAATTTAATCTCTTTGAATTATGCACATTCATTAAATAGGAGGTAAAGGAGGGGGAAAGGTGGATGTAAAACCTCCTTACTTGAAAGCAGGCGCCCAATAATCAAAAACACAGGGGCGTTTTGGAGTTTCACGTTTCAGCTCCTGACTTGTAAGTTGAAGTTTATGAATGAAGTCTGTGATTGTGCTCTGTGTGTGAAGAGGAATGTCACCTGTGATTATACCGCAGAGCACTTACACTGAATGTAGCAAAGATACGGGATATGCCCTCAAATACCCTAATGCAAGACTGACATAAATCATTAATTTGTCTACATTAATAGTTTCTGTACCACAGGGGACATGAAAGAGCTGACAGCCGCAGCTACTGTCTCCCCTACACAGAAACAACTTGACAACTGACGTCTCGCCACAAATATCTAAACAAAATACACACAAAAATATCTGCTCATACAAAAACATGCAGTCTAAAATCTTTTTATGCTACTTAAAAAAAAAAACATCACCAATGTCAAGTGAAATATTTGGGGATTTAGTCACACAATGTACCCATTCTCCAATAAACTCACTTATATAATTTGAAACTGTATATTTTGTGAGCGTTGCTTCATCGTTCCGCATTATTTATAATTCAAGTTCATTTAAGCAGCTTTATTAAGTAATATAGGTTCTGAATAGTGCTATCCAATTCTGTATTTTTCCAATGATATTCAACATTGATTTTGTTGATTTGCTTTTTCATGATGTTTTCTGGTATTATACATGTTCTAAGCATTTTCTTTACTGTGTTTTATTTACTTAATGTGTTTAGATTTACCACTCCCACCATATACCTATTCCTGGCAACAACTATTCTTTATGTTGCAAAGCAGAATTTTAAACATATTAAATCAGCCCTTAAAGGGTTACTCCAATCATCATGACCACTACTCCTTTTAGAAGTGATCATGGTGGTAGGATTCAGTTTGTGCTGCCTTTTTCCTTGAAGCGCTACACATAAACAGGTATTTGCAATTATGTGCCGAGGGTTAGTTACACCCCCTGCAGAAGTGACAGTGGCAGCTCCGGAACGCTCTTCCGGAATGCCAAATGTTAACTCTGTGCATATTTTAAGCGCGATGGTGACAAGCGTAATGGAAGTTTGTGTCTGCCCTCCCTCCATCCTAAACTGCAGCTGTCCCCCCTCCTTATACCCTCCACTATGTTTTTGTATCCTGTCCTAACTTCCCACTATTTCTCCCGATCATTGTTGTAAGTAAAAAATAAAAAAAGAAGGTTTGAGTAACACTTATACAGTACTATTTATTTTTTGTAAAAACTCCTTCAAAAATCTTTGACAAAAAACCCCCAAAACAAAACGAAACAAAACCGAGGAACAGTAGTAGCAGTGTGTATGTTGCTTTGAATTTCTTGTCTTTTACAAGTATGTCATACTCTATAGATTTTATAATATGAAAAAATACCAGTGAAGCATTTCTTCTTTTTGGTCTGAAACAACACTCTATAAAAAAGTTATGTGAAGAAGTCAGAAGACCTTAAATAAATCCGGTGATGAATTGAAGAAACTGAATTTCTAGAAAGAAGCATTACATAAAGTACAAAAATATAAGGGTTACAGAGCAAAACTTCTCGGATAAAATGAAAAAGGTATTCAGTCAAGAAGAATGGCAACTGACAAGCACAAATAGTATGATGATTTATTAAAGGACCACTATAGTGCCAGGAAAACATACTCAGTTTAAGCAGCTTTATTAAGTAATATAGGGCTCTGTGGAGAGGATTGGGTTAAAATCTTACCTTTCTCCAGCACCGGGCGGGGAGCTCTTCTCCTCCTCTTCGGCTGAATGCGCATGCGCGGCAAGAGCTGCTCGTGCATTCAGCCAGTCTCATAGGAAAGCATTCATAATGCTTTCCTATGGACGCTGGCGTCTTCTCACTGTGATTTTCACAGTGAGATGCACACAAACGCTTCTAGCGGCTGTCAATGAGAGGCTGGATTAACGCCACTAGAGGCTGGATTAACCTATTTATAAACATAGCAGTTTCTCTGAAACTGCTATGTTTATAAAAAAATGGGTTAACCCTAGCTGGACCATGCACCCAGACCACTTCATTAAGCTGAAGTGGTCTGGGTGCCTAGAGTGGTCCTTTAATTGAAAATTTCCAAACTTATTTTAATCATAGTGAAATGTCCATATCAGGCCATTGAAACTGGTAATTGCACCTACAAAACAGAATGCTTTCAATGGATGTCAATAGCAGACATGAGAATCAAAAAACCCTCAGAAAAAATTAGGAGAATTTTGTTGCATCATAGGAACAACTATTTTATTTGGCATTTAAGAAAACAAAACAAAAAAACATGAGGTCCAACATAGTTATTTGATACAATTCTACTGTAGCTGAAGTTGAAAGCTTTTGTGCTGAGAGTTTAGCCATTTAACTTATAAAATGACTTCTATACGGATCACGCATTGATGGTCTTTCTGTTCCTTTTGAACTTTATTTCTTGTCCTATTTGTACAACTAAATAAAGATTATCAAAAAAGAAGTACCTAGCAATCTTTACAGAGCACACAGAGGCTTGTTTACCTGGAGAAACTGGCCACGTTAGAACAATGCAGCACCAGCTCCCAATAAAGCACTTACTTCCCCACTATCTTTAGTGGTTAGTTCTAGTGAAAAAAATACTCAAACTGTGATGATTAGAACTGAGCCATAGTAATCACTGTGGATCCTTGGCCACACAAGGTATTATGAAGTATCGCCCTTTTTAGAAATTCTGAGCTGAGGAACCCTGCAGTTTATCAATACTATATTTTGATACTATGTAAATATTGTATTTCTCTGTTCACTAATATGCATGGTGAATATTTACTTATCTTTTCCATTAGCTCACTTTGATCCTACATGACTCCATTACGTTGATGAATGGCAATTATGTCCCAATATTTTTGCGAGATGCCACATCAAATAAGACCAAAGTCATTAATCATGGCTATTAGAATTCATAAAAATCCTCATACACACCTGCACTGTGCTGCCAGAAAAAAGATGGGTAAAATGGATGTGCAAAATAACCAGAAATTTACAGCAGACAGCAGCATGTTTTGGAGGTACCCAGCTTGCTACATATTAACCATTTCTTTGTGGACCAAGAGCAACGCAAAGAAAATCAAAGAGGGTAAAAACTACGCTCACTAACCTAAACATTTCAATTATGCCCGTATTCGCAAGGGCCAACACTTTCATTGAAGACGCTGGTTTGCATATTCTCTCCCTGTTAAGTGTTACATGTTCATTACGCCCTCTGTAACTACCTGGGTTACACAACCTGATCCCTGGGATCTAATGTCAAACCATACACATTCAGAATTCAACAGTCTTGACTCTCATCCAGAAAATGCTCCCAATACGTTGAAAATGTATTTCAATGTAAAACTATTTTTTTTTTCTTTTTTTTATACTGAGATGTAAAAAAAGAAGACATGCTATATCTCAAAGGTCTTGTTCACTAGGGCTGCTATCATGTAAGTTGTAGTACTATAATAACTGTGGATCTACATTTTGGCCACTTTAAATGTGATAAATATGAATTAAAACACAAACTAAGTAAACTCCATGGCATGGGCTAAAAACAAACAATTGTTTAATGCTAGTTCCTATACAGGAACACTTTAACCCTTACATGACTAATGACCGGTCATTGAGGTCATGATATAAGAAAAAAAACAAACAAACAAAAAAACTATCCCTAATCTTTGTCCCAAATGTTACACTGGCTTGTGCTCATGGATACACACAACACCTTTCTAAAAAAAAAAATGGACAACTTCACTATGGTTAGTGAGGAAAATGTTATACTAATACCAAATACTTTATAATGTGTGAATTGCTAGCTCTCAGAAAATGCTTCCATCTAAATGCAGCAAAGGATATATTGTTATATCTATAATTCAATAAGCGTAATTTAATCATTACACAGTCACCACTAAGACTGCAGCATGCAGATGAATGGCTAGGCTGCAGTGACCACAGTGACTAATCAACGCTAAAAGAAACAGTGTCATAGACAGGTGACTTTCTAGCAACGATACTATACACACCTGTAGCATGATTAGTGACAATGTGATCTGTGTCCTATTAAAATTTCTCAATTATTTTCACCTTGAATACAGGAAAACTGCATCTTTAGTTTATACACACACACACACACACATATATATACACATACACACACACACACACACACACTTCTCTTACTTGTTCTGTTACTTCAATGATGCTTCTTCATATGGAAATTAAATGGGAAGAGCCGGTTTGCTTTTGTCGGTGAAATCAATCGTAATCTTCTGCCAAAATCTACAATAATTTATTAAAGTGTTCCTAACCTGCTAAATACCCATTTGGCACTCCTATTCATTCTTAGAAGTAGCGCAAAAGGAAAGAATTAACCATAAAATGTATTCATTATGGAGATCCCATCTTAAGTAACAATTAACAATGAAATATGTTAGGCACAAAAGGAATTAAAGTAGTATAAAGGGAAATGCTGACTTTTTGAAAGGCTCACTAAAAAGCACACTCAATAGAGGGGGGAAATTGTAAAGGGTTACTTGTTTTTAGGCTCATTGCTTAACCAACCAAAGGAGATGGCGTGTACTATTACAGTAAGAATATTAAATAATGGTAGGACTTGGCAAAGATTATTCTCAATATAAGAAAATCTAATAGGTGCTAGTAATATGGAAGTAAATTAATTATTAATAATAATTGAGAATAGGATTTTCTTTTGTTCATAAAATGCAAACATGAAATACACAAAAAGTAGCTCACTCAGGCTATATCAATGACACAAAATCCGAAAACCCAGCGCAAGAGTTTATATAGAATGAAAGTGACTTGGAATGTGAACAAGGCGGAATGCATTGGGACAAGCTCCATTAACAAAGTAGGGTGCAGAAATACAGCATGTCTAATTTTGTGGACAGAAACAGCAATTCCCTGAGCATTGTACATCACCCTGCACACATACAGACAAAATGCACTGATATCCTCACTATGACTAGCATGTGTGATAGTAGGAGATCAGTAGAGATGTTACAACATAGTTGAACATCTCATTGGTATGGTACTGTGTGCTCACACTTTTTAAGGACAAGCAGATTTTTTGATTGAGGTCATTTATTGTATATTTCACTCTAATTTCTCTTCTTTGTGATCCTTCATAACATAAATATTCTTAGTCCATTGGGGGAAACAAACCGATGACAGAGATTAATTTCCCAGTAAACATGCTCCCATCAAGAACCAGTGTTGGGTCCAGAACCATATGAGTGACATCAGCATGCCTGCTATTCCTCCCTGCCCACCTTCAGGGGAGAGCGCAGGCTGCACAGTGCAGACCTTATCTAGAGACGGTGGCCAGGCTGACTGACTGCCTGCCACCTCAAGCTAGACCAAGTACAGAGTGTTGCTGAAGCTCTGTGTCCTATTGTCCAGTCCCCTGCTGCATTTTGAAATCTGCCAGATTTCAAAACGCAGGACAAGTGTCCAGAAGCTATTTTTACTGGGACAAAACTCCAATATGCGAGACTGTCTGGGGCAAATTCGGGACTGTTGGTACATTTGCATCAAGTTAGCTTTAATGAGCAATATAAAAACTTGTCTTTCTCCTACGTTTTTCTTCTTATCTCATGATCTGTTAGGCCCTTTCATACCAGTGAAAAATATTTTGTCCTCATCAACTACTGCCTGGCTAACTAAACTCCACCATGTTTATTTTGGAGCCATCCTATATGATTTTCTTAAAAGACAGACGAGATGTTGCGTTATTCATCCTTATGTAACACTCTGCAAAGTTTGGCTTAAGTAGAACCATTTAAAGGGGTTGTGGCATTTTGCAGGAAATGCCCAGAATTTGCAAGTAAAAGCTTGAGACAACCTAGATCAGTGATGGCGAACCTATGGCAGCTCTCCTGTCCTCCTGCAAGCAGGTTGTTTTGAGTGTTGCCGCACATTTCCATGGCAACATTCCACACAGCATTGCGTGGGAGGACAGAACTGCAGCCAGACACACATACTTACCACCACCGGACCACCAGGGCTGGCTGTGTACCAAAGGTAAGAAGGAGGGAGGGGGGATTTTATGTATCTCCTTTTTTAAATGTATCTTTACCACCCCCCCACACACACACAGCACTCCTCCCCCCACACACAGTACCCCTTTCCCCTCCCCCAACACAGTACCCCTTCCCCCTCCCCCCACACAGTACCCCTACCCCCATCACCCCCACACAGAACCCCTTCCCCATCACCCCCACACAGAATCCCTTCCCCCATCACCCCTACACAGAATCCCTTCCCCCATCACCCCCACACACAGAACCCCTTCCCCCCATCACCCCACACAGAACCCCTTCCCCCATCACCCCCACACAGAACCCCTTCCCCCATCACCCCCACACAGCACCTCTCAGGCACACCCACACAGCACCCCCCACTCACACCCACAGCACTCCACACACACTCCGCACCCGTATACACAAACACTGCACCCCTCAATGCAGTCTGTGTGTGTGTGCATTCAGCAGACTGTGTGTGTGTGTGTGTATGTATTCAGCAGTCCGTGTATATGTATTCAGCAGTCTGTCTGTGTATGTGTGTACTCGGCATTCTGTGTGTATTCAGCAGTGTGCATATTCAGTGGACTGTGTGTGTATGTATATTTAGCGGTCTGTATGTGTATTCAGCAGTCTGTGTGTGTCGGTGTGTGACTGTATTCAGCAGTCTGTGTGTGACTGTATTCAGCAGTCTGTGTGTGACTGTATTCAGCAGTCTGTGACTGTATTTAGCAGTCTGTGACAGTATTTAGCAGTCTGTGACAGTATTTAGCAGTCTGTGACAGTATTTAGCAGTCTGTGACAGTATTTAGCAGTCTATGTGTATGTATTGTATGTATGTATTGCATTTGTTGGAGATACGAATAAATATAAGCTTAATTTTATCTATATCACTATTTAAAATTTGTATCATTGAACTCTCTGTTGTGTTCTTCTTTTAAAACAAAATATGTTAATTAGTTCAGACAACTGTACAAGTTGTTTTTTTCTAAACTTAAACCTCAGTATTCAGGTTCAATTGCCGTGTTGGCACTTAGAGGAAAAGAAAGTTGGCATGTATTGTGGTTTGGGTACTCAGGCTCAAAAAGGTTCGCCATCACTGACCTAGATGGTCCTTATTTGAAGGTGGAAAAACTCACACTTTAGTGCTGAAAGTAAATATACAGCAGTAGTGCAGCAAGAACAGTGACCTAGTGATTAAACACACATGACATACTGCCTATTATGTGAGCTCTTACAATCTGCTTCATGAAGGCATAGGTGAGAATCTGCAACTGCCAAGCATTAACAAATGTTCAGATCAAACGGAGTACACAGTCTGCTCTCTGATACTAGAAACCTTGCTATTAACAGCATGTAGACTAAAGGACCTGAAGGAGGAACTTACAATTTAAAGACAAGAACAAATGAACCAGGAGCATAGATAAGAACTAACTCTTTCTAATCTGCTACATACCTTTAATCTCAGAATAGCTTGTCCTACATGACAGTTTTTTGTGTTTTAAATTGTCCTATATATCTATATGTATATCTATCTTAATATACCATTACTCCAGGCTTCCAATCATTTCAACATATATGTGAAAATGTATACATTACATATATCCAGGGGTAGATACGTTACAGTTTATACAATTTGAAGGAACATTGCTTTGAATTTCTTTTTACATTTGAACAATTTTGGAGAACTATTTCTATTGAAATCGTGCAGGATTATATTTCTGCATTTTTCCATCGGGGGTATATCTAAACCAGCTTTTAAAAGCTACAGTCCTGCCGTCAGTATCCTTTGCATGTCCTCCCATTTTGAAAGTATATGCTGGGGAATACTCCAATCAGAAGCTTCTTATTGAGACATGTGTGATCACTTGTTCTTATAGTGATCCAATGCTTCTCAATAGGCCATAAATACAGAACTTTAAGAAGGGGGAAATGCAGACATGCTAGTGCAGCGTGCTTCCATTAGGTTTATGGTGCTAAAGGAACACAAATAAAGCCTCTATTGCTTTATGATTGACAGCCAGAGAAGTGTTTCTGCCACAAATAGAAAAATGTAAATTTTTATTGGAATCAGCACTTTTATAAACTGATGTGACAGACTCCAGACACATAAAGCACATCAACAAACTGAATATACCAATAGACTGAAATCATCATTACAGTATAACCATACAACACATTGTCTTAATAGTGCTCAAAATTTCAAGACCTACGCTACCAATTAGTCCTAAATGCTACTTGCAATGCATGTCTAGAGGGCCCACGCCACACTAAATAGGGATGAACTTTTACTCCTCAGGGCTGAATTTTCACTGGTTATATAGTGATAGAGATATATATATTACAATGTTAAACAAAAATCTGCACAGCCATAAGACTTGCTTTTCCCACAGAAATCACAAATTTGCAGTGATGTTACTACCTCAAATGATTCTGGGTGGGCATATGAAAATTAGTTTAATATATATAAAACCAACAACATCAAGCAGCGCTCTATAAATGAGAGACAAAGAGCACATTTTCAGAAAAACTAAAAAAAACTCTGAAATAAATGGTGTGGACCACACTCTTCAAAAGAGCTTCATGTGTTTGTATCCAACAGAGATTTATTACCAATAGCGGCAACGTACAGGACTGGGGGTTCCCCAAAACGCACATTAGCAAGAATGCAGTCCAAATAGTGATCATGGTAAAGCTATGATTCAAGTGTCTTATTTCCAAGTATTCTGTTATGGATTGCGGATAAGATAGTACACTTACCTATTCCACTAAAGGTTGCACGGTCAATTCTTGGCAGCGTCTTTTCAACATATACTTCAAACCCATGATATATGAAGTGAGAACCATGGAGATATATAATGGCATCATCTACGCCCCAGAATATACTTTAATACGAGAGTGATACTAAAGATTTTGTTAACTTTACAAGTAGCATAAATGTGCCTTTAGTTAATACGTAAAGTGTCACACTTATGGTGTAGGCATCAATAGATGGCATAGTGAAGGACAGCAGGTATGATACATAAAGATGTTGATGTAACTTGGCTGTTTGTTGATATATGCACAACACTATATAAACAAATTAATGAACCAGTAAGGACTAATTGAGAACATTGAATGTTTGTATTGTAAAATCTACAGGTCCAGTAGCATTACATCATACATTTAATAGGCTATTCTCAGGACAGCTATAATATACAGCGTATAATATTCCTAGTGGCTGAGGTCCAACTAATCATCAACATTCTGTGTTAAAAGGCTCTATAATTAGATCATCTGCACTCCCTGCCATTCAGTGACGACTGTAACATTATCGGTGTGGTTACTCTCCTGTCCGGTATGTCAAGTAAATTCTTCTGTCTACACTCAGTCCAAATCGCAGCTATTCTGAGGCAGGATCTCAGGCAGAGTCTAGGCAAAGTTATTCTTTGATGACGGAACATACGAACTCTAAAGTGGAGAGCAATAACTTAGATATTCAACAACCAAGCAGACACATTATGCTCATTACACACAAGCAATTTGTAATTAGATGATACCTCGCAACTCATGTAATGTATGAGAAACAATTCTGTAGCTTTTCAACAGTTGAGAATGAACAAACATTCCCTTACAATCCTGGAGCTCTGCTCCTGTGAAACCCTAACGAGGGAGTAGCGAGATGTGATCCTAAAGTGACACAAATCTTTCTTTACCTGTCCAATCATGTGGTCCCATTCTAATACCCACTGGAGTGACATAACTTGATACTGTCTTGAAATAGCACTGATTATCACCATAGTAGAAAGTTCTTATTATTGTAACATTAACATGAATTAAGAGTCTACAAACAGCTGGTAGCAAATGATATTTATATACACATATTTACTTAGCTATTGTGTACGGTTACTGATGAGCCACCATATAAGGTTTTACTAAATACAAAAGTACCACAGGGGTAGTGAACAACAAAAGAAACATTATGTAAATCTCTGGTTATATTTATTTCACCTGCACTACCACAAGACACTAAACTACAAATAACATTTTATTACTAGATTGAAAAGAAAAAACAAAACAAACAAACAGTTGGTATAACTAGGACAGGTATATAATTACCTTAAATTGCACCCGGTCATGTTTTTTTTTTATGAGATCAATTGCTCAGGTTAGTAAAAATGAATATGTTGTTGAACTTACCACTGTGTATGGATGTTGTGTTTTCCAAGGCGTGACAAGCAGCAAACAGAAATCCTAAAAGAGATTTAAAAACATATTAACACGTGTAAATTTGTTAACATTCTTGGTTTTATTGTCAAAGTAAAATAACCTAAAAGTAAAGAATATGTATAATGAGAATTAACAATTTGACAAATTACTAACAAAAACATCAAGGTTTATTTAAGAAACTGGGAATTGTGGAGAATAACATGGAAATAGCCAATTTTAGATCAAACTGATGGGTGCTGGTGGGGAAGGGATTAATAGCAGTTTGTGAATAATACCAGTTTTGATATTTTGATGTAAAATTTCTATTTATCTTGTCAATTCTCAACAGTCCTTAGTTTAGTGATTAAGGTGAACTCTAGAAACCATAACCACTTAATCTATTCGATGATGTTATGGTGCATGGACACCCTGGCGCTGTTCCACGGTTTACTGTTAAACCACTATCAGCTTATCTCAGCTGCCCATTTCTACTATTGGTATGGCTAGGGCAGAGTGCAACTGGGGCTGTGGTGTAGGCAGAAACAGTTTAACACTGATTAGTGAACTAGTGCCAGGGCACTCCAGGCACCTTAACCACTATAGAAAGTGGTTATGGTGCCTAGCGTGTACCTTTAAATCCCTATGTGCTCATAACCAATTTGAAACTCAACCATCAACTCACTGGTTTAGTTATTAAAATAAATCACCATGCATGGGATTTTTCAATCAAACATGTCCTTTACTTGCACACTGAAAATTGTTTCCATAATGAATTTCACAGAATGCTCATCGTCATGTTTGGCCTAAAATCACAAAGAGGTCAACTAGGAACTAATGATCTTTTAAAAGGGAGTTTTTTCTCTCCTGAGAATTTTAGAACTGTTTATGTACCTTTGCCCCAGCACCAAAATATGTCTCATAAATTCTTTAAGCATTTGTAAACGTCTGACATATGTTAAATATGCAACGACCAATTTAAAACTAGAGTACAACATAGTCATTACTCCACGTTTAATAGTGTATAAAGTTCAGAAAAAAGAAATGTCTTTCGGATTTCTAATATATTTTACGTCTCAGAATTGACCCATTAGAGGCTCTACACTGATTGGATGTGATGAAAATTATTGACTTTACCTAAAGCAATATAGCCTCTATTCACAGAGCTCTAGGTTTTATAGCCACACTTCAGAGATTGCACAATTGTGCCAGGGTACACATGGCATTTAGGAGCTTCTGCCGTCAATTTCCACCGATGTCGCTAGCAACAGCTTGGAGAATCAGACAATATCTCATTCATTGTGAGACATTATCTCGCAGGATTCTCAACTGATCAGTGTTGCACTCTTATCTGGAAGGTAAAGCCCCAAGAGCTGAATAAACGGGATGGCAGCACCTGTATTGAACAGTTTTAAGTTAATATAACATACTTCTGCTGCACTCCTGGGTTACTGTACATCAAGCAGTAAAGGCACAATCAGAAGACTTTGCAAAATATGCACAGAACCCCGAAACGGACAATTCTTTAAAGCAGTGAGCATCTTCAGAAACATAGCTCAAACATTACAACCACTGTATAAGATTGTGAGCAGGGAATGGTTGCAGAACACTAGGTAGGGACTTACAGCTCAATGTGGAAAACTGCAAGTGCAAGCTGAGATCAAACTAAGTCAGACTCTCTCGGTAAGCTTTCCTAGAGAACAATATTCCTTGATATAGAAGAGCAGTCAAGATGAATTGGGCAAATTGAGTTGGGTTTAATGTATTGTGTATGTATCATCTGTTTGAGTAAATGTACAGGTTTAAATGGTTACACCAACTACCATGACCTTGTCTGCTTTTTGAAGTGGTTATGTAACCGAATAAACTTGCAGAAGCCAGACACAGAGAGAAGGATGCAGGTTTTCAGGAAGTAAGAGGTCTTTATTAACATACCGATCGGGCCTCAGATGAACTAACATTCCAAAACAGGTCTGAGGGACAAACACATCAAGTACATGCTTTTTATATAACTATAACTCCTCCCATTAATAGCTCCACATACCCTTAACCAATCAGTGGACAGGATTTGGATTTCCTCATATGGGCAGACCACATGGCTCATCCGAAACAAAGGAGAAAGGAGTGTAATTTCAGTTCCTGCATTCCTGCACATGCTCAGTACATTGATGACAGTATCTTAGCTACGTGTAACTAACTAACTGATACAACATACACGTATGCCACGTGGAAATCTCGGCCTACTAAATTTACATTTCACCGAAATTCCATCACATTCCCCCCTTTGATACCTCTGATACAAAATTATTCCAGATGCATCACCAATCATAGTTTACCAACACCTCTCAAGTAGCCATTGGACCAGAGCAGACCTTGTAAGCATCTTAGCATCATCACAAACTCCTTCAGCATTCTTCATCCTGAATATGTTCTCTTTGGGCTAGGGATTCATATCTATAGACAGCCATTACATGAGCAGCTGTCTTTTTTTCTATAGTACTCTCTATGATATTACGTATAGATCTGACCACTAATGGAATTAGGGAGGGCAGAAAGAGACATAAGAATATAATAAATACTACTCCTCCTACTAACGCCTTAATCCCTCCAAGCTGCTCATACAAACTTCCAAACCAACTACTAGGATTATACCCACTCCAGACCTGAGTAGGTACATGCATCAGTTTAACCATGTGGCTTGTAAGTTCAGCCACTGCCCGCCCTTCATCATCTATGTGCAAACAACAGTTGCTAAGATTAAACTTTCCGCATACACCTCCCTCTACTGCTAATAGGTAGTCCAGAGCTAATCTATTTTGATAGATGGCTGATCTCATCCGAGTATTTTGCTTAGCTAGAAGATTAAGTGCTTGAGCTGTCTCATTAGTGATAATCTCAACCACCGCCTGTAGTCTTATAATACAGTTGAGCATATATATTGGGGTTCTATATCCATAGGTACCATCTTCTGCCCAAGTATCAGGTCCATAATATTTAATAATGCGTTGGGGAAGCCACTCATCTTCCCAGCTACCTATATTCAAGGATGCTCGCTTGTTTTTATGATTTACATCATAAACCTTAAAGGACCAATCTAGGCACCCAGACCACTTCAGCTTAATGAAGTGGTCTGGGTGCCAGGTCCAGCTAGGGTTAACCCATTTTTTCATAAAAAATGTTTATGAATGGGTTAAGCCTTCCCCCTAATCCTCTAGTGGCTGTCTCATTGACAGCCACTAGAGGCGCTTGCGTGCTTCTCACTGTGATTTTCACAGTGAGAGCACGCAAGCGTCCATAGGAAAGCATTATGAATGCTTTCCTATGTGACCGGCTGAATGCGCGCGCAGCTCTTGACGCGCATGCGCATTCAGCCGACGGGGAGGAACAGAGGAGGATCGGAGGAGGAGAGCTCTCCGCCCAGCGCTGGAAAAAGGTAAGATTTAACCCCTTTCCCCTTTCCAGAGCCGGGCGGGAGGGGGACACTGAGGGTGGGGGCACCCTCAGGGCACTATAGTGCCAGGAAAACCAGTATGTTTTCCTGGCACTATAGTGGTCCTTTAACTCCCAAGGTCTCTCCTGTCTCAATTGGCAACAGGAAGAAGGATGGTTTGAGCATACCCAATACACATGCCCCTTCCCAATCTTGTGGTAACTCTGAATATGCTTTCTTACCACAGATCCAATATAAATTCGCTGGGGCTTTCCAATTGAATGTAGCAGATAAGTCAAACCATACCTCTTTTAAATGGGTGTAATTGGCAAACGGATTAGTAGGCTCTGAGACATTTGAAGCTGACCACCAAGTAGTATCTTTAGTCTCGGCATTATAGGCTTTCTGTCCTAGACATATTAACTCGCCAACAGGTGTGGTATACAATGGCCCTTTCCTGGCTAAACATACATGACCTATAATGGAGGTTTTTAACCGCCACTCTGATTTACCTCTAGTACTCACTTGATGATGAGACTGAGAAAGTATTTGTTGTTCATCTGTCTCAGAAGCAGGGTACCATACTTCCTTTCCCTCCCATGGCCACTGGTCTCCCATATTAGTACCTCCACATACAAAGCAATTAGTTACATTAAGACTACCCGCAATACTCTCAGCCAAATCAATAAATAGGTTCTTAACATTATGGGGAATTTTATCCTCAACACTCATCTCCTCATAGAAGGAATGAAAAACCTGATGAGTTTGAGTTGCTATCGTCTCAGTTTCAAGTCCTACATATATTATGGTCCCTGAGTCTACTCCTGTGCCATATATTTGGAACCCAAATAGATTTCCAAACTAATCAATAAAATGTTGTGGATTAGAGGTGGTCATATGGACAGGATTACATTCCATAGACAGGGCAACCTTTGGATAATCATATCTTGATCCACTGTTTTTCCCCAGGTTGCCCACCCGCAAATCACAAGACCAATATGGACAAAAATTTTAATCCCTATTTGGGCAATCAGGATCAGTAGATCTCTTACTGGTACATAAATATTTATCATTAAACCGATAAGTTCGTTCCCATTTAAGATTACCACATACATTCCAAGGTTTTCCACTACCAGAGATCGCCTTACATGAATCAAATAGTAGAATGCCCGTAGAAAGTAAGGTATTTATCACAGTCCTATTTATAAAGGTCCCCTGGGAGCTACTATTCCGAATTACCAACCAAATTGTACGGGGTTGGAGTTGGGGATGAAAACATTTAGGCTCTCCTGATATTGGTTTGCACACACTGTAATCTATATGTAAATATCTACACTTAGATACAGATCCCCTACACTCATACTGTGAGTGCCAAATGAGAGTTTGGGATATTTGGTTACCTGTTTTTGTAGTCTTAATGCAGCTAACACAACTCTGCATGTCCCCACCTTTACCTTCCTGAAAAATCACAAAAATGCCTAAACACATAATATAACATTATTTCAAAAGTCCTCATTTCTACTCTTCGACCGCGCGACGTCACCTCAGCTTCCCGATTGTGAGGGCTGCATGGATTGTTGTTCTTCTGATTCTCACTTTTCTTCACAGAGGTCCCTTCGAGACACTCTGGCAATGACATGTAGGTAGGTGGTCAGGCTTTGTTATGGCTGTCAAAACACCTACTTGCTGATTTCTGTTGTTACTTTCAACTAAGATGTCCCAATATCTCCTCGTGTTATTTCTCACTCCGACTGAGCTACCCGCTTTAACCGGATCTTGCAAGGATTTTCAGAATCTGGAATAGCTTGCCAAGAATCTGCCGCTGGTTTAACCCTAGAATGATGAATCCATTGAGTCACTTCTGCCACCTTTACAGCTGTTGGAGTAGATAAAAGAACAAAATAAGCACCCCTCCACTTTGGACCTAATGGAACAATATTCCATTCTTTTATCCACACGATCTCCCGGTTGATAGGAATGAACAGGTGGATATATGTTCACAGATAACCTATCTTGCACCCATTTCTGTACTTACTCCATAGTTTTACCCAACTCTACAACCTGCTGCCAAGTACTTCCTTCACCCAACTGATTCAAGTCCCCCCTTAGAGTATGGGAGGTGGACGCCCATACACGATTTCAAAGGGAGACAGACCCATTCTTCTGGTAGGAGTACTATGTATCCGCAACAGAGCTATTGGCAAAAGGACATTCCACTTGAGCTGAGTTTCCTGACACATTTTAGCCAACTGGGTTTTTATTGTTCTGTTCATCCTTTCCACCTTTGCAGAACTCTGAGGTCTACATGCTGTATGAAGTTTCCACTTAATACCAAGCACATGAGTCAATTGTTGTAAACACTGATGGATAAAGGCTGGACCATTGTCTGATCCGATAGAACACGGAAGTCCATATCTGGGTATAACTTCTCGCAACAGAAATCATACAACTTCTCCTGCCTTTTCTGTACAAGTTGGACAAGCTCCTACCCAACCTGAGTAGGTACACACAGCTACCAACAAGTAACGATATCCCCCAAATTTAGGCATTACAGTGTAGTCTATTTGCAAATCTGACATTGGGAGTCCTCCAAGGGGTTTGACAGGGCCTTGTCTTGCATTGTTTCGAGCAAACAAAACACATCTTCGAACAAAAGTTTGAGTAAGATTGGATAATCTTGGTATGTAGCAATGTTTCCTGAGAGATTCTTCCATACTATCTCTTCCTGAATGTATACCATTATGGAAGTTCTGAACAATATCTATTGCCAGAGATGTCGGAATAACTATTCTTCAATCTTCTAACTGATACCAATTATTCTCCAAGTATTTCACAGCTTCAGTCTTCAACCAATCCATCTCTTGGGTTCTATATATCGGAGTCCATTGAGACAGAGGTGCCGGCACAAGGGCAGCAACATACCCCACATATTCCTCTTGCCCGGATTCAGCAGCATGTTTTGCTGCACTATCGGCCACGCAATTTCCTTTTACTACATCACTATTACCTTTCAGATGTGCCCTGCAATGTATAATACAGACTTCCTTCGGTTCCCATACCGCCTCTAACAGTTGGAGTATTTATGCTTCATACTTGATTTCTTTCCCTTCTGAATTCAACAATCCCCTTTCTTTATACAATACTCCATGGGCATGGGTGGTTAGAAAAGCGTATTTTGAATCTGTGTAAATATTCACTCTCAACCCTTCAGCTAATTGCAAGGCCCTTGTTAATGCAATCAGATCCGCCTTCTGTGCTGATGTCCCTTTCGAAAGTGGCCATGCTTCTATCACCTTGTCTATAGTTGTTACCGCATACCCTGCATAACGTATACCTTCTTTCACATAACTACTACCATCTGTATAATACTGTATGTCTGGATTCTGGATGGGGAAATCATGAAGATCAGGCCTGCTTGAAAACACTTTATCCATTACCTCCAAACAATCATGTTTACTTTCAGTAGTCTGGGGCAGAAGGATAGCTGGATTCAAATTATTGACAGTTTCGAGGTTTACTCATGGATTTTCACATAACATAGCTTGATATTTGGTAATTCGACTGTTGCTAAACCAATGATTTCCTTTGTAATCCAATAGGGTCTGTACTGCATGAGGTACTCGCACATAGAGTTCCTGACCCAATGTGAGCTTGTCAGCTTCTGCTACCAACAGGGCAGTGGCGGTCGCTGCTCGCAGACAAGGTGGAAGACCACTGGCCACTGCATCCAACTGTTTGGATATATAAGCTACAGGTCTTTGCCATGATCCCAAATACTGAGTTAATGGACATCCCTACAAATCCCTCTAACTTTTGCAATTTTCTTTTAATATCACCTTGGGCCTGGCTGACAAATGCTGAGTTAATCATTTGAGAATTCTCAGGGGTCTCTGGATTAAGAGGATTATACAATTTATATGACTCCAATAATCTTTCATAAAAGGCACTAGGTGACTTATCAAAATTTTGCAACACCTCAACCGTCTTTGACATATTGATTACCTTCTTCCCTCCTGCCTTCATGCCAGCAATAATGGCTTCCCGATAAGCCCTTAATTGGGGCATGTCAGCACCATTCACATTCCAATTTGGGTCACATTTGGATAATGGGCTGCAGCCCCTGCAGCTGGATTGGCCTGATTTTGAGTACGTGCAGTTTCCTCAAGCGCTTTAATAGCCGCTTGAGTAATCCGGGTCCTTTCCTCACAATTAAATAAAGTTAATAATAATTGCTGGCAATCGGCCCAGGTGGGATTGTGAGTTTGTATAATAGAGGTAACCAAATCTGTCATGACTTGAGGTTTGTCGGTATACGAAGAGTTATGAGTCTTCCAATTAAATAGATCAGTTGTGGTGAAGGGGACATAGACAAACACTGGATCTGCCCATTGTATTTGGCCATTTTCATCAACGTGTGTTGGGCCTGGTGTAAGTCGGAGGGGCATTTGGTAATGTCGGGGTTGAAGGGTACCAGTCATCTGTCGGGTTAATATAGGACTTCGGCAAGGCTGTTTTATAGTAAGTTCCGGTCTAGGGGTAGTAAGGTAAGGAGAATGAGGCGGGTTAATTTTACCAGGCGGAAGTTCAGTCAACAGGATGTTGCGGGCTGGGAGGAGCCTGACCAGGAACCAGAAGTGACGTTAATTCCGGATATATAGAACTAGTGGAGGTAGGTACTGGAAGGGGAGGACTCAGGGCAAGTAGGCTGGGCCCTAAACTAGATGAATGAGTGGGCAGGGACAATGGGAAAGGGGGAGTGGCAACACCAGCAGCACCTCCTCTAACCTTAGAGGAGGAGTAAGGGGGTGGGGAGGGAAGTTCAGACTCAGGGGGAGAGTCTAAAATGGGCTGGGTTGCGGCCCTGATGGACAGGCAAGTCCTGGCCACCATGAGGCGACATTGCTCCTCGTGGCATACCTTAATCCATTTAGGCAATTCTTCCACAATCTGTTTCCAACAATCAATATACGGAAACTGATCATAGAATTCAGGCCTACTAGATACAGCCGCGTGCACACGCTGTACCAGAATTAGATCAAGACTACCACGTGGAGGCCATGCGGTCACCAAGATAGGCCACTCTCTAATACATAATGTAGTCAAACGCTTTGGGGATAATTTCACCCCAAAATCACAAACTTCATATCCCTTTGCAAAGTTTTTCAACATACACGACAAGGGATCAACAATCTTTGAGTCAGACGCACCCATACTGGCAACGGAGCGTCTAATACAAAGAAACACAATACCCCAAACACACTTCCAACGATCACACTTGTTTCCCTGGCAACAGCACCACGTGGCACAGTTGCTAGGCCAAACACACACACGAAAACACGCAGAGAATTCTTGTACATACAGTGATATCACGACGTCTCACTCACAAAGATTTACCAAACATTAGATACTTGTCCCTGTAACTATAAATCAAACCCTACAATTATCCACATTATAAATCAACTTTTAACTAACCGACTACATCCCATTCTAGTAGCCTTATCTTTACAATCAGTGGTTATGGTACGGTTAGCAAGTGGTTATAATGCAGTTTTAAAGTCACAGATCAGTAACAGTTATGGTGTTACACATATAACATAAGACAACAGTTTTTAGTAATTTTTACACAACGTCAGTAGTTATAGTACATGTTAATGGTTATAATACCGTGCGCTATTATACAGTATACATACAATTTACACTCCCACTAGACGGCAGAGCTCAAGCTTTCTAGCAGGACATACAATTCCCCAACTACAGTATATTTAAAAACATTTACAATAATCCCAACTATTTTAATTGGCCAGGACCTCGAGAACTATCAAACTATTTACACCAGGATTCGGTTAGTCTACGCTGCCCAAGCACCACATATAGCGAACTAGTGGGCGGAATTTACAACAGTACCCATTTAGTCTATCTACTCTATCAATAGTCTAGTGGCTGAATTTACAAACATGCACACTTAGCCAAGATAGGTTGAGAACTAGCAGACGGACTGTACACCAAAATCTGCTTAGTCTCGCCGGCCTCCCCGACCTAGCGACTGAAATTTACACCTACACACGCTAGTCAAGACAGGACACTGGTGTCCGGCATAAACTATTTACACCAAGATTTAGCCTGACCCAAACCACCTATATTAGACGGGCTGACTACAGAACGTCTAATTTATAGATAAGCGGTGCGCCTTCGCTTCTTCCCTCCAGAGGGAGGGGCAATCCAATAACGGTTCCAAATATAAAACCACTTCTGGGCCTACCGCTCTAACGGTATCAGTCTTACCTCTTTGTTCCTGAACCCGGGCTCACACTCATCGACGGGGCACCCCGGTACTTACTATGTAAAGGCCGATGATCTCCTGGGTGAAGCAGACCAGTGGCACCGAGATGAAGGGATGTGCACGCAGAAGTTCAGGGGTGCTGCCGTAGAGAACGTTGGTAAAAAGGTTTACCATCTCAAATCTCTGCGCCAGCTTCCGTGCGATGAGGTTCCCGACCAATGCACCAATGATGTAACCGAGTAAACTTGCAGAAGCCAGACACAGAGAGATGGATGCAGGTTTTCAGGAAGTAAGAGGTCTTTATTAACATACCGATCGGGCCTCAGATGAACTAACGTTCCAAAACAGGTCTGAGGGACAAACACATCAAGTACATGCTTTTTATATAACTATAACTCCTCCCATTAATAGCTCCACCCGCACATACCCTTAACCAATCAGTGGACAGGATTTGGATTTCCTTATATGGGCAGACCACATGGCTCATCCGAAACAAAGGAATTTCAGTTCCTGCATTCCTGCACATACTCAGTACATTGATGACAGTATCTTAGCTACGTGTAACTAACTAACTGATACAAGATACACATATGCCATGTGGAAATCTCGGCCTACTAAATTTACATTTCACCGAAATTCCATCACATTTATGGTGGTAGGAATTTGTAAGTGTAACGTTTCTGCTTGAAATGCTGCACATCCAGAGATATTTGCACTCTACTGCCAAGGGTTAGTTACACCCTCAGCACATGACTTAGGCAGCCTGGAAAAATACTTCTGTTGTCAGCGGGGACAGTGCTTGGTTTCCCTTTCTTCTTTGCCATCTCCCCAGTCTTCCCCACCTCCTTAGGATTTGAAAAAAAAAATTTCAATACTTAAATAAAGCTCTCCCGTCCTCTTCCCTCCCTGTCCATCCTTCTCTCACTTCACCAGCTCCAACCAAGCGCACAGAGCCATTGAGTAAAGCCTAATCAATTGCTTCTCTGTGAGAAGCATTCGATTGAACTGCACCAGGGAGGGTCTGACATCAGATGAGGCATGGAGATGAGTGCTGGGAGTTTCATTGGTGCTGGATTCCAGGTAAGTCTATAGCTTAATTTTCTGCCTTATAACAGAGGGACTGTTAATAAGCCATTTCTAAATGAAAATCACAGAAGTAGCAAAACGGATTGGATTTATTAAATTAATTATTCAGCAATTGCTATAGTTTCCATAGTAGAAATTTCACATTTACGTTTAGATTTATTTTAGTAAGCGACCAACTAAATGGAAACTCTGATGGCCTAATAACTGATTATTACATTTACAGGAATGTATTAGCCTTTTCATTGCTAGGTGTCAAAAACACCACACTCAGAAATACGCATAAGTAGTACATACATTATGAGCAGTGGTTCCGAAATGAGCCTACCAGCACGGTCAAATGTAACCACCACCACTCTGCTCCTGCTCTTCAATCTAGCCACCAAAAAATAAGTAATGTGAGGTATCGAACTTCAGCCAAAAGAGGATACAATAATCTGAGAGCCACTGTTTCAAAGGGTGAGAAAGTGTCAGGGATATTCAAGAATTTTAAAGAGAAATTAAAAATATAATAAATCTGTATTATTCTTACAATTCCCCCACACCCCCAAAAAAAAAAAAAAATATATATATATATATATATATATATATATATATATATATATATATATATATATATATATATATAGTACAGTTTAAAAATACATATTAAATAGTTTTATGCCGATTTTCATTACATTCAAGAATCAAAAGTTAAAGTGTGAGAAATTCTGTGAATAATACAATGTCATGAATTAATGCGGCTATTAAAACCAGAATAGAACGCTTACACTCACTATGGGAGAGATGACCTGCTCTCCAGAAATAAATAATTTTGACAAATGTGTTTTAAGACATCAGTCACTATTGAATTTATTAGCGGAGATCAAAATAAATCACAGATCCTTTAAATCTATGAATTATAATAGGTATATAGCGCCAACATATTCTGCAGGTCTGTACTGTGGGAATATGCACAAAGGAGATAAATAAATTACTCCAAAAAAGTCAAGAAAAAAAAAAACAGATGAGGAGGGCATGGCATAAATGGGCATGTAACATAGACAATCTAAGAACAGAACTAAATTGAAGTTGGAAACTGTAAGCCAAAATAGCAATGCAGGAAAAAATCCTTAACTCTCATATTTTAATATTTTTAATATATTAATTTAATATATTTCTATTTTAATATTTTGCATCTTAATTGTCAATGCACCACAACCAATTGCTAAGAAAGTAAACCCGCATAGATTATTAGTTCCCAGCATTCCATCCCAGAGTTTGAAGTCAGATGAGGACAATACTAATATTTTTTTTTTTTAAAGGATTGCTTATCTTCCAGACACAAAGGCAGTGGTTTGATCCCACTCCAAGACATCTGAATGTTTCCCCTAGAGGTGAAGAAAATTCCCGTGTAGCAGTTTGAACCAATTTTAATTTGAAGGGAAGCAATCATTAGGTTTATAAATTACCTTCTTCCTCTTTAAACAGTCTTAAAGAGGTGTCAGTTTGCTTACAGCTATAAATATTCCAGTATATTGTCACAAACTGCTTATGTTTTAACCTTTAGGCTTTTTAGTGTCTTTTTAAAAGATGGGTTACTACAACTGTATACAGTAGCATCTTCTTTAGTTTTGTTTTTTTATTTAGAAGCATGGAATTCTACAAAATGATCATCATTTGATAGCAGATCCATTAGTTGGTAAATAAAAATGCAGAATGCATGCCAAACTAGCCAAATTGCAAATTACCTATTTCAAGTGCTGATGTTCCCTCGGCGCTGATTAGAAGCCCGCCTCCTACAAAGTCATGGAGGGGGCATGGCCTCCTTCATCGATGTCCAATCTAATGCTCTTAAATGGGGGCCTAATGTGTTCACATGCACATTCAAATTTCACCATAGGAAAGCACTGAATCAATGCTTTCCTGTGGGTGCTTATGTGTCACGTGACCAAGTTTTAATCTGTCAGTGTAATTTCTGCAATATTTTACATGGCATTGTGTGACATGTCATGATTCCCTTGTATTCCAAAAGTTTGGTCCTTAAGGGGTTAAAGAGCTTGTGTGAATTCTAGACTGACGTTACAGACCCTCCCAATCTAGTCATAGTAGTAAGCCACATAAATTCCATTTTAAAGTACACACCTACATAATATCAATGGTTTCCACACCATGCCCAAAACTGAAATATTTAGAAAGTAGTTTTTTTTTCAGTAACTGGGGAGAAACACGTAGATTTGACTATCACATTTCCCTTTCTGTTGCCTACTACAGCATGCAAAGGAAAATTATTACCTACAGCAAATGGCGTTTCTCACATCTCCACGTGTGTCTAATCGTGGAAACTTCTACGAGTTTGTGAATGTTAAAAAAACATGCTTCACAAATGAATGTTATATTTCGCATATAATTTAAGTTTTCCTAAAAGCTTCTGAAAGGTTGTAGATTATTATTTTTATTTTTTAAGCGTTTGATGGTTTTTAAACATTATATCAGGAAGTGAAAAACAGCTTGATAAGTGAATCTCAAACTGAGCTGTGAAAACTGGAAAAAGGGATGTTTGTTTGTCTTATCAAATGATCAGATTCCTTTACCTTTGGCCTACACTTTGTTACCTACATATTTCAGACATTTTATATTTCCATAGAGAAACAAACTTTTTTATTAGCGCTTAACAGTTTTATCAAATATAACAGGAACAATACAAAAAGGTACCATAAGTAAAAAAAAAAAATAGCTGGTACAGTGGCTGAGGAAATTCTATGAATAAGTCTAAGCATGGTTTGTGAAAAATTAGATATTTAACTGAACTGTTAAAAGACCAAGATTAGGGGTTTTTGCTAAGCTTGTACCAAATACATAATTAGAAGTACACACTAAGCACTATAACCAATACAGTGTGTTGTAGTGGTTATGGTGTCTGGAATGTTCCTTTAATCAAAGCAATTTATTTTTGACGCTAGCAAAAAAAAGGTTGCGAATAAAGACCAAAAATAATATTTTTCATATCTTAGGGGAACATTTAGAGGGTTAGGGGGAGCACTCATTCATTAACCAAGGTATATTCATGTTCTTGATGTATTATTAGAGTTTTATTTACTACAATAATATAATAATATAATTCCAAATACTTTTTTTATATTGTAAAAATAAATAAGTCACCTGTCTGAATCCTTGCCAGTATTCTTTGTGCTTAGGAGATACTGACACAGTTTAAGGGAGCTATGAGGCAGTATATTGCTTAAAGGGACACTCCACTACCCAAATACAAAACAAACAAAACTCATTGTTGTATAGATATACCCCAAATGAAAATATGCATGCATTGAAAAATGCATTTTTGTATTAGAATTTGAATCTAAAAACAGCTTTTAAAACCTGAAGATCTCCTGTCTACAGCCTTTGCAAGCCCTCCCCTTCTAATTCCGCCCAGACTGTCTTTGGCTGTCCAATCACAGACTCCCAAGTGAAACTCATTGAGAAGTTTTTTCAGGTGCAGGTGCTCTTGGCAACTGCTGCCTCTTGAGTTCAGTGCAAATAAGCTAACCAAACCAGGAAGTAACAGGATTTGTTGTCTGCTAGAAAAGCCAGAGGTGTATGACCATTATAATTTCACCTTTTGCAATATAAAAAAACCCCCCAAAAAACAGGCCAACAACCTAATTAAGAGTTGATTAACTCCAGGTCACTGTTTCTTTAAATCCAGAATTATGTCAGCTGTACAGAGTAGTTTCCAGGTGTGCTGAGAGTGCATGTTTGTAATTGGCATTTATAAAATGATCTGTCTAACAAGTTCGACAGATAACATTCCATTGCTCTGTTCTGATGTATCTTCCAAGGTAGTAATTAAGAGACCAATTCTCGCATGTTGATCCATAGCATTAATTGTGAGATCATAACTGGTGTCAGACAAAGTTCTCAGATTGTATGACATTAAAAAGTACAAAAATCCTCAATAATAATGACCCCAAAACAAAATCTAACACCAAATAAGTGATCCAAGGAAAACTAATTTTATTATAATTGGACTGTGATTCTTCCATAGAGTGCAACTTTAAATTCTGATGTAAAACACTAATAAAGGTTATCTAAGGCATCTGAAGTCCACTTTAAAATGGAAGAGAATAATCCAACTCAGATTAACAGGTTGTAAATTAGGAATAATGTTCAAATTCAGAAGGGCTAATCCAAATTTGAGATTATAATTTCTGGTGTAAAAATAGTAAAGCCAAGCAATAAAATTGTAGGTAAAATGATAAATGTACTGCATTTCCAATGTAGGAAGTGACACTTCTATTTTTGAATGCAACACTTAGATAACACAAAAAAAAAATAAAATAAAAAAAAACTTTAAATGATAAAAGGTACATTTTGTAATTTACTAAAACTGGGCCGGCCGTCAAAGCCACCAATCAAGAGCCTTCTCATTCTGCTCTACAAGTTTCTTTTCTTTACCCGTATTTTTTTTGTTACAGTGCCCTCTGATTGTAACAAAGAACTGTGCCACCGAGATCCCCATCCCCTCACCCCATTAGACCACCTAGCAACACACATCCACACTGCTTTGAAATGCCTGAGAACTCTTACTTTTCCCTATCCTACTTATAGGTCAACCAAAAAAGGCCTGTAGTGCTACTTCCTCCCAACACTTGTCATTCTAGTTATTGGTAAGAATGAAAAACAGGGATTTTAACTGGATACCTTTGTTAAATGAGTTATAACTGTAAAAAAAACTCAAAAAAAACAAACAAAAAAAAACCTGCTAGGGTTTAAAAATTCAGATATTTATAGAGACATACACTGCTTGCAGGTATAAAAACTGGATGGTCACTAAAATAAGGACTGTCACCAATTCTGATTTGGACAGTCTGTATCCCTCCAGCTATGGTTTATCTCCCATTGTCCTCAGGCTCTACAAGACCATTTCTTGTTTCATGTAACTGTAATTTAGTGGCAGATTTCTTGTATCCCAATTATTAAGCAAAAATTTAACATACCTTGAGGATTTCATTTTAATACAGCCCTGTGGAGCATAGAACAGTATTTGACCTGTGGACAACTTACCACTTCTCCCACTGCACTACAGAACTTATAGATGCTAAATAGTCCATTAATAGAAGGAGGAATCCTAGTCGGTCAATTACTTTGTATAGTACAATTCTAAAAATGTCTGTTTCAAATGTATAACATCAGAGTCTATGAACTGACCCTTTATAAGGGACCATAATGTACAGCACACCTATTAGTGTGTAGGGGTTACTGTATATGGGTCTTAATGGTGTCACCTATACTTTATGAGCACCTATTCTAATGTGCTCTGAGGTGTGGAGCCTGAAGGTGGAATTTTTCTGAATCTAGACAGCTCACGCCCACCCTGGTGACTCAAACCGGCACACACCATCTCATGCTCTCATTCCCAAAGAGGGGCGTTGTCTCTATATCAGATTCTCCCTCCTCCCCTCCTGTCAGACACGTGCTGGATAGCAAGAGAGACCTGTAAGTGGTTCATAGCTTTCTGTCACAGGAATGCAGGGTAATAAGTGCATGCATACACAAATAAAATGTCATCACCCACTAGCAATGTTAATAACTAAACATGTGTTTGTTAAACCTTGTGCTGTCAGATGGGTCATCACTCTACTATGGTCAGGTGTTGTATGGCTAATTGTATGGCTGCACGAGCCTATAATGGGTAAATTATACGTTTAAGTTTTATTTATTTTCTTTTGCAATTTTCCCCATGGTATTAGATGCGGTTTGGTGAAAGCAGAAAAAACAGACAGCACAGTGGAAGTCTGGAAAGGTTAAAGTTGTTACAGCAAAGAGATGGCCTTTAAAATAGACACCCGACTATGACAGCCTTCCTATAATCAGGATGAGTATCTCCGCCATGCATCCCTTCTCTTCTGGGACAGAGTAACCAAAGTGATTAGAGCTCATCCCAAACATCAGCCAAGGCTTGATGAAGGGGAACAAAAAGAAATAATTCATTTATCACATATATGAATAAAATGTACTTAACTGAATAAGGACAAAATAGCTTCCCTAGAGGTCTTTCCCACTAAGACCTTGATGAAGGGAAAAAAAAGGGCTATCTTTATCGTAAAACACACGGGGGTCATTCAAAAACAATGTATTGCACAATCTGGCACCTTGGCGTCTGGGACATAACTCCGGACAAGATAACTTTATTAACTACCAGACACCAGGGCGCCCAACAATAATAACCCCAAAACTATGAATACCCCTACAGTTAACGCCAAGTGTCTTACATCACCGCATAGCTCTGATCAAGGGGTACACACAGTGTGAAAAGCGCTTGTATCAGAGAGGTCTTGCCCGAGTAATCACAGGTTAAAGTTTAATGTGGATGCAACCATTCTCTGATCCGATTTAGCGTTCCAGCTGATTTATGGGTAAGTTCTGGTCTCTGAGAATTGCTTATTGGAGCCCTAAAGAAGGGAGCTTCAAAGTCCTTGGTGTCGCTGTGACAGTGCAGCAGTGGCTACTGGAGGTATCCCTAGGGGAGCAATGTAAACACTGCTTTTTCTCTGCAAAGTCCGTGTTTACATCTAGATACCTAAATGAATATACTCACCAGAACAACTACATTAAGCTGTAGTTGTTCTGATGACTATAGAGTCCTTTAAATACACGGCACATCTATAGAGGAAATAAAAAGTTTGTATTTGAATATCATTCCTTCAAACTAGAACTATATGCTGCCGATGGGAGACAAACTGGATGAATCTAAAACTAGCGTGCCAGCATTCCAATAGAATGCTGGCTTCAGAAATATTGATAAACATCTATCAGTTTAGTCAATAGATATCTATGCCAACACCTAAAGAAGTTAGCTCATCACTGCTCTACAAGCTTACAGGTTGAGTTATATGATCAGCTATTATATATGTTCAACAATAAATATGCTCATTTATTATACAGTCACTAGAGGAGTTTGACTCCGTGAAATGGAGCATGAGGACATCCAGTGTCAGAGAAAACCCCATAGGAAAGCATTAAGGCAATGGGGATGGCCTAATGTGCATACGACACTCGTCGCCTATGTGCGTTAGGTGTACCACAATAGAATGTGTGGAATCAGGTATGTGAATAAAGTGCTATTTAACCCTTTACAACGTTAGCAGGGATCTGGAATACATCTTTGTATTCCTAACACTAAAGTGTTCCATTAACTTATCTGTGTGTAGAAAATATAAATAGGATTTCTGGATGCAGTTCTTAAATAAATAATATTTCATCAGGAATGCAAACATATTACTAACACTAGTGTTAAAATGGCTATTTAGGCAGTGGCATAACAACCACGGCTGCAGGGGTCAAAGTGGCGACCTTGCTTGTCACTCCAGGGGGCCTGGCCGCCTCTGCAACCACTGTGACCGTGGGCCACCTGCATACTTTCAGGGCTGGTGCACTGCCGCACTGGCCTGGGGCTTGCAGTCCCGGCAGGGGGGGAGCGATGGGCTGTACTGCTCCCCTCCAGACCTGCGTTTAGCGAGACCAAGTGGGGAGGAAATGAGACACATTGAGGGGCTGGGGGAGGGGGGGGATGAGACACAGAGGGAGGGTATCAGACACATGGGAAGGGAATGAGACAAATGAAGAGGCTTGGGGGAGGGAAAGAGATGGATGGGCTGGGGAGGAGGTAATGAGGCACATTGAGGGATTGTCGCACCGGGGCCTGGTGGAGGCTTCTAGTTACGCCTCTCTATTTAGGTGTCCGGCTGCCCATCTGTGGAAAAATAAGGTATTCAAACTCACCTTTTCTCCCACGCGTGCTGGTAGTCAGTGGAATATCCCATGTGACTGCTTCACTTATAAAATATTGTTACAGGATTGCTTATCTTAAAGCAGCATGGGGCTTATGAATAAACAAGTTGAAATTGATAAAAATAAGATCTCTGTACAAAACTATTAGTCACAGGATGATCACAGAGTGGGTGTCATGTATATGTGGGGTAGGGAATGCATGAGATGTTTAATAGATCTGGCTTCATATATATATATTGATATTTCTTTTTTATTCAAGCCACCTATTTAAACCGTTCGTAAAAAAACCCTACTTGTGTCACTGCTTTAAAGAGAAAAGACTACGGCTGCCAATATGAAACATCCAGCTTCTACTATTTGGAACATATTGCACAGCTTGAGCTAAATTCTCTTGTGGTCTTTTCTTTTGACTGAATACCTGTTGTGAATAATATATTTTGCGCTGTTCACTCACTTTCATAGTTCCGTATCAGCTCAATGGAAACCTTCCACCACATCATTCTACTCCCCAATTAGTGGCAGATTGCGGACGAGAAATACAGGGTGGGCCAAAATTCACAGTAGGATTGAACAGGTAAATAACTTATTTATTTAATTTTTTTGTTGTTTTTGCAGGTACATATTATAACTGAGTCTTGGGAGATTTATCATGGTAATTTCATGAAGGAAAAAATAAAAATATAGTCTAATTTTATTTTAAAAACTGAGACAACTGTCCAACAAGTGAAAATTTCAAGAAATTCCCTGATTAATTGGCCGCCATGTTGCCCAACCTCTCAGCTCCCGATGACTTCCTGTGGGGATATCTGAAGGAGCAGGTGTACATGAGTAGACCGCGTACAGTTGAGCATCTCAAGGAGAATATCTGTGCAGAAATTCAAGTGCTAGAGCCTCAAACATTAACTAATGCTATAAACAATGCAATTGAAAGAGCCTGATGTTACGAGGTGGCAAATGGAGCTAATTTAAAAGATGTCATCTTCTGTACCTAATCAAACATACACGTTAAGCATTCATTATATGCAGTATAACTGAAATTGGTTTATTAATTAAAAAAAGGTAATTGACTTCAAATTCTACTCTGAATTATATATACATACATTATATATATATATATATATATATATATATATATATATATATATATATATATACACACACACACACACACACACACACACACACACACACACTTGGATTTATAACAGATTATTTTGTATTTACTTGTTGCTCTATATAAAACAAAGTCCCATGAACTAACTGTCAACAGTCATCAGTATACAAACATTTATATACTCAAGCAGAGATTTTTAAAAATAAGAGTTTTTTTTTTTTGTTTTTTTTTTTACAGTTTCCAGTAATCTGCAACCTATAAACAGGTCACTGTTAACAAATCCATTGTCTATATGAGGGCCACCCCTCTTCATTTTACAGTACCGCTGTAACCTCACTCACACATCACCCTCCACCCCATGTTATTGGCCCTCTTACATTTTAATGGACACCTCTTGTAAAACCCAGCCTGCTCTGCGTGGATGTCAGAAACCTTAAGCTCTTTCCTATAAAATCCTGGAGTCATCCTCTAGTTAACCCTTATATGCCACTGACCTTTGGACATATACATCAATTATTACCAGTTATCCATAAACATGGTCTGCTCGCATTCTAAAGATACACAGAGACACATAGTCCATCTAGACCAGCTGTGATTCCTATGCTGCTGTCTGTACATTGTAAAGCAATTTGTTGAGTATGTTTTACTGGTTCCAACTCTCAAAGAAACTACAGTATTTGGGAACCAACATTGGATGCAACAGTTTGTTCAAGCAAGGGTAGGGTGCCAGAGAAATAGATATGCACTGAAAACTATAACTATCCTAAAATGTTGCTATTTATAGAACAAAAATACAGCTGAACGAATGGTTTTCACTTTGACGAATATGTACATAAAGTACATTTCTATGTATTTTTTAATTAAGCCATCAAAAACAATACAAACAAAGCACAACTGTGTCAATGTTTCTACGAATGACCTGTTACTATCTCTTTAATTCCATAAAGTGCCCTGCGTACTCAGAGGTGTCACCTATCTTTCCTATGCGAGGGAAGCACAGCGCAACATTAGGCTTCCCTTGTTAACCACACAGACTCTCATTATAAGTTCCGTCTCTAAAGAAATTGAGAGGAATGATTACATCACTGTGTGGGTTTGGAGACCACAAGAAAAAAAAAAAAAAAGAAATCACACACTTTTAAGTTTAGCTTTGGTAATAATTAATCTTTCATTTAAAAAGAAAAATGAATTTAGTTGTCAGGAACAAACCTGTACTGCAGCGCTACGGAATCCGTTGGCGCTATATAAATGGCAATAATAATAATAATAATAATAATAAATTGCGACCTTCCATCTGTTAGTGAGCCATAATCTCCACTATCCTCAGATGTGTTAAAGAGATTGTGGATGATTAAAAGTTTTAGTCACATATAACGTTGGAAAATAGCAATCTTACTTTAAAGAATACTTTTGAAATATTTCAAAATCCACTTGTAAAATTGGACTATAGTAAGTGTGTTTTTCCAAGCATAAAGACTGCTAAGATAAGACACCTACTAGTTAGACTATTAAAAAGAAAAAAAAATTCCTACGGAAGGCATTCTTCTGCAGCAAATCTCAGTGTTGATGTCATCACCATGGATGTGACTAGACTATCCAAGTCTATACCCAAACCAAGGCTGGCGCTACCCGTTAGGCGGACTAGGCAGCCGCTAAGGGCGTACCTTAGGAAGGGGCGCCGCCAGGAGCGCCGGCCCCCCTCATGCTGCAGCCGCCCGAGCTCTCTGTAGAGATACAGAGCTCGGCCACGCTACAACAGAGGTAGGGGAGGGGGGAGAAAGAAATTGACATGGAGGGGAATTGAAGGGGGAGAGAAAGAAATTGACAGGGAGGTGAGAGTGACAGGGGAGGGAGGGGGAATGAGTGTGGGGATGGAAGGAGAGAGTGACAAGGGAGGGGGAGGCAAGAGGGACAAGGAGAGGGAGAAGAGGAGGGACAAGGGAGAGGGAGAAGAGAGGGACAAGGAGAGGGAGAAGAGAGGGACAAGGAGAGGGAGAAGAGAGGGACAAGGGAGGGGAGAAGAGAGGGACAAGGAGAGGGGAGAAGAGAGGGACAAGGAGAGGGGAGAAGAGGAGGGACAAGGCGGGAGGGAGAAGAGAGGACAAGTGGGAGGGGGGAGAAGAGAGGGACAAGGAGGGGGAGAAGAGAGGGACAAGGGAGGGGGAGAAGAGAGGGACAAGGGAGGGGGAGAAGAGAGGGACAAGGGAGGGAAAGGGGGGAGAAGAGAGTGACAAGGGAGGGAAAGGGGGGAGAAGAGAGTGACAAGGGAGGGGGGAGAGATTGACATCCATCACACAATCACACACAATGCACCCCTTACACACAAAGACAATGCACCCCTTGCACACAGAAAAACACACAATGCATTACACACACAGACACGCAAGCAATGCAACCCTTATACACAATGCATTCCTTACACACACAGAAACACACAATGCATTCCTTACACACACTCAATGCACCCCTTCCAGACGCACACACTGCATCCCGTACATACACAGAAACACACCTTGCAGCCCTTACACATACAAACACAGATTCACACAATGCATTCCTTACACACATATCAGGACATCCCCTACACACTCCACCCCCTGTGAACAAACTCATTGGTGGAACCAGGACATACTTGAAAACGAGAGAAATCTCAATGTATCTTTCCTGGTAAAATATTTTATTTATAAATAAATAAATAAATAAATAAATAAATAACATGAAGGTGGACCCTGGGACCCAGACCTTGATCTGTGTAAAGGGCCCCCAAAAAATTGAGCTGCTTCCCGTTCTCCCAGAACATTCTTTGTTGATTTTTGTGGCCACAGTTACAAACCACCTCCAGAGAGCCTGTTCTACACCAGACCAGTGGAGCCAGACTGCAGCTAGAGCCCATCATCATCCTCATCTGGTTGTAAGTAGGCAATCTAGCATATTATTCGTGGCACTAAGCTCTAATTTACCTCACATTAACCCCTTAAGGACACAACTTCTGGAATAAAAGGGAATCATGACGGAATATTTCCATCATGTGTCCTTAAGGGGTTAAAGAAACACTATAGTCCCCAGAACCACTGCAGCTTAATGTAGTGGTTCTGTTGTCTGTAGCCTGTCCCTGCAGGCCTTTTAATGTAAACACGGAGGCACTGGCATTAGTTAACAAGGCAGATCATATGGGTGGGGCATTGTGATGTCACATGGGGGGCGGCAAACTTTACTTTTGCCTAGGGCGGCAAAAATCCTTGCACCGGCCCTGACCCAAACTCCCATTTACTTAAATGTAAAAAAATGAAATAATGAACAAGATGATAAATGCATGCAAAGTGCAAGTGGTTCTTGTTCTATTTTTTTTCTCACTTGAAGTACAACTGGTTTCTTTCTCAGGTCATGCATTGTTGCAGGACTGCAAGCGTTAATGAGGTTCTGTCCAGAATGATTGTGCCATTTTTAATATCGCCAAATTAAAAAACAAACAAAACAGACAGAGCCGCACCTTTTGTGTCATCCTCCTTTGTGTGAGTCACAGAAATGGGAGCAAGAATATACATTTATTGTGCTGTGTCCAAGTGCTGGCACTAATACACAGAATCAGTTATCTAAGGAAAGGGAACCCAAGCCCCCTAACTCTTATACCTGCTGTGGAACATGCACATAATATTAGCAGAAGATACATGTATCCAACAATTCCCATATGTGGGATGAGAGAATGCAGGAGATAGGGCACTGTTACTGAAGTAGTATGATAAGGAGCCACAGGGTACTCTTGCTGAAGTGGTATGATTAGGAGCCACAGGGCACTCTTGCCGAAGTGGTATGATTAGGAGCCACAGGGCACTCTTGCCGAAGTGGTATGATTAGGAGCCACAGGGCACTCTTGCCGAAGTGGTATGATTAGGAGCCACAGGGCACTCTTGCCGAAGTAGTATGATTAGGAGCTATAGGGCACTCTTGCTGAAGTAGTATGATTAGGAGCCACAGGGCACTCTTGCTGAAGTGGTATAATTAGGCGCTATAGGGGACTCTTGCTGAAGTAGTATGATTAGGCGCTATAGGACACTCTTGCTGAAGTGGTATGATTAGGAGCCACAGGGCACTCTTGCCGAAGTAGTATGATTAGGAGCTATAGGGCACTCTTGGCTGAAGTAGTATGATTAGGAGCTATAGGGCACTCTTGCTGAAGTAGTATGATTAGGCGCTATAGGACACTGTTACTGAAGTGGTATGATTAAGCGCTATAGGACACTGTTACTGAAGTGGTATGATTAGGAGCCATAGGGCACTCTTGCTGAAGAAGTATGATTAGGAGCCATAGGGCACTCTTGCTGAAGAAGTATGATTAGGAGCCATAGGGCACTCTTGCTGAAGTGGTATGATTAGAAGCTATAGGGCACTCTTGCTAAAGCTGTATAAAGATGAGCTACAGGGCACTCTTAACAAGCCATTACAGGGAGGAACTATAGGGCAATGTTACTGAAGTAATGGGGGTTACGACAAAACAAAATACAGGGAAAGGGTTTTCATAGAAGCTGGTCAGCTACAATATAGAACTAGGACATATGTTATGGGACGAGGTTAGGGCCAAATTGTGATGTTAGTCTTCCAATAGATGTGGCCAAGGGCCATATTTAACAAAATCCTGGAAAGAGTGTAAAGTTAACCGAGGTAGTGAATGTGCTTGATTTCAATCTGCTGTGAAAAATAAATTTGTTCTTTTAAATAGGAGTGAGGGTCTCTGTTCAAACGGTTTTGTTATACACACAATAATCAGGTAGTGTTTTGGTCTAGGCACCTAGCGCTGTGCCCTTCCACACCCTCCTCACGTATCACGTACACATGAGTGTTGGAACCAGGTGTTGGGGTGATGAAAAAAAAATCTCCCCAGAAAATTTGGGGTAGCATTTAATATTATAATGGGACTGGGATTATTATGAAAAGCTGCCCCCCCAACCCGGATTTTGGGGGGTTTCTACACCAATACATTTACAATTCCAAAACTTTAGAGATAAGTAACAGGGATCTTTCTTAATCATTCCCCAAGATATTAATGGTCTACAACTCTTAGAATTCAATTAAAAAGCAAAAGATGGCAAGAGAATCATGGGAGTTCTAGTCCAGTAACACCTGGGAGTTGGAGTCTGAGGTGCCGGTTTGATAGTCAACAGCCATCACCTACTTACAGCCTTTCTGTGATTTAAACACAAGAAAATTCTGGCTATGCATTTTCAGAATCAAATGGTAGATAAATCAAATCATTCTAATAAAGTAAAACCATGGCACTACAGAAGGCTTATAAAAAGCAACAATGTGGCCTGACAGTGGGGGGTCTACATTTAAGGAGTGGTGGCGAAAGGACAATTGATCAGCAAAACTTAAGTTGAGATCATTGAGAATAAGAAAGAAAAAAACTCCGAAATATGCCTGCCAATGTTTTTTTATTTTTCTCATTATGATACCATCAGACAATAGAACAATATGAGTGGACTGCCATTCCTTAATTTGCGTAACAAAATGTTCAGGATCTATATTGATTTACAAAATCCATTAAATCCTGGGAAGGGTGACATAAAAATAAATTAACTTTTTCCTCTTATCTGCCCACCACGTTTTCCTGTAGTGTTTTAGATAGGGGGAGGAGGGCCAGAGCAGGAAAGCGTAGAGGGCAGATAACAGAAGGATTAAAAAATAATAATAATAATAATAATAATAAACCATTAAATATATCAGAATATTTAAAATTCTACAGTGTATAAATAAAGCTGATTTCACATCACAGAGATGATTGACACATACAGATATATACAGTATAACTAAATTCACAGTTCTTATCTTACCAGACGCTTAGGCTACATCCATATCAAGTCACTATAATGTTCCTTGGATAGTGTGGTATGACACTATTTATATTTAGAGTATTAAGAATTTCTTGTTCTGTAGATGCCTCGTATCTGAATACGGAGTGTTTCATTGAAACCCAAGCTCACTCCTGAGATTTTAGAGGTTGGATAGAAACCAAACAACTGTCACCCCAGATTTGCACTAATTGAACCGGGTTTTAACAATGGACTCCAATATAGCACCATGGAAAATGAGGCACCGGGTGAAAAGTATTATTTGCCATGATTATGGTTTTAATCTTAAATCCGAACTGCACCATCAGTTTAGTTACAACGTACGGCCTAATAAACCTGCACACTGACTCAATCCAGGAAGGGATATCAACAGGTAGGAGGCATTCACAAAAGGAGTGGAAAACCTGCATATAGAGAAACTTAAAAAGTATTCAAGTTCTTAACAGTCTTGTGCATCAAGAGTGCACAAAAAACCTTTAGGGGTCAGTCACTAAACTGTGGTAAATTAAAGTAAGGGTTGTAAAAAGTAGGTAAACTTCAGAAAAGAAGGCAAAAATATATATTTTTATAAATCACAACTTGACTACTTTAGCCTTAAAATCTGCCAGATTGCGGTTTGATACAAGTTCAAAATTTAGTGAAGATATATATATATATATATATATATATATATATATATATATATATATATATATATATGCGCTCGCTCTCTCTCTCTCTCTCCCCCCTTTCATACATCTGAAACCCCCAGAAATAGTAATGAAACAGTGATTTTGACCCACTGTTTTGTTTTCTCCATAGTATATAAATTTATGTCAGTCTTTCAAAAGTTGCTAAACAAATACAGTCAATACAAAACACACTTACTGAGGGTGTCTAGAGCCTATGGATTAGAGTTTTACCTGAGGCTGCATTATGTTTTGTCAAGGAATGTCAGTCCAGAGGCAAAAAAAAAAAACCCGAACATATTGAGGGGAATGTCTTGTTTACATAGACACAGAGGTGTTAATAATACCCAGTCACACAGAAAGAGCATTAGAGTAAAAGATGTTGCTGCTCAAACAAGAAAGAAAATCCAAGAAAGAAAGTGGCATAAATGTGTTTAACCCTTTCATTGCCAGCTGTATTAATTACTTATCTTGGATTGTAACTCGATTTATTGGCATAGCACAGGTATCACAGTAAAATGTATTTAAATGAATCAGTATCTGATTGGACAATGATGCAGATTACCAGGGACATTCTTTATTATTATTACTATTTTTACCTTTTCAATAGTTTGAAATATATAGTCACCCATTAAATGTTTAATAGAAAAAAAGATTTTTTTTTGTATCTTAAAGACTGTCTTTTATAATTAATGCAGCACTAAAGGGGTTAAACCACAGTGTGGTCCCATAATATTTTCAGTATTGAGGTCAAGAATCCTGACACCATATAATCTAGGATAGGGAAACGACTGATAATTATTTTTATTTTTAATGAAGAGGGGTGTACGTTTGCAGTGGTAGTGAATTGATTAGGATTTAATGAGAGGGAGTTACACAAGAGAGGTTCACTAAGTAAGGTGACCTGACATACCTAAGATCAGCAGCATGATATCCCCTGCAGAAGAAAGCAGCATGTTCCTGTCTCCCAGCTGCTGTTTCTCAATGGCCAGTTGTAAAGGCGACGACAGCCAAGTCCCAGAGGCTGGTAGGTGACAGTGTGACCCTTTTGGTGTTACCGATGTGACTCTCCAGGCGGAAATTGGGCTGACTCACCTTCTTCCCACAGAGTTACCGTGACAGTCTATTCAGTCATTGAATTTAAAGGCACAGGCAACCTTTTTCATGGGACAGTCAGTCCAAAGCAAGAATCACAATATAATTCAAACTCTGTGTGCACTCAAATGTAGTTCATTCATGTACATCATAGGAAGTGCATTATCAGAAATATTAGCCGAATCTTCCTTTGTGTATCTATGACTTCTTAAAATAAATAGTGCAATATACACACCATCCTAAAACAAATATTCATGGGAAGGGTAATCCTGTTTAGAATCAGTCACAATGACAGTCAGGATGGAATGTTTAAAAGCAGTCTGGAAGAGTGGACTGGGCAAAGTTCCTTATACGGGGACCAATTCTGTGTGTCCTAAAAACTCCCAACTCTTTCAAGTCAGGCAGTCCGCGAGTTTCATTCCTCCTTTCAATGGTCTGGTGGATTTTTTCTGAGTAACTTATCCTTTTTCCTCTTTCGATGTCTCCGGATCTAGGAACCTCCTTTCATGGGCTGGTTTCTCCGGTCAGCTGGAGCTCTGGGCTGTAGGTGAGCTCTCCCTCCTCTGTGCTGGAGCTCTGGGCTATAGGTGAGCTCTGGGCTGTAGGTGAGCTCTGTCTTTCCTGGAGCTCTGTGCTGTGGGTGAGCTCTGTCTCTCCTGGAGCTCTGTGCTGTAGGTGAGCTCTGTCTCTCCTGGAGCTCTGTGCTGTAGGTGAGCTCTGTCTCTCCTGTGCTGGAGCTCTGGGCTGTTCCTCTGCTTGTCTGTAGGTGAGTGTTAAAGTTTCCCTGTGATCTACAGAGCCGATCCCTTAGCCCCGCCCATTTCCTAGGCACACGCTTTTGATCCCTTGATGTGAGCTCTGTTATGATTTAGTGTCAGAGAGCATACCACAGCCATACAGGCAGTATTGTGGATTTGGAGCGTGTTTACACACCTTGTACACCGTGCTGGCCAAGAGCTCCATGTGGAGGGGGGATGTACATCAGTTAAACTCACAGTTTGGGGGTAGATGTAAAAAAGGTTTATTTAAAGAACACACCAAGCACATCGTGGTTATAGTGCACATGGTGGCTATGGTGCTTGGAATGTTCCTTTAATAATTCATCTGCAAATGCATAATACACAGAATTATATATATACACAAACACACAAGTATCTATTTTGTATTTAATATTTTTAAAATCATTTTTAATATATATATTTGTTTAATATTTACACCACTGTTCGAGAATAGTGATACATAAAATTAATTTGTAGATTATCATTTTGCTTCAGAGTGGTAGAGAATGTATAGCTACTATCCTCTCACTTACCTAACCCAGCACTATTAAGGATGAATTTTAAACACTTCTGCAAAATCAGGTAAAAATGTCACTTTGCGTTAAAAAGTATGCTGTATAATTATTGCACCATTTATAATCTCTAACATCATTACGGCACCATTATAGCTATAATATGATGCATAGTACAGCAATGTACCCCATCCTATACATTTTGGGGATTTAGGGATAGGAAGTGTTTATGGTTAGGTGGTTTATGGTTAAGAGAGGCATAGGATTAGAGGGCACCTGTTTTCAGGGTGCTGTGGACTACTAACTCATATAACTCCCAGTCAGGCCTTGCCTGGCTAGGACTCATGGGAGTTACAGTTCATGGCATTTAGAAGGCAGATATCCTGAAGCCCCCTATCCTTAAAGGGTTATTCTAACTTTTTCTTTCCCATTTATTATTTAAAAATTTATAATGCCCTACTGGTCATTATATACTTTGTCATCTCCTTCTAAACAAATAAACGATTAAATTTACCTGGATTCCAGCACCACAATCCTCGCCCCAACTGACATCAGTGGTGACAGGTCATAGTCCAATCATATACTTCTCACGCAATGCAAGGTGGCGGGAGGGACTGCTCGGAAGGACAGAAAGAAGCACAAGCCTCCACTTGCAGGCACGGTCTGGGCCTGCAAGTGAGAGGATGACCATGTCTGTCGTATGCGCGCTGGTGACAGGCGTAAATTTAGCACAGAATTGACATTTGTAAGTCCAGAGTTCTGGGCAGCGATTGTCACGTGTGCTGGGGATGTAACTAGCCCCACAGCACAAAAGTGCGATATCTCAGTATGTGCAGGGTTTCAAGCAGAAACGCCACACATACTGACTTCTACTACCACGACCACTTCAAAAAGAAAAGCTGGTCATGATGGTTGGAGTAACCCTTTAAGTTCTCCTAGCAGGGGTTTGCTGGCAAATTCTGGCTGGGGGACAAGTACAACAAATGGGCTTTTTGCATTCTCACAAAACTCACATACCTCAGTGTGGATTTCCCTACTCGTGTGGAGCATGCAATATATAAATCTGACAAAAGGAGGCCTCTGTAGTTACGAGCTGTGACATCATAAGAGTAACATCAGAGGTCTGTGTATGCAATGCAAACTTTGTCTCCAATACCACCAACGGCTGTGTTCTATGAACTGTTTCATCTCACTCTGCCGTCATTTGTAAACACCTCCAGCGACACTATACATAATATTATAGTCTGTCAGCCCAGTGAGAAACTGCAGACCACCTAATATCCTGGGGGTAATTCCAAGCCTGGAGAGCACTGAGGTGTCAGGCTGGCAGTTATGCACTAACCCATGCAGTGCTGAGCTAGCATGGGTCGCAAATCTTGCCTGCTGCCTGAATTCTGCTGTACTGTGCCACAAGCCACCCCAACATACCTCCCCTGTTTTAATCAGAATAGTGTAAGGCTGCAGCCCAAACCCTTGTGTGCTAGAGATCCAGGGCACAATTGCCCCCCTATTTCCCCTAACACCTCAAAACAATAAGCCCCCCACTATTCCTTAGCCTAAGCCCCTATAAACACAAGATCTTAAACCTCTTCCAATTATGATTATTTTCGCATTTACATAGCAACAACCTCTTTCGCAGCATTTACAATATTATAAAAATCTAGAAATTTAACAATAAATGAGACAATTACAAAATGTTACAGGAACAATGGGTTGATAAGGATCCTGCTCAAACAAGCTTATACTACCAAAACACTACCTGAACCCTAACCCCCCCAAAACTAACCTTACTTTAGAAAAGCACTTTAAAAAAAAATGCATTTAAATGGCACCCCTCAATTATGACCACAACATCACAATATCACCGTAATAACCAGAAACATTCCAAATGCAACATTTTACACATATATACACTATAGATAGACAGTTACGGCATCTGTATTATCTCTGAGAATATATTTCACACCACTCACTTTTTCCATATTGGTTGCAGTCTCATTTCTTCTAGACTAGAGTACCATCTCAAACGTCATCTATCTTTTTCCCTTGAGAGGGGTTTTCATCACTAGCTGTCCAGGCAGAAGGAAGAAGAGCCCACACTGTTATATAAACTATTATATTGTTATAAACTAATGGATTTGCCAGATACCTTGTTCTCCTGCACACATATGACTAACGGTATATATTGCTGCAATACAGAGGGACCCCAAAGGGACTGGGCTACATACAGCAGTGCTGCAGTTTTTATGTGTTTCCCACCAGCAACATGAGTGTCTCAACATTTGTAGTTTATGATTAAATATTCTGTTTTCTACTCTTTATTTATTGATATCAGTGGTTAAGAAGGACTCATGATGGTTAATGCTGTTTTAACATTCTGTTGTTTAAAGGAACACTAAAGGGTCAGAAATACAAAGATGTATTCCTGATCCTATAGTGTTTAAAACACTATTAAGGTGGCTGCCCTCCCCCCCCCACCCCCCCCAGCTTCTTTTAAATTGGGTAAAAACCCACCTTCATTCCAATGAATTTATTCACATCTCAACAAATCCAATGCTTTATAGATAGTCAAGTCTGATGATCTCCATCAAGGACAAGGACAGGGGGTGGGGATGGAGCAAATGCAGCACTGGCTAATCTCTACCTCCTCGTAAGGATGCATCGAATCAATGCATGTTCAGCGTCTCCATGCAGATTGTGGAGATGTCAAATGTCAGTACGCAGCACTGACCCTGGAAGCAGCTTTAGTGGCCTTCTGAGTGACTGTCACTGGAGGTGTTCCTAGGGAGCAATGTAAGCACAGCCTTTTCACAGAAAAGGGGATATTTACATAAAAAAAATCCTGCAAGGGCAGACTATACTCAACAGAACAACTACATTAAGCTGTAGCTGTTCTGATGACTATAGTGTCCCTTTAATGTTCTTGAAATATTATTCCTGGATCTAGTGCAGGGCTATACAATGCTACCAATGCTAAATAAGCAGGATATTCCACATTGACACAATGTCTAGAGATCAGATTGCGATGTCGGCAAACATTGCCATGTGGTCCTTAAGAGGTTAATTGGCAAAATAATGCCTCAACTGTTCAAGTCAGTTCATTAATTTGGCTGTTGGTAAATAGAGTGGGAAACTGTTTGATATTAACCTGCCAAATGCTGGCAATATGATAGAGGTGATTTTGTTGCCAAGATTTTAGACTAAAGTTTAAACAGGCCTGCTGCTCCTTAAGGAAAACTATATTTTGATTTCCTGTTTTCTGATTAATCTAATCCAATAACATGTTCCAGATCAAGATATTTAACAGAATGTTATAACATATATTTAACATTCTATATTATGTTAGATAGGTTTTAGGAGTGCCGTCTTTCATAATATGCTTTCATTGCTCTATTGATGTGAAATCAATGTAAAGCAGAACAGTCAAAGATAAGGTTTTGTTTTTTGCATAACCCTAAAGTGAGCTATTTGTTTAATAAAATGGAACAGAATGGAAGGAGTGCACTAGACTTCACTTCCCTACCTTCGTCGTATAACTGTAAACATAGCAGATACACAGAGTACAGCTTTGGCTAACCTCCTGCTTATATACCATATGTATTACCATTTGTATATGTATAGTATAGAAGGGGAGACGTAATGTCTTCATCTGTTACTTAGGTTTGTGTTCTCATCTTTAATACTTTAATGGAACATATAAGTAATGAATTATTAAAGGCTAGAATAATATGCATTGCAACATGCATGGTATGAACAAGACGGGGGTTTTAAAATGATTTTAAAATATCAAAAAATATATCATATATATTTCAATATAAATATATTAAACATATAAGCATATTAAAATATTTTTTGAAATATTCAATCATTTTAAAAGTTTATAAAAAAAATATTAAATTATTTGAAAAACATATCCAAAAATATTAAATCGAGGCCTAAAGCCTCAATTTAATGTTGTTGGATAAGCCTTCTATATATTATTATATTTTTGGATACACTTCTAACAATATATTAACATATAAAAAATATTAAAATATCACAAAATGTAAATATTTTTTGCAATATTATGTAATTTTAAAGTTAACCCAAACATATTAAATCATTTGAAAAGCCTTTTTAACCATATTAAATCATGGCATAAATTGGTGGTGAAGTTATAAACTTGTTATTAATTAATCATTATTACTATATTGACGGATGGAGTTTAGAATCTATGCAAGACTTTCTAATTCCCTCTGCAAGTGTAACATTTATTTATTTATTGGTATTTATGAGAAAAGACCTGTGGGGTCTAAACGTTATTTTCTCTAAAATTAAATTTAAATTTAATTTTAATTAATTTAAAATGACTAGTTATGAAAATATTTTGCTACCTTCCATTTACATAGCGCTACTTGCTATAAGATTTATTTCTTTTTCTGGAAAATATATTTTCAGCCAACTCTGCTTTTTAAAAACCCCAAAATAATTTATTGAGAAGCTCATAAAAAATGACATTTGTATTGCATAGTGATTGCATAAGGATACAGCACAAAAAGAGGAACAATAATTTATAGCTGTAGCTAAGCTGCTCCCTAGTGGCGCATAGTGATAAAAACAGCAACAAAATGTTAAATTAGGACGGCTGCTAATCTAACAGGAGTAAATGTAGACTGTTTAAATGATTTTGCTAGACTGTTTCAATTACAGTAACTGTGGATCAGCCACTTTTGTCTTACATTTTCAGAAAATGTAAGTAGCACGATTGTTTACCAAGCTTAAAATTTGTAGCAGCAAATTCAAAGAAACCTGAATTGTTACAAAGTCCCTCAACATGTCACTATTTCCCTGACGTTTCTCAGAAATATTCGAAGAAGTATCCCTTAATAATCTATAATTTGATTGACACATGGCTCTCATTAATTCGTTTTGCAATTCAATATTTATTGCAATACTGTAAAACCACTTTTATAAGTAGTGTGAAAGAGTGATATTTGATACATTCGGAACCCAATACACTTAAAATCATTGTACTTAACATAAAATTACTGATTTTCTTTCAATATGATGACATTAGTGTATGCCATATCTTACAAACTAGAAAGAAACGTCAAAAAGAAGATACACAACACATTGAAACAATCTACATTAATATGACATTTGTCTCAGGTGAGGTTAGTAAGAACTATGCAAATAAGTTTAATTTAAGCAGTTCAACATCAACAGGTTTCGAAGGGCTATAGTTAGAATAGTAATAGTTGAGTTTTTTTGCAGACATTATGTGGTGGAGGTGGTGAGGTGTGGCCTTGAAGTATAAACAGAGTAGTAGTACATAGACATTGCAGGCCTCGTAGGCCTGTTAAGGTAATTTAATGACTCTCTCCAGGATGAGGTACTAAGAAGATGATAATATATCTGTTTACTCAGGAATGTTGGTACAGGTAAAGGGAATGTTGAAGTTATTAATTTTGAAAATGATTTCTAATCCTTATCAACGTGGTGGCACCCAACGTCAATGTGATTTGTGCTTTTCAGAAACTAGAGAAAACATAAAAGGAATATCAATAGAACATCAATACAACCGAAGACCTTAAAGGATTGTGATCATTGCCATTAGCTGGGACAAATGGCGTGTTGTTTGTGACATCTCAAGAGTGGAGTTTGTTCTTTTCTTTCTTGGTCTGTGTGGACTCCCTAACCCCACCTCAGCATCTCACCCCATATGGTATAGGAATGCACAGGATTTTCATATCCATTCACAGCTCAGAGCTTGTTCTTAGTAGACTTTTCTCAAAATGGCTGTTGGCCTTTCCACCCATACATGGCATTGTAATGTGAGCATTTCAGCCAATCAGTGAGGTCCAGGGATTTCAGATAAAACATCTGGCAAACAACATCAATTTTCTAGTTAATATCAATGGATGCAAACAACTTTCTACAGTGAACACATAATTTTGTGCTTAAAAATATATAGAGAAATAAAGAGTGAGCCTTGGAGTTGAGCACCTCACTGCTAGCTATGATCTGAATGGACTACAGTTGCGTTTATGGGGTAGAAGCCAATAAAAGCAGCCAGACGAAGAAGAATGAGAGCTGTGACAGAAGATGAACAAGGCCAATGCTGTTTGTGGGAACACCTGGAGCGAGACGGTTTTTAGGAAATTATTTAGTAAATTGGACCCAAAGAGCACAAATGGAAATAAGGCTGCAGTAGTGTAGTAACTTTTAGTAATAATTTTCTATCAAAACATATATTATATTTTCAAACCTAAAAGCATGCAGATTTTAAATAATATGGAGGTGTCCCCCAATATAGTTTACTCAGAAGATAGAGTATGTACAGAAACGCAAAGCGGTCTCCTCATTGGAATCTGTAAATCTGTCCAGAGGAGGCAGGCTAGACCCACAGAAAAGATCAATTGCCCATCCACAGTAAACTGGGCGTTATTTTCCTGTGGAACTCGCTTCCCTCCTCTGTTAGATGCTCACCCAGTCTCCACTCTTTGAAAAAATCATTAAAAACCCACTTCTTCATAAAAGCGTATCAATTATTATTATTAATATTATTATTATTATTGCCATTTATATAGCGCCAACAGATTCCGTAGCGCTTTACAATATTATGAGAGGGGGGATTTAACTATAAATAGGACAATTACAAGAAAACTTACAGAAATGATAGGTTGAATAGAACCCTGCTCAAACGAGCTTACAGTCTATAATTAAAAGGAGTTTAAGCATGCATGGGATAGGCATAAGGCTATCCTAACTATAAGATAAGGCTAGGGACTAATGAAAGTTTTTAGAAAATTGGGCAGACTAGATGGGCCGAATGGTTCTTATCTGCCATCACATTCTATGTTTCTATGTTTCTATGTTTCTAAACTGTTAATAGCTCCCGACTGATTCCTCTCTTGGACTGTCATTAGTCTAATACTATCTTTACCTGTTTGTGTCATTTTACCCCACTCCCTCTAGCATGTAAGCTCATTGAGCAGGGCCCTCAACCCCTCTGGTTCCTGTGTGTCCAACTTGTCTGATCCACCTTAGCATCTCACCGGTTTGCACGCCTTGTATTACCAGAGGACCATGGTATGGGTGCTGATACAGTCCAAACATAAAAAAACTCTCAAGCTTGGACTGTGTGAGCACCCTTACCATGGTCCTAACGGGCTGAGGTGGATAGTTTGGGACCACATATTACCAATTACCACTGTCTTAAATTGTCAGATAATACCATGCAATAATATCCGAGACCTGCCTGGGATAACATAGAAGTAGGCAGGTTATACTATGACATAGAAAATGCTTGTTAACCCCTGGATCTTCCAGCCAGGAAGATAAGGTACATGGTGGTAAATAATATCACGTAACCATTTCTAGGATGCTTTTAAAATGCATAATTCTTCTTTTCAATATTCAGTGTTTTTCTTTCATTTTCATGCTCTTCGTTTCAATCTCCTTTGTGTAGGTGAGGCTATAATGAGTATCCATTATTCTATCAAGGGATAGGCAGAGTCAGGATTTCCGATAACAAACTAAGCCAGAAATTGCTTGTATTAGTTAGATCAAAGATAATTATCATCAGGCCCTCCAGCTGCTGTGGTCTGTGGGCGCCATTCTTTTCCAAGAAACGTTAAATAAAAAGTAACACTAATAAGCATGTTGTATGCTAATAAGTACGTGAAATATCTAATGTTTTGTTGAATAAACCTAGAAAGTTTAACATGGGTTTGCTTGGTCCACAGTAACAGACAAATGTGGAATGTTAAATGTGTATCATTATTATTTTATTATTTATACAGCGCCAGCAAGTTCCGTAAAGCTGTACAATGGGTGAAATACATTGACATAAGCTATCAGTGACTCAATGAACCTTTTTTAGATTGTTGCTTTTACATTTGTAAATAGTTCATTGGAAATGCTGCCACTGCTAGGCACATATTGTGTACCTTCCTGTTTCTCAACCCTTGGTACATGTATTGCAGGTGTATGTGCCAATGGCAGGGGTTAGGTAGAGAAGTATGTCCCAAATATGTGTTAACAGAAGCAGACTGCAATGTGGCAACCAATGCACTGCAAGAGTTATACATGCTTCTCTCAGCACACCAGTGGCGTCACAAGGGTTGGTGTCACCCAGGGTGGTAACTTGCGGTGTCATCCCAACCTCCTTAATAATGTGTAAGTTGTAGTGGTTCTGGTGACTACAGTGTCCCTTTAATGTGAGGTAAATTAGAGATTAGTGCCCCTAATAATATACTGGATTGCCTACTTACCACCAGATGAGGACAAGAGGATGATGATGGGCTCAGGCTGCAGTCTGGCTCCACTGGTCTAGTGTAGAACACGCTCTCTGGAGGCTGTTTGTAATAGTGCTCACAAAAATCAATGAATATGAAGCAGCTCCATTTTTCTGGGCCCCTTACACAGCTCAGTGTCTGGGTCCCCAGGGCCTGACTGTGAGTGTGTCTACAAGGCCCGCCTATAAGTCCACCTACATGGCCCACCCATGTGTTTGAGCACAGGGAGTGGAATGTATGAGTGTAGGGGATGTGTTGTGTGTTATTGTAGAGGATGTAATGTGTGTGTTCTTATGGAATGTAGCGTATAGGGATACCAATTTGTGTAAGGGATGTAGTGTGTCTGTGTGTGAATAGGGATTCATTGTGTGTTTCTGTGTACGTGTAAGGATGCATTGTGTATGTGTGTAGTGTGAAAGAGGGGGTATGTGGGGTAGGATAGGAGCTATATTTATTTTGTTAATATACTTTTTTTTTGTATATTTTTTTCTTTAAGTTTTGTGTCTTACACCCCCCTTTAGTGTGTCTCTTGCAAGCCCCTTGTGTGTCTCTCCCCCCCTCTTTGTATGTCTCCTACATCCTCCCAACCCCTTTGTGTGTCTCATTCCCTCAAGCCCCTTTGTGTCTTACTTTTCCCAGCTCCTTTGTGTGTCTCTTTTCCCACCAGGCTCCTCTGTGTGTCTCCCTCACAAGTGACTCTGTGTGTCTCTCTCCTGAGCCCCTCTGCATGTCTCTTTCCCCCCTACCAGCCCCTCTGTGCTTCTCTTTCACCCCTTCCTCAGCCTCCTGTCACTTAGAGCTCCCCCTTCTGTCCCTTAGAGCTCCCCCCTCGTGTACCTTAGAGCACCCCCTCCTGTCCCTTAGTGAACTCCCCTGTCCCTTAGTACTCTCTCCTCCCCTCCCCTCCCCTCCCTTAGTGTTCCTCTTCCTTCCCTTTTCCTTAGTGGTCCTCTCTCTCTCCCTTTCCCTTAGTGGTCCCCCCTTCCCCCTATCTTAGTGTTTCTTCCCTACCCCCCCACTTAGTGGTACTGTGTCTACCCCAACTCCTTAGTGGTCCTCTCTCTCCTCCTCCCCCACCCCTCTTAGTGGTACTACCTCCCCACCCCTCTTAGTGGTCCTGCCTCCCCCCCCTTAGTGGTTCTACCTCTCCCCCTTTAGTGGTCCTCACTCTGTTCCCCCCACCCCCCTTCTTGGTGGTCCTCCTCTTCCCTCCTTCTTTGTGGCTCCTACCTATCTTTGTAGCGTGGCCGGGCGGCGGACCGCAGTCCAAGAGCTTCTGTTTCCTGTACCCAGCCGGACTGACAGTAAGTGCTCTCTCAGTGAGCACTTCCTGTCAGTCTGGCCGGGTACAGGAAACAGATGCTCCTGTACCGCGGTCCACAGCCCAGCCACGTTACACTGAGTGACCGGCAGGAGGGAGCTGTGCGCTTCCCTCCTGCCGGGTCACTCAAATCCTGCGCTCCCGGGTCAGTGCGCCCTAGGCGACTGCCTAAATTGCCTATAGGAAGCGCCGGCCCTGGTTGTCACCCCACCCCCCCTGTGATGCACCCTGGTGTGGTCCGCACCCCCTGCACCCCACTTGTGATGCCACTGGCAGCACACACATAAGAACTACAATCTCTGCTTAATTGTAATACGAGGAAGATATAAAGGAGATTGTGAGGGTGGGATTTAATATATTCTACCTCTCCTGTCACAGGGCTTTATAACATTATGAAGAAGGGATAGTAGCATTTACTGTGAAAAAAATAAAGGGATGTTGCTTTTTACACATTATGTAACCACCGCACCACCAGGGTAAATGAGAAGGATAATTAAACAAGGTTGATAAATAATATATGTAAAGGAGAAATACACAAGTCCCGTCTAGGCCCTTACGATCTGCTGAAGACTTACGTCTATCTTCTGTCCATACTCCCACCTCTGATGCTCGCCTTCAAGATTTCTCGAGGGCTGCATCTTCCCTCCTCCGTTAGATGCTCACCCAGTCTTGTGGACCAAGGTATACTTGAACCCGTAACACACCCAAAGTGGTGTACACCCATAGTTCTGGTGATGAAACCAAATGGGGATATCAGAATCTGTGCTGACTACAAATGTACAATCAACAAAGCGTTGCAAGAGCATCCCTATCAAATTCCAGCTGTTAATCAAATTCTTACTACTTTGGCAAAAGGAAAAGTATTTGCCAAGTTGGATATGGCTCAAGCCTACCAGCAGTTACCTGTGGATGATGAGGCTGCTGATGCACAAACGATAATAGCACACAAAGGAGCTTTCCGAGCAAGACGTTTGCAGTTTGGAGTTTCCATTGCTCCTGGCATATTCCAGAATTTAATGGAGGACCTCTTCTCTGGACTTCGAGGTGTTGTGCCTTATTTTGATGACGTCCTTATTGGAGCAGATTCTATACAGTCATTGGCTGCACAGCTACAACTTGTTTTACAACGTTTTCTTGATGCTGGTCTAAAACTTAAAAAAGAAAAGTGTGTTTTTGGTGTAAGCAGCGTGGATTTCCTTGGTTACCGAGTTGACGCACAGGGCATTCATCCAACTGATTCTAAGGTTGAAGCTATCCATAGAGCTCCGGCTCCAACAAACAAACAAGAACTGCAAGCTTTCCTAGGGTTGCTTAATTTTTACCATTCTTTTCTGCCTGATAAAGGTACTGTTGCTGAACCTCTGCATTGTCTTTTAGATAAAGATGCTCCATGGAAGTGGACTGACGTTCATGCTACCGCTTTCTGCACTGCTAAAAACCTGTTGTCTTCTGACAGTTTACTTTTACACTATGATTTGGAGAAACCACTCAACCTCACCTGCGATGCTTCTCCATATGGCATATGGGCTGTATTGAGCCACACTTTGAGAAATGGGGTTGAGGCTCCTATTGCGTTTTACTCACGGACTTTATCTACTACAGAGAGGAATTACGCCCAAATTGACAAGGAGGCTTTAGCTATTGTGTCCAGTGTAAAAAAGTTTCATGACTAATTGTATGGATGGAGGTTTACTATTATAACAGATCATAAAACTTTACTGGGTTCACTAGCAATACTCCCACTTCTCAAATAATTTCACCACGCAGGCTCAGGTGGTCCCTTATGCTGAATGCCTATGATTGTGAGTTCAAGTATCATCCTGGCAAGGATATCAAACATGCTGATGGATTAAGCCGATTACCTTTGCCTTCTCCTGACTTCCTTGTTCCTCCTATGTCTGAGGTCCTCATGTTGGAATCCATTCCAAACCCTCCGTTACATGCAAGTGACATTGCTTGTATGTCTGCCAAGGATCCTTTGCTGTCCCTTGTGCTCAACTGGGTTTGGAGGGGGTGGCCAAAATCAAAAGTGGAAGACAAGTTCAAACCATTTGTAGTGCGCCAACATGAACTATCTGCCTATAAAGGGTGCCTATTATGGGGAAAAAGAGTGGTAATTCCAAATGCAGGACAAACTTGAGTATTGCATGCTCTTCATGAAGGACATCCTGGAATAGTTTGCATGAAAGCTTTAGCCAGAAGTTATGTTTGGTGGCCTAAAATGGATGAATCGTAGACTTGCAAATTTCCTTCTACAAGAACATGTGACACCATGCTCAAGCACTGGTAGTAGTCCAGCAGAGCTCCTTATGAACCGGCATCTTAAAACTTGTCTGGATCGTTTACATCCTGCTTTGACATCTGAGTTACAAGAGAAGCAAGAATTGCAATTCAATAAGAACTATAATGCTTCTACTGTGAGAGTATTTGCACCTTACAGTGCTGTCTATGTCAGGAATTATGTTTCTGGTCCTAAATGGATACCTGCAAAAGTACTTATGGCCACAGGACCTTTGTCATACAAAGTTCAAATTCCTGATGGTAGAATATTACGAAGGCATGTCGATCAGATCCGGGAACGGAGTGATGAGATTGTGCCTGCTGTTGGTCCCAGTCATACCGGGTTTTCTGTGATACCAGATGATGTTGAACCACTGGGTGATACAGGTGTCAGTTCTCCAGGAGTTGTTGTTGCAGAACCAGTTCCTTGCGATCCATCTGAGAGAGCACAGGAAGAAGGGATGGGCACAACTGAAGGTCCAGGTGAAGCAGCTCCAAACATGGTTTTGGGGCGCCTAAGAAGAAATATTCACCCTCGCAGTTATCTCAAAGACTTTGAGGGGGAAGAGTGTTATGTATTGGTGTGTTATGCAGTCCACCTTCCAGTAGATGGCAGCATAGTGAAGTTATGCACTTGTTCTGTTCTGTTAGTCTCTCTTGTTTTTATTTTATTATGTGTGTGTGTACTGAACTAAAGAGAAGTTCTATTTTACTACAATGTCTGAAAGCCATTTTGTGAATATAAATAACATGCTAATACATTAAAGGACAATATATGGATAACGTCCAACAGCAAATGAGCAACATTGGGGCCTGACTACTTCCAAGAGCAACACAGAAAATGTATATCTTCATCAACTTTTAAAGAGGAACTGTCACTTCTCTGGGAATAACACCTTTGAATAAAACACAGAAAATCGCCTATAACTTACATTGACTCTTTAATGTGATGCTCTGTTTTCTTTTAAATATATATTACAAATATTTAGCAAGTTACTTCTCAGTCCAGTTCAGTTCAGGGCACACATTGCAAAAGAAGAGGAGCATGATAACATTATTTCAGTTTCTCCTCTTCCTATACTATGTTCGATGGCAATAGAGGGCAACATTTAAAATGATTGACAGGGAGCCAAGATCGAAGTACAGTTATAGGATAAAAGTGAAAACAGCTGCAAGGTACCCATAGTATTAAAAATCTTGGGAAGAGACATTTTCCATCTAAATCCACATATGTCACTGTGTCCACTGTCTATTCTAGCAGGAGATAAGCAAGTTACATCAGTGAAGAACATTTAAAACAGGCTTGATAGATGTGAACACCTGGATTATGAGTTGGGGCACTTTTAAACAATTTCGGATCGTTTCTTCTTTACAGATGTCACTTTCCTGTCTTCTTCTGGAACAAACACAGGTGACAGTGACATTTAAGAGCTGCCATCCATGACATCCATAACTAAACAGATTTGGTACACATTCAATCAGCTAGGGAGCGATGACTGACTGAATGGACCCAAGATTTTCTGTAGTAGTGTAATAATCCACTGAGTTATTTTACTGGCGTGTATACATTTAATATATGCATACAAACATATGTAAAATTAGATAATCACATTAATACCTTTAGATTTGATAAGCTTCCCACAAAGTTCTGTTAGCCCAGATAATAGGGTATTACAAAATGCGTTGTGTTATTACTGCATTACTGGTCTAGTATGGCTACTGTTTTATCTTTTGTATGTTCACCATGTACTTATGTATCTTTTCTTCTCTTTTAATTAAAAGAGAAGAAAAGATAGAGAAGTTAGGAAAGAAGAATTCTCTATATAGAGAGTAAATGAAGTTTAATTGCTAAAAAAAAATCTAGATATATTCTAGATTTTATATATATATATATATATATATATATATATTCTTTTTTTCTTTGCTTTTAATGTTGTTTTTTTTTGTGTGTATAGGGGGACCAGTATAGGAAAGGTTACTCTGACCAAAACCAGTGTTTTCTTAATGCTAATTTGTGTATATACCATCAACATTCTTTGCATAAATTGCATTTACATATAATGGTTTCATATCTCAATACTAAAAATTATATATAAACCTTTTAATGTTAGGGTAAATTTTTAGACTTTTCTAATGGAGTTCACTATAATAAACTAAAGTAAACAAGTAAGATATCTAAACTTTAGCAAGTGCAAAGATGTGCTTTATGAAATCCGTTTACTACCTAAATTACATATGCAGATAAATTATCTATAAAACACAAGTGTCAGGTCCAACATAACTGCTAATTACATAGTTACATAGTTGAAAAGAGACTTGCGTCCATCAAGTTCAGCCTTCCTCACATTTGTTTTTTGCTGTTGATCCAAACAAAGGCAAAAAACACAGTTTGAAGCACAATTTTGCAACAAGCTAGGAAAAAAATTCCTTCTTGACCCCAGAATGGCAGTCAGATTTATCCTTGGATCAAGCAGTTATTACCCTACATTGAAAGATTATATCCTTGAATATTCTGTTCTTGCAAGTATGCATCTAGTAGCGTTTGAACATCTGTATGGACTCTGATAAAACCACTTCTTCAGGCAAAGAATTCCACATCCTGATTGTTCTTACAGTAAAAAAAACCTTTCCTTTGCCTTAGACGAAATCTTCTTTCTTCCAGTCTAAACGCATGGCCTCGTGTCCTATGTAAAGTCCGGTTTGTGAATAGATTTCCACACAATGGTTTGTATTGGCTCAGAATATATTTGTATAATGTTATCATATCCCCTCTCAGGTGACGTTTTTCTAAACTAAATAGGTTTAAATTTGTTAATCTTTCTTCATAGCTGATATGTTCCATTCCTTTTATTAATTTTGTAGCCCGCCTCTGCACTTTTTCTAGTGCCATAATATCCTTCTTTAGAACAGGTGCCCAAAATTGCACAGCATATTCAATATGGGGTCTTACCAGTGATTTATAAAGAGGCAAAATTATATTCTCGTCCCGAGAATGAATGCCCTTTTTCATGCATGACAATAGCTTACTGGCCTTGGCCACTGCTGATTGACATTGCACATTGTTGCATAGTTTGTTGTCTATAACAATTCCCAAGTCCTTTTGTGTGTTGTTATCCCTAATTCGCTTCCATTAAGGGTATACGTTGCTTGTGTATTCTTTACGCCGAAGTGCATAACTTTGCATTTTTCAACATTAAATTTCATCTGCCATTTGAGTGCCCAGTCCCCCAGTCTATCTAAATCCCTCTGCAGCAAAGTAATATCTTGCTCACATTGTATTGTTTTACAAAGTTTGTGTCATCTGCAAACACTGAAACATGACTTTCAATGCGGTCTTCAAGATCATTTATAAACATGTTAAATAGAAGGGGTCCCAGAACAGACCCATGAGGGACACCACTTGCCACCTCTGTCCAGCTTGAAAATTTACCATTAATGACAACTCTTTTGTGTTTTAAGCCAATGTTCTACCCAAGAACAAGCATTTTCATCTAGACCGATTTCCTTGAGTTTGAACACCAATCTATTGTGTGGAACTGTATCAAATGCCTTGGCAAAATCCAAATAGATCACATCCACGGCAACACCCTGATCTATACTTCTACTTACTTCTTCGTAGAACGCAATCAAGTTAGTTTGACATGACCTGTGCTTCATAAAACCATGCTGATTTTTGCTGATAAGCATGTTCTTCTCAAGGAATTCTTGAATATTATCCCTTAAAAACCTTTCAAATATTTTACCCGCCATAGAAGTTAAGCTCACAGGTCTATAATTTCCAGGCAAGGATTTTGAACCCTTTTTGAATGTAGGAACCACATCTGCCTTCCTCCAATCCTCCGGAACACTTCCTGAAAGAAAAGAATCTTGAAAGATTAAAAACAGAGGTTACCTTATTTCTACACTTAGTTCCTTAAGTACACGTGGATGGTTACCGTCAGGCCCTGGAGATTTGTTTATATTAACTTTCTTTAGTTGCTGCAGCACCTTGTCTTGAGTTAACCATTTACAATTATCCTGCAAGTTTTTAGTAGCAATCATTTGCACATCTATTGCCATGGGTTCTTCCTTAATATATACGGAGGAGAAATAGTTTTTTAAAATTCCTGCCTTTTCCTGGTCTTCATTAACTAACACCCCCGTTTCAGTTTTTAGTGTACCTACACTTTCATTTTTGTTTTTTTTAGAATTTATGTACTTAAAAATGCTTTGGGGTTGGTTTTGCTCTCTTTAGCTATCATTTTTTCATTTTGAAGTTTAGCAAGTCTAATTGCCTTTTTACACGCATTATTTGCTTCCTTATATCTTTTATAAGATGCATCCGATTTGTCCGATTTAAATGCTTTAAATGCCCTTTTCTTATTTTTAATCTCTTGTTTTACTTCTCTACTAAGCCACATTGGTTTTAATTTGTTTCTTTTATATTTATTTCCCAATGGTACATACTGAGAAATGTACCTTTCTAATATTTGTTGGAAGATGATCCATTTATCCTCAGTGTTTTTTTCACTAAAGAGTTTATGCCAGTCAATATATTGTAAAGCTTCCTTTAACTTATTGAAATTGGCCTTTTTAAAATGATATGTTTTAGTATACCCCATGTGCTTTTGTTTTTTTGAGTTTATTTCAAAGGACACTATATTGTGATCACTATTTCCCAAGTGCTCACCTTCTTGAATGTTGGTCAAAAGATCAACGTTGTTTGTTAAAACCAGGTCCAGACAAGCGTCCATTCTAGTTGGTGCTTGTACAAGTTGTGACATGAAGGTGTCATTTAACAAGTTTAAAAACCTAATTCCCTTTGCTGAGCTACTAGTCCCTCTGTCCCAATTTATGTCCGGGTAATTAAAATCCAATAATTAAAGTGTTACCCAGATTTGCAGCTTTCTCAATTTGCTCAAACAGCTGTTGTTCCTCGTCAATATTAACATTAGGTGGTTTATAACATATCCCAACCAATAGTTGGTTTCCCTTCTTTTCCCCCAAGCAGATATTTACCCATAAAGCTTCCACATTTTCCTCATCGATTTACTTACCAATTTGTAGAGATGCTCAGTCCCCGTGCAGTATGCAGTGTGGCCTCCAGGGGCAGTATATAGAAGCTATGCTTCTACAATAGGCCATACCAGAAGAAGGGATAGAAGGGGTGATTGGCTCAGATAGCTCAGCTTACACTTTGTCCATTACCACTGGTAGGGCGTGAATTGGAACATAGCTACGACTCCATCATTTTGTCATTGGAAGCTAAGCTGCTGTGTACTGAGCTTCACTAGTAAATAGGGAGTAAACCATTTATCATTGATGTGAGACCCGATGCACATGGATTCCAGGCACTGTAATCACTTTAATCTGTTGAAGTGGTTGTGGGGACTACAGTGTCCCTTTAAGTTATAAAGCTGCCCATTTTCATATGAACTCAAAAACAATCTGGGGGCTGACTTGTACTTAGAAGTTATGGTATTGACTTAGCATACCTCAAACAACATCGTTTTGTACAAGAATGGTACACTAGGAAAGGGGAGATTGGGAATAGCATTCTAAATGCCAGTGGAACATCCCATTTATTTGTCTTTATCTATGAGCTGAGTTGTTTGTTGGTTTGTTTATTTTTTAAAGAAATATTTAATATTTTTGAAGAAGAAAATTAAAATTTATTTTTAAGCAACCTGCCCTCACAAATGTAAATGCTTTTCCCCACCTCTATATTCACTCCCTTTAAAGGACATGTATAGCACCTGACCAACCCTAAAATAATCCTGAAATGCTTTAATTCACCAAAGCTTTTCAAATGATTTAATATTTTTAGATACACTTTTAAAATTATTTTTAAAATTATTAAAATATCCAAAACACATATGAAGAGGTCAGTTATATTGCTTAGGCTTAACATTTCAAATGATAAATATTGATTACATATTTTTGAGCTGTCTCAGTGAAATGTTTTAAAATTCTTGCATCAGGGGCTTCTCCCTTGCGTGTAAAGCACATATTAAACCGCACCCTGAGTTTGTGCTGGTCAGGTTTGCTTATCTACTCCTTACATACAGAATAGTGCGTAATTTTAGAACTGCTTGGTTTGCAAAGTAAAAGGTGCCAACTGTGATTGGCTGAATAATGTGTATCACCCAAGACTAAAAAACTATATGATTTATATATATATATATATATATATATATATATATATATATATATAAACAAAAAGATTAGGAATCTGGCACACTACCTTAATGTAGTAAGAATCCAATTAACCACGGTGCTGCACAGCATAGGTAATATGTCAAATGGAAAAAATGAGAGCACTCCGTGGATTTTCCAAAACAAATAAATTGTGTTATATAAAAAAACAACGTTTCGACCCGCAGGTCTTTATTATGATCAACACAATTTATTTATTTTGGAAAATCCATGGAGTGCTCTCATTTTTTCTATTTTATATATTACCTATGCTTGATTAAAATACATTGTGTTGTCCTGTGTGTGTTATTTCTAACGGGCCTTTTCCCAGCAGCACTGAGAGATAAGATAAGAGATAAGCAGATATCTGTTGATATGTCCATGGCAGTTTGGGGGTCTCTGGGACCCTGAGGAATATCCAGCCTTACAATATATCATATATAAACAGTAATATTAATATACCAAGAATTATCATAATATAATTTTTTTTTTCCAAATATTACATAATTTTACAAGTTTTTTCCATAAATAATAAATCATGTGAAAAGATTATCAAAAATATTTAAACATGGCCTATATTAGAACTCTATAATTAGTGGTATCCTGATTATGAAATCACAATAATTATAGGCTTTTGGGAGAGTCTAGTAGATTGACAAGGAGATCTGTGCCAAGTAGTAGGCTTACAACATTTGGCCGGGGGAGTAAGCACAAACAGATTGCCATTGCCACAAAACTCTTTGTATGGATGGACCTAGTCACACAGAACATACTCCTATATATATGATTTTGACAGATTCCTACAACCTCTAACAGTATGACCTACACAGGAGAATAGAGTATTCATAAAATAAGAAACCCAGACTCTGTTTCCAGTGACTCAGTTCCCTCCAATGACAATCCGTAATATAAATGTCATGAGCATAGTCTCTCTTCGCCCTGCGGTAACTTGCAAATACCACAATGCCACCATACATTCTCATCGCTCAGGGCTTAAACATAGCAGCCTATTTGGCTTTAGATACTGAAATCTAATGTAATATCCCAGTAGACCAGTAGAGGGCTGGAAATCATTGAGAGCAGTACCTCTACCTGTGCCAGCAGACATTCCAACACAAAGAATGTTACTTTAACTCTCAGATAAATGGTGCCACGCTGCATCCCACAATCTCTGTATGCTAGTGGCCTGGTTGGCTTGGGGGCAATTGTTCACTGCTCCCATTAGCAGCCCCCACAATATGTTCTGCTTTACAGAGGGCACTAGAAACAATGGGCAAGAGGGAGGGAAGAAGACCTCTTTGTCACTGTTAGGATAAGGGAATGTGAGCATGACAGAGTGACATGATTGGGGGAGGGGGATATTTGACAGGGTGAGGGGGCAGGATGAGTGTGACAGGATTGGAGGGCTTAATGTGACAGAGTGAGCGTGATAGGGTGAAGGCAGATGAGTGTGACATGATTAGGGGGGTTAATGTAATAGGGTGAGTGCGGCATTGTTGGAGGGGATGAGTGTGACAGGTTCAGGAAGGGTTAATGTTAAGGTGGCAGAGTAAAGGAGGGTTACAATGTGTAGGGGGGGTGACAGTGTGTGCGTGGAGGGGGTGACAGTGTTTATGTGAAGGTGGTGACCGTGTGTGTGGATGAGGGTGTCTGGAGGGAGAGTGTGTGGATGTGGGTGATATTGTGTGGGTGGGTGACACTGTGTGTGGGGAGGGTGACAGTGTGCTGAGCGGCGTGGCATTGTGTGGGGGGGGGTGACTGTGTGTGGAGGGGGTGTGACAGTGTGTGTGTGGAGGGGCAGGGACATAGTGTTTGTGAAGTGTGGGTGATATGGTAAGGAGGGGTGTGATATAGTGTGGATGGTGGGGTTATATAGTGTGATGGGGAGCAATATTTGAGGAAGAGATGGGGGAGAAAGTATTAATTGTGGGCCGCAAGTTTGACATGCTTGTTCTAGATAATATCACTTGTAAAGCTATTGGATTAGGATAGGACCCCCATAGAGAAACATCTGCAAAAAGAAAAGAGAAAACAAAAAAAATCTAAAATAATAATTATAATAATAATAAACTGTATCACATTCTTTTTTCTTGTTCTTTTTATGGAGAAAAAAAGCTTCTAGCTGTTTAACTCACAACTACAAAGCTACAATCAATGCATTTTACAAGTGTTAAGACCATATGCTTTATCATTTAAACAAGAAAAAAACATGAGTTGGCTCAATACAAACCACAGGTCTGATGGAGAGCTCTGAGTCATTTAGAATAGCCAGGACTGCAAACAGCACTTGATCTGCATCCACCTCGGGTACAAACAGCCATATGCACACGTCACAAGCATGCTTGCTCTATTTTCCTTTATTTCTTTTATTCCCATGTTTATATACATATATATATATATAGAAGAAATATTGAGACCAAACAAAATAAAACTCCCCATAGTGCACTTAGAAAAACAACTGTTGTACACCCCTTGTATATCTTAAATTTGACTTTGGGAAGTCCTCCTTGGACACAGAAACTGGAGAAATCATACTTCCACAACTATCCCACAATTCCCAGCTTGACAGAGCGTGTGTGTGTGCATGTGTGTGTACACACTTTGCCTTAGGCCTAGCTGGCTTAGCCTTAAATGCATCCATATATAACTATTCATGTATTTAATGGTTTAGCAAACTGTATTCCGGAAAATTTCCAGTAGCTAGATCATTACAAAATTCTTAAAGGACCACTATAGTGCCAGGAAAACATACTCGTTTTCCTGGCACTATAGTGCCCTGAGGGTGCCCCCACCCTCAGGGTCCCCCTCCCGCCCGGCTCTGGAAGGGGGAAAGGGGTATAAACGTACACTATGGGGAGTTTTATTTTGTTTGGTCTCAATATTTCTTCTATATATATATATATATGTATATAAACATGGGATGACTTAAAGGTAGGCAGACAATGTAATAGAGCAGCAGGAAATGCTAGCAGAATGCTTGGTTGTATAGGGAGAGGTATTAGCAGTAGAAAGAGGGAAGTGCTCATGCCATTGTACAGAACACTGGTGAGACCTCACTTGGAGTATTGTACACAGTACTGGAGACCGTATCTTCAGAAGGATATTGATACCTTAGAGAGGGTTCAGAGAAGGGCTACTAAACTGGTTCATGGATTGCGGGATAAAACTTACCAGGAAAGGTTAAAGGATCTTAACATGTATAGCTTGGAGGAAAGACGAGACAGGGGGGATATGATAGAAACATTTAAATATATAAAGGAATCAACACAGTAAAGGAGGAGACTATATTTAAAAGAAGAAAAACTACCACAACAAGAGGACATAGTCTTAAATTAGAGGGACAAAGGTTTAAAAATAATATCAGGAAGTATTACTTTACTGAGAGGGTAGTGGATGCATGGAATAGCCTTCCAGCTGAAGTGGTAGAGGTTAACACAGTAAAGGAGTTTAAGCATGCGTGGGATAGGCATAAGGCTATCCTAACTATAAGATAAGGCTAGGGACTAATGAAAGTATTTAGAAAATTGGGCAGACTAGATGGGCCGAATGGTTCTTATCTGCCGTCACATTCTATGTTTCTATGTTTCTATGTACCTTTTTCCAGCACTGGGCGGGGAGCTTTCCTCCTCCGATCCTCCTTCTCTCCTCCCCGTCGGCTGAATGCGCACGCGCGTCAAGAGCTGCGTGCGCATTCAGCCGGTCGCATAGGAAAGCATTATCAATGCTTTCCTATGGACGCTGGCGTGCTCTCACTGTGAAAATCACAGTAAGAAGCACGCAAGCGCCTCTAGCAGCTGTCAATGAGACAACCGCTAGAGGCTTTGGGGGAAGGCTTAACCCATTCATAAACATAGCAGTTTCTTTGAAACTGCTATGTTTATAAAAAAAATGGGTTAACCCTAGCTGGACCTGGCACCCAGACCACTTCATTACACTGAAGTGGTCTGGGTGCCTAGCGTGGTCCTTTAATGCTTTACTGACTTCTGATCATCACAATTTTAGTGCTAGCATTCAAAGTGGTCGCCTGATTTACACAGTTTTTTAAGTCCTTGCTTTCTTCCTACATATAGTGCGGTCCAGAAATATTTAGACACTGACACAATTTTCAGCCTTTTGTCTCTCTACACCACCACAATGGATTTAAAATGAAACAGCTGAGATGTAATTGAAGTGCAGACGTTCAGCTTTAAATCAAGGGGTTGAACATAGTGTATGAAACGTTTAGAAATTGCAACCATTCGTATACATGGTCCACTTTTTTCAGGAGCTCAAATGTAATTGGAAAATTAACACAATTATAAATAAAATGTTGTTTTTTAATACTTTGTCGAGAATTATCTGCCACTGTTGTTTTCCATGGGCATACAGGCCTTCTTGTGTTGCAAAGCTCACCAGTACATTCTTTTTCTCAGAATGTACCAAACTGTTGATTTGACCACTAATAATGTTCCTGCTATCTCTCTGATGGATTTTTACATTTTATTTGCAGCCTAAGGATTGCCTGTTTCACTTGCATTGAGAGCTCCTTTAAACGCATGTTCTGGGTTCACAGCAACAGCTCCCAAATGTGAATGCCACTCCTGGGATCAACTCCAGCCCTTCACCTGTTTAATTGATGAAGAAATAATGAAAGAATAGCCCACACCTGTCCATGAAACAGCTTTTTACGTTAATTGTCCAACTACTTTTGGTCCCCTGAAAAGAGGGGCCTACATATTAAAGAGCTGTAATCCCTAAACTCTTCCTCCAATTGGATGTGAATACCCTCAAATTAAAGCTGAGAGCCTGGACGTAAGCCCATATTTATTATTAAACTGTAACTTGAATTGATTTTGGTAAACAGCCGATATAACATAATTTTTGTCAGTGTCCAAATATTTCCGGACCTAACTGTAAATGTGCAGAAAGGAAGTATGTACAAACCGCTACACACCCAAAGAGCTCTCCTTCTATATTTTAATATGTGAGTAATTGCTGGACACTGTGAAAACTCAGAAAAAGATCTGTGACTCAACTTTATTGGAAGTCAAGGCATGAGTGACTGAATTCATCTAACATATGTCCAGTGATTTATAGTGGCTCTAAAATTCTGCTTGGAAAGTCCCTTTATCAACATAAATTAATCATGACAATAACCTCTATTTTTGCTATTGCTGTTCAGATTACCTTATAAACTGGCAATTAATTCAGCATCACTGTATCTATGGATGTCTTTGACTGACCCACCAGTTCAGTGTTTTTTTTCGTAAGTTTATATATACACTAGATTGGAAATTCACTGAACTAAATATTTTCTACAGCTAAATATGTTTAGGATTTGGTGAATAAACCCCAAAATGTGGAATGCTCACTTACATTCTGTATATAATGGAATGCCTCTATGATGACTTGCTAGATTGCTCTTTTCAGATTACAAGCTTGTATTTTGAAAACAGGATTTGTGTCAGCCAAAAGTGAAAGAAAACATGGTGTGTCATAAAAACCAATCTAATTTTCACCAAAATGAATTCCATCAACAATAGCTACAAAGCATGTTACAACATCCAGAAATCACTAATATGAACTAACTAGAGTGAAACACCTCAGATATTTCATGTTGGCAAAAATGTTATATGTAAAAATCTTGTTGTTTCTAATATTTATTCTCCTCTGCTTACCCTTAAACGGACACTTTAGTCACCAAAAACACTTTAGCTTAATTATTATTATTATTTTATTATTAATATAGCGTCAGCAAGTTCCCTAGTGCTGTACAATGGGTAGCTAACAGACACGTAATTGTAACCAGACAAGTTGGACGCACAGGAGCAGAGGGGTTCTATCCTCTGTCCGTACTCCCACATCTGATGCTCGCCTCCAAGACTTCTCCAGGGCTGCACCATTTCTGTGGAACTCCCTTCCCTTCTCCGTTAGACTTTCACCCAGTCGACACTGAAAACACATTTCATCAGGAAAGCATATCAATTAAACTGTTAGCAGGTTTTCATTCCACCTCCATGACTCCTCTCCTGCAACTGTCAAAAATAACCAACTAAGTTCTCAGTGAATGCTTTTCTAGAAACCTATTTCTAGCAACCTACTTATACCCTTTGTGTCACTACACCCCACTCCCTCTAGCATGTAAGCTTATTGAGCAGGGCCCTCAACCCCTCTGTTCCTGTGCGTCCATTTGTCTATTTACAATGATGTGTCTGCTAGTCCACCCATTGTACAGCGCTACGGAAGTTGCTGACGCTATATAAATAATAAAATAATAATAATAATAGTGTCAGGAATACATGTTTGTATTCCTGACGCAATAGTATTCCATTAAATTTAAAGTTTCTAGCAGACTTGTGCACGGCCTTTAACTGTGTGTGTCACTGCCTGTAACTGTGTGTGTGTGTGTCTGTAACTGTGTGTGCGACTGCCTGTAACTGTCTGCATGTGTATGTGTGTCTGTAACTGTGTGTGTGTGTGTAAGACTACATGTACTGTGTGTGTGTGTCTGAGACACATACAGTTACAAACAGTCACACACACACACACTTACAGGCAAACAGTCACACACATACAGTTAAAGAAAGACAGTCACACACAGCTACAGACAGTCTCTCTCTCTCACACACACATGCACAGTTACCTGCTGCTATTATAGGCACTGGCTGGCGGAAAAGTGGAGGCACTCCAGCCCCTGGTGGTCGGGGAAGCAGGAACTCCTTCCTGCCTCCTCCTCACAGTGTGCAGTAGCAACTGGGCAGCGGGTTCAGACTGCATTTAGCTCCACCCTTACTGCATATTAAGCCCCGCCCTGCCCCTGTTTATTGCTAAACCTGCTATGTATTAAGCCCAGCGCACAACCCTAAGGGCCAGGCCTGTCTCCACTTAAACACTAAACACCTAATTGGGAAGAGGAGGACTCAGAATTGTGTGCCTACCGGCACCTGACATGTAAATCCAGCCCTGACTGCTGTGATGTGATGTTTCCTAGAAGAAGTTCATTTACTAATTTATTCAAGACAACAAGACCACAAATTATGAAGTCTACAAATTAAAAGATGAAGCTCTTAGCAAACCAAGGGCACTATCTCCCTCCAAATATCCTAAACCTCTCTTGAGGTGGAATAAACCTTGCCATGATATACCACAAGATTTTTGTAGATTTCAATTGTACATGGTTGCAAAGAGAGAACGATAATGTGTTATGAGCAGCTGATTGAATTTAAAATTGAATTTTGGAGCTTAAATTGTAGTCAAGCACCTTGTTCACATATTTTTAGTTTGTTGCACAAAACATAAAGTCCCTGATCAACACTCTACTTTTCCCGCAGGCAAACTGACTTTGTGAAAGGAAAGTATGCCACATGAGCATGTCATGCTGTGAATTCTGTGTCGACATGATGGCCAGTTGTCTTCACCTTTCCAAAAAATGCATTTCTGTCGGTGTCTGCTCAGGGTTTAAATCCCTTTTTTGCAGGTGTAGAAATGTCCGGATTATAGCTCACCTTTCTTTAAAACGTATGGTTCCGTAAATAAACACCATTATGTGCAATGTACTGGAGGTCAATTAGATACGTTGTGTTATATGCTTATTAGAGGCTTGTTACAGACAGGTAAAAAAAAAGTTAATCATAAAATGTAATTATTAATGTGACTATACAGGTGTCATTGATTCATAATGTTTTGTACAAATATAATTGTTTTTGGTCATTAATGCACAAAAGATAACCGTTGTTGCTGAAGGTATTAGCAAAATATTGACATTTTTACAGATCATGTAATGCAAACTGTTGATTTAGTTGGTACAATTGCCATAAGAAAAGTAAAGTTCATAAAAGTGAATGCTGACTTTGTGTTGGAATGATATCTATGTAGAGTAAGTCAATTATCTTTGTCCCTATCCATATCTGTCATGTTTATGTGATCACCATGTTCAGGTTTCAATGGTGAGTGAGTAAGGAATACTGCCATGACCCAGTAAACAGTTGAATAGCACAAGGTCAGCTGCGGTCCCTCTTTTGCTGTGAGAACCAAAAGTAACAGCATTGCCAAGCAAGTAAAGTCCCAATTTTCCTTTATACATTGCTTTAACACAAAGCAAACCTGGTACTCCCCCTTGAAATAGGATCTTCTGAGAACCCTTTTGATAAAGATAATAGATTGTCCTTCCTCATTCAAGTGACTCTCAACCACAAGAAAGATATGATCTCTGTAACAACTAACAACTAGTGTCAAGTTTTCTTTCTTTCTCTCTTTCTTTCTCTCTCTCTCTCTTTCTTTCTTTTTTCATGAGATGCTCTGTTATCTTTTAAATTTCTTTTAAAGATTTAGCAAATTCCATCATGATCCAGTTCAAGTCTATGCCAGGTTCAAAGTACAGAGCTTATGACCAAGATTGACAGGGAACTAAGTTTGAGGTCCCCAGTTGCAGGATAAATAGATGTGGGTTTCTACATTTATTTTTATATCTCACTAATTTATGTTTGTAAAATATAGGGATAGTGACAGTTCCTCCTTAACATTGTTTTGTTTAATGTTGAATACTTGTGTTTTATGAATAGTTATGCAATGGAATACATGCCTCAACAAATAAAGTGGTGTGGCACTCTTGGGGAATAAAAGTGTTGGAACTGATGCACCTCCTGGTACTCTGTGATGGAAGCCAGAAACCTCCGGTAATGAAGGAATGAACCTGTGGATTTTCTAATGGAATACATGCCATGCATTCCCATTTTATTTGCATTATTATTATTATTTTATTCTTTATATAGCTCCATCAGATTCCGTACATAGACATGTAATTGTAACCAGACAACTGGACGTACAGGAACAGAGGGGGTGGAGGGCTCTACTCAATGAGCTTACATTCAAGAGAATAACACTGTCATTATTTTGTTGTCAATAAAAGATCTGAAAAAATAATGATTCAATATATGTTCAGTTTGTGTTTTTATTTCACATTTATCAGTCCTTAACACAAGTCTGTGTCATCACACTACCAGTAGACAAAGAAGAATGATGACATCAAAATGTAGCATTTTTAAAGGGACACTCCAGGCACCCAGACCACTTCTGCCCATTGGAGTGGTCTTGGTGCCAACTCCCACTACCCTTAACCCTGCAGCTGTAAATATTGCAGTTTTCATAAACTGCAATAATTACATTGCAGGGTTAACTCCTTCTCTAGTGGAAGTCTACTAGACAGCCACTAGAGGGCACTTCCTGGTTTCTAGCACAGGTTTTCTGTGCTATAGCATCGCTGGACGTCCTCACGCTGTGTGAGGACCTCTAGCATCGCTCAATTCCCCATAGGAAAGCATTGAAAGCATTTTCAATGTTTTCCTATAGAGAGGTCTAAAGCGCGCGCGCACGGCATTGCGTTGAGGGGGGAGGAGCGTGGGCAGACCCGAAACCGGCAGGGGTCTCAGGTAAGTCACTGAAGGGGTTTTCACCCCTTCAGCAACATGGGATGGGTGATGGGAGAAAGAGGGTACCTGCAGTGCCAGGAAAACGGTTTGTTTTCCTGGCACTGGAGTGTCCCTTTAAGGTAATTGTTTTGGTATAAACCTGCCTAATTTCCGAATCTCCCCTCTAGTTTAAATTTTCAAACTCGATCTATAGCTCAGATCAACTGACTGTGTGGTAAAATAAGTCACAAATATGTTTTTCCCTTTTTATTTCTCGTTCACTAATTTTTATTGAAGAATTATTAACATTTAACATATTTAAATAATAAACAATAAAATTTCAAATATAACGAAAAATAACATAAATATATCAACAAAAAACATACATCAAAATGTTCAATTCTAGTTATGCGAGATAATAAATATAAGTAAAATAAGGTGAAACATTAATCAAAATAAATATATAAATGCTGGTAATGTAAGCATTACATCATATAAAATAACAACAGAGGAAACTAACATGTTACGTGTGACTTTGTCTCCCCAACAGTCCAATGATACTTTAATTGTTCAAATGTATGTGGCTGTTGCTTAAGAGACAATTCATGACGTTTATTATCTGAAATTAAGTATAACACTTCCTTTATTGTTGGACCCTTATTAGATTCCCAGTATCTAGGAATGGTCAGTGTGGCAGCAATCAGAATACGACCTATCATGATATTATCAATTTTGTTTAGGACCTCCCTGTAACAATTTAATTGCTGCAGGAAATGTTCCATGAGGACCGCAATTAAATTTGTTTAGTTTTTAAGATTTTACTTTGCAACAGATATTTTCATTTTTTGGTTTGTTTTAAAGGCTGTTTCTTTTTTAAAATGTTGTAGCGTTCTCATATCTAAAAATATGTAACAATTTATATTTAGAGATGGTTAATAAAAATAGAGGTTTTGTTCTTGTCACACTAATCTTATATTACAGGAAAATTAAGCTAATTTCACCTATAAAATAAGTTGCTTTTTACTGTTGTTGAACTACAAATTACACAGATTGTAGTTAGTCAAAAAGCATAACTTTCTTAATCCTCTGGTGGATCAGCTAGAGTGGAGCATTGTATTTAGTCTGTGACATATGTGTGCCAAAAACTAGCTGATATCATGGAGAAGTTGCACAAAAACTGCTATTTCCTGATTACCAAGGGGGTCGTTTTCATAACACAGTCTTGTAATACCCTTAAACTCACTTTCAGAATGTGACTGAACCTTGAAAAGTGCTGCAGTTTTGTGCACATGCTTTAAAGAACTAGAAAAAGTTCAAAGGCTAGCTACAAAATTAACAAGGGGGAATGGAAAACATTAGTTATGAAGAAAGGATAGAAAAACTGCAGAAAAAAAAGCGTCTCAGAGAGATATGACCGCACTGTACAAATATATAGAGGGTCAGTACAAGCCGCTAGGTGATAATCTGTTCATTAGCATTAATATAGAACAGATAAGCGTTCCCCCATTGAGACTGGAAGAAATGAATTTTCATTACAGCAGAGGAAAGGGTTCTTTACAGAAATGACAATAGAGATGTTGAAATCTCTATTAAACCTGAAGATATAAAAAAGGTAAAAACCATAGCTTGCTTGAGCAATGCTGCAAGTGACCACATAAGTTAATGCACTAGGCCTTTAACAAATTCTAAACCTGTATTGCAAATATTCATGGTAAGAACAGATGAAAAGACAAGGAGAAATGAATGCACAGAACTGCACGTACTGAAATGTAAAACAGTCACTTTTTTCTACGTTTATAATTCGCAACTGGGACTTTACAGCAGGGAGAAAACACCATCATAGTGACAAAGAAATAAAGGTACTATGTTTTATATTTAATTGTGCATAGGTTTGGCCATTGATTTATCCCTGCCTACCTGGATGTTCTCACTTTGAATTTTTTTAAAAACATAAAGAAAACAGTATGGTCAAGGATAGTGATGTCCGAACGGTTCGCGAACGGTTCGCCACGAACGGTTCGCCGCTGACTCATCATTGAGTAAACTTTGACCCTGTACCTCACAGTCAGCAGACACATTCCAGCCAATCAGCAGCAGACCCTCCCTCCCAGACCCTCCCACCTCCTGGACAGCTCACTAAGAATGCAGCTTCACAATGAATGTAAAATGTGAAGGGAGGGAGGGTCTGCTGCTGATTGGCTGGAATGTGTCTGCTGACTGTGAGGTACAGGGTCAAAGTTTACTCAATGATGAGTGCGTGGCGAACCGTTCACGAACCGTTCGGCGAACCGTTCGGGACATCACTAGTCAAGGACATAATATGTATGTGGGTTGTTGATTCGTGGAAAAATCTGATTGCTATTTTTGTGACATAAATGGTTATCGCTTTAAAAAAAATGTGAATTGTAATTTTTATTTTTTTAATAGATGTATCAATTTTTGGCAACACTTCCTTTAGAAAAGTGTTCTGTTACACATCTCTTTTTTTACACCTTTCTAAACTTGGCAGTGTGCTGAACATTTCTATGATGGTTTTCTTTATAGTAAATTCCACCAATTTACTATAAAGAAAACCATCACATTATAGCTTACTTTTAGAACACAGTAATAAATGTAAAAATGAATAGAGGATATTTATCAAAATATTCTGAAAAATTACAATTAAATTCTGTCATTACCGTGTGCTAAAAGTGATGGTTTTCTCTCTCCTCCTAAATAACATATCGCCATTGAAAGCTGCTGGGTCTTTTGGCTTTTTGGGCCAATTCACAACTGCATTATCTGAAAGGTCCGTACGTACATACATACACCATGTATAATCATAATCTGTTTAATTCTACCATTCTTTTAAGATACTTTCTTCTATATAGTAATCGTTCAGCATACAAACCCTCCCCTAAACAAACCTGGTAGAATTGATGAGATCAGTATAATTCCAGTAAAGACATTTTTGGCTCATGTTTAGACAGAAGCTTTGAACAGGGACAGTCAGAAGATAAAAACTTCACTTCATGGTGGTAGCAAAGCGGCAAATACTCTGTCCTATTGATGCATAGACGGCCCTATAATTAGGTTGATAGATCCAGGTGTTAGATGTATGACATACAAAGACATGTTTTTAAGATGGTTGTGTCCCTTTAAAGTGGGTTTTGTCAGTTTGTAGGAGCATGTGGTAACATTCCTTTAATGTCAAACCAACTTTACAGAAATATTTACTTTCACTAGTGTTGATTGAAACATAAGGCTCATCCACTGTAATTAGTGTGTGCTACATTGTGATGCTATGCGTGATTTTTCTCAGTTAAACCCATTTTTAACATTAACCCCTTCGCTAACAGCAACGTTTGTACATGTAGTTGCACTGCGATTCAAAATTAAGCAAAATTACTTCCTTCACCTGTGTTCCATACCATGTCCTCATCAAGAAGAAAAAAAAGACATTCTAACACAGATATCTGGAAAAATCCCACCGCCTAATTATTAAATACATTATGACACCCACTATCCTGTTCTGCAATGATCTGCACAGGTACCAGTACATAACAATAAGAGCAGGATGGGAGAAGGGGGTAGTGACAAATGTGGGCACACGTTAGGGCATAATGGAAGGCTTCCATATTGTTAGTTTTTCAACCATTTAACTATTTATTATACGTGTGTTCCCAAGACACAATGGGCTGGATTATCTTACTGAACAACAATTTTCCCATAGACTATTAATTGAGGAATCATTATTCTCTGATTAGAGTAAACCCTTACTCTGCTAAGAGAATCCAAATCAATGTGTCTGCTAGCAGCTTACATTTCCAAAAAGGGTAACATATTCTTTCTGAATACCCATATGTAAAGTATTTTCCATTTTTAATTGTATTTTGTTACACTTGTCTTATTTTATAATTATATCCCTGCTTCTAAATATATTTTCTGGGCCCGTGTACAGAAATGCTAGTCAAGGGATGCATAAGCTATGACACTTTCTGCTCTCTTCTGCATAGAATAAAACAAATATGGAAACAAAACTGCAAATGAAAACAGTTTAATTTTTTTTTTTTATGTTTCCCCAAATAATATTCTATACAGGAAAATGTCCCTATGTCCAATTTTATGTTCTTGCTTTGCATCCCATGTTGCAAATAAATATCACACTTTGTCCAAAAACATATTATAAACTGGAAGTGAAAGATATAGTATACTACTGTTACAATAAGTGACATTGTATGTGGAGATGATAATAGTCTGACTTTTCCAAACATTTCCATCTAACTTTGCACTCAGAGAAAGGAACGTGGTGGGGGAGGTCTGCATTCTACATATGGCTTTCTTTGCCAAAAGACCTTGGTTATTAATTCAGCTATGGACACACTGAGCTTTCATTTTCCATCAGCGGTCTCTGGGTCACATTGTGAGATAGTGTTCTGCGCTGGGAACTAAATAATCACTGATTATGTCATTCTGGAAACTCTAATGAACTTGAAACTGTGTGCCCTACTCGATGATCTAGTGCCACCAACAAAAGTTCAGATGCAAATGGCAGCCACAACTGAGATGTGGGGGAATCCGCACTGTAGCCAATTCTTTACAAAACATATAATTCAACCTCATAATTGCCTTGTCGTAATATTTTCCTGGTAATTAAACTATTAGAAAGTAATAACATAATTACACATATGGGTATTTGTCATCTTGATTAATAATAATTACAGCATTTTACAAGGGTGTTACAAATGGAAAACAGAACACAATACTTAACACTGGGCTTTTGTTCAGACAAGAGCTTACAAGATATACAGAATAATATATCATGGTTAAATTACTCTGACACTCATGATATAAAAGCGTTGGTAGGAGCCGCACTCAATTCCAGCAGCCACCCGGTGCTCCAGAGCAGAACCAGCAATCCCATAATGATAAGGCAATGAAAGAAATTCTCCAGGCACTAAAGGTGCTAAAGTCGCAGGCAGTATCAATGAAACAAAAAAGAACAGCAACGTTTCGACCTACTATGAGGTCTTTGTCAAGCTTTAACACTTTGAGTGCCTGGAGAATTTCTTTCAGACACTCGTGATATAGTGAATTTTCCAGTCTAAGGGTTTATACCAGGGGTAGTCAACCTTTTTAATACCTACCGCCCACTTTTGTATCTTTGTTGAAGGTAAAATTTCCAACTTTTTTTTTTAAATATTTTTTTTCTATTTTCTATTTTACTTTTTTCTGTGTGTATCTGCAAGGTACTAAGTGTGTGTGTGTGTGTGTGTGTGAAGGGTGCTTTGTGTGTGTGTTTGTATATGAAGAGTGCAGTGTGTGTGTGAGGAGTGCAGTGTGTGGGTGAGGGGTGATGTGTGTGTGTGTGAGAGGTGCTGTGTATGTAAGGGGTGCAGTGTGTGTGAGGGGTGTAGTGTGTGTGAGAGGGCAGTCTGTGTGTGTGTGAGAGAGAGGTGGAAAGGGTGTGTGAGGGAGCAGTGTAAGTTTGTAAAGGGTTAAGTGTGTGTGTGTGTGAGGGGAACAGGGTATGTGAGGGGGCAGTGTGAGTGTGTGAGGGGTGTAGTGTGTGTTTGTGTGTGAAGGGTGCATAGGGTCTATGCTGTGTGTAGGTGGGTAAGATGTGAAAATCTATCTTAATTTCTCCCCCTCCCTTTTTCTTACATTGTACCAGAAAGGAGGGACATAATGCTGCAAGCCCTGGTGGTCCAGTGGTGGAATGTTCACTTTAGACTGCAGCTCTTCCTGTCCTTCTGTAAGCACAGCACTGTATCGGAGCATTGCCATGGTAACAGGAAGCAATGCTCTGACCAGGCTGCTCGCAGGAGGAACAAAGAGCCTCCCAGGCCTTTCCCTCCCTCTGCTGGAACTAAGTGCCAGCGGGCTGGTGAGGGAGATGTTTAAACAAACAAACACACTAACATAAAACTAATAGGCTTATGGAATTGAAACTGGGGTTCAGGTATTTGAAAAGCTTTACCTTAAATCCATTATGCACTTTTCCAATTGAAACAGCTTGCTACGTGCTAAGTGTATCTTATGTGCTGGCCTATCTGTGTAACACTTACCACAGTTAAACTCTGGAACAGAAACAGAAACAGAAACTAAGCCAAATCTCAAACAAGGTCATATTTGTGCCTTTATTTCTAATTAAAGTAAGCGAGTATTTGCATGTACTGTAATTCTGTATTGCTTTTTGGAAATAAAACATTCCAAGCAAGGTATTTGGAGACTATCTCCACAGCCCACCTCCATAGTTATCATCTTCATTTTGCTGTGTCCCAAGACACAAGATAAGTTCTTACACAAATCAATGTACTCACACTGTTACGTCTACTTTCATTAAAGGGGAACTGCCATTTCCCTGGATTTCTAATATTATGCTTCCTTATCCCTATATTTATTAATATATATCTGTAAAGTGCAAAAAATACAGTTACAGACATTCTTACCTTCCCCCCCTCCCCCGCAACTGGTCACCTCCAATGTAGCTCCATGTCAGTCATTCTTATAGGCTCTTGATTCAACACAGTAGAAGCAGGCCCTAAGACACAATTGGTGCACTGGGACAAGGAGATGGCAAGCTCCTCAAAGTCTTTTTCACTAATTCAAAACAGCCTGGGTGCACAACAGTTTCAGTTTATCAGCTTTAACAGATAAGGGGGATTAAAGACAACATTTTGGTCTCAATATGATATCTTAACATTGTTAGTTATATAGCATCATTAATCAATAATAAAAAAAAAAAAAGTAGTAATTAAAATAATAGATTGTATCTAGGATAACTCATTGTAACTCCCAAGTGATTGTTGCACCAGACCTGGAAGTGACATCAGCGTCTAGTCTCGTGATCCGTCATGTCTGGCTGAACACATGACCCAGACGCACAGAGCACATCTAAGACAAGTGTAAGTGTCGTAAATGACACGTTACCATAGCAACAGATTCTGGATCGGCCAAGAAAGTTAAAAAGAGGCAATGCCTCAAAAGCAAATCAAAGGAGCATTATAGGGTCAGGAACACAAACGTATTCCTGACCCTATAGTGTTAAAGCCATTATCTAGCCCCCTTGGCCCCCCTAAAGATAGTAAAATCTTACTTGTATTCAAGTCTGAAGCTGCTGCCTCTGCCTGTGAACTTCTCCTGACCTCTGACATCTTCAGAAGTGGTGGCCTGATCCCATCACAATGCTTCCCCATAGGATTGGCTGAGACTGACAAGGAGGCAGATCAGGGGTAGAGCCAGCTCAATTTAAACATAGCCCTGGCCAATCAGCATCTCCTCATAGAGATGAATTGAATCAATGAATCTCTATGAGGAAAGTTCAGTGTCTGCATGCAGAGGGAGGAGATACTGAATGTTTGGAGGCATTTTAGGCAGCCATGACGCATGAAGGATCTCTAACAGTCATCTGAGAAGTGACCAGTGAAGTTATCACTAGGCTGTAATGTAAACACTGCATTTTCTCTGAAAAGACAGTGTTTACAGCAAAAAGCCTGAAGGTAATTGTGGCAAACCGTGCCACTAAAGAACTGACAAGAACCTTTTCTATGTGAATAAACTTGGATTATAATGGCCGTATGCTTGCTAAGGCAGTGATTATCAGAGACTCGGTTCACAAACTACCTACACTGCGGTTTATGCGAACACCAGTAAACTACCGAATGAGGGACCCCCCCGGTGTGGTCGTGTGCCCCTTATTACTGAAGGCAACAATGTTGCAAAGGGTGCTAACTGGGAGTTCATGTGCGGCCACCATTTTGCCTACCGAACACGTGGCGGCGGCCATCTTACGCACGAACAGCGGTACTTGGTCGTCGAATGCCTGGAACCCAAATCGGGGATTCGACTAACCAAGTACCGCTAAGACCATCAGCACGCCTAAAAGTGACGAATGAACCACCCGAACTGCCCAGCATTCGGTATGCGGAATCCCACGAACTAGGGGATTCATCCGAATGAAAAGTTAAGCCTGGATGCCATAGACTTTTGGGACTTTTTATTCACGAAAAGAGACCGACCGCAGGGCCAGAATTCAAATGGAACTATTTACGGCTACTGTGCCCGTCAAATCTTCCTCCTGCAATAACTCCCGAACCCCTGGTCCGATCTGGGTGAATTTTGAGTATGTTGCCCACCCAGATCATGGCTACCAGGGGACTCCTCATTCAAAGGTGTACCCCCTGTATTTAGTGTACATCCATGAATTGGGGAAAACTGTGTACTTATTAATAAGCTTAACTGTTAATCTAAGGGGAGGAGATGTGGGGGAGGTAACCACTATGTGATTGGATACTGTAATAATTATGGAAGTTACCTCCCTTGCATGGGACAAATGCATAAAAGCAGAATTGTGAATAAAGACCTCAGTTGACTCCCAGACTATGTGTCGTCTAGTCCTTGGGGAGGGTGATTATGCTGTGTTCCTGTATTCTTGTATGCTGAAACGTTGTTCCCAGCGGAGAGCTCTTGGATTAACCCTTGCTACTCCACTACAGTAATGATTCTACTCACCAGAACAAATTCAATAAGCTGTAATTGTTCTGGTGACTATAGTGTCCCTTTCAACTTTAACTAAGGGTCGATCAACTGCTAATTGATAGGTCTAAATGTTAATTGATTGATCTAATAAATTGGCTGAACTGAAGCTGTTGTGTGCCCAGGCTGTTTGGAATTATTGTTCTGGCCATTGCCCCTTGTAGACCGTATATAGAGAAAGTACACAATGTTTCTATATCTCCTCTTTGTTTGCAATGTTTGCCCTGACTTGAATAGTCTGAACTAGACCAGTATGTCATTTGCGAAATCTTTACTGTATGAAAGAAAAAAGGTTAACAGAATTTCAAAGTGATATTTAAATTTTATTTATATGGTGTGATTTCCATAGAAGTGACAATTAACCCTTAATTACAAAAAACACAGTTGGTACCTTGTGATTGAAACTATGGTTGGCTTTTCTGCTGGAATGATCGATATACAGCAAAG
>OW240914.1:116500592-116525502 GCA_933207985.1 Pelobates cultripes
TATGACATCATTGCCAACGTAAACCTGATAGCGAGGTTCATTTATCACTAGGAATAAATGTTTAATGGTCTTATTTCCGATGGAAATAGATAGTAAACATTTTGCTATCACATTGTGACTCTCTGATTCACCATCCAGGTTCTGGATCCACCTGTCATGTGGGGAAGCGTACCTGATCATTTTAGGATTAGCGATCTGCTTTAACAGACTTCTGCTAATATAGCTGTTCTCACTCTGTAAGTCCAGCTTTGCATTCCTACTTCTTCCTAAGTCATTTATCTGAATAGGAAAGAATAAGTTGTTATTAACCCTTTCATTTCTGGCAAGGAATTGAGCATGACCTGCCAGATCTACAGATTCAACATAGTCCCTGTGGAGAGAAATGGTTAAAACATCACCTTCCAAAACATCACCTTCCAGAGAGACATTCTGGATCCTCTCTGGAGCAATTCTTATGGAATGCTCATCTACAGGTGCGATTGCATCATTCACCTGCAGGATAGTCACGTCAGGTGACTGACTATTCCTAAAATGTACCTCTATCGAGTCAGGTCTTTCTTCTATCACATGGCAGTTACGATCAGATTGAACATGTGATTTCTCATAGGTTATGGGAACCTTAGCTTGTGACCATACAATTCCATTTACACAGTCAATAATTGTATTAAGTCTTCTGAGTATATCTATACCCAGAATCAGTCGGTCATAGGGGAGATCTACCACTATCATCGGGTGTCTAAAGGTTTTGTTACCTATTTTAAACTTTAACCAGGTATTGCCAATAACATGAAGGGCATTTCCTCCTACACTCAACAGAGCATTGGGGAAACCTCTTAGCTTCGGCTTATCCGTTGATAAGTCCATTACCTGCTGGAAGTAGGTATTGGATAAGATAGTGGCTTGTGAACCAGTATCTATTAACCCTTTGAAAGGCTGGGGTAACGAATCCTGTATTTCTACAGACATGTAGTACCTTCCTTCATGTTCTTCTAATTCACATAAGAAGTTAGAATGTGTCAACATATCACTCGTTTTCCATACGTTACCTGTCACAGCAGTAGTTTCTACCTGCACTGAGGAATGCTCAGTCTTACCCACAGGCCCATCCTTTTTAGGAATATCTTGAACTGTCAAGCGGGAACTAGTAGTCGGCATCTCATCAGTTAACCCTTTCAGGTCTGGATCCTGGAAACTAATGGCTATTTTAGCCTTTGGCTGAAATGAAAAAACAGAGGAACACGTCAAGCCTCCTTCACCCGAAAGTGAAGTGACGGTATAGGCAAAAGGTTTCCTTACACAACTATTATTTATTTGACTGTTAGTACCTGGAAAGGAAACAGGGTTAGGTATCACATCTACTGATAACCTAGCCTGTTTAGTCACAGTGGCTATTATTGCTGCGGCACCTGTTGTTGTTGCTGCAGTTGCACAGGTAGTTCTGCAATTGGAGCTATCTCTAAAAAAGGATTTAGAGCAAAGACTTGATTAATCTTTGTCATTTCCTCCATTAGTTTGCCCATCTGGTCTGTCAATTGACCAACCTGACGACGCAAATTATTTCCCCCATTGCCGTTTTGTCTTTGCCCATTAGAATTTGGCTGGGATGGCTGGGACTGTTGGGAGTTATTGGAAGCAGATTGGTTGTTTCTGTTTCCATATCTCCTATTTCCCTGAGGATTCCTTCTCCATTGGGAATTGCCTTGGTTCTTATTAAGCCAGGGGCGTTTATTCCCATTGGCATTGGATTTTACAGAGTTATTAGAGGAATTTGCAGAATTGCTTCTGGCATTTTCCTGTTTCTGAGGTTTTGGAGATTTCAAAACCTCGGAATAGGTCCTCTTTTTCTGTTGGGTTTCTAAACCTAACTGAATTTTAGTCTCTGTCACCATTTTATCACCAGGTTTCTTAACCTTTGGCTGATTTTCGTCATGTGCATGGTGTATAGTATACAATTTCATGACTGACTAGCCATTCTAATGGTAACTTACAATCGTAATCTCTTGCGAGATTCATTTGTATGTTTACTGGCATGGCATGAAAATACAGATCTTTGAAGTCTGTGCTTTCATACCTGGGTTTTCTTTGGGCCACGGAGTATGCATTTTTAAGAATTATTAAAAATTCTCTGGGGCTTTGATCTGGGCGGCACTTTAAGTTATAAAGCGCCTTCTTTGCAGAGGCAATGGTTTTATACTTACCATATTCCATGATTATTTCATATTTCATCTTGGACCAGGACATTAACTGTATAGCTTGAAGACTTTCTAGATAAACACGACACATTGAATCAAAGGTCCATGTAATGAACCATTTCTTATGAATGTCATCATACATGCCCAATGAATTCATTGCTCTATCATAATTTTCCAGATGTTCAGATATGTTTCCTGAACCTCTAGAAAATTGTGGGACAGTCTCTCTAAGGAATTTGATGACCTTTGGTGTTTCATAAACAGGCATCGTTGATTTACGACCTCTGTTTCTGTGTTTGGGTAAACGTCTATGCGATCTGTCTGCTGAAGAGGAATTAGACCCGTACAACAGTGCAGATGGCATATCAGTTACATGGCCTTCAGAGTGGACAGTGCAATCACTTTCACTCCCATCACTCTGAGCTTCTTGTTCACTGTCACAATTCTGATCTGCATCAGAATTCTGCCAGTGAACAGAACCATGTCTGTTTTCATTCCTATCATCCTGAATTGGACTCTCCCTCTCAAGTTTGGCCAAGACAGCTTTTTCAAACTGTTCTGCCCATGATTGCCAAGAACCTACAGGTGTTTTCTCAGAATTACTCACATCTTTACTTACAGACTGTTTTATGAAAACCTGGTTTGGTGTGGGAAAATCATAATAAGGAGTGGATTTACAAATAGTCTTTTCTTGCATTTTTGTGCAACTTTTTGGCACAGAATGATGACTACCAACCTCACTGTCTAATTTCTGACTCTCCTTTTCATACTCATCCAATTGCATTTTAAGCTGATTTATTTCCTGTGCATATTTTTCCGTCAAAGCTTTCATTTCTTTTTCATGATCAGCCTGACGAGTTTTATGCTCAGCAAGTAAATCTTGGTATTTCCCATTTTGAATGCCCAGATCGTCACTGTACGTGTCCAATTTGGCATTCAGTGACTTGTTTTCATCTAACACCTTAAGAAGTGCTGTCATAAAGAAAGGCCAAGAGTGTATTATGTAAGCCATTTTCCTTTCTATGTTCTTTTGTTCAGCAATTTCTTTAAGATATATGATGATAGGTTCATCAGTTAGAATGGTGTGTTTAGCTTCCCATTCTATGCTTTTCAACCAAACCTCAAAGGTTGCATCATTTTTCATATGTTTATGAATATGAACTAGAGCATGTTTTCTTAGGTCTTCAATTATTTCAGTATTATCTGTTACAGATTTATCACTGCCACTGGCCATTTTTATTTTTATTTTATTGATTAATCTCAATACAAAACTCTTTTCTATATCAAGATTAAATTGCATGAATTACACCAATATTATTATATATGAAATATAATTTCAACTTAAACGATCTCAGCAGTGCCTCCAATATGTGGGGATATTTATGGGATAATAATAGTAACAGTTGAGAATTGCCCACTAATTCAATTCTCAGATCCCAAAGAACGTTTATCGTGTTAAGTGAGAAGTATTTCATATAATAATATCACAATGTATAAAAATAGATTTTTATTTATAATGACAAATTAATTAATAATAATATTATGTAACATGCATGACAATAATCAATGAATATCCAGTATAAATTGGTATGCAATACAAAGGAATGGGTATTACGTTTCAATGGCTAAAACAGCATTTCCTGTCAAGACTTTATTTATGACTATCTTTAACACAGACTGAAAGTGAAACTTTTCACAGCGAAGAACGGAATTCCTCAGAGTGCAGCGTAAGGTCGTAAAGTTTAGCTGACAGTTAGAATAACCCTTTCAATGCTGGCTAGATCTCCTAGGTAATTAAGATCTATTCTTATGTAATTTTAAATAAAATAACATTTATACCAGTTCATTAGTCATTTCCTGGAACCATCAAATAAGAGAATCTACCATGTTATATAAGCAGATTTTGTTTTTAATTTGTCTAAAAGATATCTTATCTTAATTTAGAGCAAATCAATACACCTGGATAAAAACAGCGGTATGCTAACACGTGATAATATCACTTTAATATATAATTATTCTTAATTCCACCTGCAGAATGGAATGTTTATAACTATATATATTTTTAGTTAACTAAGATTTCTTAATATGGAAATCTGACCGTGCTTTATCCAGTCATATATAATGCTATTAATACATTTTAATTTTAATTAATTAAATGAAACCAGTATAATTACCAGTTGAGTATATTTCATCCGATTGGTAGTCTCAGGAACTTATTTGGATGTCTCTCTGCATGGAGGTTGGAGTCCCCAAACTTCCAATTCCTCTCTCCTCTTTTTCTTTCTCCTTTGCATATGTCTCCTACCCTGCATACCTCTATCTTCCCTTTGTCCTAACTTTTAAAGGGCCAGACTCTCTGTACGTCATCAGTTGATAACCCAATAGAAGCACTAGAGGTGTGGTTATCTTCCAGATCGCAATTTAGTTATTTGGTCTATAGAGGGCAGTCTTGTCCCACTAAACATACCTATCCAGGAAAGAGTTAACTTTTCCTGGTGGCTATTTTGACGTCATTTTGGCCTATCTTTATGGTGGTCATAATTTAAAATTTCAAAGGGTTTCTTAAAGTTTTGTCCAGACTATGTGTCTGCAAATCTGAGTTTTTTTCTGATATGGCAGATCATGAACTAAGTTTACCCTTTTCCATACAATGGTACTTTATATATATATATAGACAGTAAAATTAAATTATTTAATCTTCTCTGTCACAAATGTCTGGGTTTAGATTTGATTATATTCCATTAGCATTAGACAGTCTGTCCAACCCCCTTTCTTCTTATCACTTGTTTATAATATGCATTCCTTTAGCTCTGGGAAAGTGGTTAGTTTACAGATAGAAATCTTGTGTCTTTTTGTTAACTTGAAAATAACAAAATGGAGTCTGGTCTGTTCAGAGTGACTCAGAATATACACTTTTAATTTCTATCATAGCACAAGATGTCTGCCGATATAAATACCCTGACAAAGTGGGATTCATAACGGGGTGCGAAGCAAGGGACAATACCATTAGGACGCTGACCCTCATGCATGGGAAGGGAGGGGACAAAGGCGGCCTTCTCCTGCTGTCGACAGATGCAGAGAAGGCCTTCGACAGGGTCCGCTGGACGTACCTATTTGAAACCCTAAAACACACAGGACTGGGACCCCACATGCCACATTGGATAGAGGCACTCTACCGAGAACCTACGGCACACATACTGGTTAACGGGGCACTTACTGACGCATTTACCATACAAAATGGCACCAGACAGGGTTGCCCCCTGTCGCCAGGGTTGCCCCCTGTCGCCGCTACTGTTTATCCTGACCCTTGAGCCATTTTTAACGCACGTCCGACATAACAAGGACATCACCGGACTCAAGACAGGCAACACACATCATAAAGTGGCCGCATTCGTGGACGACCTCTTGTTTGTAGTAACTAACCCAGAGATCTCCCTTCCCAACATAATGAAGGCCCTTCAGATTTTCGGAGACATCTCCAATCTAAAAATAAATCACACCAAATCATACATTTTAAACATTAGTGTACCGACAGCCCGAGCCGTACCCCTACGCCACAGCTTCCCATTCCAGTGGTCAGACCACAAGATTAGATATCTGGGAGTTTGGCTGACCAGGAAGAACGAAGACCTGTTCCGAGAAAACTTTGCTGTCACATTACAGACGTTCCAAAGAGAGATGAGAGAATGGTCGTTCCCACACATATCGTGGCTAGGTAGAGTCCAGGTCGTAAAGATGAACTTCCTCCCACGCTTGCTATATCTCCTCCAGGCTATCCCCATCACAATACGCAAAACATACTTTAACACCCTCAGAACTGCAATGACTAATTACATATGGAATTACCGGAGACCCAGGATAAGGCTCGCCACACTAATGCAACCCAAAGACAGAGGGGGCCTAGCCCTCACAGACTTCCACCTATACTATGTGGCCACACACCTCCTACGGGTGGTGGAGTGGTCGAAAGAGGGAGTAGGCAAGCTGTGTAAGGTGGTAGAGGAGACAGAGGTGGATAGACCAATATCGCAACTACCTTGGGGCCGGGACGCCGTAGTCAGGGGGGAGATGTCCATATACACGAAACACACATTAGGCGTATGGAGGAGGGCCGCAAAGGCAGGGAACCTGGGACCATACCCTTCCCCGCTCCTACCGCTGACCCATAATGATGACTTTCAACCCGAACTAGACCCAAGGGCATTTAGAACTATTATCCCAACCCGATCACCACGCCGACACCACATAATCCAGGGAGGGAGATGCAGACCACTGGCAGACATGGTGAAAGAGACCCCTCCTACCTTCATGCAACACTAAATATGTCCAGTTAACCAAATATGTTCACACCCTGCTCCAGGGACCAGCTCTCCATAGGGACAGAACCACATTCGGAACATTATGCCAACACCCAGACCCAGTTCCACACGGAGTCTCCTTACTCAACTCCGCACTTCAAACCAAGACCCCCACGGAAAATCCCCCATTCATGGGAAAATGGGAGACGGCCCTAGACAGAACATTCTCGGACACTGAATGGGACTCTATTTGCTACTTCACCCATCACTGCTCAGTACACAGTAAAACTCAAGAGATGGCCTATAAGATGTTGACACATTGGTATAAAACACCACATCTCCTACACAAAATAGACTCAAACCACACCGAGTTATGCTGGAGGTGTGAGAGGGAGGTGGGCACCACAACACACATCTGGTGGGAATGCGATATGATTAAACCCTACTGGAAAGGGATACATGGGATGCTAGAAATGTTTTCGGATGTGCCACCCCCCCTGGAACTGGCTGAAATGCTATTACACCACACAACTGTCTACAGATCAAAATATAAGAAATCTATGACGATCAGGATACTAAACGTAGCCAAACAAATCCTTCCCCAATTCTGGAAACAAAAGATAACCCCCCCTTAAGGTCTGGTTCGACCAAAGGGAGGAACTCAGATCGATAGAGGACCTGACTATGACACACTCGACAGCCCCCACGACATATACAGACATATGGACATATTGGATCTTAGAGACAACAAAGGACGAATTCCAGCAGAGGCTCCGACAAGATAATTACAACGACAGAGAGAGTCAGGACCGTACATGATAGACATCCCAACATAGTATAGGAACCAGAAGAAGGCAGACCCTCGACCCTCAATACTTTTCATACCCCCCCACCACCCGACCCCACCACCCACTATTACAAATGACAACATAAGATACAAGGGACCTGCGCGTCCGACAAACCTGTGGGCCTGCGAGCCCAAATAGGTACTTGCACATACCGAAATCAATGCCAACAAAGGTAAACAAAACAGAATCTGTTTTCCTACCGTAACACCTGAAAACCAACCTATGAGAGTAGGCATAAACAGAGGAATACACACCAACCGCACACACCAACACCAACCGCACATAGGTTAAGATAGGAGGGCAACTTACATGTTAACCTGAATTGAAGCAATATACTTCCAAGCCATATGTTAACCACCCAGTCCACCTCTAGACCTGCGTGTCTTACTTTCCAATGATATTTGGGGGATCTGCGCATCTCGATTGACTGTACGTTTTAAACTTTGAACAAAATTCAATAAAAACATTTTTTTTTACAGATATTTACAAAGAATGGGTTGTTACTGGCTATACAAAAGATGGCGAAAATTGGATACTACTGGCAATATGTCAATTTTATACACCTACTTTAACTGGTAGGGTAAGCAATGGGCAAGTAAGCTTTTCTGTGTCTGTGGCACATACATCTTAAATACATCACTGTTTAATATAACTTTGGCAACTGCTCATTATAAATCATCTGGGAAGAGTCTTCAAAGGAGTTTTGCAGAATGTGTTTACATATATAGTTACATAGTACATGAAGGTTAAAAAAAAGTCCATCAAGTTCAACCTTTCACAGGTCTGTTAATGCTATTGGTCCAAAATATTAGGCATGGAGATCCGTTTCAGACTGAACTGCAATTCGTCTGAATATGGGCTGATCGGGTGATCATTCATATTCCCGAATATATATATGTGTATATATATATATATATATATATATATATATACATATATATATATATATATATATATACCCATATCAAGAACCAAACCAAATTTAATATTTTCACTGTCTTTTGGTTCATCTAATTCATTCCTGGTTCAGGCTTTCAGTACTGAAATTTTTCACAAGCTGAACCAACTAATGGCCAAAATTTGGACATCTTGAAAAATGTTCTATTTTCAGTAAAAAGGGCTTCTGCAGAATCAAATTTTCTCGCCATGCACAAGTCTACAAGATATATTATATTAATATATTATATTACAATTGAAGAATGGGTCACTGAGCTAGTTTTGCAGTTATGGAACATTACTCCAAACTTAACAACACTCCTTCTCCAAAAAGGTTATTGTCAGAACTTGATCAATAGGCCTGTCAGAGTAATCATATCTTTCATATGCATCACAAATAAAAGTGCTTGACAACCTTTATCATTCTCTGACATGCACAATCAAAGTATCGGATGAAATCGGAGTATTCTTTAATTTTGAATTTTTTCCCTTTAGTTAAAAGAATATGAAAAATTAACAATAATACCCAACGCAATCCTCAGTCTAGCTAGATATTTGTTTATATTTTTACTTGCAACAACATAAAATATGTATTGCTTATTTTTCTGTGAGGGTTACTTACTAAAAGATTTGTATAAAGTAGGCCTTACAGTCTGAAAAAAAGCCTTGCAAGTAAATATGACAACAGTGCTTGCTGTCAAATTCCAGTGAACACCAAAGACGGTTTGTTTAAATAGGGGAGCTTCACTGGGGGAATGGGGAATCAAATACTATATGTGTATGTCTTTGCTAGGATATAACCCCTTAAAGACACCGCTCCAGTTTGCTTGTTTTGTACTCAAAGACAAAAGCTATTTTGACATATTTGTTATGTGTGTTTGTTCAACCTCAATTTCCATTTTTTCTCATTTACTGCACAACATGTATTATATACTGTTTTTAAAAGACATAAAGGGCTATAATTTGATGTGATATATACATACACTAATCAGCCACAACATTAAAATCATTGACAGGTGATTTGAATAACACTGATTATATTGTTACAATGGCACTTGTCAAGAGGTGGGATATATTAGGCAGCAAGTGTACAGTCAGTTCTTTAATTTCATGTGTTGGAAGCATGAAACATGGGCAAGTGAACAGGTCTGTGTGACTTTGACAATGGCCAAATAGTGATGGCTAGACGACTGGGTCAGAGCATCTCCAAAACGGCACATCTTGTGGGGAGTTTCTGCTATGGAGTTGTTAGTACATATCAAGTGGTGCAAGGAAGTACAAATGGTTAACCGGTGTCAGGTGCAGGTGCATCTAGTCCATCTGGTCCAAGCATACAGAAGAGCTACTGTAGCTCAAATGACTAAAACAATACCCCTAATTGTGAATTTACCACCATTTTGTAAAATTACACTACCGTATAAGAGACATGGCCATTTCAGCTTTTCAGATAAATGTTCACAGATGATGTTGATGTAGCTATGTCTCATTTTGGAAAATTGTAGCACATTGCTAGTTAAAATTATCCCACAGCTGCCTAACATTTATTAAAGTAGACAACGCAGGGTATCTCAAATGGCCTGTTTCGATCCTTATTGTGGGACCAATTTTGTACTACTTTATACCAAGTGTAGTGATAATAAGCATTTTCTTTGCTTTTTTGACACACACTTTAAGATTTTGCTACATATTTTGTAATCTAGCAGTATGACACTTACTATATTGCTTAGCTATGTCTTCTGAGTACAGCAGTACCCTATGTATACCTTTGCCAGGTATATCTGGATGTTAAAGGAACAATTTTTTAATGTAAAATTTTTATTTTTTTGCTGTGCAGTAAGATACATACAGGCTTGACATGTCCCAACAGCAATTGTCAAACAAATCAAAATACATAGATAGTGATCATAACAGTTACAGGGCATGTGAATATGCTGCACATATTTTTAAGTAAGTAGCAACAGATACGAGCTAAGCAGCCATGTCAGAAGTATAAAAGGAGCCTGAGAGTGTATAGTACTTTGACATGGTGATTGTAGGAAAATATAACATGTTCAAACAAGTGTGAGTCAGTACAGGAACAAAATGTTAGAAGACATTGCAGGCCAGATCCTCCTGTCACATGAATAAACAATAAAACTACTGGGTACTTGTTAGAGCCGGTAACACGGTCAAGCAGAAGGCTCTGTTTGGCATTTTTAGATTGGTAGACAAAGTCGGCCTCAGCCCATACCGCAGATAGGCATTGATAGACAATCTTGTATTCCCAGTTCATGTACAGTCCTGTCCTGTCCTGTCCTGTCCATGTCCTGTTCTTGTTTCCCTCATGTATTGTGTACATGTTCTGGGTTCTGCTTTCTGTCCTGCTCCGGTTCTGGGTTCTTCTAGTCCTGTCATTTGGTTTGGTGCCTATTCTAGTCTTTCCTTGTTTCTAGTACTGTATACTTATCTGCTTTATATCAGCTCCTGGATTCTGCTAAGCTGCATCAGGGTCCTGGTATGTGGCCGCACAAATCCTGGTGCTCAACACAGGGGGTGTGTGGTTACCCTGCACCAGACCATGATTGTCCACTTCCACACTGAGACTCCTATTTTCAACATCAGGCACACAGGGGTCCCGGTCTTTGGACTGCCACCTGTGACAGACGTGGATCAATCTGCTCCTCTTTGATTCTCCAGTAAACCATTGTTGAGTAAAGCTATAAGTAGCATGATTTTGGGCTGTAAATGCCCAGATTAAACTCAGCAGTGTAAGAGCTCTTAAAAGACACGGTCGGCCATCTTGGCTGTCAGGCTTTGAAGCACGGTCTGTCATCTGCTCTCAGAATTCTATAAACCTCCTCAGCACTGAACTTCTTAAGCATTTTGAACTTTAACTAAATAACATTATAAACAATTTTTCACTTTCCTATTTTCTACTTTTCTGTCTATTTTGGGTTTTTTTTTGGCCACAGAACATATATGCTTTTATTGAAAAAAAATCATAAAGGTAGAATTATGTTTTAAGTACCTGCTTAAGAATATAAAATACAGCAATGCAGACAATTATAGCTTACAACTGTAAGTGTAATAGTAAAATTACTTAGTTGCTATTATTAGAATTACATCCGCCACTTATATAGCAAAGTAAGTCACTTGGATAAGCAATGGGTGGGGTAACACTTCTTATCCCTTAATATGATAGCTGCAACAACTACCTAAAAGTAAAACTAAAAACTAAAACGTTAAACTATCACTCAAAATAAGTGTTGCATGCCACTTATGGAGCCAGTCCATTCTTCTAAAATGTTCCGACTGAAACCTCTCATGCAGGTTGAGTTGGTGACCTTGCCGAAGTGGCCCGGGGACAGAAGGTACTGTAAATGCTTTGTCCTACAGGTGCTGAAATGCAGAAGGCAGTGAATCACTACTTTGCACCTTTCTTGTTGGAGATGTTTTTTGGGGGGAGGGAGGGGGGTGCTGGAGGTATTCTGAAGGAGAAATGAACTGCCCCAATTCTTCTACATGCTAACTGATGGATCCCCACTGTGGCATTCTCTCAGCAGCCCTAAAATTATCTTTAAAAATGTTTTAATTTTCACTTCAGTGGCCACTTTCTTCTACCACACACGATAAGGAACCTCTTCAGCAGTTGTTTGGACAGGTCTACTCCCTCTACATGCCTGTGGATGAACAACTCATTTATGTCTTTGTATTTCTGCACCAGCTCTTTCTGGTAGAGAGCAACTGTTTCCGCATTCTTATTTATTTTGTAACTAGGCCTTTTGGGAAGTATATAATCAAAATATGCACATTTCATGTGAGTCTAGAGCTCACGAGGCTTTTTGCCAGGTAGATAGGACTAGGTCTATCCATGTCTTATTCCTCAAACGTTTCTGACCAAGGAAAATATAAGGGAAAGTTCAGAATAATAGAACTGTCATACCTAAGGAATATGTTACTCAAAATTGAAACAAAGTATATACACTATTTACAATGTAACCTCTATGGGCTAATCTGTATATAACTACAATTCTTGTTTGCTGGGAATAACCTCCATTTTGATCTGACATATTACAGTGATCTGATCCTGTCTGAGCCTGGACTTGAGGTGGCCACTTATGCTGCTTTATGGGTAATCTGAGCTCTGGGAATAATGCTGTAATATGTTCTGTTAGTATAGCACCCCTGTTTCTCAATGCGAACAGGGAGAATCACAGCTAAAGCTTTCTTTTTTTATATATTTATGTTTCTTTATAACAAAAAAAAAAGGAGACATATTACAGATATACAATATTAAAAACAAATTTAGATTTGTAGAAATACAATACAGAGAAATATAAAAATGCATTGAAGCTAGTAGTCATTGGGTTGGTAAATTATTTAAGCAGAGAAGCATGAGTGCAGGGATGTTCCATTCATTCCTTATTCATTCAAAAAAGAGAAAGGAAGAAGTGAATAAAAATAAAATAGAAAAAAAAGAAAGTCAGAGATAAAAAGATTTGTTCTCTGGATTGCGAAGAGCAGGGGGTGGGGTGATCTGTGGGAAGGCATCACCATCAGGAGATTTAGTTTGTAATTGGTTGAAAGTCCTTAATCTGTGTCCAAGGGTGCCAAATTTCTCTATATTTATCTAGTTGCATAGAATCCATATTCCATTCTGTGTTGGAATTCTATTTGATTATGTACCTTCAGCCATTTCAGTGGTCCTATTTTTTTCCAGTTCCTTGCAACACAGATTTTATTGGCCATTAAAATATGTGTCAACACAACTAAAATCTAATGGGTTTAGTTAAAGCCTCTCTCTGTCTCTTTTGCCCCATCCCCAGCCCCCAATCTGTCTTATTGTCTCTCCTCCCTACCCCATGTGTCTCATTTCCTCCCCCATGTAGTTTTAGTAAAAGTCTTTTTTGACTAAAAAGCTATTTTAGTTTAAGTCTTATTTTAGTCATTTGAATTGTTTTTGTTTTAAAATTGTTAGTCAACAAAATTAACACTGCACTGCACTGGGCGCCATTGAGACTGGCTACAATGATGAGTGGAAGTCAGTGCAGGTCACTTCCTCCCAGCTTTTGGGGAGGAAGAAGAGGAGGCAGAGAGACGAAGGGGAAGTGAAGACTGAAAGCCTGGACCATGCTCAGCCTCACACCAGCATTAGCCAGAACATGCTGCATCCAGATGCTAGGGAAGCCACAGTCTAGACCCCAAATGGTATGGAAACAGAAGGGTGGCTGAGTATATGTGTGTATATCAGAGTGTGTATGTGTATCTGTGTGTCAGTGTCTTTATCTTTGTGTATCTCAGAGTGTGGGACTCCTGCAATCAAACAGTATATACAAACATGCCCTTACATTCAAATATCAATACAACATACAAATACACCTATGCAATCAAATGTCAATGCAACATACAAACACACTCCTGCATTCAAAAGCCAACTTTATATACAAACATGCCCTTGCATTGAAATGCCAGCACTACATAGAAATACTCCAATGCATTCAAATGAAAACATACAATTAAATACACTCTACAGTCACACACACATACTGCATATTAAAAAATAAAAACATGTTTACAAACATACAGACACTGCTCACAAATGCCTCTCTTTTATCTTTAGCTTTATTATCTCTTTTTGTTGATATTACACTTATAGAACACGTACTAATGCTTTTTAATGCTTTTATTATTTTGATACCTTTTGCTTTGTTGAGCATACTGGTGCTAGAGCATTGTAAACAAAACAAGACCATTACCCTCAAAAAGACCACATTACACATATTTTATTTTATTGGCCTTTCTGCCCCATCCTTTGCTGCATTTACTCTCCATGGCTGCCATCAAAAATGTTGTGTACCATTACACAGCACAATATGCCTGGGTCTCTAGGGCCCACCCCCCATCCACCACCATCTTGCCAGCACTACAGTGTTTGAAGGGGATACTGTGTGTGTATAGTGGATGCAGTGTGTGTGTGTAGAGAATGCACTGTGTGTGTATGTGTAAGGAAGTGTGTGTGTATAATGATGCAGTATGTGTGTGTATCAGTGTATTTGCATTTGTAGGGTGTGACAGTTGCTGTGTTCTGTGGGGATCAAAGTAGTTTTATTTATTTTATTATTTACATTATTTTGTTTATTTAAATGGATTCCTTCCCTTTCTGTTCCTTACCTTAAGCAAAGGAGGGGTACACTACATTCATTGTTGGTCTGGTGGTACTTTAGAGGCTTCCACTTGCACCTCCCCTGGCTGCAGACTCTGGCATTGTGCAGAATCAGAGCATTGCTGTTATAACCTTGGACAACTGTGGCGAGAGAGAAAGAACCGATAGAGATAATATATATATATATATATATATATATATATATATATATATATATTGCAAATGGGTGTATATATATATATATATATATATATATATGGAAGGCCGAATGCATGAAATTGAGGGAGGGGTTGCTGGCCTATTTATATTAGCTCCTCATGATGTTCGTCCTATGTTTTTGAAAGGTGCAGCCATCTCCTGCCCTTTCGGTTCTGGCCTAGTTCTAATCTCCCTAGTTCTAATATAATGACTTTACCTTAGTATCAGTTAGTTTCAATTCATGTATAAATCTTTCGTGTACAGTGCCTTTTAGTTTTGTGTCAGTTTGTTTCAATTCATTTAAAAATCTTTTGCGTAAGTACCTTTCACGCCTTACATTTGTGTCAATTTGTTTAAACAAAAATCTCTAGTTTAAAGTCGTTTAACAAATACATTTGTTTCAATTCATTTAAATTTGTTCTAATTTGTTACAATTCATTTATAATATATATTATTGATTGGGACACAATACTTCATTAAAATTATGACACTACTAAAGTTTTCTATCCTTTCACTACCAACACTACCAAGTTGAGAGAGATTCAAGCATATATCAACAAATGTATACATGCAGGTCAGCTCCAGAGGGGAATTCTATATTGAGACTTGTATCAAAGTTAGTCCCTCTCTCAACCTTAGACATAAAAAATTCTGACCTGATTATTTTGAGGTGGCTTGTAGCTGGCATGATATTTAACCGATTCCCCAAGATACCAAGATATTCATCAGATAAATCCATTGATTTACACATCAGTCTGGACCAATTCTGCTAAAATTTAATTTTAACAAAACATTGGCCCGGTGACCCTCTTAAACTCTTAAGAATGTAGCGTACATAGTATTTGCATATTTAGAATTTCATAAGGGTATTAATAAAACATAAGGACAGTAGTATTGGTTCCCAAAAAAACAACACATGGGACATCAGCTCAAAGCATTTAATGAGACACTACGCTTTTAGAAATTGCATATCCTATTAAACCACATTTAGTTAAAACAGCTCTCTGATATACTATGTATAGTAACAGTACACCACTGACTAATTAGTGAACAACCCAATACTCACTGAAGGTAAAGAATCGCTGAATCTTCGTACCAATTACTTGATTTCAGTTTCTTTCATTATATTTTCGTTTGGTTTATTGTAACCCACAATAAATTGTGTATTACTTGTAGTTATAGTTTATAAAAAAGAATTACAGTTATTTTAATTATATGTTATATATTTTCTCTTGCGCGCTTAGTGCAGGTGAGCGTTTGGTGAAACATCGTATATTTACAGAATTCACATTCCATGGAAAGTTGGTTTTCTTTTGGGTTTATTTAAATTCCTGCTTATCTAGCCTGTCTTGCACAGTGTTGCTTGCTGTACGTTCTACAGACAGACATTTTTGAACTGGGACTCATTTGAGATAGGGTGCATTTAAGTTATTCATTACAGTATTTGTCTCATTCGTTATTATGTAGTAGGCCGTTTGATATTTGGACATCAAAACCAACGTTGGCGTAGATCGGGGGCATGGATAACACTGCAGGTAAGCTTAGGCATGCATCCTTCTGTACTCATAAGCCTTATTTCTATAAAAACTCTATTCTATGATACTCTACAGCAGGCATAGGCAACTTTTGGCACTCCAGATGTTTTGGACTACACTTCCCATGATGCCTTGTCAGCATTATGGGTGTAAAAGCATTATGGGGGATGTACTCCACAACATCTGGAGTGCCGAAGGTTGCCTATCCATGCTCTACAGCATACTGTGATACTCTGCTATGCTATACTCTGCTGCATACTGCAATTTGCTACAATACTACATTCTGCAACTTTCTGCATACTGCATTCCACACTGTGTACCCTGTTACTGTGATATTCTATATTACTACACTCAACAATACACTGCATACCTCGAGCATTCCATAAACTGTTAAGACTTCTGCACCCCCATTATAGATCAGAACAGATTAAAATCTTGTAAATTCACTTTATTCTCCTGCCTGTAGAATTTTTATTTTAGTAGCCTGTCCAACTACTGTGACATTATCAATATTGATAATTCTCATAGAGAAGCATTAAAACACTCAAAGCATTTGCAATCCTTCTCTAAGCTTTACAATGCTTCTTTAAAGATAATTCACTTCTCAAAGAAAAGCAATAAATAGTTTTCTATTCGTGAAGCACTCAATTTACTTTGAATAACCCTTCCTAGTAAGTAAGTAAACCATTCCGGCTGTATGCTAAGGAGATTTATATGGGTTACCACTTAAACATTTTAACAATGTTAGGAAGACCATACATCCTATCTATATCAGGCTTTAAAGCCTTTAGAGTGTACCGACATGTCCTATAGTTTTGATGTGAGCAGGGTTAAATCCCTGCCCACACCAGGGACATCCAGGTATTAATACCTCTGTCAACTGTGGCCATTTTTAGGGTTCCCAGACTAAACAATGAGCTCTAAAATACTCTACACTACTATACTTGGCGATTGTTATACTACTATACTCTGCATTACTTTACATCCTGCGATACTCTATACTACTATACGCTACAACACTCTGTATACAGCAATACTACTACAAATCAGCAATACACAGCATTTTGCAATACTTTTTAATACTAGGCTCGAGCACTGCATTATCTATAAAGAACTCCCAGAACTGATAAATCCCATTTAAGGTTTGATAGACTTAATAAGTAAACCTAGTTTGCATATAGCATCCCACAGTTGGTTAAGGAATAACACTAGAACAATGAATATGCTATTTTAAATGCATGGTGTTCCTATTAGACATCATCAGCTTATAAATGTATCTACGCCCTTATTCAACCTTGGTTAAATATTCAAGTTATGTTTATTATAGTTTCCTGACCATGACCAGTCTTTCTATTGGTTGACATTGGGCCACGCCTAAAAAATTGGTGTTCATACTATTCCAAATAACTGTGGCCCACGTTTGGCCACAAGACACTCTATTTACGTATCTAAGTTCATAATTTGGTCAGCAATATATATGTATTTTCGTTTATATGTAACAATCATAATCGGATCGGAATTTTGTTTGTCAGAAATGAAACTAATGTCCGAATTTAATTTAAATAGCGAACATATGGCTGGAATTAGGTTCAGACAAATCAAACTTTTTTTTCTGCCAAATGTTTTCAGACCCTGCACTTTGCCCTTCTAAATGAAGTTACACAGGGTACTTTGAGAAACCCAGAAATGTCATTGGAAGGATGGAGAGGGAACATGGTGGTCTGAGGCGACTAGATACCGAGGACACAGCACTGTTTTACATGGAAGTAAAGGTTTGATAGATAGATACAGAATTCTACTTTACAACTTTCATGGAGCTCGATTGTTATTATTAGGAGTGCCTTTCTCCTATTCTAAATTGTATTTATGGCAATGCATTGTTAACTGACTCTGTACACACTAAGGTATTGAACGCTATGTCAACATTTTATGTTTGCTTCCTCTGCATAGAAAAAGTCTAATTCTGTGGCTTACGATAAAAAAATAGATTTAACACAAATGTTTTTGGACAAAATGAAAATTTCAGCTGCGCTCAAGCCTATTACTTTTATACTATTCTGCACATTGATACATCCAGATTCAATAACTTTACAGAGCAACGTCACTCTTGAAGCGCAACATCGGTCCAACACGCATGCTAACTCTGCATATCAGTTTTCAATATCTGAAACTTTTTTCATTGTTGGGTTCAAGTCTAAAGACATGTGCATATAGTATTCATCTCAAAAGAACTGCTATAAATCACCTATAGATTAACTGCTGAGTCCATACACACACAGACTGCTGAATCCTTACACACACAGACTGCTGAGTCCTTACACACACAGGCTGCTGAGTCAATACACACACACAGACTGCTGAGTCCATACACAAACAGACACAGACTGCTGAGTCCATACACACACAGACTGCTGAGTCCATACACACACACAGACTGCTGAGTCCATACACATACAGACACAGACTGCTGAGTCCATACACACACAGACTGCTGCGTCCATACACACACAGACTGCTGCGTCCATACACACACAGACTGCTGAGTCCATACACACACAGACACACAGACTGCTGAGTCCATACACATACAAACACAGACTGCTGAGTCCATACACATACAGACACAGACTGCTGAGTCCATACACACACACACAGACTGCTGAGTCCTTACACACACAGGCTGCTGAGTCCTTACACACACACAGACTGCTGAGTCCATACACACACACACACAGACAGACTGCTGAGTCCACACACACACACAGACAGACACACAGACTGCTGAGTCCATACACACACAAAAACTGCTGAGTCCATACACACACAAAATCTTCCTCACTAGCAGACACACACACACACACACGGGCCTGCGGAGTCCGCGCACACTGCTGAGTCCGCACACACACACAGACACACAGACTGCTGAGTCTATACACACACACACACACACAGACTGCGCGGGGTCACACACAGACACACAGACTGCTGAGTCCATACCCGCACAAACCGGGCACGGGCTGCTAAGTCCATACACACACACAGGCACTGCTGGGTCCATCCCGCACACTGGTACACACAGACTGCTAAGTCCAAACACACACACAGACTGCTGAGTCCATGCACACACAGACACACAGACTGCTAAGTCCATACACATACAGACACAGACTGCTGAGTCCACACACACACACACACACACACACACAGACTGCTGAGTCCATACACACACAGAGACACACAGACTGCTGAGTCCATGCACACACATAGACTGCTGAGTCCACACACACACACACACACACACAGACTGCTGAGTCCACAGACACACAGACTACTGAGTCCATACACACACACACACACACACACACAGACACAGACTGCTGAGTCAATACACATACAGACACAGACTGCTGAGTCCATACACACACACAGACTGCTGAGCCCATACACACACAGACTGCTGAGTCCATACACACAGACTGCTGAATCCTTACACACACAGACTGCTGAGTCCTTACACACACAGGCTGCTGATCCATACACACACACAGACACACAGACTGCTGAGTCCATACACACACAGACACACACACAGACTGCTGAGTCCATACACATACAGACACACAGACTGCTGAGTCAATACACACACACAGACTGCTGAGTCCATACACACACAGAGACTGCTGAGTCCATACACACACAGAGACTGCTGAGTCCATACACACACAAAAGCTTCCTCACTAGCAGACACACACACACACAGACTGCAGAGTCCATACACACACTGCTGAGTCCATACACACACACAGACACACAGACTGCTGAGTCCATACACACACACAGACTGCTGAGTCCACACACAGACACACAGACTGCTGAGTCCATACACACAGAGACTGCTGAGTCCATACACACACAAAAGCTTCCTCACTAGCAGACACACACATACCCAGACTGCAGAGTCCATACACACACTGCTGAGTCCATACACACACACAGACACACAGACTGCTAAGTCCATACACACACACAAACTGCTGAGTCCATACACACACACACACAGACTGTTGAGTCCATACACACACACACCGACTGCTGAGTCCACACACACACACAGACACACAGACTGCTGAGTCCATACACACACAGAGACTGCTGAGTCCATACACACACAAAAGCGTCCTCACTAGCAGACACACACACACCCAGACTGCAGAGTCCATACACACACTGCTGAGTCCCAGGGCCGGCGCGTCCATAAGGCGGCACAGGCGACCGCCTTAGGGCGCACAGGCTCTGGGGGCGCAAAATTCCAGTGACCGGTAGGAGGGAAGTGCTCCCTCCTGCAGGTCACCTCCTGGATCCCCGGCGCGGCGTGCGGATGAATTGGATTCCGAGGTGGTGAGGTAGCTCTGATCTCTCTGATCTGCTCCCTCGCAGGCTGTTTACTGATGACGTCATATTCCGGCTCCCGCGGCATCAGTAAGCAGTCTGCGAGGGAGCAGTTCAGAGAGATCAGAGCTCCCTCGCCACCTCTGAATCCAATTCAGCCGCACCCCTCCCAGCAGCCCCACTGGACCACCAATGAAAGACCCACGCCAGCTCTCCAGGTAGGGAGGCTGGGTGGGAAATTTAAATTTAATTTACATTATTAATTACTGTGAGTGTGTGTGCATGTGAGTGTGTGTGTGTGTGAGTATGTGTGTCTGTCAGTGTGTGAGTATGTGTGTCTGTCAGTGTGTGAGTGAGTGTGTCTGTCAGTGTGTGTGTGTATGAGTATGTGTGTCTGTCAGTGTGTGAGTGAGTGTGTCTGTCAGTGTGTGTGTGTGAGTATGTGTGTCTGTCAGTGTGTGTGTGAATATGTGTGTCTGTCAGTGTGTGAGTGAGTGTGTCTGTCAGTGTGTGTGTGTGTGTGTGAGTATGTGTGTCTGTCAGTGTGTGTGTGTGAGTATGTGTGTGTGTCAGTGTGTGTGTGAGTATGTGTGTTTGTCAGTGGTGTGTGTGTGTGTATGTGTGTCTGTCAGTGTGTGTGGGTGTGAGTATGTGTGTCTGTCAGTGTGTGTGTGTGAGTATGTGTCTGTCAGTGTGTGTGTGTGAGTATGTGTGTGTGTGAGTATGTGTGTCTGTCAGTGTGTGTGTGTGTGAGTATGTGTGTCTGTCAGTGTGTGTGTGTGTGTGTGTGTGTGTGAGTATAAGGTGTGTCTGTGGAGTGTGTGTGTTTTGTGTGTGTGTGTGTGTGTGTGAGTATGTGTGTGTCTGTCAGTGTGTGTGTGTGTGTGTGAGTATGTGTGTCTGTCAGTGTGTGTGTGTGTGAGTACGTGTGTCTGTCAGTGTGTGCGTGTGTGCATGTGAGTACGTGTGTCTGTCAGTGTGTGTTTTTCAATGAGTCTGTCAGTGTTTGTGTCTGTCAGTGTGCGTGTGAGTGTCTGTCAATGAATGAGTGTGTCAGATAAGTGAGTCTGGCTGTCAGAGATGTCTGTGTGTTTGTCATTGAGTTTGTGTGACAGTGTTTCTAAACCCCTGACTGTAGCGTGGCCAAGCGGAGTGTACCGTGGTACAGGAACTTCTGTTTCCTGTACCTAGCAGGACTGACAGGAAAAGCTCACTGTACCGGGATTCGCTCCACTCAGCCACGCTACAAGAAAGGTAGGAGGCAAACCAGGAAGGGGAGGGGACCACTATGGGGGTGGGTGGCGCACCAAGGGACAGGGAGAGGAGGGGAGAGATACCCTAAGGTACAGGAAAAGGAGGGAGGGGGGGAGAGGAACACTAAGGGACAGGGAAAGGAGGGTGGAAGGGAAAGGAACAGTAAGGGTCAGAGAAGGGAGGGGACCATTAAGGGACGGGGAGAGGGGCTGCATGTGAAAGAAATACACAGCGGGGCTTGAGAAGGAAAGAGCACACACAAAGGAGCTGGGAAGAATAAAAGACACAAATGGGCTGGGAGAAAAGGAGTCACACAAAGGGGCTGGGAGGAGTAAGACACAAAATGTGGGAGGATGTAAGAATCATACAAAGAGGAGAGATAGGAGACACAGGCAAAAATAGGAGATAAAATACACTAAAGGGAGTCAGATATTTAAAAGACGAGATAAGAAACACAAAAGGGAGGTTAAGAGGCACATGGGTGAAGATGTTTTTGGGGGGGCGGAAAAATGCATCTTCGCCTATGTACCCAAAATTCTTTGCACCGGCCCTGCTGAGTCCATACACACACAGACACACAGACTGCTAAGTCCATACACACACACAAACTGCTGAGTCCATACACACACACAGACTGCTGAGTCCACACACACACACAGCCACACAGACTGCTGAGTCCATACACACACAAACAGACACACAGACTGCTAAGTCCATACACACACAGACTGCTGAGTCCATGCACACACACACACACAGACACACACACACAGACTGCTGAGTCCAAAAACACACAGACTGCTGAGTCCATGCACACACAGACACACAGACTGCTAAGTCCATACACACATACAGACACAGACTGCTGAGTCCATACACACACACAGACACACAGACTGCTGAGTCCATGCACACACATAGACTGCCGAGTCCACACACACACACACACATACACACACACACACACACACACACAAACACACACACAGACTGCTGAGTCAATACACATACAGACACAGACTGCTGAGTCCATACACACACACAGACTGCTGAGCCCATACACACACAGACTGCTGAGTCCATACACACAGACTGCTGAATCCTTACACACACAGACTGCTGAGTCCTTACACACACAGGCTGCTGATCCATACACACACACAGACACACAGACTGCTGAGTCCATACACACACAGACACACACACAGACTGCTGAGTCCATACACATACAGACACACAGACTGCTGAGTCAATACACACACACAGACTGCTGAGTCCATACACAAAGGCTGCCGAGTCCATACACACACACAGACACACAGACTGCTGAGTCCATACACAGACACAGACTGCTGAGTCCATACACACACAGACTGCTGAGTCCATACACACACACAGACTGCTGAGTCCATACACATACAGGCACAGACTGCTGAGTCCATACACACACAGACTGCTGAGTCCATACACACACAGACTGCTGAGTCCATACACAAAGACTGCTGAGTCTATACACACACAGACTACTGAGTCCATACACACAGACTGCTGAGTCCATACACATACAGACACAGACTGCTGAGTCCATACACACACAGACTGCCGAGTCCATACACATACAGACACAGACTGCTGAGTCCATACACATACACACACAGACTGCTGAGTCCATACACAAAGACTGCTGAGTCCATACACACACACACAGACACACCGACTACTGAGTCCATACACACACAGGCACACAGACTGCTGAGTCCATACACATACAGACACAGACTGCTGAATCCAAACACACACACAGACTGCTGAGTCCATGCACACACACACACACACCCACAGACTGCTGAGTCCTTACACACACAGACTGCCGAGTCCTTACACACAGACTGCTGAGTCCTTACACACACAGACTGCTGAGTCCATACACACACAGACACACAGACTGCTGAGTCCATACACACACACACACATACACAGACTGCTAAGTCCATACACACACACAGAGACGGCTGAGTTCATACACACACACAGACTGCTGAGTCCATACACAGACACATAGACTGCTGAGTCCATACACACACACACACACAGACACACAGACTGCTGAGTCCACACACAAACATACACACAGACTGCTGAGTCCTTACACACACACAGACACACAGACTGCTGAGTCCATACACACACAGACACACAGACTGCTGAGTCCATACACCCACCAAGCCTGCCTTTCAATGGAGGCTGTTGCTGGGCCTTTCCAACAGCAGCAAGGTCTGCTGCTTAATGGCGGGGCGGGGCTTATGTCCAGGAGGTGGGGCGGAGCCTGTGCTGGGGAGCCTGTCAGTGCTCTCTCCTGTGTTCTATCAAATTCCCCTAGCTCGTGAAAATCCCCTACCCTCGTCACTTCCAGTGAGGAGAATCAACTGGATCCTGTGCTGCACATGCTGCTAGCACCCCTGCTACTCCTCCACAGCCAGGTCATGGAAGGTAAGTAAAACTAGTTTTACACTTTCATTATAGTTAGTGCATTCACTAAGCTTAGGCACACGGGACATTTAGGGTTAAGTGGGGGTTCAAATTAGGGTTAGGTAAGTGAGTCTAACCTCTCTCACTCTCTATTCTTACCCTAACCCTTGGGGTAAGGGTTAAAATAAAGTGTGAAAAAGCACAATTTGGTGATATTCCCCTAATGTGAAATATCACTAAATATGCACAAGTCCCTAATCCTAACCCTAATTTGAACCCTAACATTAACCCTAAATGTCCCATGTCCTAAGCTTAGTGAATGCACTAACTATAATGAAAGTGTAAAACTAGTTTTACTTACCTTCCAGGACCTTGCTGTGGAGCAGTAGCAGGAGTGCTAGCACGCATGTGCAGCACAGGATCCAGCTGATTCCCCTCACCGGAAGTGACGAGGGTAGGGGATTTTCACGGGTAGGAAAATTTGATAGAACACCGGCCCCAGCACCGTTCCAGCTGCTCTGTCCTGCATTCCCTCTGGTTGTAACACACTGTTACAGTCTGAGGGAATATCATTTAAACATATGGCCAGCAAGTTGCCAGCATTTGGGGGGACCCAAGGGGGGGCACAGCATGATGTAGGATGGGGCCA